>OX465117.1:11359230-12049230 GCA_949987565.1 Luidia sarsii
TCTCTCTCTCCCTCCCTCTCTCTCTCTCTCTCTCTCTCTCTCTCTCTCTCTCTCTCTCTCCCTCTCCCCCTCTCTGCCTCTCCCCTTTCCCCCCCCTCTCTTTCTTTCTCTCTTTCTCTCTCTCCCTCTCCCTCCCTCTCTCCCCTCTCTCTCTCCCTCCCCTCTCTCCCTCCCCCTCTCTCTCCCCCTCTCTCTCTCCCCTCTCTCCCTCCCCCCTCTCTCTCTCTCTCTCCCCCTCTCTCTCCCTTTCTCTCTCCCTATCTTCCCTCTCTCCCTCTCTCCCTCTCTCCCTCTCTTTCCCTCTCTCTTTCCCTCTCCCCTCTCTTTCTCTCACACACTCTCTCCCTCTCTCCCTCTCTCCCTCTCTTTCCCTCTCTCTTTCCCTCTCCCCTCTCTTTCTCTCACACACTCTCTCCCCTCTCCCTCCCCTCTCCCCTCTCCCTCTCTCTTCCTCTCACACACTCTCTCCCCTCTCCCTCTCTCTCTCTCTCTCTCCCCCTCTCTCTCCCTTTCTCTCTCCCTATCTTCCCTCTCTCCCTCTCTCCCTCTCTTTCCCTCTCTCTTTCCCTCTCCCCTCTCTTCCTCTCACACACTCTCTCCCCTCTCCCTCCCCTCTCCCTCTCTCTTCCTCTCACACACTCTCTCCCCTCTCCCTCCCTTCTCCCTCTCTCTTTCTCTCACACACTCTCTCCCCTCTCCCTCCCCTCTCCCTCTCTCTTCCTCTCACACACTCTCTCCCCTCTCCCTCCCCTCTCCCTCTCTCTTTCTCTCACACACTGTCTCCCCTCTCCCTCCCCTCTCCCTCTCTCTTCCTCTCTCTGACAGTGACGGGTGGTACTGCATTGAAGGGGCGTCTAGTGCGACACCCTCTGATCCTTCCATCGGGGGCCGCTGTGATCTAGGGGAGTACTGCCCAGGAGGCTCCGTCTATCCAACTCCTTGTGATCCCGGCTTCTACTGTGAGAGAGCCGGACTGGCTGCCCCTCAACTGCAGTGCTCTCAAGGTACAGTAATAGAAGGCACTTCACTTTCTAATGCACTACAGATGGCTCATTCACAGAGCTCTTCATGCAACGTACCCATTCACAGTCACAGCTGTGGATGCAATGACCCTATTCAGCTTGTACACAATGGGCCATTCAGTGCACCCATTCACTGTCACAGCTGTGGATGCAATGATCCTATTCAGCTTGTACACAATGGGCCATTCAGTGCACCCATTCACAGTCACAGCTGTGGATGCAATGATCCTATTCAGCTTGTACACAGTGGGCCATTCAGTGCACCCATTCACAGTCACAGCTGTGGATGCAATGATCCTATTCAGCTTGTACACAATGGGCCATTCAGTGCACCCATTCACTGTCACAGCTGTGGATCCAATGACCCTATTAAGCATGCACACAGTGGGCCATTCAGTGCACCCATTCACAGTCACAGCTGTGGATGCAAAGACCCTATTCAGCTTGTACACAATGGGCCATTCAGTGCACCCATTCACAGTCACAAATTTGAAGGTTTGTTGGCTTGATAGGTACAGAGTATTCACCAAGAAACTGGGGCCAAATGCTTGTGTCTACTGCCTTCTCCTACCCAGATTACCATACGAGTTGTTATTTCCTTAGCCCTATTACTGTATGCCATTCGCTAAATCCTTGATCAACTAAATTCCTGGGATATCATAACGAGTAAAGACAAATATGTGGGTCTGACGTTTCGATCCTAGTGTACTGGGCATAGAATCACTTGGTCACCGTAGTAATGCTGTCCGTCTTAGCCGTGAGAAAATGTGGATGAAGCGTCTTCGGACTATTCAACCACATGGTCTCAACATCCAGGAGGGTAATGACTAACACCATGCAGCTTTCTGATAATCCTTCTTTTGTGTTCAGTCCTTCACACTTCTCTCTTTGATCTTTCCCCCTCTTGTCACTAATCCCTACCCTACTCCTTGCCCTTCCCTTTGATCTCTCCCTACCAGCTTCACTCTTTGTCCTTTGTTTCTCATCCGTGTCCTATTCACTCTCCCCCCCTTCCTCCATGTACATGTATCTGTTTTGTCCTTGTCACTCTGCCTTTGAGAAAGGTCCTGCTAGGATCGAAATGTCAGGCCCACTAAATTTTAAGATTTACATTTTGGTAATTTTAGTCAGTAAGCAGTTTGCAACTTTTTTGTATATAACCCAAAGACAAATATGACCGAATCCTAAGCCCGAGCCTAAGCCTTCATTGAGTAAACGGCCTTTGTCTCTCTCATCTCTTCTTTGAAACGCCGCCCAGGTTTCTACTGCACCCTGGGTGCCTCTGTCAGCAACCCCACGGATAACACCACGGGCAACGTCTGCCCCCGGGGCTACTTCTGCCCCGTGGGCTCCAGCGAGCCTTGGCCCTGCCCCGTGGGCCGCTACCAGAACGCCACGCAGCAGAGCGCCAGCACCAGCTGCAAGATCTGCCCCCGGGGCGAGTACTGCCACCAAGAGGGCCTGCCCGAGCCGACGTCGGTCTGCCGGGAGGGCTACTACTGCCCCGAGGGGCAGGTCAGCCCCACGCCGGGCAACTACACCTGCCCCGAGGGCCACTTCTGCCCCACGGGGGCCGGCGATCCCGAGCCCTGCCCGTCGGGGACGTTCCAGGACACGCCGGGCCAGTGGGACTGTAAGCTCTGCCCCGAGGGCCACTACTGCAACGCCACCGTCGGTCCCGTGGTCTGGTACGGCTTCTACGTCTGCCCCTCGGGCTACTACTGCCCCAACGGGACCACCTACGCCGAGGAAAACCCCTGTCCGCACGGAACCTTCAACAATCTCACCGGTGAGTTGCGCAGGCGGGCGGGTTATTCTCACGCCTACAACTAACGCGCGGAACCAAATTGTGGCTGGTAGAGTTCGGACCTTGTGACTTGACCAACTTTTTTTCCCCACTTTTTAGGACTGTTTCGAAAATAATTCAATCACACTCTCTTGTTATCAGGAGAGTGTGGTGTTGTCTTTTCCTTGTTTTTATGCAAAGTCGCCCAAAACAAGGCTGAAAAGAAACTCAAGGTTAAGGGCTCGAGAAAGAAGGAGATAGAGAGGGACTCAGGAAGGCTGGAGATAGGAATTGACATTCCTTTTAAAAAGGGCAAGATCGTAGGCAGGGGGGGAAGCAAAAACCAGGAAGGGAATATCCAGAGAGAGGCTGAAAGAGGGAAGAAGCCATTCATTCCTCTTAAAAATGGCAAGATCGTAGGCAGGGGGAAAGCAAGAACCAGGAAGGGAATTCCAGAGAGAGGCTGAAAGAGGGAAGAAGCCGTTCATTCCTCTTAAAAAGGGCAAGATCGTAGGCAGGGGGAAAGCAAGAACCAGGAAGGGAATTCCAGAGAGAGGCTGAAAGAGGGAAGAAGCCGTTCATTCCTCTTAAAAAGGGCAAGATCGTAGGCAGGGGGAAAGCAAGAACCAGGAAGGGATTTCCAGAGAGAGCTGAAAGAGTGAAGAAGCCGTTCTGATACCTCTCCATTCTACACCTTGGGATAGATCAAGTGTGTGGGTGAGAGGAGGCAAAGAGCCTGGTTGCTCGCCTAAATGTCCTGACTGGGGAACCGGGTCGGGTCGACGTGATAAACACTGACTACTCAGATTAGATTGTTTCCTTGCTAGTCTAACATGATTGCTCTGTCTGATCCGTCCGTGCAGGTCTGATGGAGGAAGCCCAGTGCACCCATTGTCTGCCGGGCATGGCCTGCGACCAGCTAGGACTCGTCTATCCCGTCAGGCCCTGCGAGGCCGGCTACTACTGCGAGCAAGGCGCCCTCATCACCACGCCCGACGACGGTGAGCGGGCTTCATGAATATTGATGAGCTCATGCTTATTGACGATCAATTATTGATCAGTTGATTCTATCTATATCGTGTGTGATCAATACAAAAAAAATATTGGAAAAAAAACAAGGAAAAAGTGACTGGGAACTTCTGAACAAAATGAAAAACTTGACTGGACCAGGACTTGGCACTGGTACGTTAGTCCAGAGGTCTTGGGTTCAAGTCCCGGTCCAATCAACGTGTTCTTTGCCAATTTTGTAAAATTTTCCTTTAGGTCTAATGTTTGTTTAAATTCGAAAAGTGGCAAAATTTAGACCGTGCTGGAGGATCGGGGTGACTTGCTTGAACCCGTCTCTGGGTAAAAGTCGCGAGTAGAGATAATTGAATAGATTTGTCTTTGCCAATTTTTCAATTTTTCGTTTCGGTCCTGCTAGGATCGAAATGTCAGGCCCACTAAATTTTAAAAATTTGTTCAAAAGTTCTCAGTCAGTTTTTCCTTTGATTATTTGACAGACAGTTTTGTAGTTGCATTAAGGAACTTTGACTGGTTGCGGATTGCATGATTTATTCCTAATTAATTCATGAATTAACCAAATCTAATGAATGATACATGACCCGTGTACCATCTTATGATTGTTTGATATATTCACGCATTCACCATGCTCATTGAATAATGCATGAGCCGGTGCACCCTTGGATGATTTTTAAGCATGCATTATTCATGATTTATTCATGCATATTCACCAGGCCCAATGAATGATGCATGTCCTGCCGGCTACTATTGCGTGGAGGCTACCGTGGAGCCGGACGCCTGCCCCGAAGGTACCTTCAGTCCGGCCACCAAGCTGAAGTCGGTCTCAGAATGCCTGAACTGCACAGCCGGCTACTTCTGCAACCAAACAGGTACACACATTCAACTAGCTACAGTCCGTTTTACTCCAAGGCGAGCTCAACCTGGGCCCCTGCCCTTTCCTCCAGTCAACTCACAGCTAGCTTCAGAATGTTACATTGACACATCACCAGTTTTATGCACTAAGTTCTGTTTGTCCATTATCTTTGAAATGTTTGTCTTGGTTTTTTTTCCCCAGCCCTAACTGAAGTCAGCGGACCCTGTCTGCCGCGGTTCTACTGCGATGAGTCGTCCACCAGACCGGACCAGACCATCTGCCCGGAGGGGTATTTCTGTGAGGGGACTACCTTCAGCCCTACCCCTTGCCCCAATGGAACCTTCTCCAACGACACCGGCTTGGCTTTGGAGTCGGAGTGCCTGCACTGCACAGCAGGATTCTACTGTGAAGGACTAGGTGGGTGTGGCTGTAGGGTGTGGCCGTGGTGGGTGTGGCCATGGTGGGTGTGGCCATGGTGGGTGTGGCCATGGTGGGTGTGGCTGTAGAGTGTGGCCGTGGTGGGTGTGGCTGTAGGGTGTGGCTGTGGTGGGTGTGGCCATGGTGGGTGTGGCCATGGTGGGTGTGGCCATGGTGGGTGTGGCTGTAGGGTGTGGCCGTGGTGGGTGTGGCTGTAGGGTGTGGCCGTGGTGGGTGTGGCTGTAGAGTGTGGCTGTGGTGGGTGTGGCTGTTGGGTGTGGCTGTGGTGGGTGGGGCCATAGTGGGTGTGGCCATGGTGGGTGTGGCTGTAGAGTGTGGCTGTGGTGGGTGTGGCTGTTGGGTGTGGCTGTGGTGGGTGGGGCCATAGTGGGTGTGGCCATGGTGGGTGTGGCTGTAGGGTGTGGCTATGGTGGGTGTGGCTGTAGGGTGTGGCTATGGTGGGTGTGGCTGTAGGGTGTGGCTGTGGTGGGTGTGGCCATGGTGGGTGTGGCCATGGTGGGTGTGGCCATGGTGGGTGTGGCTGTAGGGTGTGGCCGTGGTGGGTGTGGCTGTAGGGTGTGGCCGTGGTGGGTGTGGCTGTAGAGTGTGGCTGTGGTGGGTGTGGCTGTTGGGTGTGGCTGTGGTGGGTGGGGCCATAGTGGGTGTGGCCATGGTGGGTGTGGCTGTAGAGTGTGGCTGTGGTGGGTGTGGCTGTTGGGTGTGGCTGTGGTGGGTGGGGCCATAGTGGGTGTGGCCATGGTGGGTGTGGCTGTTGGGTGTGGCTGTGGTGGGTGGGGCCATAGTGGGTGTGGCCATGGTGGGTGTGGCTGTAGGGTGTGGCCATGGTGGGTGTGGCTGTAGGGTGTGGCTATGGTGGGTGTGGCTGTAGGGTGTGGCCATGGTGGGTGTGGCTGTAGGGTGTGGCCATGGTGGGTGTGGCCATGGTGGGTGTGGCTGTAGGGTGTGGCTGTGGTGGGTGTGGCTGGATGTTATTGGGTGTGTCAACATGCCATGACCCACTTAATCCCAATTTAAGTGATTATAGAAAAATGTTGCCAACTGCTAACTGACTGAAATTACCGAAATGCAAATCTCACAATTTAATGGGCCGGACGTTTCGATCCTAGCTGGACCTTTCTCAAAGGCAGAGTGACCACTCTGCCTTTGAGAAAGTTCCTGCTAGGCTAATGTTTCGATCCTAGCAGGACCTTTCTCAAAGGCAGAGTGCCTTTGAGAAAGGTCCTGCTAGGATCGAAACATCATGCACACTAAATTGTGAGATTAATTGGTATGCAGTTGCAGAAAATCTTAAAAATCTGACTGAATTGCTTTGCATTACTTTAACTGTTTTTTTCTCCCTACAGCCAACATTGAGGTGACAGCACCGTGCCATGAAGGCTACTACTGCCCCTCAGGGTCTAGCATTCCCAACCAAATCATCTGCCCCGAGGGCAAACACTGCCCTCTACAGAGCCCCACGCCGCAGGAATGTCCAGGCGGCACCCACGTGGACTATGAGGGCGCCGCGGAATGCTCCGTTTGCCCCGAAGGTGAGACAGATGCAGTCTCGCGTCTTCCTGTCCGACCCTACTTTGCGAGTTGTAAATGGATAGATAAATGGTTGATTAAATCATAGATTGCTTGCCACAATTTTTGTGTTCATTTTTCACTTTTTATTATTTTATTTTATTTTCCCATTTTTTTTCATTTTTTCCAACTTTTTCTCAACTGTTACATTTTCCCATTTTTTTCAACGTTTTAATTCTTTTAAAACTTTTTCAACTTTTTCAACTTTTTCAACTTTTTAAAACTTTTTCAACTTTTTCAACTTTTTCAACTTTTTCAACTTTTTCAACTTTTTCTACGTTTTCAACTTTTTCAACTTTTTCAACTTTTTCATTTTTTTAAAACTTCAACTTTTTCAACTTTTCCAACTTTTTCAACTATTTAAACTTTTTCAACTTTTTCAACTTTTTAAAACTTCAACTTTTTAAAACTTTTCAACTTTTTCAACTTTTTCAATTTTTTCAACTTTTTCAACTATTTCAACTTTTTCAACTTTTTCGACTTTTTAAAACTTTTCAACTTTTTCAACTTTTTCAACTTTTTCAACTTTTTCAACTTTTTCAACTATTTCAACTTTTTCAACTCGTTAAAAAACTTTTTCAACTTTTTCAATTTATTATTATCATGATTAGGATTCTACTGCATACCAGAGCTGGTGACGGAGGGCGACGGGATGACCAGCTACAACCGCTGCCCCCGGGGCTTCTACTGCCCCAACGGCACAGGGCTCGACCACCAGCCCTGCCCGGCCGGCACCTACGGCCATGCGGACGGACTGGCGGAGGCCGCCGAGTGCACGCCCTGCGACGCCGGCATGTACTGCCAGGGCGTCAACCTGACGGCGCCGACGGACGAGTGCAACGCCGGCTACTACTGCGTCTCCGGCGTTGACAGGCAGGACCCGGTCATGGTCGGCGGGGACCAGTGCCCGACGGGCACCGTCCATCCGATCATCGGCGACGTCTGCCCCGTGGGGCATTACTGCGAGAAGGGGTCGGACTACCCGACAGGTACGAGCCCTCAGAAGAAAACAAGAAATACCATTTCATTTGTCCCAATAGTAGGAGTAGAGCAAATCCTCATTCAATTTGAGAGAAAGAAGATTTGCTGCAATGTGGAAAGTTGGTGGGTGCTTTGGAAAGCTTGTGGCGACACAATGTGAATCACACCCCGTGAGACGGCGTTTGGCTCTTTTGAGACCCACACGCCGTCTCTGGAAAGAGCCGACTCGCATGGCGGGATCACGGCAAACCGTTCAGATTGTGAACCTGAAGTAAATGCAAAAAAAAACTGTTGCAAACTGCTCACTGACTAAAATGACCTGCAATGCATAAATGCATAACAAGTTTTGAGGGCCTGACATTTCCTAGCAGGACCTTTTTCCTGCTAGGTCCTGCTAGGATCGAAACGTCAGGCCCTCTAACTTTGGAGATTTACACATTGTGAACCATTCACGTTGTGAATACGTAAAGACGGCTGCATCACGGGCTACGTCGATTCTAGTCCGTCTCTTTCTTTCTTTTTTCTCTCGTCGCAGCCTGCGATGCCGGCTCCTACCAGGACCAGACTCAGCAGAACGACTGCCTGCCCTGCCCCGAGAGCTACTACTGCTACCTCAACACCTCGGACTACCGGGACAACGAGTGCCCCGCAGGCCACTACTGCCCGCTGAGCACGCCCGACCCCTTCGCCTTCCCCTGCCCGCCGGGCTCCTTCAACAACGCCACGGCCCAGAAGGGCGGCGAGGCCTGCCTGCCCTGCACGCCGGGCTGGTTCTGCGCCGGCTACGGTAACAGCGAGCCCACGGGGCAGTGCAGCGAGGGTTTCTTCTGCTCCGGAGGTGCCAACGAGTCCATGGTGAGGGCCCCGTCGGTTGGTCGTGAATTTTGGCTCGGCCTTGAAAACCCGCAGTGAAGTTCTCTTCTTTTTTTTCGACAGCTGCAATCTGAGAAAGAATTGATAAAGACTAGTCCTCTGACTAGTCACCTCCCAGTTCTATTTGCTGGCCTCGACTGACAGTCTACCGCCAATAGGCATGGAGGCTCGTGCCTTGCTTCAGACATGTCACCCCCTCCCAGTTCTATTTGTCAGCATTGGCTGGCAGTCTACCACCAATAGGGATGGAGGCTCATGTCTTGCTTCAGACAAGTCACCCCTCTCTCAGTTCTATTTGCTGGCCTCGACTGACAGTCTACCGCCAATAGGCATGGAGGCTCGTGCCTTGCTTCAGACTAGTCACCCCCTCTCAGTTCTATTTGCCAGCCTTGGCTGGCAGTCTACCACCAATGGGGATGGAGGCTCATGCCTTGCTTCAGACAAGTCACCCCCTCCCAGCTCTATTTGTCAGCCTTGGCTGACAATCTACCGCCAATAGGGATGGAGGCTTATGCCTTGCTTCAGACTAGTCACCCCTTCCTAGTTTTATTTGTCAGCCTTGGCTGACAGTCTACCGCCAGTAGGGTTCGAGGCTTATGCCTTGCTTCAGACTAATCACCCCTCTCTCAGTTCTATTTGCTGGCCTCGACTGACAGTCTACCGCCAATAGGCATGGAGGCTCGTGCCTTGCTTCAGACTAGTCACCCCCTCTCAGTTCTATTTGCCAGCCTTGGCTGGCAGTCTACCACCAATGGGGATGGAGGCTCATGCCTTGCTTCAGACAAGTCACCCCCTCCCAGCTCTATTTGTCAGCCTTGGCTGACAATCTACCGCCAATAGGGATGGAGGCTTATGCCTTGCTTCAGACTAGTCACCCCTTCCTAGTTCTATTTGTCAGCCTTGGCTGACAGTCTACCGCCAGTAGGGTTCGAGGCTTATGCCTTGCTTCAGACTAATCACCCCTCTCTCAGTTCTATTTGCTGGCCTCGACTGACAGTCTACCGCCAATAGGCATGGAGGCTCGTGCCTTGCTTCAGACTAGTCACCCCCTCTCAGTTCTATTTGCCAGCCTTGGCTGGCAGTCTACCACCAATGGGGATGGAGGCTCATGCCTTGCTTCAGACAAGTCACCCCCTCCCAGCTCTATTTGTCAGCCTTGGCTGACAATCTACCGCCAATAGGGATGGAGGCTTATGCCTTGCTTCAGACTAGTCACCCCTTCCTAGTTCTATTTGTCAGCCTTGGCTGACAGTCTACCGCCAGTAGGGTTCGAGGCTTATGCCTTGCTTCAGACTAATCACATCCCTCCCAGTTCTATTTGTCAGCCTTGGCTGGCAGTCTACCACCAATAGGGATGGAGGCTTATGCCTTGCTTCAGACTAGTCACCCCTTCCTAGTTCTATTTGTCAGCCTTGGCTGACAGTCTACCGCCAGTAGGGTTCGAGGCTTATGCCTTGCTTCAGACTAATCACATCCCTCCCAGTTCTATTTGTCAGCCTTGGCTGGCAGTCTACCACCAATAGGGATGGAGGCTCATGCCTTGCCTCAGACTTGTGTCCCCCTCCCAGTTCCAAATATCGATCTTGGCTGGCAGTCTGCCACCAATAGGGATAGAGGCTTGTTCCTTCAAGACTTGTCTACAAAAAAAGGGGTTCATCATTTGGATTTTGACGTTCTGATCCTAGCAGGACCTTTCTCAAGAGCAGGACCTCTCCCTCTTGAGAAAGGTCCTGCTAGGATCAAAATGTCAGGCCCTCGATCTTTTTGAGATTAATGTATTACAGGTCAATGTAGTCAGTGAGTATTTTGCAACAGTTTTGGTATTCACTTCATTTGGACTTTGTGTGTGTGTTTTTTCCAGCCGTCGGTGAATGGAGGTGGAGAGTGCCAAGCCGGGGAGTTCTGCACCCTGGGCTCGGCCCAGCCCCAGCCCTGCACGCCCGGCCAGCACTGCAACACCACGGGGCTAGCCGGCCCCTCGGGCGCCTGCAGCCCGGGCTACTACTGCCCCGAGGGCTCCTCCGGCCCCGAGGAGCGGGAGTGCCCCGTGGGCCGGTACTGCCCCCTGGCCATGGACGTGCCCCGGCCCTGCGGCAACGGCACCTACAGCCCGGCCACGGGCCAGGACGAGGAGGCCGACTGCCTGCCGTGCGAGGGCGGCTACTTCTGCAACGAGATTGGCGCCCACAGCACGAGCGGCATCTGCCAGGAAGGTAGGGTTCATCAAAAACAAAAATGTAGGCAAATTCCCCTCAAACAAGGCTCAAAAGCCACTCAAGGCTAAGGGCTAAGGAAAGAAGGAGATAGAGAGGGACTTTGGAAGGCCGGAGATTGGAATTGACATTCCTCTCAAAAATTGTTTGCAGTATTTTTATTTTTATTTATTTTATTTGTAAATGTAGACTTGCCCAAAACAAGGCTATAAAGCCACTCAAGGTTAAGGGCTAAGGAAAGAAGGAGATAGAGAGGGACTCAGGAAGGCTGGAGATAGGAATTGACATTCCTCTTAGAAATCGTTTGCAGTATTTTTATTTTTATTTATTTTATTTGTAAATGTAGACTTGCCCAAAACAAGGCTATAAAAGCCACTCAAGGTTAAGGGCTAAGAAAAGAAGGAGATAGAGAGGGACTCAGGAAGGCTGGAGATAGGAATTGACATCCCTCTGAGAAATTGTCGGCAGTACATGTATTTTCATTCTTGTAGACTTGCCCAAAAGATGGCTATAAAGCCACTCAAGGTTAAGGGCTAAGGAAAGAAGGAGATAGAGAGGGACTCAGGAAGGCTGGAGATAGGAATTGACATTCCTCTTAGAAATCGTTTGCAGTATTTTTATTTTTATTTATTTTATTTGTAAATGTAGACTTGCCCAAAACAAGGCTATAAAAGCCACTCAAGGTTAAGGGCTAAGGAAAGAAGGAGATAGAGAGGGACTCCGGAAGGCCGGAGATAGGAATTGACATTCCTCTAAAAAATCGTTTGCAGTATTTTTATTTTTATTTATTTTATTTGTAAATGTAGACTTGCCCAAAACAAGGCTATAAATCCACTCAAGGTTAAGGGCTAAGGAAAGAAGGAGATAGAGAGGGACTCAGGAAGGCTGGAGATAGGAATTGACATCCCTCTGAGAAATTGTCGGCAGTACATGTATTTTCATTCTTGTAGACTTGCCCAAAAGATGGCTATAAAGCCACTCAAGGTTAAGGGCTAAGGAAAGAAGGAGATAGAGAGGGACTCAGGAAGGCTGGAGATAGGAATTGACATTCCTCTCAAAAATCGTTTGCAGTATTTTTATTTTTATTTATTTTATTTGTAAATGTAGACTTGCCCAAAACAAGGCTATAAAGCCACTCAAGGCTAAGGGCTAAGGAAAGAAGGAGATAGAGAGGGACTCAGGAAGGCTGGAGATAGGAATTGACATTCCTCTTAGAAATCGTTTGCAGTATTTTTATTTTTATTTATTTTATTTGTAAATGTAGACTTGCCCAAAACAAGGCTATAAAGCCACTCAAGGTTAAGGGCTAAGGAAAGAAGGAGATAGAGAGGGACTCCGGAAGGCCGTAGATAGGAATTGACATTCCTCTCAGAAATCGTTTGCAGTATTTTTATTTTTATTTATTTTATTTGTAAATGTAGACTTGCCCAAAACAAGGCTATAAAGCCACTCAAGGTTAAGGGCTAAGAAAAGAAGGAGATAGAGAGGGACTCAGGAAGGCTGGAGATAGGAATAAACATCCCTCTTAGAAATTGTCGACAGTATTTTCATTCTAAAATTTAGTGGGCCTGACGTTTCGATCCTAGCAGGACCTTTCTCTGCCTTTGAGAAAGGTCCTGCTAGGATCGAAACGTCAGGCCCACTAAATTTTAGATTTACATTTTGGTAATTTTAGTCAGTAAGCAGTTTGCAACATTTTTGTATATCACCTTAAGTATTTTCATTCATGTAGACTTGCCCAAAAAGGCTCTAAAGCCACTCAAGGTTAAGGGATGAAGAAGATAGAGAGGGACTCAGGAAGGCTGGAGATAGGAATTGACATTTCTCTTAAAGATTGTTGGCAGTATTTTTATTTATGTAGACTGGCCCAAAACAAGGCTATAAAAGCCACTCAAGGTTAAGGGCTAAGCAAAAAAGGAGATAGAGAGGGACTCAGGAAGGCTGGAGATAGGAATTGACATCCCTCTTAGAAATTGTCGGCAGTATTTTCATTCATGTAGACTTGCCCAAAAGAAGGCTATAAATCCACTCAAGGTTAAGGGCTAAGGAAAGAAGAAGATAGAGAGGGACTCAGGCTAGGAAGGCTGGAGATAGGAATTGACATCCCTCTTAGAAATTGTCTGCAGTATTTTCATTCATGTAGACTTGCCCAAAAAGGCTCTAAAGCCACTCAAGGTTAAGGGATGAAGAAGATAGAGAGGGACTCAGGAAGGCTGGAGATAGGAATTGACATTTCTCTTAAAGATTGTTGGCAGTATTTTTATTTATGTAGACTGGCCCAAAACAAGGCTATAAAAGCCACTCAAGGTTAAGGGCTAAGCAAAAAAGGAGATAGAGAGGGACTCAGGAAGGCTGGAGATAGGAATTGACATCCCTCTTAGAAATTGTCGGCAGTATTTTCATTCATGTAGACTTGCCCAAAAGAAGGCTATAAAGCCACTCAAGGTTAAGGGCTAAGGAAAGAAGAAGATAGAGAGGGACTCAGGCTAGGAAGGCTGGAGATAGGAATTGACATCCCTCTTAGAAATTGTCTGCAGTATTTTCATTCATGTAGACTTGCCCAAAAAGGCTCTAAAGCCACTCAAGGTTAAGGGATGAAGGAGATAGAGAGGGACTCAGGAAGGCTGGAGATAGGAATGGACATCCCTCTTAGAAATTGTCGGCAGTAATTTCATTCATGTAGACTTGCCCAAAACAAGGCTATAAAGCCACTCAAGGTTAAGGGCTAAGGAAAGAAGGAGATAGAGAGGGACTCAGGAAGGCTGGAGATAGGAATTGACATTCCTCTTAGAAATCGTTTGCAGTATTTTTATTTTTCATTTATTTTATTTATAAATGTAGACTTGCCCAAAACAAGGCTATAAAGCTACTCAAGGTGTGGTTCTGAATAGAACCTAAGTGATAATGTTACAAGTAATAAACAAGTAATTTGCCAAAATGTTGCAAACTGCTTTACTGGCAGAGTAAAATTACCAAAATGCAAATATCAAAATGTAGGAGGGCCTGATGTTTCGATCCTAGCATGACCTTTCCCAAAAGCAGGGAAAAAGCTCCTGCTAGGATTGGAACGTCAGAAACCTATTTTGTCAAATGACCTCTGAAGATGAAAACAAAAGTAAAATGACCTCTCGGTTTCCCCCCCCCTCCCGTTGTCAAGGTTACTACTGCCCGCCCGGCCAGACCACACCCACTCCGGCCGCCTACCTCTGTCCAGCCGGCCACTTCTGCATGGACAACTTTGCCCTGCCCGAACGCTGCCAGGACGGCTACTACCAGGATGAGGAGGGAAAGGCCGACTGTCTGCCTTGCGAGGAAGGTACGCATCCACCCATAGGGGGCGCCCTCCTTTTCGGAATGGAGATTTCAATGCCCGTTGTCCTAACCACGAATGAATTTGCTCTCCAGATATTTTTTTTGCAAACTGGACCAGGTTTTTCGTGCTTTTTTTCTCCTAGTTGCCGACCATTCCAATTTTGGAGGAATCATTCCTCTTTTTTGATAAAAATATATCGCTTTTGACAAGCTCTTGACAACAGATTCTGATATTTGGCGTGGAAATACACATGTTTTCCTATGTAGTTTGCTCTGTGATTCCTCCTTTTTAGCAGACGTATTCCTAATTTTCCTCTACGATACGTTTTGGCAGCTTTTTTTTCCTGGATTTTGGGGGAAATTTCCGGAAGTCTTACATCCCTGTTTAGTCGGACTAACATGGCTATTCTGACGCTGTTGCTTGAACTGAAACTCCATTTAGACTTAAATGACCAAAATGTCAACACGTTGGTACGGTATAACGAATGCTGATATAACGATCATTCGGCCGTAACGAACATGCCCTTTGGCTCCCGATTTTCGTGTACAAAATATGTGGCCGCAACTAGCGCACAATTTTCATGGATCCCGGGATGTTCGTTATAGCGACGTTCCGCTGTGTAAGAGATTTTAGGAGCAGAATACAAGGGGATGGATACAGGAGTATTAGAGGTGGTAGCAGTGATCTTGCAGGATTGATTACAGTCTGTCTGTCTGTCTGTCTGTCCAGGCTACTTCTGTAACAACACCCTCAGTGCTGTCGTCAGCCTCTACGGCATGGACTGTCCGCCCGGCTACTACTGTCCGCCAATGACCAAGCGCGCCAACGAGTTCCCCTGTCCGCCGGGCACCTTCAACGACCTGCCCAACGCCGTCAACGAGAGCTGGTGCCAGCCCTGCCTGGCCCGCTTCTACTGCCACTCCCAGGGGCTGAGCGCGCCCGAAGCTCTCTGCCTCCCCGGGTAAGTGGCGCAGCTCCGGGGGGGGGGGGGGGGGGGGGAACGAGCAGTCGACGTTGCTCGCAAGCAACGATCACAACGATCACTGTGATCAGCGATGCATGTAGAGGTTGTTCAGTCACGTGCTTTATGCCGGTCATCAGCGTTCAATTCACACGGATATACCTACATGTACATGGAACGCGCGCACCTTTGAGTCATCAAATGTCCAATGGAAATATTTCCATTTCCGCGGGATTTGGACCGCTCCTGCGGACATGCTTATTAGCCTTCGGCGGTCAGGTGAAGTCGGTCATGCAGTGAAAAAAAACCTCTAGATCTAAAGCCATGCTTAAACCACTTCACAGTTGGCCACTCTTCATTTCCCATGACTGCCACACAATTTGTCAAAGTTTTGACAAACCGTCCAAAAATTTGCCTGATGTTTTGCCCCTACCAGCACCAGTACCTTAGGAACGCCCCGCACTGACACATTACACGGACTCATATACAGTTTCCTGACGACAGGCCGGGTACACACTGCCAGAAATTTTGAATCAGTAGCTCTCTTCTTCAAAACCTAAAATTTAGTGGGCCTGACGTTTCGGTCCTAGCAGGACCTTTCTCAAAGGCAGAGTGACACTCCTTGTCACTCTGCCTTTGAGAAAGGTCCTGCTAGGATCGAAACGTCAGGCCCACTAAAATTTATGATTGCATTTTTGGTAATTTTAGTCAGTGAGCAGTTTGCAACATTTTTGTATATCACTTCTTCAAAACCTCATTGAATTGCAGTAAGCAGTTTCCAACATTTTTCGCACAGTGCTCTATTTTCAAAACTGGCTAAACTTTCGCGAACAACAGTAGCTATCATTTTTTTTTTCCTTCATTTTCTAGGTTTTACTGCGAGGGCGGTGATACCCTCCCCATTGCCAACATCTGCCCCGAGGGCAGCTACTGTCCGGAGGGCAGCTACCAGCCCACCCCTTGCCCCGCCGGCACGGTCTCCTCCGGAGAGGGCAACACCAACACCTCATCGTGCGCCCCCTGTGAGGCGGGCCATTACTGCAACGCCAATAGCTCGCAGAACAGTAAGACCGTCACAAAGTTTTTTTTTTGTTTTTTTTTCAGTATACAGTGGAACGTCGCTATTAAGAACGTCCCAGGATCCATGAAAATTGTTCTGTAACTTTCAAGCTCGATTTATTTTTTTTCTTTCCCCTTTTTCTTTTCAAGGCGTTACGCCACCCTGCGATGCGGGCTTCATCTGCACCGGCGGCTCGGACATCCCAGACCCCAATGATGGCATTAGGGGCTACATCTGCCCCCTGGGGCACTACTGCGAGTCGGGCGCCACGGAGGAGATCCCGTGCGACAAGGGAACGTACGCGCCCCACGACGGACACGCTGCGTGCGTTACCTGCCCACCACGTGAGTCCCCAATCGTGCCGGCTTGGACCGCGGGATGCGAAGCCGTCGCCACGATGATAGCCGATCTGTGATAAGCCTTTTACATACGACTGAAGGCCCCCATGCCCAATTACTTTGTACGAGGCTTGATGTCTTGGCCGTCCCCAAATCGTCCCCAATCTTTTTCACAGGTATTGCAGGATTTTTGGGGAAGGACACAGGACTGTAGGGCCCATGCACCATAACACTACTTGGGGCTTGGTGTCTCTAGCCACCCCCAGATCCTCCCAAGTCCATATGTGACCCGGCAAAGCAAAATGAGGAATAACCCCCACTTTTGAGATTTTGAGATGTTCTAATGATGTGAAAGAGTATACCTTTAGCTTTTAAATGATATCAAATTATAATATCCTCTAATACTTAAGTTTTCCAAAAAAACCCAAAAAAACTGTTTTTATTTTTAATCGAATTGTGAAGATACTTTACCTTCAGGCATCGTTAACTCAAAAAGTGATTTGGTGGGATATTCCTCATTTCGTTGTGCCGGGTCACATATTCTACCGGGGTAGTATTGAAGAATTTTTGGACCAGCAACACAAAAGCTAACAATTGGTACTCACTAAAGCACGATAGGGGGTTCCACTTTTGTTTAAATCAACTAACTCAAAATATTTAAAGATTAACTACATAAACACTTTGTCTTTGAGAAAGATCCTGCTAGTATCGAAACGTCGGGCTCTCTAACTTTTGAGATTCATGTATTGCTGGTATTTTTTAGTCAGTGAGCAGTTTGCAACAGTTTTTTTTTATTTACTTAAACATCTTGAGAGTCACACACTGCCTGAAGCGTTGAGGTATTGGCTCTTCTCAGAGCCACACTCCTCCGGGAGATGGTTTTTATGGTGCCCCTCCTACAAGTCCTCCACTTTGTACTTTCACCGTGCAAAGCTTCAAAGCTTATCTGTCGACGTCTTCTTCCTTCGTTGGAATCCTTCAGGGAAGACCTGTCCCGAGAAGCAGATGAACGACACGCTGCCGTGCCCGAGCGGCTACTTCTGCGCCGGGGGCAACACGGACAACGGAGAGCCTTGCCCAGCAGGTGAGATCCGTGACGGCTCCGTCTGAAGTCATCGGCCGCAGCCACTGGCTGGCCCCTTCCCCCAAAGACTCGTGTGCAAAGTGAAGCCGTAGCCACAGCCCGTGAACTTCAGCCAAGCGCATCCGAATAAATGTTCACTCCATTCACCCTTGCAGTCTTAAATCCTTGATCGTTTTGAGAAAGATTTCTAACTAAATTTGCGCCATTAACCCTTGCAGTCTGAAATCTTAGATCGTTTTGAGAAAGGTTTCTAACTAAACATACCCTCATTCACTCTTCAGTCTGAAATCCTATTTCGTTTTGAGAAGTGTTTCTAACTAGAAAAAGTACCCCAATTCACTCTTCAGTCTGAAATCCTAGATCGTTTTGGGAAAGATTTCTAACTAAATTTGCCCTTATTCACTTTTCAGTCTGAATTCCTAGATCGTTTTGCGAAAGATTTCTAACTAAATTTGCCCAATTCACTCTTCAGTCTGAAATCCTAGATCGTTTTGAGAAAGGTTTCAAATGAAATGTACCCTCATTTACTCTTCACTTTGAAATCGTAGATCATTTTGAGAACGGTTCAAATGCTCCCTTATTCACGTTTTGAGTAAAGTTTCAAGCTAAATGTACCCTCATTCACTCTATACTTTGAAATCGTAGATCATTTTGAGAAGGGTTTAAATGCTCCCTTATTCACATTTTGAGAAAGGTTTCAAGCTAAATGTACCCTCATTCACTCTTTACTTTGAAATCCTAGATAATTTTGAGAAGGGTTTAAATGCTCCCTTAGTTACCACTCAGGTTCTTTTCAGAACCAAACCTCTTCCTTTAAGAGACCTGATACATGGTGTCACCGCAAACCTTCCTATATTGATTCACCTACCATGCAAAGTCTTAGTTTGCTCCCTTATTCACGTTTTGAGAAGGGTTTCAAGCTAAATGTACCCTCATTCACTCTTCACTTTGAAATCCTAGATCGTTTTGAGAAGGGTTTAAAAGCTCCCTTATTCACGTTTTGGGAAAGGTTTCAAACTAAATGTACCCTCATTCATTCACTCTTCACTTTGAAATCCTAGATCGTTTTGAGAAGGGTTGAAATGCTCCCTTATTCACGTTATGAGAAAGGCGGTGCCCACTAAAGAGAGTTCCTCCCTGTCCACCATCCCCTCCCCCAGGTACGTTCAGCGACCAGACCAATCTGGAGTTGTCGTCGGAGTGCCAGGACTGCCTGATGGGCATGTACTGCGAGACGCCGGCCCTGACCTGGCCGTCGGGCGACTGCGACGCCGGCTTCCTCTGCCGGCTGGGAGCGGCGACCTCCAGCCCCGACGACGGGGTCAACGAACCCTGCGAGGTCGGCCACTACTGCCCGAACGGTGAGACCCGTCCCCTTCCGTAGTAATTCCTAGGATTTGGAAGGACACTGGACTGTAGGCACAGCTGCCAACCATTCGTAATTTCTTTCAGTAAAAACTGCTCTTGACAACAGATTTTGATTTTTGGCTCGGAAATACGCATGTATTCCTATGTAGTTTGCTCTGTGATTCCTCCTTTTTTTTCAGCAGAAGTATTTCTAATTTCCTTTAAGATAGGTTGGCAGCTACCTGGTATATGTGTAGGGCTCAGGCACCATACGTTTTGTGTGGGGTTTAATGTCCCTGACCACCCCCAAATCTCTCCTACAATATTGCAGGAATTGGAAGGACTTTGGACTGTAGGGCCCAGGCACCATTTGTTTATATGGGGCTTGATATCCTTGACAAACACTTAAATCTTTTCTCTCAATTTTGCAGGATTTGGAAGGAAATATGACTGTATGGGAGAGACACTGTATGATTTACTCTCCCCCAAAAAACACCCCACCTTTTGGAATGATTTCAGTGCAGAATGTCCTACTTACAGTGGAATAAATCTCAAAAGTTAGAGGGCCCGATGTTCCGATCAAAGTGAGAAAGGTCCTGCTAGGATGGAAACGTCAGGCCCTCTATCTTCTGAGATTTTTGTATCGCAGGTCATTTGAGTCAGTGAGCACTTTGCATCATTTTTAAATTTTTTTGTAAATTTATTTGCAGCGGAATAAAATTTGAAATTGTTTCTCGTCCGATTTTGAAGGCACCCACTCTGCCGAGCCCTGCCCCGAGGGCACCATGAACCCGGACCGGGGCGGCAAGTCCGTGGACGACTGCCGGCCCTGCTCGGCCGGTCACTACTGCCGGGGCACCGGTCTCTCCCAGCCCACGGGCATCTGTGCCGAGCGCTACTACTGCCCCAGCGACGCCGCCATCGCCTCGGACGAGCCCTCGGGCTACGAGTGCCCCGCCGGGTTCTTCTGTCCCAACGAGACGGCCACGCCCGTGGCCTGCAACCCAGGTGCGTACAATACCCCCTCCCTCCCCGCAGCACACTCCCGGGGCGCGGCGACGCCGTGTAGTACTCACAGATTCCGGAAGTTTTCCGGAAATGGCGTGATTTTTAATTATCATTATTAATTATTTTTTTTTATTTTATTGTTAAAACCCCCCCCCCCCCCAAAACCAATATATGTGACCCGGCACAATGACATGAGGAATATCCCACCAAAACACTTTTTGAGTAAACAACGCCTGAAGTTAAAGTATCTTCACAATTCGATTACAAATCAATTTTCTTTCTTTTTTATTTTCGGAAATTTTAAGTATTAGAGGATATTATATTTTGATATCATTTGAAAGCTAATGGTATACTCTTTCACATCATTAGAAAACCTCAAAATCTCAAAAGTGGGGTTATTCCTCATTATGCTGTGCCAGGTCACATATCTCAAACTGCTAGATTTTATCTTAGATATGTCATGATGTTTGCGTCAAGGAGAATGTAACTCAATGAGGTTTTGGCTTTGCTCGACGTGATAAACACTGAATGCTCAGTGCTTTGCCCGGTGCCTAATACAAATATTTCAGGCAGCTGGGGCGGGATTTGAACAAATTAATGTTATCTGTTTAAAACACTGAAAAAGTGAAGGCCGCCTGCACCCCTGCCGTGAATCTCGCAATCGCATTTCTCCGCCGTGTACGCGCTCACTTGCAGTCACACAATTTATTGGCCATCGGTGATTTTCAGGAAATGAATGTCAGTCACTTTGATATAACCCTGAGTACTTTTCTTTCAAGGAGGAGTGTGGCTCTGATAAGAACCGGTTACTCCAGAGTTACCGGCTCTTTTCAGAGGCACACTCCTTCTTGAAAGAAGGGAATTTTCTTTTGGCAATGTTTTTTTTTCAAAATCAGTTTTGGATAGGTACTTACCAACCGTCCCGTCTTTTGCCAAATTGTTTTTTTTTTCTAAATCAATTTTGGACAAGTACTTACCATCTGTCCCGTCTTTTGTTGCCAATTTTTATTTTTAAATCAATTTTAGACAGGCATTTACCAACCTTCCCGTCTTTCGCCAATTTTTGTATTTTTTTTTCTAAATGGATTTTGTACAGGCACTTTTTACCAACCGTTCCATCTTTTGCCGATTTTGTTTTTCTAAATCAATTTTGGATAGGTACGTGTAGGCCTACATGTACTTACCAAACATCCTCATTTGCCATTGTTTTTTTAATAAATTTGGGACAGGCACGTACCATTAGTTCAGTCTTTGCCAAAATTTGTTAATTTTTTTTTAAAATAAATCAATTTGGGACAGGCACTTATCAATCGTCTTTTCTTTTTGAATTTCTTTAAAAATTATTTTTGGACAGGCGCTTACCAACCGTCCCATCTTTTGCCAATTTATTATTATTTTTTTTTTTTTCCAAATCAATTTTGGACAGGTACTTACCAACCGTCCCAGGCTGAGATCGACTGTGAGATCTGCCCAGAGGGCTACTTCTGCCAGGTCAACACCAGCACCCCGGAGCCTTGCAGCGCCTACTCCTACTGCCCCGAGGGATCCACTGAGCCCACCCCGTGCCCCAACGGTACCTACACCATGGACCACGTCAGAGGTTTCGTCAACGAGACACAGTGCACTGACTGTCCCACGGGTACGGCTTGGTGCATGCTTATACTTGTACCTAGGATTAGACATTTTGAGTAAAGGCTCAGTAAAAGTTAACCGGTTTCACACTAGTAAAAGTTAAACTGCTGTACACTAGTAAGTTAATTGCTATTATACACTAGTAAAAGTTGACCGGTTTCACACTAGTAAAAGTTAAACTGCTTCACATAAGTAAAAGTTAACCGGTTTCACACTAGTAAAAGTTAAGCTGCTTTACACTAGTAAGTTAATTGCTATTATACACTAGTAAAAGTTAACCGGTTTCACACTAGTAAAAGTTAAACTGCTTTACACTAGTAAGTTAATTGCTATTATACACTAGTAAAAGTTAACCGGTTTCACACTAGTAAAAGTTAAACTGCTTCACTCTAGTAAGTTAATTGCTATTATACACTAGTAAAAGTTTACCGGTTTCACACTAGTAGAAGTTAAACTGCTTTACACTAGTAAGTTAATTGCTATTATACACTAGTAAAAGTTAACCGGTTTCACACTTGTAAAAGTTAAACTGCTTCACACTAGTAAAAGTTAAACTGCTTCACACTAGTAAAAGTTAAACTGCTTCACACTAGTAAAAGTTAAACGGCTTCTCTCTAGTAAAAGTAAACCTGTTTCACACTAGTAGAAGTTAAACTGGTTCACACTAGCACATGTATTAAAGTTAACTGCTTCACACTAGTAAAAGTTAAACTGCTTCACCATGTTCACACTAGCAAAAGTTAAACTGCTTCACTCTAAAAGTTAAACTGCTTCACACTAGTAAGTTAACTGTTTCACACTAGTAAAAGTGGGATCACGGGATCACACCCCCGCTTTCACAATGATGCAAACAACCAATTGGTGTAAACCTGGCTACAGCAGCTTGTGGATCACACAAAGTGGATGCAGCTTTTTCAATTTTTTTTTTTTTGGATTTTGCAGGAAGCTACTGCCGCGGTGGCCGCATCGCGGCGCCGTGCACGGCCGGTTACATCTGCTACTCGCGCTCCGACACCCCGACCCCCGACGGCAGCGACCCGGTCCTCGGAGAGCCTTGTCCCATCGGCTACTTCTGCCTGGAAGGTGAGGACCATGACCCGGACGGTCTGTCTCTGTTTCAAAACCAATAAGGGCTTGCCTTCTCTGTGTGTCTGTCATCTACGTAATGGACCTTTCCCATGAAATATGCAAAGAAGAGCAGGCGCTTGTGCTTTACTAAATTGGTGGGCAAGCAGGATACCAACCGATCGTTGTTTTCCACGGGCGTGCGCGCGTTCCTTCGCGCTAACTGTTTGGCGTGCAGTGATTGGCTATTCAGCGTCTCCTGCGCGCGTATTTCGAAACCTGCACGCCACGCGCCCTCGTTTGCCAACCAATTTAGTAAAGCGCATGCGTAAGGTCTATTTTACATATGTGACCCGGCACAGTATAATGAGGAATAACCCCCACTTTTGAGATTTTGAGATTTTCTAATGATGTGAAAGAGCATATCATTAGCTTTCAAAGGATCAACTTTCCGAAAATACCAAAAATAAAATTTTAAATCGATTTTTTTTAAATCGAATTGAGAAGATACTTTGACTTCAGGCGTTGTTTACTCGAAAAGTGTTTTGGTGGGATATTCCTCATGTCGCTGTGCCGGGTGGTCCATTGCGGACGCTTCGAAATAGCGCGGCCTCAAAGAGTTTGCAATGCGCTGGTCAATTGCAATGCGTGGAATCCGTCGGCCCAATCGGAAAGAGTCGACAGATTCTTTGCATTTTGATTGGATAACTTAAAAGAGAAGAAGAATCCCTTTTACCTTGACTCAAGCAGTATTAGTGACTCTTTCTCCTTTTGAAAAATGGCAAAGAAAACGTTGAAATCTGACTGGACCGAGATATGAACCCGAGACATCTGTTTTTTTTCGTACCAGCACTCTTACCATCTGAGCTATCCAGCCCTTAAATGGTGGCCTTCCCTAATAGTCAACTAGTCTTTGCCGGGGTGTGGGCGCCAGTCAGAAACAATTCAACCATTAACTGCCGTATATCTCCAGGGATCACTGCCTTGGTTTTTTCATTCAGATGCAAACCAATGACTGCTGTAAACATGGCTACAGCAGCTTGGGGATCACACAAAGTCAAGCACTTGTCGAATCATTGGCTATCTGTGTTTTTTTTTGTTTTTAATCCTAGGTGCCCTGAACGTGTCCACCTGCGACCCTGGCCAAGTCATCACTGAGACGGGCGCCAAGAGCTCAGCGGAGTGCACCCAGTGCCCCGCAGGCTATATCTGCACCTTTGATAGCATCAAGGCAGAGCCCTGCACACCAGGTGGGCTGGGGGCTGGGACTGGGGCTGGGGCTGGGGATGGGGGTGGGGATGGGGATGGGGATGGGGATGGGGCTGGGGCTGGGGCTGGGGATGGGGATGGGGCTGGGGCTGGGGCTGGGGCTGGGGGCTGGGGTCTGGGGATGGGGATGGGGCTGGGGCTGGGGATGGGTTTGGGGCTGGGGATGGGGGTGGGGGCTGGGTTTGGAGCTAGGGCTGGGGCTGGGGCTGGGGATGGGGATGGGGATGGGGCTGGGGCTGGGGCTGGGGATGGGGATGGGGCTGGGGGCTGGGGGCTGGGGCTGGGGATGGGGCTGGGGATGGGGGTGGGGGCTGGGTTTGGAGCTAGGGCTGGGGCTGGGGCTGGGGATGGGGATGGGGATGGGGCTGGGGCTGGGGCTGGGGCTGGGGCTGGGGATGGGGCTGGGGCTGGGGCTGGGGCTGGGGATGGGGCTGGGACTGGGGGTTGGGGCTGGGGGCTGGGGCTGGGGATGGGGCTGGGGCTGGGGATGGGTTTGGGGCTGGGGATGGGGGTGGGGGCTGGGTTTGGAGCTAGGGCTGGGGCTGGGGCTGGGGATGGGGATGGGGATGGGGATGGGGCTGGGGGCTGGGGGCTGGGGATGGGGATGGGGCTGGGGCTGGGGCTGGGGCTGGGGATGGGGCTGGGGCTGGGGCTGGGGCTGGGGCTGGGGCTGGGACTAGGGGCTGGGGATGGGGCTGGGGCTGGGGATGGGGGCTGGGGGCTGGGGGCTGGGGCTGGGGATGGGGCTGGGGCTGGGGATGGAGCTGGAGCTGGGGCTGGGGCTGGGGCTGGGGCTGGGACTAGGGGCTGGGGATGGGGCTGGGGCTGGGGCTGGGGGCTGGGGCTGGGGATGGGGCTGGGGATGGGGCTGGGGCTGGGGGCTGGGGCTGGGGATGGGGCTGGGGCTGGGGCTGGGGATGGGGCTGGGGCTGGGGATGGGGATGGGGCTGGGGATGGGGCTGGGGCTGGGGCTGGGGGCTGGGGCTGGGGCTGGGGCTGGGGCTGGGGCTGGGGCTGGGGCTGGGGCTGGGGCTGGGGCTGGGGCTGGGGCTGGGGCTGGGACTGGGAATGGGGCTGGGGCTGGGGCTGGGGCTGGGGCTGGGGCTGGGGCTAGGGGCTGGGGCTGGGGCTGGGGCTGGGGCTGGGGCTGGGGCTGGGGCTGGGGACTAGGGGCTAGGAGCCAGTCATCAAGTCGGCGTGACAGTAATGGCTTGGCCACTTTGCAATGACTTTCCTCCTCTCCCCCTACCTCAGGTTACTACTGTGAATTCCTCGAAGATATCAAGGCCTGCCCCAACACGACCTACTCATCCGAGTCGCAGGCTACCAACTCCAGCACCTGCCAGCCCTGCCCGGCCGGCTACTGGTGCAGCCAGGAAGGTAAGTCTGAGAGAATGTTGCAACGTGAAGGCAGCAGGTGTTTTTTTTTTCTTTCTTTCTTTCTTCGCGCCGTTGGCTTGCACGTATGGGCGAAGCGTGGATTCCATTTGATACAACGGCGTCATTCACAATTGTGAAATGGTGACAGGGATGCTCTTAGCAAGCAGTAGAGCAAGTATGGCCCAGTGAGTTACCGTTACTTGAGCCAGAGCCAGAGCCAGTGGCAGAGCCAGAGCCAGAGTCAGAGTCAGAGTCAGAGCCAGAGCCAGAGCCAGAGGCAGAGGCAGAGCCAGAGCCAGAGCCAGTGGCAGAGCCAGTGGCAGAGCCAGTGGCAGAGCCAGTGGCAGAGCCAGAGCCAGAGCCAGAGCCAGAGCCAGAGCCAGAGCCAGAGTCAGAGTCAGAGCCAGAGCCAGAGCCAGAGCCAGAGGCAGAGGCAGAGCCAGAGCCAGAGCCAGTGGCAGAGCCAGTGGCAGAGCCAGTGGCAGAGCCAGTGGCAGAGCCAGTGGCAGAGCCAGTGGCAGAGCCAGAGCCAGAGCCAGAGCCAGAGCCAGAGCCAGAGCCAGAGCCAGAGCCAGAGCCAGAGCCAGAGCCAGAGCCAGAGCCAGTGTCAGAGCCAGTGGCAGAGCCAGTGGCGGAGCCAGTGGCGGAGCCAGTGGCAGAGCCAGAGCCAGAGCCAGAGCCAGAGCCAGAGCCAGAGCCAGAGCCAGAGCCAGAGCCAGAGCCAGAGCCAGAGCCAGAGCCAGAGCCAGTGGCAGAGCCAGTGGCGGAGCCAGTGGCGGAGCCAGTGGCAGAGCCAGAGCCAGAGCCAGAGCCAGAGCCAGAGCCAGAGCCAGAGCCAGTGGCAGAGCCAGTGGCAGAGCCAGAGCCAGAGCCAGAGCCAGAGCCAGAGCCAGAGCCAGAGCCAGTGGCAGAGCCAGTGGCAGAGCCAGTGGCGGAGCCAGAGCCAGGGCCAGGGCCAGAGCCAGAGCCAGAGCCAGAGCCAGAGCCAAAGCCAGAGCCAGAGCCTGAGCCTAAGCCCGAGCCAGGGATTCTTAAACCCTTACAGATGGAATCATCAGTAATTGATGAAAGAGTCGACCAAACGTCTGGCTTTTAACGCATAGGAGGAGCGGGCCTGTTAACTGTGAATCCTTCCTTTCCTTCTTGATCTCTCCTCAGCGATGACCGATTTTACCACGAGTCCTTGTCCGCTGGGTCACTACTGTCCTGTGGCGACCCCTGAGCCCGTCCCGTGCCCACCCGGCACCTATAGAGACACACTGGCCGCCAAGAGTAAGTTACTTCCAGAAATACTGTATGTCCTTAATGGTGACTGTGCACAAAGTATATGGGACTGAAAGGCAACCATGCACAAATTTTATGGGACTGAAAGACAACCATGCACTAAGTATATGGGACTGAAAGACAACCATGCACAAAGTATATGGGACTGAAAGACAACCGTGCACAAAGTTTATGGGACTGAAAGACAACCATGCACAAAGTTTATGGGACTGAAAGACAACCATGCACAAAGTTTATGGGACTGAAAGACAACCATGCACAAAGTATATGGGACTGAAAGACAACCATGCACAAAGCATATGGGACTGAAAGACAACCATGCACAAAGTATATAAGACTGAACGACAACCATGCACAAAGTTTATGGGACTGAGAGACAACCATGCACAAAGTTTATGGGACTGAAAGACAACCATGCACAAATTATATGGGACTGAAAGACAACCATGCACAAAGTATATGGGACTGAAAGACAACCGTGCACAAAGTATATAAGACTGAAAGACAACCATGCACAAAGTTTATGGGACTGAAAGACAACCATGCACAAAGTATATGGGACTGAAAGACAACCATGCACAAAGAATATGGGACTGAAAGACAACCATGCACAAAGTATATAGGACTGAAAGACAACCATGCACAAAGTATATGGGACTGAAAAACAACCATGCACAAAGTACATGTATATGGGACTGAAAGGCAACCATGCACAAAGCATATGGGACTGAAAGACAACCATGCACGAAGTATATATTAAGACTGCAAGGCAACCATGCACAAAGTATATGGGACTATGGACCTACTGGCAGTTTTGGTGTGAAATCTTTGTATGTTATTTTCTCATGGTTCTAGGTCAGGAAGAGTGCACGGTCTGCCCAGCCGGCTACTACTGCCCCAACGACACGGCCAACACCTACGGCATCGAGTGCCAGGATGGCCAGTTCTGCCCCATGGAATCCTGGGAGCAGAGGGACTGCCAGCCAGGTACGATCCAAACGATATTTTGCAAGTTTACAGCTTTTACGCTAATGAGAATTTTAATATTCTTGAGCAAAATTTTGTGATGTCATCACAGGATCATGAAACAGAAACTCAATTGGTTGTGTACAAAAGTTATGGTTTTTCCTGCATACTCATCCCTAAACCTGTTAATTTACTGCCAAAATGTATGCTTCATAATCAATTTTAGTGAAGGAGTTTTTCATCAAACCTAATCCAGAGGGATTTATTTGCAGTTTGAAAGATAATGTTTTTCTTGTTTTTCAAACTGGGTTCCTGACATGACAATAGCGCGCTCATTTTTATAAGTATTTTTTAACAGGTAAAGAAGATGACCAATTTTTGACTCCACTAAGAAAAAGAAGCTTGCCTGTATGTTTGTACACTTCAGATCCCTAGATGACAGAAGAAAATGAGCTTGACTGTGATATTCATTGCATAGACCCTTTTAATTAAAAAAAGCTTGCCAATATGTCTGTATACTTCAGATCCCTAGATGACAGAAGAAAATGAGCTTAGCTGATATCTATTGCACAGACCCTTTTAATTGTATAGATTTACTACTTCTACTGTAACTCAGTGGGTGTTTTTTCTGACTTTGCAGGCTACTACTGCAACCGGTCCATGACCCAGGAGCCTTGCCCTGACGGGTTCTACTGTCCCGTCAACTCCAGCTACCCCATGCCCTGTCCCGCTGGCCACTACTGCGGGGACGACTGCGAGACGGAGCCGTGTCCAGGTGAGCGAGACGGTCCGCTGCAGGGATGCATCTGTGGCTAGGTTTAATACACGGCTGCCTGTGGATGCGGCTGTGGCTAGGTTTAATACACGGCTGCCTGTGGATGCGGCTGTGGCTAGGTTTAATACATGGCTGCCTGTGGATGTGGCTGTGGCTAGGTTTGATACACGGCTGCCTGTGGATGCGGCTGTGTCTAGTTTAATACACGGCTGCCTGTGGATGCGGCTGTGGCTAGGTTTAATACACGGCTGCCTCCGGATGTGGCTGTGGCTAGGTTTAATACACGGCTGCCTGTAGATGTGGCTGTGGCTAGGTTTAATACACGGCTGCCTGTAGATGTGGCTGTGGCTAGGTTTAATACACGGCTGCCTGTAGATGTGGCTGTGGCTAGGTTTAATACATGGCTGCCTGTGGATGTGGCTGTGGCTAGGTTTAATACACAGCTGCCTGTGGATGCGGCTGTGGCTAGGTTTTATACACGGCTGCGTGTGGATGCGGCTGTGGCTAGGTTTGATACACGGCTGCCTCTGGATGTGGCTCTGGATGTGGCTGTGAGATTTAAAACTTGGGGGCCTGAAGTTTTGCAACCTCGTTCCCAAATGGCTTAAATTTTGTGTGAGTTGTAACACGTGCTTCCTCCTTCCCAGGGGCCATCATACCTACCAAGTGCCCGCTGGGCTACCGCGAGAAGGACGGCTCCCGGCGCACCACCTTCCAGAACACCTGCGAGGTTTGCCCCTCGGGTTACTACGGCGACCAGCCGGACCGTGCCAACTGCACCGTCTGCCGGGCGGGCGTGGTGTGCCTAGAGGGCGCCACCACCGACGACCCGCGAGGCAACGACACCAACCACGGAGTCAACGTGACCAACTCCTACCCCTGCCCCTTTGGTACGTGCCTCAATTCTCCCCACCCTCTGCGATTCTGGAAGCAGCCACGTATACCTCACTAGTTTCTGTCTAGTTTCTGTCTAGTACTTTGTGTGACACTCATTTACTAACAGTCAAACAAACAAATAAAAACTGACTGGGAATTAAAAGGAAGGTCGCCATCTAAGGGCTGGATAGCTCAGATGAGAAAAGTACTGGTACGTTAATCCAGAGGTCTTGGGGTCAACTCCTGGTCCGGTCAAAGTTTTCTTTGCCAATTTTTCATTTTTTTTTCAATTCGATTACCAAAAGTGAGAAGTCTAATTTCTGATATCCGTGTTATTAATGGCATACAGAAATGGTATAAATTAAAGGTTAGGTGAACCAAATGAATGACCACATTTTGTAAACCAGCTGTAAATTCTTACATTAGATGTACATGTGCGTCAAATTGAATAATAACTGTGGCTTTGTTTGTTTGACTATATTTTGTAAAAGACATCCATTGTCTGACCCTAACCCACTCTTCTCACTCGCTCCTGTGCTTTCTGACTGCAGGCTACTATTGTCCCGAGGGCTCCTACGTCGAGATCCCGTGCCCCGTGGGCACCTTCAACGACGCCGAGTTTGGCATGGCGACCGACGATTGCCTGGTGTGCCCCATCGACCACTTCAACCACCTGGAAGGGCAGAGTGGGTGCTTCCACTGCGGGGCCGAGGCGTACCAGCCCGAGGTGGGCCAGGACCAGTGCATCTGCACCGGTTCGGGCAAGCAGTTCCAGGTGTGTACCGGTAACCCAGAAAACTGTGTCTTGGGAGGGTAGGGCGGGGGTTTGGGGGGTTCGAATCCACACTTGTGCACTATTTGCTAGGCGAGTGAATCTACACAAGCTGGGGCAAGCAGTTGCAGGTGTGTTCGGGTATCCAGCAAATTTTGTCTGGGGGTTCGAATCTACACTTGTGCACTACCTGCTAGCCGAGTGCATCTGCACAGGCACGGGCAAGTAGTTCAGGGTGTTTATCAAGCAATTTGTGTCTGGGGGGGTTCGAATCCACACTCGTGCAATACATGCTAGCCGTGTGCATCTGCACTTGCATTAGCAGGTAGTTTAGGGTGTTTATCAAGCAAATTGTGTCGGGGGGGGGGGGTTTGAATCCACACTCGTACATTAGCTAGCTATTGCGTCTGCTCATGCACGGGCAGGCAGATCTGGATGTGCATCAAGAGTTTAATTGTTCCCAGTCAGTATTTTCCTTCACTTGGTTCGACTTGAAAAAAAAAGTGGTTTTTAGAACGGCAGGAGCCAGAGGGCTGGCAAGCCGTGAACCAGTGGGGGTTGCAATGACAAGTACATGTGTACATGTAATGTTGATTTTTTTTTTTTTGGTCACCAGCCGAGTGACAGGAAGTGCCTGTGCAAACAGGGCTACCAGACCTTGGTGGGCAGAGAGCAGGACTGCGTCATGGAAATCTTTGAGATCTGCACCGAGGGAAACTCCCGCAATCAGAACGGAACGTGCCTGGACAGCGACGGATGGGAGCAGTACTGCAAATACGAGGTATGGAGGCCGGTCCCATGCCGTCAACAGAGGGCGCTGTTTAATGTAAAACCACCAACAGAGGGCGCTGTTTGATATAAAAACCAACAGAAGGCGCTGTTTGATATAAACCACCAACAGATGGCGCTGTTTGATATAAAAAACCACCAACAGAGGGCGCTGTTTGATATAAAAACCACCAACAGGGGGCGCTGTTTGATATACCAACCACCAACAGATGGTACTGTTTGATATAAAAACCACCAACAGAGGGCGCTGTTTGATATACAAACCACCAACAGAGGGCGCTGTTTGATCAAAAAATCGCCAACAGAGGGCGCTGTTAGATATCTTCATGCCACCGTCTAAGGGGAAATGTGAGATATACAGACAGCAGAATCATCATAATAATGGTCAACAGAGGGCGCTGTGAAATAGCATGTTACCACGGTATATATTATATAAGCTATAGACACCACAGGCCATACAAATGTTAAAAATCAAGGTAAAACTGTAGTCTTGGCATTCTCGCTTCAGTGATATGTGAAAGTTACCGCAAACTGCTCACTGACTTCTCGGCTGACTTCAATGACTGGAATATGAAATCTAAAAATCCTGTTGTTTCGATTCTTCTGGCAGGACCTTTCTCAAAGTCATTCTCACCACCAAGTTATTCCCCCCCCCCCCTCCGTCTAATTTCAGGGCGGCTGTCCGTCGTCCGAGGACTACATCAGCTTTGACGTCACCCTGTCGCTGTGCGTCTGCAGAGTGGACGACCTGCAGGAGATCTGTGACCTGGAATGCCGGCTGGCCCAGCGCAATCGGATGGTCCTCGTCTGTGAGGATCCTCCGTACCTCTGCATTGAGTACACGGACGGAGCACAGGTAAGGATGGAAGGTTTGCGGTGACGCCGTGTAGCTCTTCTCTTAAAAGAAGGAGTGAGACAGGTGGGCTTGGAGACCTGGGGAATTAAAAAAAAAAAAAAAAAAAAAAAAAAAAACTAAATAAATAAATACAAATATTTATTGACTATTTGAGAAGGCCAACATCTAAGGCCGGATAGGTCAGATTGTAAAGGGCGCTGGTGAACAAAAACAGGGGTCTCGGGTTCGAGTCCCGGTCCTGTCCAAGATTTCTTTGCCATTGTTCAGAATTGTTCCGAAGTTGCCTGTGGTGTTGCTATGCACTGGGCTCTCTCCGAATCCGGCCGCCGCTTTTGTCAACGTTTTTCCGCAAAGACTCTTTTCGGCCTACGGCAAAAAGAATATGTAGCTTGACGAAAGCCACACGGACTTCTGATTGTGCCAGGTTTGACTCGCTTGTACATAATAATACACTCTTATGGATTAATTTCCCAGCCGAGTGTTTAGTGATTTTTAATTTTTTTGGGCCAACTCAGCAAAGACTATTATGATTCCTGGGGATGTACGGCAGTTAATGGTTGTATTGTTTCTGACTGGCGCCCTGACCCCGGCAAAGACTAATTGACTATTACTTTTAGGGAAGGTCTGCATCTAAGGGCTGGATAGCTCAGATGGTAAGAGCACTGGTGTGCCAAAGACTAGTTGACTATTAGGGAAGGCCTCCATCTAAGGGCTGGATAGCTCAGATGGTAAGAGCACTGGTGTGCCAAAGACTAGTTGACTTTTAGGGAAGGCCTCCATCTAAGGGCTGGATAGCTCAGATGGTAAGAGCACTGGTACGTTAATCCAGGGGTCTCGGGGTTCAGGTCCTAGTCCAGTCAATCTTTTTTTTCTTTGCCAATTTTCCAATTTGTTCAAAAGTTTCCGGTGAGTTTGTTTGAGTTTTGAAAAATAAAGGAGTTGCATCTTGTTTTTGGAAATTAAAGGAAACAAAAATCTTTCCCTCTGTGCCTGCTCAGACCAAGATTCCGACCAGCAGTCTCTCCAAGGTCATCAACTCCCGCAATGCCATCTCCGCCGACCAGTGCGAAGCCCTGGATGGCAGCCGCAAGGTCATCCACGTCACGGAGACGAGCGGTGAGTTCGAACCCCGGATGGCGGCACACCCCTTGCCCCTATCACTCGGGCGTCACTCGTGTGTGGGCGGTTCACATCCAACCCCACCCCCAAAAAAATATAATTCCCTGTACTTTAACATCTGTTCTATATAAGCATCGATGATAGTTGGAATCCAGCAGTCTCCTCACGATTGGCAGAGTTAGACACTGCCCGAAGCATTGGAGTTACCGGCTCTTTGGGGAGCCACACTCCTTCTCTTGTTATATCCCATCGTCAGGAGACGGAAAGAGTACACACTACCCGGATTGTTGAGTTTACAGCTCCTTTCGGATAGAGCTACACTCCTTCTCTTAAGAAATGTTATATCCCATCGTCAGGAGACAGGCAGAGTACACACTACCCGGAACGTTTGAGTTACAGGCTTCTATTCAGAGCCACACTCCTTCTCGAAAGAGAAGTGCTAGTTGGTGTCACCGCAAACCTTCCACTTAATAAGTATTTCCACCATGCAAACCTTCAAGTCATATCTGACCGAAACGTGAAGATACCGGCTCTTTTCAGAGCCACACTCTGTCTCGAAATTCGCTACATGATGTCACCACAAAACCTAAACTTTAGTATTTTCCACTTTGCGAACCTTCGATCAAGTCTTATCAGACTGAACTTGGTCTGGCACTGTACATCATATGCCCTTGGAAATGACGAGACCGATGCCTTGTTCCGTCATTCCCCAGGCGCCGGGTTCCTGGGAGTCTACGACCCGCCGGCCAACCAGCTGGAAAGCCTGGTGGTCGGCAACGCCAAAGGTCTGAACAACGCCACCCTGGTCAACGGCTCCAGCTCCTACGTGGCCTCGCGGCGACGCCTCCTGTCCGTCCGCGACGGCGACATCAGCAACAACGCCACCTGGAGCGGCGGGCGTCGCGGCCGCAGGCTCCTGTCCAACTCGGCCGTGCCCGGCTCCAGCTTCAGCGGCATCTCGGACCCGGCCGTCTGCCTCAAGTGGGGAGAGACCATGATGTTCTACGTGGATAACCAGAACTATCCCATTTACTATCGGTGAGTTGGGGAGAATTTAGGGCCAACTCTTGTAGGGTTGTCTGGGGCATCTTGTGAAATTCTCCTCATGCAAATTTAGAAAAATCACATTTACTATCGGTGAGTTTGGGAGAATTTAGGTCCAATTCTGTAGGGTTGACTGGGGGGGGCATCTAGTGAAATTCTCCTCATGCAAATTTAGAAAAATCACATTTACTATCGGTGAGTTTGGGAGAATTTAGGGCCAATTCTGTAGGGTTGACTGGGGCATTGTGTGAAATTCTCCTAATGCAAATTTAGAAATATCCCATGTACTGATTGTATGTTGCGAGAATTTAATGCCTACTCTGTAAAGTTGGGTGGAGTTTCTTGTGAAATTCTCCTATATCAATTGTTGTAGCACTTTTGACTTTTCTACTAAATTGTCATTAGACATAATAAGAAGAATTTGCTGAGTTTTATAGGTGGTTTTACAGATGGCTTCATTATAATTATGAGATCAAAGTTGCGATGACTAGTTCTCCCTACCGTCCACAGGGAGAATCTGTACAACACTAATGAGCAGTTTGACTATGGCGGGTTCCGAGAACTTGAAGAGTTGCAGAGCCAGATAGGCACATCCACAACGCTCTTCACCTATCGCTTCGTCGACGCTGGTGTCTACGTCTTCTCCTTGAGTAGCAACCCTGAAAGGAAAATGGTAAATTCTCCCTACCTTGTATTGTCTTAGTGCAGTTTGTGTTGAGGAAAACCAATTTTCATCCATGGTCTGGAATCAAACTGTAAACAGGTTTCTTAATGATTTTTTGTCTGACAAACAATTAAGGAAAAACTGACTTGGAACTTTTGAACAAATTTAAAAATTGGCAAAGAAAATTTGACTGGACAGGGGCTTGAAGGAAGAGATAATTGATGGTACTGTACGTTACTCCACAGGTCTCGGGTTCAAGTCCCAATCCAGTCAAAGTTTTCTTTGCCAATTTTTTTTCGATTTCTTGTCTGCAGTAAATTGTGTGTAGATTTTCAGTCTTTAGCTGGATTCGAACCGCCAACCATGTACCTGCCGATTTCTCGTCTGCATTAAATTTTGATAAAATGCTGATAAAAACAAATTGTTCAGCCTTTCGCTGGATTCGAACTGCCAGGCCAGCCATTTACCTGTTGACTTTCTCGTCTGCAGTACATCCGTGTGATGGCCCAGAATGCCCAGTGCTCGGAGGACGGTCCCTTCTTCCCGGCTACGCCGCGCTACATCGTCCAGAACGGCATCGCCGTCGGCCAGTCCATCCTTCTGGCCCCCGACTGGTTGACCATCGGCCTGGTCCTAGGAATGATCCTCGTTCTGACCATCCTCCTGGTCCTAGTCCTGGTGAGTGTTTTGTTTAAATTCTCCCTACCTTCTTTCTGTCTTTGGGAAAAGGTTCAGCTAATATTGAAATGCCAGGCGCCCTGCTAATTTTTGATATTCTCCCTACTCCATCAGAAGAATTTTTTTTTTTTTATGTGCAAAAGCGAACAATAGCTAATTCAGGTATCCCTGCTTAGGAGAGTTCCAAAATAGTTGAATCAAATGGTTCGCTGCTGCTCAGAAAAAAACTCATGTGAAGAACTATGCCGTGCCGGAGGAAAAAAGAAAGGAAAAAAAGGACACAGGACCAGGCGTCGATTTCACCAAACGCATCTTAACTTACGATCAATCGCAAGACAATGAACCATGCACAGGAACCGGTGCGGTGTGTCACAACTTACGATGGGTTATCCATCGTAAGTTGAATTACAAAGCATCGTAGGGCTTTGTGAAATCCAGCCCAGGTCTTACTGCACTGTTCTCCGGCAATTTAAGGACATTTGACTGTGAATAGCCCATTACTGGTATGTGGAAGCCGAAAAGGGTAATTGCATCCACATTTTGTGACTGTTGATAGGCACCTTGCTACAGATCGTACACACAGTGATCCAGAACCAGGTACTAGCTAGAGTCATGAAGAGGCTTATACCCACACCCGTGAATGATCCCAGATCTAATCGTGACCGATGCCTTTTTTTTTTCCCAGATTCTCTTCCGCAAGTACGGCTGGGGCAAGGTGTCCTACATCCGGCCCAAGTACCGCGCCCTGATCCAGAATTACAACTTTGACGACTACGCCTCCAAGGGCTCGGCCGTTCACCCAGTGAAGAAGTACAACCGGGCTCTGGAGGGGCGCGCCGAGCACGGCCAAGGAGGGGCGACGGTGGATGGTAAGGGGGGTTTATGTGGGCTGGAGGGGTACAACTGGGTGTAATATGGGTGTATTTTAAAAGGTTGATTGTGGGGTGGATGGGGTTTATGTGGGTTGGAGGGGTACAACAACATGGGTGTATTGTAGAGGGTTTGATGATGGGTTGTGTGGGGTGCAGGGGTACATCTGGGCACAAGATGGGTGTATTTTAAAAGGTTGATTGTGGGGTGGATGGGGTTTATGTGGGTTGGAGGGTTACAACTGGGTACAAGATGGGCGAATTATACAGGGTTGATGGCGAGTTATGTGATGTGAAGGGGTACAACTGGGTACAAGATGGGCATATTATAGAGGGTCGATGGCGGGCTGGGTGGGGTTTATGTGGGTTGGAGGGGTACAACTGGGTACAAGATGGGCGTATGACTTGGATCTATCTTTTACCGGTACGACGTTTTGGTTTTCCCCTATGTTCGTTCCAGACTCAGTGGAGGTCAAAGGTGACGAGTACTGGGATTACGACAAGCAGGTGGACTTTGAGGCCTTCAGTACGGCCGACTTCTACGGGCATCTCGCCCAGCAGTCGCGTCATGTGACCTCGGAACTGGGTCGCCAGAAGAACGAGGTAGAAAGAGAAATATGTTGCCCAGACTGTTGATGAGCCTTTGATAATATCAGTGTAGTCTGGTACCCTGACTGGTATCTGAGGTTTTGGTCAATTTTTTTTTTCAGTCTGGTACCCAGACTCATATCTGAGCTTTTGATCAATGATTCTTTTTACAGTCTGGTACCCTGACTAGTATCCGAGCTTTTAGTTGTTAGGCCTTAACATTGGGAGAAGAGTCCGGTGCCCCGACTTCTCTCAGTGGAATGTTCCTACTGATTGAACGATACTCAAACTTGATTCTCGGCAAGGCAGTACATGGGAACTGCAGTCTGTGGAATAGTCTGGTACCTTGGTAATGCATTCACACCTGGTATGAAGAGCATTGTGATTCCCAGCATCTCAACGAATCTTGTCTTCAAGAATATGTAGCTGAAATTTGGATTTTTTAAGTCACGCAATATTTTATTTAAATTTTTTTTTTTCAGGCTAAAGCACTCTACCAAAAGCTGAGCAACCAGGCGCAGAACCTCAAAGGATTGTGGGTAGCCAAGATGAACCTGAAGGGTCGCAGCGCCCTGGCGACGGACGCCGACCTGGAAGCCTACGAACGCAAGAACGAGGAGGTGGGGAACCAGACCGTCCATTGACTATCAACAATGTGATCTCAGTGATTGTCTCCCCTGCCTTGCATCTTATTTGTTAAAGGCCCAGTACAACATTGGGAAGATCGGAAAACATCGATGTCCACAGATTTCCTTCTAATTTACACAGTTTGTAGATGGTCATGATAGAATCCTCGTGTTGAAATCTTACGGTCTGGGATGCTGTACTTTTCGGGAAATCTTCACTCAAACATTGACAAATAGTTTATTATGGTACTTGCGAGTAATAAAGTACTTCTTACACTACAGAACGATGCGAAAACCGTGACTGTTTTTTGCATTTTTCTACCTTCTCAGATTACCATTCGCGCTAAAACCTTTGAAGGATTTCTTTTTTGGAATGCCTGGTTTAACACACAAACTGTGGCAATCTTTTATTACTATTAATTAATATTAAATTCATTTTTTAAAGCACAAATTCCATTACGCATTTTCAAATGCGCTGTACATACAAATTAACGATACAATAAAATAACAATTAAGCTAAAATGCACATACTGATCAATAAATATATATATATATATATATATATATATATTTTGACCTTTACCAATGTTGTATAGGGCATTTAAGTTTAGCACAGTGTCAAGGATCGTAGTGTGAGATCAAAGGGAAGGGCAAGCAGTAGGGAAGTAGAGAAAAAAGTAGTTAGTAGGGAAATATCTAAGAAGGGTTATTAGTCAACATAACCCTCTACATCGTAAGATCACGACGCTGTAGTAGCTTCATTTCAAGGTGGATTTCTTCTTCTTCTTCTTTTCTTCAGCTCGAGATGGAGCTGGAGAGGAGGAAGGAACTCGGGCTCCGGTTTGAGACCATCTTGACGAAGCAGCTGGACTTGAAGGAGGCGGACGAGAAGAGCAGAGAAGAGCACCAGGTAAGCCTGAGGAGGAGGAAGAGGAAAAAGGGGGAACGTAGTCTGGTTGATGACGGAACTCTTCTTGTCATACATGTCGTTTTTCATCAGGTCACCCTCTGCCACTACCACTGTATAACACTAACAACTACATGTACAATACCACTACCACTGTATACCGCTGTAAACTACCACTACCACTGGATACCACAAACTACCACTACCACTGGATACCACAAACAACTACCACTGTATACCATTTAACAACTACCATTATCACTACCACTATATACCAATATTACCGCTGTATACCACTAACAACTACATTGTACCACTACCACTGTATACCAATAACAACTACATTGTACCACTACCACTGTATACCACTAACAACTACATTGTACCACTACCACTGTATACCACTAACAACTACCACTGTATACCAATATTACCGCTGTATACCACTAACAACTACATTTTACCACAACACTGTATACCTCTAACAACTACCACTGTATACCATTAACAATTACCACTACCACTGTATACCACAAACAAATACCACTGTATACCACTATTACCACTATTAATACCACTGCACACCACTATTACCACTGTATACCGCTAACAACTACCAGAGAATTGGAGGTCTGATTATTCCATCTTGTCGTCTCTCGTTCTCTTCCACCTGAAGGTGTCCTACCTGTCAGCCTTGCGCGAAGCCGTCCGGACACTCCACGAATATATGGAGAGCAAAACTGGCAAAACCAGCCTGGAAGAGGAATTCGACAATACCAAACAGAAGCAGTGAGTACCATCCCGTCCAAAATCTGGACTTATTTTTAAAAAAAAATCTCTCTTTTGTCCAGCTGTCTCTGTATGTTTTTTTCTTCAGAGTTTAAAGAAAGTTTCTTTAAATGTGTATATCCCTTATGCAAGCTTGTGTGTGATGCACTCGAAAACAATAAGTAAAAAAAAAAAAATTGAAAAAATCTACTGTCTTTTTTTGCTGTATATTGCTTTGTTGACATCCATATTTTCATACTTGCTGATTGAAAACTTTTTTTCTTTTTTTTTAGTCTTAAATTTGAAATGACAGGAGGTTTTGTTGTGCAGTCTGGTGATGGGTTGAGTACGCACAGGCCCCAAAAATTGAGTAACCGGCTCTTTTCAGAGCCATACTCCTTCTCTTAAGAGATGATGTACATGGTGTCACTGCAAACCTTCTACTTGGTATTCCCACAGTGCAAACCTTCAAATCTCATCATATTCCTTCTCTTGAGAGATGATGTACATGGTGTCACTGCAAACCTTCTACATGTACTTGATGTTCACTTCTTTTTTTTTTTTTTTTTTTTTTTTTTGCCAGTGTGGTTCGTCGTGTTGGCGCCCTCCTTGGTCAGATGTCCAGCGAGGTCTCGGCCGAGGCGCAGCGCATCGGTGCTTGGGGGGTGCTGGGCCGGGGCATAGGAGCTCCACTTGTCGCGCCGGGTACCAGCACGCCGGTTCCATACCAAGAACTCTTCGGTAAGGCAACGCCAAGGCCACATTCCTGGTGGTCAATGGCTAGAGGCAATTTAGAAGTATCTGGGAGCGACAGTTACAAGGACACCATACAGTACTGCCTCTACGGTGGCTGGGGGATCCTACTTGTAATTGAATTAGCCATCCCTCAAGGCTGGTGCTTGCCACCCTAGATATTCACATTTTTTCACGGTCTCTTTAATAGTGACCTGAAGATCTCCTTATCAGGTCAGAGAGGCCATTGTTTTCCTGGTGAATGCACTGTAAAATGCGATGTGAAATCACAGTGATTTGTTAGTTGCACGGCCGGCGGAATTACATTATTCACCCCTTTTTCAGAGTGCCTTTGCTCTTACCAACTCAAACCCCCCCCCCAAAAAAATGTGGTCGGCTTTGTACCTCCAGACCCTGACGGCAGCATCCAGCGCTCGGATCTGGTCCATCAGAACACCACCACCGGGCTGGTGGTGCCCAACAGCGACGCCCGCATGCTACTGGCCAGCGGCACGGTCAAGAGCGTCCCTCCGGATTACTTTGTCCATCTGCAGACGGGTCAGGTCCTGCCCATCCAGGGCAACGTGGGCTACGACCCGGTGACCTCTCGCCTCGTCAACATGGTGGACTCCACGGCCGGTGAGATTACTGTACAAGTTGCATTTCCAATCAAGGCAGGCCTTGTGATACTTTTATTTTGAAAAAAACCACATGAAAGACAGATAAATGTCCCAATCGAGGTGAGAAACCACCCGATAGAACAGACGAATGTAGAAGGTGGTGGCAATGCCGTGTCTCACTGAGGTGAGCAACCACCTGACAGAACAGACAGACAAATGTAGAAGGTGGTGGCAATGCCGTGTCTCACTGAGGTGAGCAACCACCTGACAGGCTGACAGAACAGACAAATGTAGAAGGTGGTGGCAATGCCGTGTCTCACTGAGGTGAGCAACCACCTGACAGAACAGAACAGATGAATGTAGAAGGTGGTGGCAATGCCGTGTCTCACTGAGGTGAGCAACCACCTGACGGAACAGACAGACAAATGTACTGTAGAAGGTGGTTGCAATGTCATGTCTCACTGAGGTGAGCAACCACCTGACAGAACAGACAGACAAATGTAGAAGGTGGTTGCAATGTCGTGTCTCACTGAGGCGAGAAACCACCCGACAGAGCAGACGAATGTAGAAGGTGGTGGCAATGCCGTGTCTCACTGAGGTGAGCAACCACCTGACAGAACAGAACAGACGAATGTAGAAGGTGGTGGCAATGCCGTGTCTCACTGAGGTGAGCAACCACCTGACAGGCTGACAGAACAGACAAATGTAGAAGGTGGTGGCAATGCCGTGTCTCACTGAGGTGAGCAACCACCTGACAGAACAGAACAGATGAATGTAGAAGGTGGTGGCAATGCCGTGTCTCACTGAGGTGAGCAACCACCTGACGGAACAGACAGACAAATGTACTGTAGAAGGTGGTTGCAATGTCATGTCTCACTGAGGTGAGCAACCACCTGACAGAACAGACGGACAAATGTAGAAGGTGGTTGCAATGTCGTGTCTCACTGAGGCGAGAAACCACCCGACAGAGCAGACGAATGTAGAAGGTGGTGGCAATGCCGTGTCTCACTGAGGTGAGCAACCACCTGACAGAACAGAACAGACGAATGTAGAAGGTGGTGGCAATGCCGTGTCTCACTGAGGTGAGCAACCACCTGACAGAACAGACAGACAAATGTACTGTAGAAGGTGGTTGCAATGTCATGTCTCACTGAGGTGAGCAACCACCTGACAGAACAGACAGACAAATGTAGAAGGTGGTGGCAATGCCGTGTCTCACCGAGGTGAGCAACTGCCTGGTTGAACAGACAGACAAATGTAGAAGGTGGTGGCAATGCCGTGTCTCACTGAGGTGAGCAACCACCTGACAGAACAGACAGACAAATATAGAAAGTGGTGGCAATGCCACGTCTCACTGAGATGACAAATATAGAAGGTGATAGCAATGCCACGTCTCACCGAGGTGACAAAATGTAGAAAGTGGTGGCAATGCCGTGTCTTATACCAAGGTGATGAATATAGAAGGTGACTCACCTTTAAGGAAGGTCCAACTAGTATCAAAATCATGCCTTCAGCATTTTTTTTTTATTAATTTTTTTTTTTTTTAGATTTGAATTTTTTGGTCCTTGACAAAAAATTTGTTTCGACCAATCTTTCCTGGGTGTCTGAATTTTCTTTCAGGGGATTCTCTCCGCTCGGACGAGTCGCTGATCCCCTACGTGCCCTTCCCGACGGACCCCAACACCGGCCTGCCGGTGGACGCCAGGCTGACCACGGCGGAGCGCAGCGGCGAGCTGCGGCTGAACGCGCCCGTGGCCGACCCGGACACGGGCCTGAAGTGCCCCGCGCTGGCCGTCACCATCCACCCGCAGTCGGGCGTGGCCTACCCGGTGGCCGGCACCCACACGGACCCGGTCACCGGCCTGCCGGTGCCCATCGAGCTGGGTGCCGTCATGATCGACCCCGGCAGCGAGCAGCCTGTGCCCGTCCTGGGCGTGACCATCGACCCCGAGACAGGTCGGTCTGACGTGCTTCTCAGGAATAGCGGTGGTGTTCGGAAGAAAAACAAATCGTGGGGCCCAATGGACCTTTCCCATGAAAAATGCAAATAAGAGCAGGCGCGTCCGCTTTAATACTAATTTGGTGGGCAAGCGGGATGCCAACCAAACGTAGTTTTTCCACATGTGTGCGCGCGTTCCTTCGCGCTAACTGTTTGGCGTGTAGTGATTGGCTATTCAGTGTCTCCTGCGCGCATATTTCGAAACTTGCACGGCACGCGCACTCGTTTGCCAACCAATTTTAATAGTAAAGCACATGCGTAAGCTCTAATTTACATATTTCATGGGAAACGTGCATTTAACAGGGCCGCTTGAGCACCGATACCCACCGGAGCATGACATTTAAAAAAAAATTGAAGGAAACAAAATTGAAGAAAAAAAAAGAAGGAAAAAAAATTGAAGAAAAAAAAATGGAAGAAAAAAAATTGAAGAAAAAAAAATTGAAGAAAAAAAATTGAAGAAAAAAAATTGAAGAAAAAAAATTGAAGAAAAAAATTAAAGGAAAAAAAATTGAAGTAAAAAAAAATTGAAGGAAAAAAAATTTAAGGGAAAAAAATGAGGGAAAAACAAATTACTGGATTGGGATTTGAACCCAAGACCTCTGGATTAACGCACCAGTGCTCTTCCATCTGAGCTATCCAGCCCGTGGATTGGACCTTCCCAAATATTCAGAAGAGGGTGCCAGTCAGAAGCAAGTCAACCATTAACTGCCATTAAGGCCTGGATAGCTCAGTTGAAAGATCTCTGGTACGTTAATCCAGAGGTTAGTCCGGTCAAAGCTTTCTTTGCCAATTTCTCAATCTGTTTGAAACAAGATTGCCAACCATATCTTCACCTGGTGCTTATTGCATTTGACTTCTATTCGTATACTGGGTGCTTACCGTAAAATGTAATTTTTTCTTTAGCTGGCCATCTCTTGTTGCTGAAGCAAGAGATGTCCACGTTTGTACCTCCAACACGCAGATAACCTTCAAACTCTTCTCTACCCCCTGTCGCAGGTGACGTGATACCGATTGGCGGATCGCAGCAGCTGCGCGACGGCTCCCACAATGCCTACGTCACCATGGTGACGGGCGACCGCTTTGCCGAGCCGCTCAGCGGGCTGCAGGTCCTGATCCAGAGCGCGGGTCTCCACGACGACGAGGTGCTGCCCTCTAGTGGCAGCTACCAGACGCTGCTGGACGGCGCCCTGCTCACCTGCCAGGTTCGCATCGTGGAGATGCTGAGGGCCTACCTCGATGCAGCAGTGGGTGAGTCGGACCTTTTTTAGCCGAGTTTGCCGTGACATTGAAGTCGTCTCTTGTGAGATGGTGTGGTGGCTCTTAACTCTTTCACTACGGAATTAATGTGCATGTCTGTACGGAATAAATTTGGTAATATATTAAAAACAATGGGACACGCGAGCCGATGTATCGGCTTTCCGTCAACAGAGAGCGGTTTACCGAGCCGATGTATCGGAGCGCCGTACGGAAAGAGTTAAAAGAGCCACTACATCTATCTCAACATTCTGGGAGGTGTCTACCAGTAAGCTATCCAGCCCTTAGATGGTGGCCTTCCCAAATCGTCAAACTAGTCTTTGCCACGGTGGGGGGGATGCCAGTCAGAAGCAATTCACAGGGATGTAAGACTTCCGGAAATTTCTGGGTTTCCGGAAATGGTGATGGTGATTATTTTTTTTATTTTTTTTATTCTTTTAATTAATTAATTACCGGTAATCTATTTATTATTATTATTATTTTTTTATCAAACAGGTATCTCAAACTGCTAGTTTGTAAATGTTGAAACCCTAAAAACTGAAGGGCGTCTGCACCCCTGCCATTAATCGCTCGGTTGTGTAAGCGCTCACTTGCAGTCGCATCTCGCGGTCGCGTAAGCGCTCACTCGCAGTCACACAATTGATTGGCCCCTCAGTGATTTTCAGGAAATGACTTTGTCGGTCACTTACATCCCCGAATTCAACCATTAACTGCCGCACATCTTCTTTTCTTTCTTCCTTGGCGCGGACCACCCCCCCAGGCCCGGACGGGATGAACTGTCGCCTGGAGCAGAGCCGACTTGAGACGGCGCTGAAGGACTTGGTCAAGTCTAGGGTGCGCTGTCGCAGCAGCGCCCTGCGGGCCGTGCACAACGTCCAGCGCCGACTGGACCGGGCGGCCATCCTGGCTGTCAGCGGCGGCTCACCAGGTCAGTCGAGACCGGCCGACGCGGCTCTGTATTCCCCCCCCCCTCCACCGTCCCCTGATTCCCTGATTCTTGAGTCCTGATGTCTTGTCTAGTTTGTGGTTTTAAACTTCTGGTTCTGTTTTGTTTTCCGGTTCTGAATCCGAGTTTCAAGTTTAGCTTCGGAGTCAGCTCTTAGTGTCGGGCGCTTGTTCCTTTTCTGATACTGGTTCTGACTCCCTTCCAATTTTTTTCCTGGGTTTTTTTTTTCCGTTTTTATTTTCAGTTCCGGTTCCTGGTTTGTTGCCAATTTCAGTTCCCAAACCAGCTGCTTTCAAAATTTCGTATTCCCGTTCCAGTTTCGATTTGGGTCCTTCTTTTGACCCGTGTTTTCTTGAATTTTTTGGTGTTTTGTTAAAAAGAAATTAGACATTTTTTAAAAATTGGCAAATATGATTTTGGGTTGGACCAAGATTTGAACCCGAGACCTCTGGATTTGCGTAACATCATTCTGACTCTGCCTTTGAGAAAGGTCCTGCTAGGATCGAAATGTCAGGTCCACTAAATTTTGGGATCATTCTATCTTACCATCTAACCAAATCCAGCCTTTAGATGGTGGCCTCCCTGAACAGTCAATTAGTCTTTAGTAGTCTAAATCTGAATAAAAAAAATTACGTGAAAACCTGTTTTCTTGGATTATGCAGGAATGTACGAACACGCGTCCACTGGACAAATCTTGCCCATCCTGGTCGGCACGAGAATGGCCGACCCCGGAGGCTCCGGCCAGGAAGTGACCATCCTAGGCGTGGAGAGGAACCCCAAGACGGGCTCCTTGATCCCACTGGGCGGCACCATGGAGGACCCAGAGGGCGAGGGTAAGCCTCAGACAGGATTCGAACCTGTACACTGTGTGCGGAGCTACATTCATGCATCATTTCTTAAAACTACTCTAGTCCATGTACAGTTGGTTCTCTTTTTTCCCACTGGTTCCCTTCCATTCACTGGTACCCTTCCTTTCATCATACTCCTTCCATTCACTGGTCCCCTTCCTTTCATTGGTTCCCTTCCGTTCACCGGTCCCCTTCCTTTCATTGGTCCCCTTCCATTCATTGGTTCCCTTCCTTTCATTGGTCCCCTTCCTTTCACTGGTCCCCTTCCATTCACTGGTCCCCTTCCATTCACTGGTCCCCTTCCTTTCATTGGTTGCCTTCCATTCACTGGTCCCCATCCTTTCATTGGTTCCTTTCCATTCACTGGTCCCCTCCTCCTCAGTCGGTTCCCTTTTTTTTTTTTCACTTGCCCCAGGCCTTATTCCAATCATGATTGGCCGGCAAGCCATCGACTCCGTCACCGGCGACCTCAGCCCGATCACCGGTGTCCGCATCAACCCGGAGACAGACACCGTTGTCCCGGTAACCGTGTCAGCTGACAAGAAGAAGAAGCCTCCCCTGGGAGCTGTGAGTATACACGCATCTCAAGATCTTTCTCCCGCCAAAACTTTCTGTCTAGAGTTCACAGAGAACTGCCCAACCTTTCTCCAGAAGCCACCGCTAAGAAGTGATGAAGAGGGTAACAGTCTTAGGCCTCTTGTCAAAAAAGATCATCGGTTGGGTATCGGATGATTTGACCCGTCCGATGTCGTTTCCACCGGATAGCCATCGTATATTTTTCACCAAAGAGTCCAGTACAATCGGCTTTCTACCGGGGGAAATTTTATCGGTCGGATGACTTCAACCGGCACTCAACCGATAATCTTTTTGACAAGGGACCGTACAACACACGGTACCAGATCAAGATTTTGTATTGTCAAAATGAGATAGACTTCACGTCTCCTTTTTTCAGATTAGTATCCTCAACCGATGATCTTTTTGACAGGAGACCTTAGCCTTGAAGAGATCGTTGACAAATCGAGAATTTAATATTAGAGGGGTTTTGTTATGGGTAGGCTGTACAAATACTCCTCTCTCTTTCCAAATTGACGTCGCAAAACCATTTTTTTCCCACGTTTGACCAGGTGGCCATGCTGGAGGACGAGATCGTCGCCCGGCGGAGCTTCTGGCGTCGCCAGCGGCAGCGCGAGGAGGAGCTGACGGCCCAGGAGTCGCGGCTGGCCGGCCAGCTGCTGCTGGACCTGGAGAACGTGGAGGTGGGCCGGGTGGAGGAGGCGCTGGACGGCTTCCGGGACGCGGCCCGGTCGCTGGAGGAGGCCGGCCGTCGGGAGGGCACCCGTCGGGCCGAGGCCGGCGAGGAGCTGAACAACGTCCTGCCCCTGCACATCATGGCCATCCTCACGCAGGGTAAAGATCTCGGGAATCATAGAGGGCCCGACGTCTCGATCCTAGCAGGACCTTTCTCAAAGGCAAAGGCTGATAAGGGGGGGGGGGGGGTTGGACTGGGGTTAAAGCAAGGTTGCAAAGTGCCCATATTCCGGACATTCCAAATTTAAGAAATTACTTTCTCATTGAGAAGTTTGTAATGGTATCAGACGTTCCCGTGAAATTTTAGCGCTTGAAAATCTGCCGTTTTTGAGAAAAAAATCTGACGTTTTGTTGAATTTCTAAGGAAAGGAACAAAGAATTCCTCTTACAAATCTAGCTATGTCTGAAAAAAGTTAGCATTTAATTTTGTTGCAATGGTATTTCTCATGACATGCCTGACAGATTGAAGCGAAACTTACCCAGGTGTGTTTAATATTTTATGTTTACGTTGAGTTCGACAAAGTATGTAGGCGATTCTTTGACCTTTGACCTACGCAAATGATTCCCCATTCATACATGCATTTCCTTTTGATCGCACTTCAGGCGATGAAACTGAGAGGAAGTACGAAGTGCGCCACCACTCCTCGCACGAGAAGTTTGTGGACACGGTGCGCAAGATCTACACGCGACTGCAATCCGAGGAGACCAAGTACAAAGAGAGACTGGCAGAGCTGGAGGTGAGTTCATTAACAGAGGGAGCTGTTTGCCTCCATGATTAATGGTTCTGAATAAATAAACCAACAGAGGGCGCTGTTTGCCTTCCCATGTTAAATGGTTTTGAATAGATATACCAATAGAGGGCGCTGTTTGCCTTCCCATGTTAAATGGTTCTAAATAGATACACCAATAGAGGGCGCTGTTTGCCTCTCCAGGTTAAATGGTTCTGAATAGATACACCAATAGAGGGCGCTGTTTTCCTCTCCAGGTTAAATAATTCTGAATAGATACACCAATAGAGGGCGCTGTTTGCCACTCCAGGTTAAATGGTTCTGAATAGATACACCAATAGAGTGCGCTAATTCCCTCTCCAGGTTAAATGGTTCTAATAGATACACCAATAGAGGGCGCTGTTTGCCTCTCCAGGTTAAATGGTTCTAATAGATACACCAATAGAGTACACCAGTAGAGTACCTACATAAAGTAGGTACTCTACTCCAGGTTAAATGGTTCTGAATAGATATACCAATAGAGGGCGCTGTTTGCCTCTGTGTTAATGGTTCTGAATAAATACACCAATAGAGGGCGCTGTTTTCCTCTCTGTGTTAAATTGTTCTGAATAGATACACCAATAGAGGGCGCTGTTTGCCTCTCTAGGTTAAATGGTTTTGAATAGATACACCAATAGAGGGCGCTGTTTTCCTCTGTGTTAAATGGTTTTGAATAAATACACCAATAGAGGGTACTGTTTGCCTCTCCAGGTTAAATGGTTCTGAAGAAATAAGAGCATTGAGATGAACATTTTGTTTGTGGATACTTTTAGGATGCTTTGAATCCCGATGCGGAGTCGGCCGTCATGGTGCGCTACCGTCAGGCCAAGTCTCGTCTGCAGGCGGAGCTGAAGGACCAGCTGATGACTCGTATGGAGAACCTGGACAAAGACCACTCAGCCCTGGAGTACGCCAGAGAGAGGAGTGAACTACTCAGCCTTGAGGCCAAGGTTAGTCTAGCTCTCTCTCTATCTCTCTCTCTCTCTCCACCTCTTTCTCTCTCACACCCTCACTCTCTCTCCCTCTGTATCTCTCTGTCTCTCTGTCTCTGTCTCTGTCTCTCTCTTTCTCTGTCTCCCTCTCACTCTTCTTCTATCCCTCTCTCTCTCTCTCTCCCTCTCTCTCTCTCTCTCTCTTTCTCTCTCTCCCTCTTCCTCTCTCTCAACACCGTGTCTGATTGCCTTCTGTGTCCCCCTCCTCCTCAGGCCGTCCTGTCCAATGCAGCCGTCCTGGCCGGTGACTACGACGCCACCATGACCGGCGTGTATGGCGACAGCAACCTGCTGGAGCAGTCCAGCCGTGAGATCATCCCCTTGCTGCGGCAGATCCTGGCCATGCTGGAGAAGGGCGCTCACTTCACCCTGTCCGCCGAGCTGCTGCAAGGCTTGTCCGGCAGCGAGAAGACCGACGAGACAAAGGTTCACGTAAGTGCTGCCTCGATGTAACGGTGCCGCCGCTTCTGTTTGTCCCGCTATCTTGATGACCGTGTCTCTTGCCGTCTATCCATGCGCCCATCTGTCTGTTTGTCTGTTTGTTCTTCTGTCCGGCTGTCCAGCTGTTTGTCTGTCCAGCTCTCATGTCTGTCCCATTGTCTGGTCATCTTTCTATCTGTCCTGCTGTGTCATGTCATCTGTCCATTGGTCCGGCCGTCTGTCTATCTGTCCTGCTGTCTATCTGTGCATCTGTCTGTCCGTCTGTCCAGTTGTGTTTCTGTCCATTTGATCCAGGCAAGCTGTCTGTCTGTCCGTTCCAGCCAAATGCAGATGTGTGAAGACCCCTCTGCCGTTGATTCCATTCCCCTTACAGTACAGCAAGGTAGTGACGTCCACCACCACCCGCACCGTGGCCCAGAGTGACCAGTACCGAGCAGGCGCAGTCAAGACGGACCGACTCCTGGTGCCTCAGCAGCCGGGCGGCATCAGTCTGGCTGTGCCTGTCAGAGCCTCCCAGGCTATCTCTGCTCGCTCAGATATCACCAGTAAGTAATATTACATATATTTAGGCAAAATATATGTATTTGGGCAAATTATATATATTTGGACAAATTATATGAATTAATGCAAATTATACGAATTTATGTAAATTATGTGAATTTATGTAAATTATATGGAATTATGTAAATTATATGAATTCATGCAAATAATATGAATTTAGCAAAATATATGAATTTATATAAATTACATGAATTTTGCAAATTATATGAATTTATGTAAATTTTATGAATTTATGTTAATTTTATGAATTTGTGTGAAATTTATGTATTAATGTAATCATATGTGTTATAGCAAATTGTATGAATTTATGCAAATTATATGAATCTAATCCCTTGTTCCCCCCCCCCCCAGTGCAAAGTTCGCGCGACATCCGTAGCAACCTGGTCGTCCGGAGCAACCTGGTCTCCCTGACGGACGACGACAAGTTCGCCATGGCCAAGTCCCTGTCCGAGAAGCAGACCCTGGAGGTGGTCAAGCTGGAGAGCAGCCTCCGAGAGACGGAGATCAAGGAGATCAACGCCGTGGTGCAGGTCAGTAGTTAGGTGGGGCTGGAGAGGAAGACCTCGCGTTGATGATAGTACGTGAGACGGGAGTGCGGCCCTGGAAGTGGCCAGTAACTCAGTGTATGGGGTGGTGTGGACTCTGGCCGTCTTCAGGAGACTGAGAAAAGCATCAAAGCCAAAGAAGCATCTGATTGGACGAGTGACCAAATCAGATATGAAAAGATTGTCGTCCTTCCGCAATGGATGTCTCAGAAGGACCTGCAAGATCTTTTTTTTGGCCTGTGACCATCTCCAAAGAGGACCTCTGCCCATACAAGCCAAAGTCAAGACATTGTGACTGAGATCAATCAAGTGCTGCAGAATGAGCCTTCCACTTGTCGGTATCAACGACACGACCCGGCCTCACAATTTCTTTCCTCGTCTGTTCTTTCTCCAGGTGTTGGAGGCGGAGAAGGAGACCAAACTGAAGGTGATGCAGGAGGAGCTGAAGGAGAAACTCCGCGAGGCAAGCTCAGAGGCGGAGAAGGAGAAGCTGATGCAGACCTTCGTGGACTCGGTGAGTGCTTTGACTCAGTCTGGTCCACGGCCACTTCTCGTGACCGGCCTACTTTTCAGTGTCCATGATGAGACTACAGCCGATAGAATTGGAATGGTTCATGTTTGAAGACTGCTCCTTGTTTAATGGCCTGCGCAAATTCTCCTTATGTTCCTCAGGCTGCCAAGGTGGCCGAGAGCATCGAGGTCAGCAAGCAGTCCCAGCTGCGAACGCTGCAGACGAAACTGGCCAGTCGCCGCACCCAGGCCAAGAAAGATTTGCAAAAGTAAGTCATCTCTCCACGGTAGGACCTGGGACAAATTCTCCCTACTCACATTAAGTAAGGCATCTCTCCACAGTAGATGTAGGGCAAATTCTCCTTACCCACATTAAACATACAGACAGAGGTTAGAATCTGTGTTACCCCACCGGTACCCAATACCTTCACACCATGCAAGCTCTCAAATCAACCAGCACCAGACTGTAGTTTGTTCAGCTCAGCCCAGGACTTTCTGGGAAAGGTTGAAGCCAGGGTGGATTAGATGATGGTTTCAGCTCAGGAACAGCGGGTTCTTCAAGGTCTCTGTCTTCGTGATTTGTGCTCACTGTCCAGGAAGCACATTGCCGAGGCCAACCAGGAAGGACTTGGAGAGGAAGTGATTCCAGACATGACCATCCTGGGAGAGGACGAAGCCAACAGGGAGCTCCAGATGCTGGCACTGATGCAGCAACAACTGATGGCAGAGCTGCAGAAGGGCTATGCGGAGGAGGATGAAGAGGTAGGGAGAATTTCTGAAAAGACCTTTGGGAGAATTTCTGAAAAGACCTTTGGGAGAATTTCTGAAAAGACCTTTGGGAGAATTTCTGAAAAGACCTTTGGGAGAATTTCACAGAGACTTTGGGTGAATTTCACACAGACTTTTGGTGAATATCACACAGACTTTGGGAGAATTTCACAAAGACCTTAATTTTACTAAGCCTTTGGGAGACTTTCAGAGAGACTTTAATTTTACTCAGCCTTTGGGAGAATTTCACACAGTCTTTTGGAAAATTTCACACAGTCTTTTGGAGAATTTCAGTCTTTTGGAGAATTTCACACAGAATTTGAGAGAATTTCACACTGACTTTGAGTGAATTTCACACTGACTTTGAGTGAATTTCACAGACTCTATGTTGGAAATATCCCTCATAAGATAATAGCCAGTTTGAGTCACCTCAGGAGAATGAAAATGCCAAAAAAACATTTTTTATGTTTGATTTGTTTTCCCGTTTCTTTCTCCCTCAGTTTTTGAACAAGAAGAGGAATGGCCTGGATGCCCAGATGGAAGAGAAGATGAGACTGCTGAACTTGGCCAACAAAGCGCCTCAGATTTCAGACATTGTGAACATCGTCAGCCAGGTAATGCCAGACAGTGACGCACCCTTAACAACTTGCATGCAACTTTTGTTGGCATATCACTGAAGTATTTGTATCCAATTTTTTGGGGTTCCTAAAGTTCAGCTCCTTTTTCGTTCTCCGCCAGAACACCAACGAAGTGAGTCGCTCCAACAAGAACCTGAAGAACAAGATGAAGGATCGTCTGAACAAGCGACGCATCTCCAAGAAGCACAGCGTCATAGACGGCATCGGGCGTGGCACTGAGGAGGAAAAGCAGCACGTGCTAGGTGGGGGGCGGCTGCTTAGCACACAATCTTATGAGTCTACGAAATCTGCTTAGCACACAATCTTATGAGTCTATGAAATCTGCTTAGCACTATGAAATCTGCTTAGCACTATGAAATCTGCTTAGCACACAATCCTATCAGTCTATAAAATCTGCTTAGCACACAATCCTATCAGTCTATAAAATCTGCTTAGCCGTCTATGAAATCTGCTTAGCACACAATCCTATCAGTCTATAAAATCTGCTTAGCCGTCTATGAAATCTGCTTAGCACACAATCCTATCAGTCTATAAAATCTGCTTGGCCGTCTATGAAATCTGCTTAGCACACAATCCTATCCGTCTATGAAATCTGCTTAGCACACAATCATATCAGTCTATAAAATCTGCTTAGCCGTCTATGAAATCTGCTTAGCACACAATCCTATCAGTCTATGAAACATGCTTAGCACACAATCCTATGAGTCTATGAAATCTGCTTATCTGGTAATCATTTTGAATTTCTTACTTTCTTTTCTCAGCCACCGAGTCCCAGATGGAGGCTGACCAGCAGCGCAGCATTCACGTTGCCATGGAAGCAGCCCTGAGCCTGGCCGAAGAACAGCAGCACAGTGAGCATGAGAAAGCCATCAAGGTAATGAATGTAGGTGTAGGGGACCGGCCTAGCCATGGGTACCGTCCACTCTCATGCTGGAATTTCAGGGACTCTTCCACTCCACTTTCCAGGTTCTGGGCCTTGACTCTGGCTCTGGCTCTGGCTCTGGCTCTGGCTCTGGCTCTGGCTCTGGCTCTGGCTCTGGCTCTGGCTCTGGCTCTGCCTCTGCCTCTGCCTCTGGCTCTGGCTCTGGCTCTGGCTCTGGCTCTGGCTCTGGCTCTGGCTCTGCCTCTGCCTCTGGCTCTGGCTCTGGCTCTGGCTCTGCCTCTGGCTCTGGCTCTGCCTCTGCCTCTGCCTCTGCCTCTGCCTCTGGCTCTGGCTCTGGCTCTGGCTCTGGCTCTGGCTCTGGCTCTGGCTCTGGCTCTGGCTCTGGCTCTGGCTCTGGCTCTGCCTGTGGCTCTGCCTGTGGCTCTGCCTCTGCCTCTGGATCTAAATCTTGCTTCTAAATCTTACTTCTAAATCTTGCTTATAAATCTTGCTGATAAATCTTGCTGATAAATCTTGCTGATAAATCTTGCTGATAAATCTTGCTTAGAAATCTTGCTTAGAAATCTTGCTTAGAAATCTTGCTTAGAAATCTTGCTTAGAAATCTTGCTTAGAAATCTTGCTTAGAAATCTTGCTTAGAAATCTTGCTTAGAAATCTGGCTTAGAAATCTGGCTTAGAAATCTGGCTTAGAAATCTTGCTTAGAAATCTTGCTTAGAAATCTTGCTTAGAAATCTTGCTTAGAAATCTTGCTTAGAAATCTTGCTTAGAAATCTTGCTTAGAAATCTTGCCGTGCTCTATCAAGTCCCTTCCTCCTGTCCTTTTTGGTTTGAATTCATCAACAACCTCCCCCCCCCCTCTTTCCTTTTCCGTCTCCCCAATCTGTCCTCCAGGACCTCCTGGCGACCGACGACGAGAAGAGCGAGGAGGAGAAGGCGGCCATCATGGAGCAGTACATGAAGGACGTGAGCGAGATCCAGGACAAGATCAGCTCCAGCCAGGAGGCCCAGCGAGACCACCTCCTGGCCAAGCTGGCCGCCCGGAAGCGGCTGAAGGAGGACGTCATCGCCGAGGAAACCGTGACCAAGGAGCTGGACCACATCACCAAGAAGCAGGTGTGTGCGTGCGTCCCGACGCCATTTTTTTTTTCCTCAAACGTCAAACCACAAGCAGGCGTGAGGATGGCCCTTGATACACAGGGCCGGTCTAGAGTTCCTTGAAGTCAAAAGTCCCCGTGAAACAGAGAAGGGAAGGGAGTGGGACGCAGATGTACCCTGCTCCCTTCCGTCTGATCCTCCCCGCCCCTTTGGTTTGTTTTCCCCTTTGATCTCCCCTCCCTTCCTGTGTACATCTGCATCCCTCTCCCTTCCCTTTTGTCCTTCCTCTGTCGTGTGTGTCGGGGCTTTCCTTCCCCCCGACTGTCTGTGTACGTCCTCGTCACTCTGCCTTTGCTAGGATCGGGACGTCGGGCCCTCTAACTTTTGAGATGAACGTAAGAAGTGGTTAAATGAACCAGACTGACCAAGAACCGGGCTAATGCTCTTCGAACCTATATCCCAGTGAAGTCTTGAGGCAGTCGTTTTGTTTTGTGTAGAGTCAGCGATCTCTAGGCTCTTCAGTATTCTAGGCTCTTCAGTATACAAGACCTCATCGGTCACCGTTTTGTCTTGCCCCCCCCCCTTCCCCCACTTGTCTCTGGATTTGCAGGTGCTGAAGGGGACTGACGAGGGTGCGGTCGCCATGGATACCGTCCAGAGCAACGTCATGGCCGACGAGGCCCGACAAGAGAGAGAACACCTTCTGGTAAGGACGGACCCGAGAATAAAATCCCGCGAAAAAAAAAAAACTTGCCACAGATCAAAGTGGTAGAGTTGATGACGGCCACAGCGTCAAGATATCACTCGGGTTCTTTTCAGAACCTTACCTCATCTTTAAGAGACCATTATAATGTGACCTGGCACAGCATAATGAGGAATAACCCCCACTTTTGAGATTTTGAGATTTTCTAATGATGTGAAAGAGTATACCATTAGCTCTCAAATGATATCAAAATGATTTCCGTGTGAACTTTGTTATAAATAGTACAAGGGGACTTCGCTCGTTCCTTTGGCACCAGACACAATGAAATTATAGCAGCGCCATTTTAACTCCTCGAAAGCGGCCATTTAGAGACGGATTTTGGAAAAATCCTTTAGACATAATATCCTCCAATACATTAACTTTCCGAAAATACAACAAAAAAATGTTTTCTTTTTATCGAATTGAGAAGATACTTTGACTTCAGGCGTTGTTTACTCGAAAAGTGTTTTTGGTGGGATATTCCTCATGTCACTGTGCCGGGTCACATATTATACATGGTGTCACCACAAATCCTCCTATATTGTCTCCCCCACCATGCAAAGTCTTATTTAAGTCTCATTTGGTGAAGTTAAGTTCTGATGGATCAGAAGGCTTGACTCCAAGCTTCTATCGCACAAAGTGGATGCGGCTTTGTCTTCTTCTTCTTCTTTGATGGGTGGGTCTAAATCTCGGCTCTTCCACTCCGCAGGCTGAGCAAGAGGCCAGGCAGGCCGCCCTCGACGTGGCCCAGCGCTCGGAGCGCCAGCGGCTGAACCTCGACCTGGACAGCGAGCTGGCCACGGCCAGCGCCTCGGTGGAGGAACAGCTGGAGGACCAGAAGAGGACCCTGCTGGCCCGACAGGAGAAGGAGTTTGAGAGGGAGATGCAGGTCCAGAGGAAGGTCATCTCTAAGGAGAAGTCCAAGGAGCTTGTGGAGGAACACCAGAAGAACGTAAGAGAGAGAGAGAGGGAGATGGGGGAAGGGAGAGAGAGAGAAGAGAGAGAGAGAGATGGGGGAAGGGAGAGAGAGAGGAGAGAGAGAGAGAGAGGGGGAGAGAGAGAGGGAGAGAGAGAGAGAGAGGGAGAGAGAGGGGGAGGGGGAGGGGGAGAGGGAGAGGGAGAGAAAGAGAGAGGGAGAGAGAGAGAGAGGGGAGAGAGAGGGGAGAGAGAGGGGAGAGAGAGGAGAGACAGATGGGGAAAGAGAGTGGGAGAGATAGAGAGAGAGGGGAGAGAGAGAGAGAGAGAGAGAGAGAGAGAGGGGAGAGAGAGAGAGATAGAGAGAGAGATGGAGAGAAGGAGAGGGAGAGAGAGAGAGGGGGGAGAGAGAGAGGGGAAAGAGAGGGGGAGAGAGAGATGGAGAAAGAGAGTGGGAGAGATAGAGAGAGAGAGGGGAGAGAGAGATGGAGAAAGAGAGTGGGAGAGATAGATAGATAGAGAGAGGGGGAAGAGAGATGGAGAGAGAGAGGGAGAAGGAGAGAAAGATTGAGAGATACAACAATGCAAACCTTCCTTTGTGACTCCTTGCCCGTTCTCTTCTGGCGTCCGCCCACAGCTGGAGAAGCTTTCCCAGAACATGGACGAGGAGAAGGACCGGCAGAAGGCCGTGCTGGCCGACAGGATCGCTGAGAAGCGGCGGCAGCACCACCAGCGCCTGCAGCAGCGGAGCCAGGCCGAGATGGCCAAGGAGGTCCTGAAGCAGCGGGCCGAGAGGGAGGAGCTCAACAACCAGCAGGTGGGTGGGGTCGGCGGAGATGGGCGCGGCCTGTTTGGGATGGGCGTGGCCTGTGGGGGATGGGTGTCTGGCTGATAGTTATGGGTGCGGTTGGTTGAGCTGGGTGTGGTCGATGGAAACAGGTGGGGTTAGTTGGGGGTGGGTGTGGTCAGTGAGGTATGGGTGTGGCCAGTAGATATGGGTGTGGCCAGTGGGTATGGGTGTGGCCAGTTAGGTATGGGTGTGGCCAGTGAGATATGGGTGTGGCCAGTTAGATATGGGTGTGGTCAGTGAGGTATGGGTGTGGCCAGTGGATATGGGTGTGGCCAGTTAGATATGGGTGTGGCCAGTGAGATATGGGTGTGGCCAGTTAGATATGGGTGTGGCCAGTGAGATATGGGTGTGGTCAGTTAGATATGGGTGTGGCCAGTGAGATATGGGTGTGGTCAGTTATATGGGTGTGGCCAGTTTATGGGTGTGGCCAGTTAAATATGGGTGTGGCCAGTGAGATCTGGGTGTGGTCAGTGGATATTGATTGGGTCAATTAGGATGGGTGTGGTCGGTGGATACACCGGTAGGTGTGGTAGGTACCGGTAGGTAGGTTTGGTGTGGTCAGTGTATTAGGTGTGGTTGGTGACAATGGGTGTGGTAGATGGTGTTGGGTGGAGTCAATGGAACTGACCTTTAGAGGACATTGGTTGATCAACGTGCTTAGGTGTGGTGGATGAGGTTGATGGGATTTGGGTAGATGTTGGAATGGATAAGTAGATGCTGTTCAAATCAGTCGCGTGAGACGTGCGTTGTCCTCGCTCACTTGATTCTTTGGTTTTTTTTTCTATTTGACCTACTACAGTTGAAGGTTGCCGAGCGCCCTGCCCTCGTTCAGTCCCTGGAGACCGACGACAAAGGAAAAGCGGAAAACATCATCTACAGGGTGCTACGGCAACGGCACATGAAGGAGCAAGTCCAACAGGTTTGTCCGTCCGTCTCTGTAATTCTGTCCATCGAGCTGTCTATTTGGGGTTTTTTTGGAGGGGGGGACAAATGAAAATGGAATTCGCGAAACACCCCAGACGCATAGATGATGTCTGCTTCAAAGAGAATGTGATTCAATGAGGGTTTGCCCTGCTCGACGTGATAAGCACTGAGTACTCAGTGCTTTGCCCGATGCCTGATGAAACTTTGTTTGAAAGGTCGGGCGGGATTCCCGCTTTCTAGTGCAGACGTTTTAACCACTTGACCACAGAGCTGGTAAACACCGTCTTATATCATGTTATAATGTAAAAATTATGCAACGCGATGCCCGTTGCTATACAATATTCAAATCTGCCACAGGACCTCGACCAGCTCGGTGGACAGGTGGTTAAGACGTCTGCACTAGAAAGCGGGAGTCAAGGGTTTGAATCCCATCCGAGTTGCCTGAATTTTTTTCATCAGGCATCGTGCGAAGGTCTGAGCACTCGGTGCTTATCACGCCGAGAAGGACAAACTCTCATTGAACTCAGCTGGAAAATCTGAAGGCGAGGTCCTGCTCGCTCTGCTTGGATCTTAAGACCAGTTTGTCTTGCTCATCTGACACCAGTTTTTTTGTCTCGGTGGTTTTTTGGCAGGAGGAGCTGATGGACCGCATGAAGGAGGCGGCCATCGTCAACGCCCGCTCCAAGATGGCCGAGATCTGCCAGAAGGAGAGAGACGACCTGATCGAGGCCCAGCAGAAGGAGTTCCTGGAGCTGGTGGCCAACTCCGGCTCACTGTCTGCCGAGAACCTGGCTGAGCGCAAGGAGAAACTCTCCCAGCAGCACAAGGTGAGGTCAGAGAGAGAGACACAGAGAGAGAGAGAGAGAGAGACAAACAGACACAGACAGAGAGAGAGAGACAAACAGACACAGACATAGAGAGAGAGAGGGGTGAGAGAGAGAGAGAGGCAGAGAGAGAGACAGACAGAGACAGAGACAGAGAGAGACAGAGAGAGGGAGACATAGACAGAGATAAAGACAGAGACAGAGAGACAGAGACAGAGACAGACAGAGACAGAGACAGACAGAGACAGAGACAGAGAGAGACAGACAGATAGATAGACACAAACAGAGACAAAGACAGAGACACAGACAGAGACAAAGACACAGACACAGACAGAGACAAAGACAGAGAGAGAGGAGAAGGAGGGAGGAAGAGAGACAGAGGCAGACAGAGAGAGGAGAGAGAGAGGAGAGTGCGGGAGAGAGACAAAGACAGAGACAGACCAAGACAGAGAGAGAAGAGGGAGAGAGAGAGAGAGAGTGAGACAGAGAAAAAGAGGGAGAGAGACAGACAGAAACAGAGACAGAGAGAAAGAGACCGAGACAGAGAGGGAAAGAAAGAAATATAGAGGAGACAGAGACAGAAAGAGACAGAAAGAGACAGAGATAGAGACAGATAGGACAGAGACAGAGGGATAGAAAGAGAGACAGAGAGACAGAGACAGACAGAGATAAAGAGAGAAACGAAATGAAATAAAATACTCCTTCATCTGTGATTGCCACTCTTTGCCCTTTTCTCAGAAACAACTGGCGGAGTTTGACTCCATGACAGACCAGAGGACGGAGCAGGCGGCCAAGGACAGTCAGCCGGCCGTAGAGGTCCAGCAAGCCCACGCCCGGCTGGCCATGAGGGAACGACAGCTCAAGGAGCTGGCCGAGGCCATGAGAGACCTGTCCCCGGAAGAGGTGGGTTCCAAGTCCAAGACCCTCCCCGGCAGTCCGTCCTCCCCCCCACCCTCCCCCCACCCCCCCCAACCCCCTGAGCCTCGGCCTTCAGACCCATTCTGTCAACCACAAGGATGCAACTGAATAATCCAACGATTCACCTTAGTCAAGGATGTAATTGAATAATCTCTCTGTCACTCTCACTCTCCGTCACTCTCACTCTCTCTCCCCCATCTTTGTCTCTCTCCCTCCCTCTCTCTCTCACTTTCTCTCTCTCCTTCTCTCTCTCCTTCTCTCTCTCTCTCTCCCCCTCTCTCTTTCACACACTCTCTTTCTCCCCCCCTCTCTCTCTCCCTCTCTCTCTCTCTCTCTCTCTCTCCCTCTCTCTCTGTCACACACTCTCTCTCACACTCTCTCACTCCCCCTCACCCTCTCTCTCTCTCTCTCTCTCTCTCACACTCTCTCACTCCCCCTCACCCCCTCTCTCTCTCTCTCTCTCTCTCTCTCTCTCCCTCTCTCTCTCACACTCTCTCACTCCCCCTCACCCTCTCTCTCTCTCTCTCTCTCTCACTCTCTCTCTCACACTCTCTCACTCCCCCTCACTCTCTCTCTCTCTCTCCCTCTCTCTCTTTCTCTCACTCTCTCACTCCCCCTCACTCTCTCTCTCTGTCACACTCTCTCTCTCTGTCACACACTCTCTGTCACACTCTCTCACTCCCCCTCACTCTCTCTCTCTGTCACATACTCTCTCTCTCTCTCTGTCACACTCTCTTTCTCTCTCTGTCACACTCTCTCTCTGTCACACTCTCTCTCTGTCACACTCTCTTTCTCTCTCAGGCTCTGGTTCAGCAGTACACAGATGCAGCAGAGAAGGCAGCCCTGGACGCCCAGCAGTTCCGCCAGAACAAGATGAGCCAGATGACAGCCGAGATTGAGCGCGTCAAGGCCGAGAAGATGAGACGGGATGAGGAGCGACGGCGCAAGATGGAGAAGGAGATGGCGTAAGTTGCCCTTGAATCAATAGAGATAGAGAGGGAAAGGGGAGATGGAGAGAGAGAGGAGAGGGGGAGGGATAGGCAGAGGGAGCGAGAGAGGGGGTAGAGGGAGGGAGAGGGGAGAGGGAGAGGGGAAGAGAAAGAGAGGAAGGGGAGAGGGAGAGAGAGAGGAGAGGGGGAGGGATAGGCAGAGGGAGAGAGAGAGGGGGAGAGGGAGGGAGAGGGGAGAGGGAGAGGGGAAGAGAAAGAGAGGGAGGGGAAGAGGGAGAGAGAGAGAGAGAGAGGAGAGAGATAGAGAGAGGGAAAGATAGAGTCAAAGAAGGAGAGAGAGAGAAGGGGAAGAGAGAGAGGGAGGGAGAGATACAAAGACAAACAAAGGAAGGATGAGAGAGGGGGAAGAGAGAGAGACAGACAGACATGACTCCTTTTTCGTTAGCATCAGCCTCCTATCATTGTCTGTTCTGTCAGTTGGTTGCCCTGAACTTTTACACACCTCGAAAAGCTTCACCGTTGCCACGTCAAACATCTTCTAACGTCTGACTTGGTTTTCATTGTTTGTTTGTTTGTATCTCAGGGCCCTGGAGGCGGAGCTAGACAGGGAGAGGATCCGGGACGAGCAGAGGCAGACGGAGAGGGACAGTCAGCGGCAGAAGACCCTGGAGGAGCAGAAGGAGGAGAAGGAGAGGAGACTCCGGCAGGAGCTGCAGCAGCTGGAGGGGAACAAGACGGCGCAAGAGGTGAGGGCAGAGGAGTCCCAAGATGGCCCGCAAGTAGCCCAGTAAATGCTCGTAGCAGCTTGTTCAGGATGTGTCAGAAAGGAGTTTGAGACAGCCCGCAAGTAGCCCAGTAAATGCTAGCAGAAGCTTGTTCAGGATGTGTCAGAAAGGAGTTTGAGACGGCCCGAAAGTAACCCAGTAAATGCTAGTAGTAGCTTCTTCAAGATGTGTCAGATAGGAGTTTGAGACAGCCCGCAAGTAGCCCAGTAAATGCTCGTAGTACCTTGTTCAGGATGTGTCAGAAAGGAGTTTGAGACGGCCCGCAAGTAGCCCAGTAAATGCTTGTAGAAGCTGGTTCAAGATGTGTCAGAAAGGAGTCTGAGATGGCCCGCAAGTAGCCCAGTAAATGCTAGCAGAAGCTGGTTCAAGATGTGTCAGAAAGGAGTCTGAGATGGCCCGCAAGTAGCCCAGTAAATGCTAGCAGAAGCTTGTTCAAGATGTGTCAGAAAGGAGTCTGAGATGGCCCGCAAGTAGCCCAGTAAATGCTAGTAGAAGCTTGTTCAAGATGTGTCAGAAAGGAGTGTGAGACGGCCTGCAAGTAGCCCAGTAAATGCTAGCAGAAGCTGGTTCAGGATGTGTCAGAAAGGAGTCTGAGATGGCCCGCAAGTAGCCCAGTAAATGCTAGTAGAAGCTGGTCAGGATGTGTCAGAAAGAACCTCAAAGTACCTCAAGGACTTTAGGCAGTGACTAAGGAAGGGATTGAAGTCCATGGGAAGATCGAGTCTGAGACTTTCTGGAATTTCAACTCATCACCAGTCACTGGTATTCTCTGGTTCAAGGTGTGTAAGAAGAAACAGATCCAGTAACTCTCAAAGACTTTAGACAGTGACTGAGGAAGGGATCAGAGGCGATGAAATAATCGAATCTGAGACATTTATGATTTTTTGTCCCCCCCCCCCTCCTCCCCCCGTCTTCCCTCGACAGAAACTGATGGCGGAGCACGAGGAGAACATGAAGCGCTTTGAGGAGGTCCAGCAGCTGGAGCAGGACCGGAACAAGGAGAGGACCCGGGCTCGCCTGGAGGCGCGACGGAGGAAGAAGGAGCAGCAGGAGGTGGAGAAGATCAAGAACAACGTGATGGGCCAGGAAGAGGTGGACGAGAGGAGAACCCAGGACTATCTGAATAGCATCCAGAGGCAAGGTGGGTGCTGAATACAGAATGGGTACATAAGAATGTAGAATGGGGATACAGAATGGATATAGGAGGGGGTAGAATGTAGAATGGGGATATAGAATGGGTATAGGAGGGGGTAGAATGGGGATATAGAATGGGTATAGGAGGTGGTAGAATGTAGAATGAGGACACAGAATGGGTACAGGAGGGGTAGAATGGGGATACAGAACGGGTACAGGAGGAGGTAGAATGGGGATACAGAATGGGTACAGAAGGGGGTAAAATGTAGAATGAGGATACATAATGGGTACAGAAGGGGTAGATCATAGAATGAGGACACAGAATGGGTACAGGAGGTGGTAGAGTGAGCATACAGAAGGGGTTGAGTGAGGATGCAGAATGGGTACAGGAGGGGCAAGAGTGAAGATGCAAAATGGGTACAGGAGGGAGTAGAGTGAGCATACAGAAGGGGTGGAGTGAGGATACAGAATGGGTACAGGAGGGGTAGAGTGAGGATACAGAATGGGTACAGGAGGGGTAGAGTGGGAATACAGAATGGGTACAGAGGGTGTGCAGAGGGGTAGAGAACGGGCATGGAGGGGTGCAGAAGGGCGAAAGAAAATGTACAGAATGGGCACGGAGCAGTGCACAAGGAGTATGGTACGGGTACAAATAGGGGTGCAGAGAGTTAATACAGAATGGTTTGCAGAGGCGCGAGATGGACACAGAGTATGATCAGTGGTTCTCCTCCAGAGTAAAACAAGGCTTACCGATTGACGGAACACCCCCCTCCCCCCCCCCCCCCATCCTTCTCCCCCTTGGCAGGTGCCTCGGACCTGAACCAGACCATGAACTCCACCACGGCCCCCGACGCTCCGGGCGACTGGGCCCAGCGTGAGCAGGAGGCCCTGGACAAGTCCAAGCTGCCCCCGGGCATGAACGAGTCCGTCTTTGACGCCCTGCTGGCCTCGCCTCTCTACAAGGACCTGCAGGAGATTGAGGAGATTGTCAACAGCACCGACGCCCTCAAACGACCTGGGGTCAGAGGTGAGACCAAATTCCGATTTCCGACCAAATTCTGATTTCTGACCAAATTCCGATTTCTGACCGAATTCTGATTTCTGACCAAATTCCGATTTCTTACAAAATTCTGTTTTCTGACCGAATCAGATTTCTGATCAAATTCCAATTTCCGACCGAATTCCCAATTTCATTTTTTGATCAAATTCTAATTTCTGACCAAATTCCAATTCCTGACCAAATTCCAATTTCTGACCGAATTCCGATTTCTGACCAAATTCCGATTTCTGACCGAATTCTGATTTCTGACCAAATTCCGATTTCTTAACGAAATTCTGATTTCTGACCGAATCAGATTTCTGATCAAATTCCAATTTCCGACCGAATTCCCAATTTCATTTTTTGATCAAATTCTAATTTCTGACCAAATTCCAATTCCTGACCAAATTCCAATTTCTGACCAAATTCCAATTTCTGACAAAATTCCGATTTCTGACCGAATCATATTTCTGATCAAATTCCAATTACTGACCAAATTCCAATTTCTGATCAATTTCCAATTTCTGACCAAATTCCAATTTCTGACCAAATTCCATTATTCCCAGACGACACACAAAGTACGCTTTGAAACACAGGTTTGGTTGCAGCTCGAAACTCTAAGCCGAAGTGAGCCGACTAAAATCTTCTCCCTGATGGGCCCACCCTGATCGAGTGCACCCACCTGTCCTGTTACACATCAATCGTCACCCTCACTAGTCGCCTGGTCACTTACACTAATGGTTTTTTTGTCTACTTCCGTACCAATGTAACCTTCGGAAGTCGCCTGGTCACTTTCGCAAATAGGTTTAGTCTACTTCCATAACAAGGTGACCCTCAGTTGATGACCAGAGAACTGTGATATAGATCGTGTGGCTGTTGGGAATAACGAATTATATCTTGTATTGATAAAATGAAATCTCTGACCAAATTCCGATTTCTTACAAAATTCCGATTTCTGACCGAATCAAATTTCTTATCAAATTCCAATTTCTGACCGAATTCCAAATTTCATTTTCTGACCGAATTCCAAATTTCATTTTCTGATCAAATTCAGATTTCTGACCAAATTCTGATTTCTGACCGAATCTGATTTCTGATCAAATTCCACTTTCTGACCAAATTCCAATTTCTGACCAAATTCTGATTTCTTACAAAATTCTGATTTCTGACTGAATCGGATTTCTGATCAAATTCTAATTTCTGACCGAATTCCAAATTCCATTTTCTGATCAAATTCCAATTTCTGACCGAATTCAGATTTCTGACCAAATTCTGATTTCTGACCGAATCTGATTTCTGATCAAATTCCACTTTCTGACCAAATTCCAATTTCTGACCAAATTCCAATTTCTGATCAAATTCCAATTTCTGACCAAATTCCAATTTCTGACCAAATTCAGATTTCTGACCAAATTCTGATTTCTGACCGAATCTGATTTCTGATCAAATTCCACTTTCTGACCAAATTCCAATTTCTGACCAAATTCCAATTTCTGATCAAATTCCAATTTCTGACCAAATTCTGATTTCTTACAAAATTCTGATTTCTGACTGAATCTGATTTCTGATCAAATTCTAATTTCTGACCGAATTCCAAATTCCATTTTCTGATCAAATTCCAATTTCTGACCAAATTCCAATTTCTGACCGAATTCAGATTTCTTACCAAATTCAGATTTCTTACCAAATTCAGATTTCTTACCAAATTCAGATTTCTTACCAAATTCAGATTTCTTACCAAATTCAGATTTCTTACCAAATTCAGATTTCTTACCAAATTCAGATTTCTTACCAAATTCAGATTTCTTACCAAATTCAGATTTCTTACCAAATTCAGATTTCTTACCAAATTCAGATTTCTTACCAAATTCAGATTTCTTACCATATTCAGATTTCTTACCAAATTCAGATTTCTTACCAAATTCAGATTTCTTACCAAATTTCATCAGCCGCAGTGCAGCAATGACTGACTTAATCTTTCTCTCCCTTCAACCCAACCCCCTTCCCTCCCGGCATCAGGAGCTGTCTCCGACGCCTTCATCGACGTCAAGGATGCCCAGTGGCTGCTGGGCCAGGACATCGTCCCCCTGGACATCAACAGCATCACCCCCAGCCAGTTTGTGGTCTACCGCTTCGGCGTCTTCGTCATCCAGCTCCTGGAGAAGACGGTGGGCACGCCCAAGGTCACCCTGCTGCTGGCCACCAGCCTGCCGCAGAACGACTACGGCCGCAACATGTACCGACGCTCCTTCTTCTACCAGCATGCCATGAACATCCTGTTCGTGAGGCGGGAGCGCCTGGAGTCGGTGGGAGAGTTTGTCATGCTGATCATGCACTGCATGGCCCACATCAAGACGGGAGACCTCAAGGACGACACAGACCCTGTCTTCCTGAGGGAGTTCTACAAGGTGAGCCGGCCAACTCCTTTGAGCTCCTCCCCGATTTCCTCCTTGAGTTCCTCCTTGAGTTCCTCCTTGAGTTCCTCCTTGAGTTCCTCCTTGAGTTCCTCCTTGAGTTCCTCCTTGAGTTCCTCCTTGAGTTCCTCCTTGGGTTCCTCCTTGAGTTCCTCCTTGAGTTCTTCCTTGAGTTCCTCCTTGAGTTCCTCCTTGAGTTCCTCCTTGAGTTCCTCCTTGAGTTCCTCCTTGAGTTCCTCCTCCAGTTCCTCCTTGAGTTCCTTCTCAAATTCCCCCTTGAGTTCCTCCTTGAGTTCATTCTTGAGTTCCTCCTTGGGTTCCTTCTCGAATTCCTCCTTGAGTTCCTCCTTGGGTTCTTCCTTGAGTTCCTCATTGGGTTCCTTCTCAAATTCCCCCTTGAGTTCCTCCTTGAGTTCATCCTTGAGTTCCTCCTTGGGTTCCTCCTTGAGTTCCTCCTTGAGTTCCTCCTTGAGTTCCTCCCTGAGTTCCTCCTTGAGTTCCTCCTTGAGTTCCTCCTTGAGTTCCTCCTTGAGTTCCTCCTTGAGTTCCTCCTTGAGTTCCTCCCTGTGTTCCTCCTTGAGTTCCTCCTTGAGTTCCTCCTTGAGTTCCTCCCTGAGTTCCTCCTTGAGTTCCTCCTTGAGTTCCTCCTTGAGTTCCTTCTTGAGTTCCTCATTGAGTTCCTCCTTGAGTTCCTCCTTGAGTTCCTCCTTGGGTTCCTCCTTGAGTTCCTCCTTGAGTTCCTCCTTGGGTTCCTCCTTGAGTTCCTCCTTGAGTTCCTCCTTGAGTTCCTCCTCGAGTTCCTCCTTGAGTTCCTCCTTGAGTTCCTCCTTGAGCTCCTTCCTGATTTCCTCCTCAAGTTCCTCCTCAAGTTCCTCCTCAAGTTCCTCCTGAAGTTTCTCCTGAAATTCCTCCTGAAGTTCCTTCTCAAGTTCCTCCTGAAGTTCCTCCTGAAGTTCCTCCTTGGGTTTTTCCTCGAGCTCCTCCTCAAATTCTTCCTTGAGCTCCTCAAGTTCCTTCTCCAGTTCCTCCTTGTGTTCCTCCCTAAGTTCCACCTCGATTAATCCCAACGTGATGCAGAATATTATTCAATTTAGCATCTATAAACAAAAATAAATAAGTACTTGATCGATTTTCATTTTGTTAATTCCTGCCCCTCCTTCTCGGTGGTTTTGAACCCAGGCCATGAAGGTGATCTGCCAGGACATGTTCTTTGCCCGGTCCCGCGCCTCCCCGATAACCCGCGCCCTGATTGGCGGGGCGCCCTCTAGCGGCAGAACTGCGCTGGAGCACGCCTTCAAGTACAGCCGGAGCGACAGCGACAAGGACGGCGTGGTCAGCGAGCTTGTCAATGTGAAGGTCAAAGCACCGGTCAAGCAGGAGTTCAACGAACAGGTAAGGCAGCCATCTCTTTCGTCAAATCACAATCGACGAGTGTTCGTATTTTCATAAGGGGCAATCACAAAAATTTACTAAAATAACCTGCAAAACATTATACGCAGTGGCTGTTGTTATGGCAGTCGTCCGTGTGGTTCCCTGACTTGATTGTATTTCATCAGCATTGCAGGCTGGTTGAACCCCTCCATGGTTGAACCAGTCTATTAGCTGATAGTCTGGTTCCAAGAGCTAAACATCCTGACAAATACTGTGAAGTCGGGGAACCACACGGACGACTGCCGTAACAACAGCCACTGCGAAACATGTATTATCTCAAAGGTTAGAGGGCCTGTTGTTTCGATCCTAGCAGGACCTTTCTCAAAGGCTTATAGTCCTGCTAGGATCAAAAGCATCAGGCCCTCTAACTTTTGAGATTGATTTTCGTAGGGTATTGATTTTCTGATCCTCATTCCTTATAACTTCCATTTACATTTGTATCGTGTCAAATGAAAAGTGATACCTCGCAAGTTTTCATATTTTCATGGTGTTTTCTGAAAAGCCTTTGAGAAAGGATCGAAACATTGGCTCTCCTCATTTTTGATATTCTCTCTCTCTCTCTCTCTCTCTTTAGACAATCAAGGAGCGTTTGGAGAACGCCCAGGATAAATACGACAACGCCCGCCTGCGCGAGTTCCTGCAGTCTCGTGGGGGCAGTGTTTCTGTCCAGGACTTTGTCGCCTCGAGGCTGAGGGAACTCCGAGGAATGACGACGAAGGAAGGCGAACCAGAGTAAGGCCTCGTGCTTCTGTCAGGGTTTGGGTTAGGGTGATACAAATATTTCGGGCAGCTCGGGCGGGATTCGAACCCGCGACTCCTGATTTCTAGTTCGTAGGTCTTAATCACTTGACCACGACCTCAGTCGTGTGGCGGATTCGAATAAGAACTGAGAGTCTAAAAACAAAATAACCGGAAAAGGTGTAAACCGTTGGATGACTGACCTCGATGTCTTCTTACTCCTCTTGCAGACATCCCAAGAGCGAGCCGGCCCAGCCCGTCCTGAAGAGCCAGCGCGACCTGCTGACCGCCCAGATAGCGGCCTTGCAGAGCCAACTGGACGACCTGAACGGCCAGCTGGGCCAGGCCCTGGCCGACCGGCAGGCCGTCCAGGAAGGCCTGTCCCGGCCGGAGAAGGAGAAGGAGGAGGAGGAAGGGAAGGATGGGAAGGATGGGAAGGAGAGGCGGGCGAGAGGCAGGGAGGGCGAGAGCGCCGAGGTCCTGCGCTCGCAGCTGGCTTCCCTCGGGCTGAGGACGGAGAACCTGACCAAGAAGATTGCCCAGCTGGAGGCCGAGGTCAGCAAGAAGGTCAAGGAGCGCGCCGCCGCCAAGTAAACGGTGGAATGACCTCTGGTGTCCTCCTCAGATGATCCCCTGACAATCAGTAACGACCCTTCACTATCAATCGTGACCCTTGACATCACACTGTGACCTTTCAGATGACCCTTGACATCACACTGTGACCCTTCAGATGACCCTTGGAAATCAGTAACGACCCTTCGGATGACCCTTGGAAATCAGTAACGACCCTTCACATTCAACCATGACCCTTCAGATGACCCTTGACAGTCGGTAACGACCCTTCACATCATTCAACCACGACCCTTCACATCACATCGTGACCCTTCAGATGACCCTTGACAGTTGGTAACGACCCTTCACATTCAGCAATGACCCTTGACTATGGGAACTGGATGTAGCCGCTTGTCGACAACTTCCATAGACTCGTGCGTACTTTCAAGCCGTAGTCAATGAATTCATACACAGCCTTAGTCTTAGAGTTTCATTTAAGTTATAATTGCTGTTTTACCAGATACTCAGTGCGATGCTAATTACTGTTACCTTAGTAACCATGTGCAACACAGATCTGTAAATTATAATGACGTCTAGATAGTGCTTGTATTTTATTTTTTTCTTTCATGATTTGTATTTTCAGTCAAATTTTCCGTTTATCTCTGTTTTTTCTTTTACATTCCAATCAGAAAAAAAAATACTTTGGTGTTTGTCAAATGCAATTGGAGTATTCAATGAAGCTGTAGATTTTGTTTTGTAATTTCTGAATTTCAGATATTGATTGTATTTTTTTTTATGAATAGCGAAATGCTTTTTGAATGTTTGTATGGGTGTCAATTCTGCTAACCGTTTACTGAGTTGCTAAGCAGAGACTAGTAAGCATTAATGGTATGCGTTCTAGGTGTTACTGGTATTTCAATGGACTATTAGCCTGCTGACCTCATGATTATGTCTTTCTGATTGATATGCTCAATAGAGGGCGCTATATACATACTCCGTACAAGTTTACACCACTATTTAAAGCCAGTTGTTCTACTTAAAGCCCCTACACAACATTTTATAAGATCGAAAAACAGAAATGTTCACAGATTTACATGAAAATTATACAGTTTGAAGATGGTTATAGTAGAAACCTCTCACTGTAATATTTCTGCCTAAAATGTTGTATTTTGGGAGAAATGAGTAAAATAAATCGTTTACGTTTCACCGAGATCTAAACTATTTTTCAGAACAGTACGGCGTTGAATGCTGCATTTTTGCGAAATGGATGCTTTTCTTTGACCTCGACCAATGTTGTGTAGGGACTCTAAGAAACTGAAGAGCATTGGACAAGGTATAAACAATGACAAGGATGTGAATTTTATTTCATACTTTATTTTTACTATCATCTATACGCAACAAATGAAGAAATACTTCCGTCCATGTCAAGATGATGGTGCAAAAATCTATTTTTTTGTAATTAGCGATTTTTAAGTATAAAGTATTTTTCCAAGCGCCACTGAACAAATATAATAACCGTCCTAACCGTCCATTTCTGGTATTTTTTCATAATCAAACAATTAACAAAACAAAATGCTGTTATAATCATAATGAAAACCGATTACAATTCTAAGTGAACAAGAATGAATACCTTGATCGTAATAATTCCATCCCATAGAGCTCTATACATAAACTTGAGTGCGCACTCATCGCGTGACGCGTGACGACAAGGGGACTGCGACGCAATTACCAAAGAGGTGCAAATGCATGGATCTCTATGGGGCAAACCACGGCAAACTAATCCCAATTTTTACAAAACAACCTTTCGGCTATTCTTTTCCACATTCATATTAAGTGCGATTGCTACTGACATCCGGGCACTTCGAGCTGAAGTTGACCTCTTTGGTAATGGCGGATGCGCGTCCATGTCGGCACACGTTCGTACCGCCTGTTGATAGGGCAGTGCTCGCTGTAGTTTATTAGCTCTATGTTCCATCCATATTTGATCCGTCCCACTTTTGCTGTTTTTGTAGCTATACCTTTTTTTTGTTACCATTACAACCCAAATCCGTCCTGCCTTTTAAGTATTTGATACTGCTCAAGAATCATTGATTATGATTGATTTTTCTATGCAAACCTTTTGTTGTACGTTTCATAATTGCGACTGATAATGTTTTCAAAATAATCAGAGATTGTATACTTTTGATCACTTGAATCTATAAACGTGAACGCCGGTGTGTGGGTTGATTTGTATGTGTATATATTAGAAAAAGAACATCTATGAGCGTTTTACCGTGAATCTGTACTTGTTCATTTTGATATGCGTAATATCGAGATTGTATAGCAATAAGTAGCAATCATGTCATGAAATGTAGATTTAGTATATGTTACTTTGAGATATGTTTTTATATTACGCAGAGAATAAACCATCTTCATTTTTAAAACTGCTCTCTGAAAGTCGATTGATTGAGACCAATGTTTTTCATTATAGGAAGGTTTGCGGTGAACACCATGTATCAGGTCTCTTAAAGGAAGAGGTATGGTTCTGAAAAGAACCTGAGGGTGACTCGACGTTTCGACCAGTATGCTCTGGCCGTCATCAGGAGAATGTCTTGGGATCGGTGGTGGAACTCCTTATGTACCGGTGGTCGCTGAGGTGGGAAGGCGGGAAAGATTATCCTCTGGGGATGATTATCCTAAGGGGGGCTTAGGTCACTGAGGTGGGAAGGCAGGAAAACCCTAAGGGGAGACTGGTGGGGGGGAACCTATAGGTGCTCACTGGGGTGTGTCAGAAGGTGGTGGGGAGGCCTTTGTCAGCGATTGTGTAGCTCAGCGTCAACGGGTTCTTCAACGTCAACATACTCCCTAGTCCTCTAATACTTTGGTCGGGTAGTACCCGTGCCGCGCAGCGAGTGCGCTTGGTCCGCACTGTCCGACATTTTGTTAGGCAGCTAGGGGAGCATGTTGACGTTGAAGAGCCTGAAATTTCCACAGGTGTGCTATTTCATGCACATGTTGGATCAGACAACGCATGGATGCTAGTCTTTGACCTCGACCAATGCTGTGTAGGGGCTTTACAGACAACCTACAGTTACCTATGAGCTACTCGCGTACGATTTTCATAAAGAGAGAAAACTCATGGAATTGTAGAGCCTTCATCAGTGGTCAAATTTGCGTGCCTATACATGTACGTCGCCATCTTGTCGAAGGTCTTTTTCGAAACGTCACCTATTTCTCATTGGAACTCATATACTTGGTCTTGGTATCAAATGTAAGATTAGACCGTGAACGAAAAAGCTCTCTCTGAAACCATTAGTATTCAATCAAGAATTGATCAGGAAAAATGGGTTTGAAAATAGCGACTTGTTCAGAAATATGTTGAAACAAAAATCTGTTTCAACCGTACTGAATAGAATTTATAACACATTTTTTCATGTAAAACGAGCCTTCATTGAGAAAAATTAATTTTTCAAAATCCTCCGTTAAGCGCAGAAATTCCGCGATAGCTCTTTAACGTGGCACTGTAAGCTGTTAGCAAAGTATACCGGTAAAGTATACAAATCGGGCTCTGGCAGGATTGAAAACAAAATAAATTATTTTCATTTTGCCTTTCTCAGGAATATGATATTAAGAATATACACGCAGCTTGCTATTCTTTTGCCTCGACAAAAACTCCGACTAAAGCGAGCTTGTGGCTGCTAATGACTGTCCATGACGATCGATTGGGTTTGTGGCCGCTAAACCTTCACGTGAATCCCGTTGTATTGTATTGGCCTTCTTGATGGAAGACTGTACGGAAGGTAATCAATAGACGAGCTAATCACTGCCATGGAAACCATTTGTTTTGGTAGACAACGTGGTAGAGAGTGGAAGATAACCAGGGAGACAACACGGTAACGTCGTCACACTGCTTGGAGCCATCATAGGGAGTGTATAGGTGTGGGGCTCACCGTCTGACGTTACCAACGCTGCGGATAACTTCTCACCATAATGGCTGTCTTTGTGGAGATGTTGGCGGTCCTTGCTCTCATCCTGTTCTCAAACGAAATACAAGGTGAGACACTGTGAAGTATACTGATCTAGGCATCTATTGCATCGGTTTGAAGGATCGTTTGCATTCAACTTGACGTTTATTCCTTCTCGTATTTTGCTCTTCATTTCTAAAAAGCGATGTTTTGCGACATGGGTCCCGGAGTGAGCGACACGTTTTCCTGGGAGATTCCTGGCAAGCGTCCATGTCTGTGCACCAAAGTTCCCTTTGATGGAGACGGCGCCCAGATATCTACAAAGCCCTTCAAGGCGACCTACTATGACTGCAGTAAGTACCGTAACTTCATGATTCGGTATAGTGTAGTGTGCCTGTCAGTCATTTACATTCTGGCCAGCATAGAAAACGATTTCATAGGCCTATTTACAAAAAGACGAGGGTCTGACGTTTCCAGCTTACAGCTAGCAGGACTATTGTGTGTGTGTGGTATGTCGTGGTATACAGGCCGCCACGCACTACCTGTGGTGCTGCGAGTGGGGGGGGGGGGAGACAAGGCCGATAAACCACAATTCACCACAGCGTGTTTTTTTTGTTATATCCCGTGGTATATGAGCCTGCACCCCTGAGAGCAGTGTGGTAAATTGCGGTATACAGTACGCATCCCGCGCGGGAGGTGCAAAGCGTTAGGGTTAATTAATGGAATAATTGCTACCAACGCAACACCAGGCTTTTTTTTATATTTTTTTAGAGATTTGCATTTTGGTAATTTGACTCAGCATGCAACGGACCCTGTTGCTAGGCAACAGATGCTGAGTTGGATGGAAATGTATGACTTGTGTTGAGGATAAGAAAACGAAAACAAATCAGGCTTATCATGGAAATAAACTTACTGATTAAAAACGAAAAGAAAAAAATGACTGGACTAGAACTTGAATCTTGGCATCTGGGTTAACACCAGTGCTTTTACCACCTGAACTATGCAGCCCTTACCAAAATAGTGGTCCACTATGTAATTTTGAAGATTTCATTCTACTGTATTTTTAAGATTAATTTAGATATGACGGATGTATGCGGTTCTTTATTCGACTCCTTTGTGTGACCCTTTGATTTAGGAATGGCCCGTTGTTCACGAGAGGAGCCCCTTGGTATGGAAGATGGTCGAATCTCTGATGAGAGCATCACAGCTTCATCTGTTTGGAATGACGATGTCCCGGTTTGCGGACCTCAGAGGGCTCGTCTGAATTTTCCAGGTAGCTATAAAAAACTACTGAATTATTGTTTAGTCGTGTACAGCATTCGTGAACCTTGAACTTTGATCCATGTTTGCTGAAGAGCCTCTAAAGATTGACGCGTCTTTAAAATGGTTGGTTTTCAGGTACGAATGCCCAATCCTGGTGCGCGAAAAACGAATATTTAGATCCTTCACCGTGGATACAAGTCGACTTGGAAAGAAAGGTGTACATCACTGGTGTCATCACACAGGGGCGCGGTGATATGGAGCAGCGAATCACCAAGTACCGCGTCATGTACAGTGACGACGGCAACCAATGGACCGACGTCACGTCGGCCGAGGGGACAATTGCAGAGGTGAGTGACACTTAATTTAGGGACACCGCGTCATGCACAGTGATGACGGGCAGGATTGGAACCACGTCCTTCACGACAATGGCACTATTGCAGAGGCAAGTCACAGCGTGAAATGAACAAAATTGAAGATCACAACTTGGTGCAAGTTAACATGCATCTTCACACCGATCGCCAGTATTGTTTTGCGATGTCTAAAGTAAGGCAGTGTTTAATCACCTTCCATCCTTCCGAGAGCTTTTGTTTGTATTTGGCAGTAATTCGTATCTGTTCTATATTTGTTGGTGTCTTGCAGTTTGACGGCAACGTTGACAGACACAGTCCGGTGACTGCAAGATTCGATGATCTCTTGTACACGCGCGTCCTGCGCATTGTACCCACGGATTTTCTGCAACACCCCTCCTTGCGCTTTGAGATATTGGGTTGCAGTGAATTTCAATAAACAATTATTATAGAACGAAGAGCTCATTATTAACTTACCTTTTAACTTGTTGGCAAAACATGGTAAGTTATTGTGCATAGGTGTTGTTGTTTTTGGTGAGGTCATTACAAATTTGTCATTTAATTACATTTTGAGTAACGTGTAAAGTGTGGTCTTGAATACCAGCTTTAGGTAAAGATTCAAAGAATGTTTTAGGCTAAAGACTCCTTGAAAAATAATAGCCAGGTATGATGGAATGTTCTAGCACAATATGGATGTCTGTTATACTATTTCAAAAGTGGATTCTTCTGTCTACTCATACTCTTTTTAAATTTTCCTGGGAGTAGTAGTAAAACGATTGTCGTTTCATCATTGCCCCTAAACAGGTATGGCCCCCAAACTTGTCAAAATTGAAATTGTAATTTCGTCCAGCCCTTTTCATCGTCTCGAAATGAAAATGAACCGATAGCTGATGTCTGGAGACTTTTCCAAAGAAAATGGGGGGTTTACAATCACTTTCATTTTCATGTTTTTGCTTAGATAACTTACTGCCTTTGAGAAATGTCCTGTTGGGATCGAAACGCCCGGCCTTCCTAAGTTATGACACAGTATTTGCATTTTGGTCTTTTTAGCAAGTATTGCTATAAAGTTTTGCATATGTGACCCGGCACAGCATAATGAGGAATAACTCCCACTTTTGAGATTTTGAGATTTTCTAATGATGTGAAAGGATATACCATCAGCTTCCAACTGATATCAAAATTATTTCCGTGTGAACTTTGTTGTAAATAGTACAAGGGGACTTCGCTCGTTCATTTGGTACCAGACACAATATAGCAGCACCATTCTAACTCCTCGGAAGCGGCCATTCAAAAAGGCAGGAACTTTACATTTTCATGAAAACAGTACACAAACACTACCCGAAATCCTCGTTTTTTCAACATTTAGAGACGGATTTCGGAAAAATTCTTTTGTACATAATATCCTCCAATACATTAATTTTCCGAAAATACCAGAAAAAATATGATTTTTTATCGAATTGAGAAGATACTTTGACTTCAGGCGTTGTTTACTCGAAATGTGTTTTGGTGGGATTTTCCTCATATCGCTGTGCCGGGTCACATATTCGAATATTTGACTGTCTTTAAGTTATCCATCAGATTAATATGAACAACTCGTGTCCTATATCTACTCGTGTCCTATATCTACTTGTGTCCTATCTACTTTATGTCTGTCGTTGCCCTGCGTCATGTGAGATATTGAGCCCTGTGTATCTCATAATCCGGCGTGTGCATGTGTATACCATTCGCTTGTTAGTCCGACGATGATAGTTATAGGAACGTGCGCAAATCGCTGGTATCCGCCGGAAAGGCGGTCATCATGGCGCTCGAAGAAGAACACAGTTTGTAATTGTTTCTTGAACATTTCACTCGGCTCTCATAGGTTTCAGCCGCTTTTTTTCGCCGGGACTTCACCGCGAAAATCACCTTTGCAATTTGGGGTACCGGCGGTACCTTTAAACAAAAAAAGTGAACTTGGATCAGTTGGACTCTCAACCATAAGTGATGACTAGATGTTACTCACCATAATTTATTACCATATTATTTGTAGCCGGTTTTTTTTAGGGTTAAATTTGGGTTCATTTAGGGGCGAAAAATGAAAGTCTAAACCCCTGCTAATTTGTTTTCATTTTGGCCCGTAAAACTTTCGAATTGGAATTCGGACTCAACGCTCTCAGCCGATGAAGCGTACCCGATTCCAATTTTATCAAGTCTCGCCAACGTCCGAAACGTAAATCAACCACAAGATGCCACGTGCAACTTTGTAACTTTCAAATATTTATTTGTGGTTTTCCTGAATGATTAATGCTGTACAACAATCATGCTCATTCCTATAATATTATTTCTTTAAAAGGCTCCGTTTATTACTGATTTTCTTCGATATCAACCTGGAAAAGTGCTGGACACTTTCTCGAAGGGAACTCATTTGGAACTGTCCAAATGATCATTATGTCTATGAACATTTTCACCAGTTAGGCCTATGTCATCCTGGAAAAAGTTCGAATTTTCGGTCGAAAATTGGCAAAAATGGCAAGGCCCCTTGTCAATATTTCATGTTTTTAAAGAATATCGCAAATACTTTAATAATAGTGTAATATATTTGCGCTCATTTGCACGCCATAGAGAGAGCCCAGTCGTAGAGATAGGTCGTAGCCACTTCCCATAGACCTATATGCTATGTCTTGTTATGCTATGTCTTGTCGTATCCGATGAGTTCAGACAAGGCAAGGTTTGGCAGTGACATTCCCCCGCACGCTACTGCAGGCAAAGCATTTTAAAGTAGGCCTATAGGTAAAACAAAACAAATGAATTATTCGACCGAGAGACGCCAGGATAATTAAGGATGGGAAGAGCAGACTATATCCAAATGAAACCAACCTCGGTGGAGAGTCATCGTCAACAATCGCTTGAATCTCTTCTCGGCCACCACGGCGTCAGTACAACGGCCGATCAATGTAAACGATCGCTATCAAGGTAAGCGTATGGGATGGTTCGCCTCGTCCAGGTAAAAAAAAAAATGGCGGACTAGATGCATGACTAGAAATAATGTGTAAAACCGCTAGTATAGTATCTCGTTGTATATGTGGCCCGGCACAGCGACATGAGGAATATCTCACCGAAACACTTTTCGAGTAAACAACGCCTGAAGTCAAGTATCTTCTCAATTCGATTAAAAAAAATATATATATATTTTTTTATTTTCGGAAAGTTAATGTATTGGAGGATATTATGTACAAAGGATTTTTCAGAAATTCGTCTGTAAATGTTGAAAAAAAACGAGGATTTTGGGGGAGTGTTTGTGTACTGTTTTCATGAAAATGTTAAGTTCCTGGTGCCTTTTTGAATGGCCGCTTCCGAGGAGTTAGATTGGCGCTGCTATAATGTGTCTGGTATCAAATGAACGAGCGAAGTCCCCTTGTACTATTTACAACAAAGTTCACATGGAAAACATTTTGATATCATTTGAAAGCTGATGTATACTCTTTCACATCATTCGAAAATCTCAAAATCTCAAAAGTGAGGGTTATTCCTCATTATGCTTTGCCGGGTCACATATAATAGGAGAACAGCATTTGAGGAGAATGTAATTCAGAAAGAGAATGTATTTCAATGGAGGTCTGCAATACTCCGCGTGTAATTCGAACTGCGTGCTCAGTGCTTTGCCCGATTACCTGCTGAGGGAGTTACAGGCATTCTCTAATAAATTATAAGCAATTTTTATGTATTTTGCAATCTGTAGACCTATATCCTTCGACAAAATTACGACCTGAAGCAAGCTTGAGGAAGTTGATAACTGCCCGCGCAGATCGATTCGGGTTTGGGGCCGATAAACCTTCATGTGATTCCCGTTGTATCGTCTTGGCCTTCTTGATGGAAGACTACGGAAGGTAATCAATAGACGAGCTAATCATTGCCATGGAAATCATTTGCTTTGGTATACGACGTCGTGGAAAGTGGGGGATAACCAGGGAGACAACACGGTAACGTCGTCACACTGCTTGGAGCCATCATAGGGAGTGTATAGGCGTGGGGCCCACCGTCTGACGTTACCAACGCTGCGGATAACTTCTCAGCATAATGGCTGTCTTTGTGGAGATGTTGGCGCTCCTTGCTCTCATCCTGCTCTCAAACGAAATAACAGGTGAGACAGACATTGTGAAGTATAGACCTACTGATCTAGGCATCTATTTCACCGGTTTGAAGGATCCTGTGCATTCAACCTGACGTTTATTCCTTCTCGTATTTTGCTTTTCATTTCTAAAAAGCGATGTTTAGCGACAGGGGGCCTGCCGTGAGCGACACGTTTCCCTGGAAGACTCTAGGTAAGCGTCTTTGTCGGTGCATCAACATCGACAGTGACAGCACCCAGATGGCATCTACGAAGCCATTCAAGGTGGCCTATCATAACTGCAGTAAGTAACTTCATTAATCCCACGGGTATCTACTGACTAAATGAAATTTAGAATCTGAAGTTTATAGTATGGTATCCTTCGATGTGATGACAGAATAATTTCACTGTGAATGGTGTTCTTTTACACGTTCTGTCTGTTTCTTTTGTTTTAGAACTTGAGGAGCCTCTTGGTATGGAAGATGGTCGAATCCCCAATAACAGCATCACAGCTTCATCTATTTGGGATGACAATGTAGGGGCTTGTGGACCTCAGAAGGCTCGTCTGAATTTTGCAGGTACGCTGTAGGCCTATATGTGACCCGGCACAACGACATGAAGAATATCCCACCAAAACACTTTTTGAGTAAACAACGCCTGAAGTTAAAGTATCTTTTCAATTCGATTACAAATAAATTTCTTTCTTTTTTGGATTTTCGGAAATTTTTAATATTAGAGGATATTATATGTTGATATCATTTGAAAGCTAATGGTATACTCTTTCACATCATTAGAAAATCTCAAAATCTCAAAAGTGGGGGTTATTCCTCATTATGCTGTGCCGGGTCACATATACCTATTCTTCTTGCTTAAATTATAGTTATACCTACTGTGTATGCGTAGAATCCATTGCAGCCTCGCGAACGTGTCTACCTATTGTGCTTATAATTAGTCGCCAATTTGGACGCTGAGTACAACCGTCATGGTCATTCAATATGGACCATTTTGCCCGTATTTGCTGCAAAATGATGTAACGTGCAACGCTTTCAATTGTTTGCCTACCAGGTATCCGAGCCCAATCCTGGTGCCCGGAGTACGTGGATCCTTCACCGTGGATACAGGTCGACTTCGAGAGTAGGGTGTACATCACTGGTGTCATCACACAGGGGCGCGGTGATAAGGACCAGCGAACGACCAAGTACCGCGTCATGTACAGTGACGACGGCAACCAATGGACCAACGTCACGTCGGCCGAGGGGACAATTGCAGAGGTGAGTGACACCGCGTCATGTACAGTGATGACGGGCAGGATTGGAACCACGTCCTTCACGACAATGGCACTATTGCAGAGGCAAGTCACATCATGAAATGAACAACATTGAAGATCACAACCAGGTGCAGCCATCTTCACACCGATCACTACCTTAGAATAACTCAGCATTGTTTTGCGATGTCTACATTAAAGGCCCAATACACCTAGTTTGGAAAGATCAGAAAACATCGATTTCCACAGATTTCCTTCTAATTGACACAGTTTGTAGATGGTCATGATAGAATCCTCATTTTGAAAACTTACGGTGTGGGATACTGTACTTCTCGAGAAATCTTCACTCAAACATCGACAAATAGTTTATTACTTGCAAGTAATAAACTATTTCTTACACTAGGCCTACAGAACGTTGCCAAAACCGTGACGTTTTTTTTACCAGTTTCTCAGTTTACCATTTTCAGCTAAAACCTTCGCAGGATTTTTTTGGGGAATGTTTAATGGTTTAACACACAAACTGTGGCAATCCTTTGACTTTTACCGGTGTTGTATATATGGCATTAAAGACTGTGTTTAATCACTTCCCATTCTTTCGAGCCTATATGAGTGAGCACACACACAGTACACCCGCAACTAGGATCCTGTCTAGCATCCCTTGTTCCCGCCTTTACAGTTCCCGCCTTCACCCTCCACTGAGCTAATCCCCTCACCAGGATCCCTCTCTGCACTACATAAGCCCCACTCCCAGTTGGAATCCAGCATTCTCCTGAAGACGAGCAGAGTACACTGTTTGAAACGTCGAGTTCCTCTGGTTCTTTTCAGAACCACACTTACTCACAAAAGAGAATTTACATGGTGTCTCCGCAAACCTATTTATCCTCATTTTTTCTATGTATTTGGCAGTAATTTGTGTCTGTTCTATTGTGGTGTCTTGCAGTTTGAGGGCAACGTTGATAGACACAGTCCGGTGACTGCACGATTCGAGGATCTCTTGTACACGCGCGTCCTGCGCATTGTACCGATGGAGTGGCAGGAATACTCCTCCTTGCGCTTTGAGGTGTTGGGCTGCGGGGAGTTTCAATAAACAATAGAATGAAGAACTAACTAAACGAACCGTTCAACTTGTTGGCAAAGAAATGAATGGTATTCAATGTTGATTGTACAACATGGTAAGGTATTGTACATAGGTGTTGTTGTTGTTTTTGGTGATGAGGTCATTACAAATTTGTCATTTGATTACATTTTGAGTAACGTGTAAAGTGTGGTCTTGAATGCAACCTTTAGGTCAAGATTCAAAGAATGTTTTAGGCTCAAGAGTCCTTCACAAATGTGACCCGGCTCAGCATAATGAGGAATAACCGTCACTTTTGAGATTTTGAGATTTTCTAATGATGTGAAAGAGTATACCATTAGCTTTCAAATGATATCAAAATTATTTCCGTGTGAACTTTGTTGTAAATAGTACAAGGGGAATTCGCTCGTTCATTTGGTACCAGACACAATATAGCAGCGCCAGTTTAACTTCCCGAAAGCGGCCATTCAAAAAGGCAGGAACTTTACATTTTCATGAAAACAGTACACAAAGCCACAAACACTCCCCCGAAATCCTCTTTTTTTCAACATTTAGAGACGGATTTCGGAAAAATCCTTTAGACATAATATCCTCCAATACGTTAACTTCCCTAAAATCCAAAAAAAAAAAAAATTTTTTTTTTATCGAATTGAGAAGATACTTTGACTTCAGGCGTTGTTTACTCAAAAATTGTTTTTGGTGGGATATTCCTCATGTCGCTGTGCCGGGTCACAAATAGCCCGGTACGATGGAATGTTCTTGCACAATATGGATTTCTAATGGACTAGATGTTTTAGTGGATTCTTCTGGATGCTTATACTCTTTTAAAAAAAATTCCTCCGAGTAGTGAAATGATTGTCGTTTCACCATTGCCCCTAATAAGGTTTGCACCCCTAACAAAAATTGTCAAAATCGAAATTGTAATTTCGTCCCCCCTTTGAATCGTCTCGAAGTTGAAATGAACCGATAGCTGATGTCTGTAGTTTAAAAAAGAAAATTGTACTTACAGTCATGTGCACTTTCATTTTCATGTTTTACTGAAATAACTTAGGCCTACTGCCTTTGAGAAAGGTCCTGCTTGGATCGAAACGCCCGGCCTTCCTAAATTATGATAATTATTTGCTTTTTGGTCATTATTTATCTTTAGTCAGTAAGCTTTTTGCAACAGTTTTGTATATTTCTCGGATATTTGACTGTCTTAAAGTAATCCATCGGAATAATATGAATAAGACATGTGTTCGTTATCTACTCGCCTTCTACTCGCCTTATTCTCCCTTAGATCTGGCAACTTGCCTTAAAGTCGCTTAGATCTGAAATGATGTTACTTGATAGCGGCAAAATTATAGCATTTTCAGCATATTTTTTTTTCAACAGTTTTTCACTGAAAACTATGTCTGTATTTGTGTCTAGTATTAAAATACTAAATGCATATCCGGTAGTTCAATATTCTGCTGCAGTTGTTGTTTTATTTTATTTCGTTTCTAATTTACTTCTTGAAATTTTTCAGCTTGCGGCCGAATTTGGCGAAAGTTGAAAGGACAAGAGTTTTGAATTTTGTCGACATTGACTGAAATCCCTGAACTTGTCTTTGGTCCTGAAAGTTAATCTGGGGACCTCCTGCAGTCCATACAAGTTGAAAGGTCTCTCCCAACACCGTATCTTATCGGGTTTTAGAACATTTCCCTTTGGGGCCAATATTGGCCAAAAATTACGAGACCTTGTGATTTTTGGCTTTTTAAAGCCCCTGCACAACATTGGTAAGATCGAAAAACAGAAATGTTCACAGATTTACATGAAACTTATACAGTTTGAAGATGGTTATGGTAGAAACCTCTCACTGAAATATTTCTGCCTAAAATGTTGTATTTTGGGAGAAATGAGTAAAAGAAATCGTTTACGTCTCACCGAGATCGAAACTATTTTTCGGAACAGTACGGCGTTGCTTTAAAGCCCCTACACAACATTGGTCGAGGTCAAAGAATAGCATCCATACGTTGTCTGATCCAACATATGCATGAAATAGCACACCTGTGAAAATGTCAGCTCAATCCGCCAACCGAGTCTCGAGAAAATCGTTGAGACGATCTTGGTGAGACGTAAACGATTTCTTTTACTCATTTCTCCCAAAATACAGCATTTTAGGTAGAATTATTTCAGTGAGAGGTTTCTACTATAACCATCTTCAAACTGTATAAGTTTCATGTAAATCTGTGAACATTTGTTTTTCGATCTTACCAATGTTGTGTAGGGGCTTTAAATTGAATTTGGGCTAAGACGTCGACGTTTCTATGAAATGGCAAATGGTAGCTTTCTCATTGCCGTAGGTTTAGAACAAATTTCTTAAAAGCAAACTCAAAGACGGGAATCAGTGTCGCTTTGAGATATGCTGTTAACCTATTTTTGTAGCAGTTTTTTTTTTTAAAGAACTTTCGAATTTGAATTCGGACTTAACGCTCTCAGGTGAAGCGTAGCCGATTGCAATATCATCAAGTCTCCTCAACGTCCGAAACGTAAATCAACCACAAGATGCCACGTGTAACTTTGTAACTCTCAAATATTTATTTGTGGTTTTCCTGAATTATTAATGCTGTACAACAATCATGTCTATTCCCATATATAATTTCTTAAAAAGGCTCCGTTCATTACTTGATTGTTTTCACATAATTATTAACCTCGAAGAGCTGGACACTTCTTTGAAGGGAATTCATTTAGAAATGTCCCAACTTCACTGCACGATACACTCATTATCATTAAAAATCAAATTTACAAAGGAACTAGACTGTAACCGAAATGAAATCTTAATGACTTAATGACAATAAGTTCAATTCCACATGTGATAACTCAAGTACAATGCAAGTAAAACGTTCCTAGCCGAAAAAAAGAAAAGGATCCAAAATTGCATGGTGTCTGGGCTAAAAGCTAAAAAAATAAAATGCGAAAGAAAAAACAATATTCAAAACAATAATTATTTCAAACATTATATTTTTAATGTTTGAAAAAGGTCCTGCTAGGATCGAAACGTCAGGCCCACTAAATTTTTATGATTTGCATTTTGGTAATTTTAGTCAGTAAGCAGTTTTCAATTTGTTTGCATATCATTATATTTTTAACATTTATTTGTTGAATTTCATTAAATTTGTAGTTTTAGCTTGTGATGAACATCCCCACCTAAGCAGACTGATGATACTCTTTAAATGCAAAGGAGTGAATAATTCACTATCTCAAGGAGTGAAAATCGATACAAAAAGCCAAAACCGCTCAAAAAGTGAAAACAACACTGTAAAAGATGTGAAAACCGCTCAGAAATCCCACTCTTGTAGAGCCATATGGAGGACCACTCGAAATAGAGTTGCACTCTAAATGGCTCCTCTATAGAGTTGTGTTTTGACTTCATTCTTAGCGGTTTCCACACCTCTTAAAGTGGTTTTCACTCTTTCTGAGCGGTTTTGGCTTTTCATGACTTTTGACTATTCGTGCAAGTGGATTATTCATTCTTTTGCATTGAAGAGAGTGGTAGATGATAGTGGGGATGGCCCATACATAATATAATGGACTGGATAGCTCAGCTGATATCATGCAGGTGGTTTCAAGTTTGGTCCAGCCAAATTGTCTCTTCGTCTTGAAAGGAATTGTAAACGACCTAAATCTCCCGCACATAATGCAGTACGATTTGAGGCAGAGAATTCAACAGTACACTGCACGCTTGCCTAGCGCCACACAAACCCCACGCAACTGGTATCCTGTATTTCCGTGTTACCAATGAATTTTCTGCCTGAAATCGTGCGAGGCAAAGCACTGAACAGTATCAGTAAAATAGAAAAATAAGGCGACTAGGCTATAAGTTTGATTTCAACGATGGATAACCTGCACACAATATATACACAAATTTGGAGCAAATATGTGACCCGGCACAGCGACATGAGGAATATCCCACCAAAACACTTTTTGAGTAAATAACGCCTGAAGTCAAAGTATCTTCTCAATAGTCGATACAATTTTTTTTTGTTTTTTTGGATTTTTGGGAAGTTAATGTATTGGAGGATATTATGTCGAAAGGATTTTTCCGAAATCCGTCTCTAAATGTTGAAAAAAAAGAGGATTTCGGGGGAGTGTTTGTGGCTTTGTGTACTGTTTTCATGAAAATGTAAAGTTCCTGCCTTTTTGAATGGACGCTTTCGGGGAGTTAGAATGGCGCTGCTATTTTGTGTCTGGTACCAACTGAACGAGCGAAGTCCCCTTGTACTATTTACAACAAAGTTCACACGGAAATAATTTTGATATCATTTGAAAGCTAATGGTATACTCTTTCACATCATTAGAAAATCTCAAAATCTCAAAAGTGAGGGTTATTCCTCATTTTATGCTGAGCCGGGTCACATATGTCTCGGCATCACAAACAAGCCTATCACTTATAATGATAAAAGGTGAATGAAATCACAGTAATACAAGGCATTTAAAAAAAAACTCTGGTAAAGAGGAAATTTAAAGGCACTTTGGGCTTAAATTCAAGCATACCTTTGTGAAAAATTGCATTCGAATTTTTTTTCTCACAACGATTCGTTATATATTTGACTTTCGTTGAATAGAGAGGCATGAATGTTTTGCTATTTTTTCACGCCATTACAAAGAGAAAAGAAGGATACACAAGACCACACAGTATGTGAAGGACACAGTACACACCCGCACTGTACTGACTAAATTCAGACCATCTTGAAAATATTGCATTGTCATGAAGTTTGGAAAGCTGAAAGCCGTGACGTCGAGCCATCAAGATACCCAAGAAATAAACGTTAGGAAAACACGGTTAGAAATAGACAACCAAAGTGCATAGGCCCTATGGTACTAGCCATATCAGTAAAAAAAAAAATCTTAAAACTACAAATTCATATTTAAAAGAATGTTCGTCATTTAAAATATTTTATATTTAATTCTCTGGTAGATACTCTTCTGTATTGCTATGACACAACTCGTTATTGCTTTCGATTGGTCTCGTACGTCAAGCGTAGATGACTTACTAAATACTATGGCCATATAGTTGACGATCTATCTTAGAGGAAATTGGGAATACTTCAGGTAAAAAAGAGGAATCACAGAGCACACTACATAGGAATACATGTGTATTTCCAAGCCAAAAATCGAAATCTCTTGTCAAGAGCAAAATAACAACATGTCTACGACAAACAAGGTGTAGAACGAAGAGGTGTCGGAACAGCTTCTTCCCTCGTTCAGCCTCTCTCTCTCTGGAATTCCCTTCCTGGTTCGTGTCTTCCCCCTGCCTACGATCTTGCCCTTTTTAAGAGGAATGAACGGCTTCTTCCCTCGTTCAGCCTCTCTCTGGAAATCCCTTCCTGGTTCATGTTTTCCCCCTGCCTACGATCTTGCCCTTTTTAAGAGGAATGAACGGCTTCTTCCCTCGTTCAGCCTCTCTCTGGAATTCCCTTCCTGGTTCATGTCTTCCCCCTGCCTACGATCTTGCCCTTTTTAAGAGGAATGAACAGTTTCTTCTCTCGTTCAGCCTCTCTCTGGAAATCCCTTCCTGGTTCATGTTTTCCCCCTGCCTACGATCTTGCCCTTTTTAACAGGAATGAACGGCTTCTTCCCTCGTTCAGCCTCTCTCTGGAATTCCCTTCCTGGTTCATGTTTTCCCCCTGCCTACGATCTTGCCCTTTTTAAGAGGAATATCAATTCCTATCTCCACCCTTCCCGGTGAGTCCCTGCTCTCTGTCTCCTCCTTTGATCCTTAGCCCACAACCTTGATGAGTGCGGGATTTACAGCCTTGTTTTGGGCGAATTTGCGTTTAAAGAAACACAGACAGACTATTGTTAGCCCTTTATCATTCCACTCGCCAGCATACTGATGAATGGAGTGGCTCTCTACACAAAATAACACAGCTATCACACGCTGCAGATTCCTATGAGGTAGATTTGAAGACCACACACCAAGACGGTGCGAAATGACTCCCGAATGTAACAAACTAAAATCCATGGTTCACTTTGGTGACTCATTTGAAGGAAAAAAAAAGAGTCTTTTAACATGTTTTTGAAATTAAAAAGTCAAGGGTTCGCTCTGAAACATGGATTCTGAATATGACAATACTAATGCTTCAATTTCACTTCACTGGACGCAATATTTTTTCCGTACCATAATTATGTTTGTGCACAAAGTATGAAGATTTGAGTCTCGGGTCACTCAGATTGTATTCACTGTGCAGAAAACCTTTTATTGGCTGTGCAGAAAGCCTATCCCTAGCTTTAACTTCAACTGGTATAGCCCCTCCCCTCCCCCTTGCCCCCACCCTGTAAATTGTTTGTGCACAAATATATGAGCCCATAGCACATATGTGACCCGGCACAGCGACATGAGGAATATCCCACCAAAACACTTTTCGAGTAAACAACGCCTGAAGTCAAAGTATCTTCTCAATTCGATAAAAAAAACAATTTTTGTTTGTTTGTATTTTCGGAAAGTTAATGTATTGGAGGAAATGTTCAAAGGATTTTTCCGATATCCTTCTCTAAATGGATATTTGTGTACTGTTTTCATGAAAATGTAAAGTTCCTGCCTTTTTGAATGGCCGCTTTAGAGGAGTTAGAATGGTGCTGCTGTATTGTGTCTGGTACCAAATGAACGAGAAAAAGTCCCCATGTACTATTTACAACAAAGTTCATACGGAAATAATTCTGATATCATTTGAAAGCTAATAATGGTATACTCTTTCACATCATTAGAAAATCTCAAAATCTCAAAGTGGGGGTTATTCCTCATTATGCTGTGCCGGGTCACATATTATGTGGTACGGGGGGAAAAAATCGCTCACTAGACAACACTTGAAAAAGTCTCTGAAAAGTAAAAAAAAAAAATAGAATACACACAGAACTAAAAGACAAATATTCTATGGACAATTTCAGGATATTAATAAATACAACGTGGACGGATAGAAAAAATATTTTTCAAACTTAACCGATTACAACAAAATCCTCCATCCCTAATTTACATTCTCAAGAATAGTAGTAAAATACTTTTGAAGTTAAATTCTTCAAAAGCCAGGCACTTCAGAAACAGGGGGAAAAGGGGGATCAAATTGGACACTATCAACAAAATATGTACAAGTTGTAGACAATGTGTCGACTTTACAAAGCAAATTGTTTGGTCAATACCAACCAAATACTATTATGTACAAATTGTACACAATATGTCAACTGTACGGTCAAAATGTCAGATCAATATGTACATTATAGAATGTCTATAACTGACTCGTGTATGGTGTACAGTGCATGTATGTTCAGTTTGTTCTTTTGTTGATTCAGCTGTTATCTCAAAAAGAGGACAGTTGAACTTGTACAATTTGCTCAATTACTGGATTTTGCTTTGGTGTCAATGAAATCTCACTATGAACATCTAAAACGTGAAAACGGGCTGAAAATGTCATTTAGCCCTGAAAAGAAAATTCACAGTGTTTTCCCCCCTATTTCACAGTGCAGAGTTAGCCAATAGTTTTCACGGTATTTTCATGGCATTTTCACCGGCGGTCTCAAAGGCAGTGGTAAATGGCTAGAGGCAGTTTCCAAGTTTTCCAAGTAACTGTGAGTGACAGTTACAAGGACACCATACAGTACCATCTATGGTGGCTGGGGATCCTACTTGTAATCGGAGTAGCCATCCCTCAAGGCTGGAGCCTGGGTCTCTTCAGTGACCTGAAGATGTCCTCATCAGGTCAGAGAGAGGATTTGTTTCCATTGTGAATTCACTGTAAAATGCACTGTGAAATCACAGTGATTTGTTAGTTTCACGGAGAAACAACATTTTCACCCCTTATTTCAAGGTTTAGATGTTCACAGTATCTAGTAAAGCTTGGGTCTCTTCGGTGACCTGAAGATGTCCTCATCAGGTCAGAGAGGCAATTGTTTTCATGATGAATTGGCAGTAAAATGCACTGTGAAATCAGAGTAATTTGTTAGTTTCACGACGAAACGACATTTTCACCCCTTATTTCACGGTTTAGATGTTCACAGTATCTAGTAAAGATCTCTGCATATGGGAATAATGCAATTTCTAACAATGTACATGTACATGTACATGTACATGTACAGTGCACATACATGTATGTGTGTTTTTCAAAACTGCAGTGCAAACTTCACTTTTAGAATTCACGCAAGTGAGTTGCAACAGCTCAACAAGAGAGTTAATTACTTGCACTAAGAGCGAAGCTTGCGGCCCAACAGAACGGAGAAAATTCCGTGGGGCCAAATTATTCCGATGGCCTCACAGTTGCCGTAGAAACTAAGGATTGAACCCTCCCTGCCCGAGCCCCTGCTGGCTTGAAGCAGTGGACGAGACGTTGCCGTGGAGACATCATCCGAGCGATGGTGGCGGTGGACCCTGTCGTCATGTCGACTAACCCATGACTACATAAATCCGTTGTGTCTCCACTGGCTATTTGCCTGTGAAAAAAAATAAAATAAAAAGGAAATTAGTACATTTTCCTCGCAGTAAGATCTTAGTAGGATCAACGTGCCAGGGTTGACCTAGTAAGATTTGTATGCATGTTAATATTTTGGATAGTCAGTTTGTAACATTAGTTTTATTCCTAAAAAAATAACTGCATATTGGCCAAACTAAGCCTGCATTTTTAAGAATGACAAAATCAATTTGCATTTTTTTTTTGGATTTTTTTTTTTTTTTAAGTTTGCAAGTTTGTTTTTCTTTTCCTTTTTTATTTTTATATCTATCTCAAAAGTTAGAGGGCCTGACGTTTCGATCCTAGCAGGGCCGACGACCAAAACCCAAACCACTGCATTACAGTTAGTACATTTCAAAATTAGCTAGTTTTGAAAATGTTTTAAGAATGTGTAGCCTTTGTACACAAGTCAGGCACAGCATTTCTCAAAGGATAAGGAATGAAATAAACTATGGAAGAGAGAATAGACCGATTGCGTGACCACTGTTTACATGCCATCAAGTGAGGTAGTGGGTATTTTTGCATCTCATTTGGTGCAGAACAGGAGTGGAAACGAGCAAAGAAGACTATCATGTTGTCCACATTCTTCTTCGTACATTTCCATCGCTGCTCTGTGCCGAATGAGATGACAAAATACGCACTAAAAGTCACGTGATGGCATGTCATGGTCGCGCAATTGGTCTATAAGATCCGTGTATGAACCTCTATGATAGATACAGGTATCTACAAATTCAAAGGACCGATAGATCAGAGCCTACTTAGTATAAAGTCACTACCGCATGCAACACCATGAAAGCTCAACACACAAATCAATGGAGAATGTGTCAACTCCAAAACACTGACTACTTACATTATTTCTGTAAAGCATACATGTAGTGTATCGCATAAAAAAAGAAGAGAATTACAGATTAGTCATTTTGGGTATCCGTTGCCAAAAACCAAAATTCAAAAATAATGAGCACTTTCAGAGTCGGTGAATTGAGGATGAGAATTAATGTAGCCGTTTCTCAGAATGACATCAACTTTTCCTTGGTAAAACTACCATTAGGAGAGTCTAGTCTAGTTCTACTACAACCAACTGGACTCAATAGCAGTACTATGTACAGCACACTCACACTATGAACGTCTAAACCGTGAAAATGGGGTGAAAATGTAATTTCGCCGTGAAACTAAAAAAATCATGGTAATTTCACTGCGCATTTTACAGTGAATTCACCATGAACAAAAATCGCCTCTCTGACCTGATAAGGACATCATCGGGTCACTAAAGAGACCGTGAAAAAAAATATGGCTGGCAATAGGCAAGCTAAACTGCCTCTAGCCATTTACCACCAGGTATGTGGCCTTGGAGACCACTGGTGAAAACACTACGAAAATGCTGTGAAAACTATTGGCTAACCGTGCGCCGTGAAATAGGGGATGATAACGCTGTGAATTTTCTATTCACGGCTAAGTGACATTTTCACCCCGTTTTCACGGTTTAGATGTTCAAAGTGTCAAAGCTGACGAACGAGTTCAGAGGGGAACGGGCCACAGCAAGTCAGGAAGCATACATTTTCAGAGATGGAATGGTCAAAAATCCCTTGCACAGTACTGTCACGCACAAACGGATCAGCATGACGGGAGGTCATGCTAGTCACACAAAATACAGGTCAAGAGACTCAAGACAAAACTGACCGGGGAATTTGACACAATTTGTGGGGGAAAAAAAGCCACTGAAGATTGACTGAAATGGAACTTGAACTTCTGGGGTCGATTTCATAGAGCCGCTTCAGCACTAAAATGTGCTGAGGGATAAAAAGTCACGATTCATAGGATCACCTTGCCAACCCAAACTTTACTATTGTTTCAGGCTAAGTAGTAAGTAAACAGGAGTGGAATCCAAGTCAAAAGCAATTGACTTTACATCGCAACATGGTTTGTAATCCTGTTTACACAAGGGAGACTTTTCCTGCTTAGCAGATGTCTGAGTGGTAACTCATGAGTTTGAGCCATCCGGTAACTCATGAGTTTGAGCCATCCGGTAACTCATGAGTTTGAGTCATCCGGTAACTCATGAGTTTGATTCATCCGGTAACTCATGAGTTTGAGTCAACTGGTAACTCATGAGTTTGAGTCATCTGGTAACTCATGAGTCATCAGGTTACTTATGAGTCATCCGGTAACTCATGAGTTTGAGTATCCGGTAACTCATGAGTTTGAGTCATCCAGTTACTCATGAGTTTGAGTCATCCAGTAACTCATGAGTTTGAGTATCCGGTAACTCATGAGTTTGAGTCATCCGGTAACTCATGAGTTTGAGTATCTGGTAACTCATGAGTTTGAGTATCTGGTAACTCATGAGTCATCCGGTAACTCATGAGTTTGAGTCATTCAGTAACTCATGAGTTTGAGTATCCGGTAACTCATGAGTTTGAGTCATCCAGTAACTCATGAGTTTGAGAATCCGGTAACTCATGAGTTTGAGTATCTGGTAACTCATGAGTTTGAGCCATCTGGTAACTCATGAGTTTGAGTCATCTGGTAACTCATGAGTTTGAGTCAACTGGTAACTCATGAGTTTGAGTCATCCGGTAACTCATGAGTTTGAGTCATCTGGTAACTCATGAGTTTGAGTCAACTGGTAACTCATGAGTTTGAGTCATCTGGTAACTCATGAGTCATCAGGTAACTCATGAGTTTGAGTCATCCAGTTACTCATGAGTTTGAGTCAACTGGTAACTCATGAGTTCGAGTAATCCGGTAACTCATGAGTTTGAGTAATCCGGTAACTCATGAGTTTGAGTAATCCGGTAACTCATGAGTTTGAGTAATCCGGTAACTCATGAGTTTGAGTTATCCGGTAACTCATGAGTTTGAGTTATCCGGTAACTCATGAGTTTGAGTTATCCGGTAACTCAAGAATTCAACGGTCCCCAATGTGTACCCAGTGCTTTGCCAGATTGCCTGCTGAAAAAGGTACGAACAGCTTGGCTGGGATTTTTCAATATAAGGTAAAGAAGGTTTGCCCTACCCAAAGAATAATGAACACTGTATGCTCAGTGCTCTTCCTGGTTGCCAGCCGAAATATCTACATGTAGCGAGTTCTGAAAAATCCAGGAATTTCTAGCGGAACATTTTTCAGCAGGAAATCAGGCAAAATAGCATCAACTATAATCTACAGTAGTATAAAGGCAAAACCCTCATTGAATAAGCCAACTATTCCTATGTAACTAAGCATACACGTACATGATTTACATACAGTACAAATACGAAATAAAAACCATGACAGCTAAACTTAGAGCTCATATTCAAAGAAAGGTTTAACCTGGCTGGGGTGGATTTCACAAAGCCCTTACGATGCACTGCACCTCAACTTACGACGGATAACCCATCGTAAGTTCTGATACACTGTATGGTTTCTGTGCATCGCTCATCGTCTTGCAATTGATCGTAAGTTACGATGAGTTTAGTGCAATCAACACCTGGATGTATTTGTTTCTGTTTCAAATGCATGGCTGGTGATTGATGAGTTTGCGATTGAGGACATGGGGTTTTAATCGTGGGGTCTTACCGTGTCACAACTAAACATTGCATTAACGTCTTTGGACTTATCGATTCGGAACATTGAGCTGACGTCTCGCTGCTGGCTGGCCTCAGAGCCGGGTGCTTTGTGGTTGGTATTTAGCGAGGAGTTCTGCTACAGAGTGGTAAAGGACAGAGGCTAGGTCAGAGAAGGGGAGAGATAGCTTACACAAGAGGGGGGTCAAACAAGCGAGCTGGAGGATCAGGGGGGGGGGGTTAGCATGCAGGCAGGGTAGGGGTAGGGGCAGGGGTAGGGGTAGGGAAAGGGGTAGGGGCAGGGGTAGGGGCAGGGGTAGGGGCAGGGGTATGGGCAGGGGTAGGGGCAGTGGTAGGGGTAGGGGTAGGTTCAGATGAGTAGGAGTTCAGTACCTGAAATTGTTGGTGGGAATGTATCCCACTAACAATTACATAGTACCGTACATAACTGCCAACCTATAGGAAATTAGGAATACTTCTGCTAAAAAAAAGGAATCACAGAGCAAAGTACATGTACATGTTGTGTACACAGGAATACTTGTGTATGTTTAAGACTTGAAAGTTTGGTGGAAATACTAAGTGGAAGGTTTGCGGCGACACCATGTGAAGCTTTCGAGGAGAAGTGTGGCTCTGAAAAGAGCCAGTGACTCAACATTTCGGGTAGTGTGTACTCTGCCAATTGTCAGGAGACGTGTATGTATTTCCGAGCCAAAAATCGGAATCTGTTGTCAAGAGCTTGTAAAAAGTGATACATTTGTTTACCAAAAAAGAGGCATGATTCCTCCAAAATAGGAATGGTTGGCAGCTATGGGGATAGAAGGAGGTGGAGAAGGGGAGGATGGGAACAGGAGCACAGAGGAAGAGGATGTAGGAGAGCAGATCTTTGAGTCATTTCACACTGTTAAGCCGCGTTACCAATGGACGAAAAATCAACCCAAGACGATGGTGAAAAGTCAAATGGTTCAATCTTACCGTCGTTCCAGCTTGGACTTTTTGAGTCGGTCAATTTGACCGAGACGATGGTTAAAGTAACCGAGCTGGCAATATAACGGCTCACGAGGGTCACTGTAAGTGACCTTTGAGGTTAGAAATTGGCATCGATAGCTTGCGAAATACAAACATCTTCCGGAAGAGGAAAAGCACACTTAGTTCGTGTTTAACCCTGCCAGATAATTGCAGTGTGAGCAAAAGAATCGAAAGGGAAACAGCTGCAGAAAAACCATAACCCTGGCCATTTTTTTTTCGGGGCAGAGGTTGGCCGGTAAAAGTAACCATTCGGCTCGTTTAAGGCATAGCTCAAGGAAAGGATTAAATGCGGTCGTGAATCCAGCTGTTTTCACGCCACGTTACCACTCATGGAACATTTGAAGTTCGCAAGTTGTGACTACTTCTCTTTCCTTGCTCTGTGGTTAAAGTGACCGAGAGGAAAGATAACTAGGCCGTTTTCAATGGACTTCAAAAATGGGAAGAAAAACCATCGTCTCGGTTGCTTTGACCATGAATTAGACAGTTGGATGATTTGTGAAAGGGACATTTCGTGTGCGTGTGTGTGAGAGTGGGGTAAGGACAGGACATCTTCATGAGTCTTCTACGTGGATGAACATTGACCGGTGGGCTTACATGTAACAATGTACATGTGATGACAAGCAGTGTGGCTTATGGTGTAGCGGTAGCGGGATGATTTACAGTGCATGCACATGTAGCCGAGTGGCAATAATTAGCTCCAAGTCCCATTTCATACATGTTACACTACATTGATCTACTTCAGCATGATTGATACATGTAGCGGTGGCAGGCAGTAACTACACAGCCATTACTATAAGCAGTGACTATAGCACCCGCTGAGTGCACAACTACAATGGGGCCAATATCATAGGATAAGTCAAGCTGCAAAATCGTCTGCTTTTCAGAAACGCAGTGGCTGTTGTTACGGCAGTCGTCCGTGTGGTTCCCTGACTTGATTGTATTTCGTCAGCATTGCAGGCTGGTTGAACCAGTCTATTAGCTGATAGTCGGGTTACAAGAGCTAAACATCCTGACAAATACTGTGAAGTCAGGGAACCCCACGGACGACTGCCGTAACAACAGCTTCAACAGTTTCAGAAAAGGTAGGCTCCTCAAATTGCACAGAGTTGTCATCCAATGCTGCATTTGCATGCAATGCTACAAGTACAATGGCCAAGACAAAGATTATCAATCAACATTATCATTCATTGGTAACCTCATTTAGCGTAAATGGTTACCTCATGTAAAGTAGTTTCATGCTAAACAATGGATTTCCAAATTTTCAGCAACTCTATGAAATTGGCCCCCGTTACAAGTAAATTCATTAGTGGCAAGTAAATTCATTAGTGGTAAGTGCCTGCTTAGCACACTAGTAGCAGTAACCTTTACAGAAATATTAGCAGCAACCTCCTGAGTGCACTGGTAGCAGCAATATGCTAAGCGCCCCGTCATCAGGCATATTACGGTAACAGCAGGAACCTGATAGTTCGATAGTTCGATAGTTATGACCTGGTAAGAACACTGCACGTCATGGCCATCTGCTTAGCAGATTCTTGCTAAGCAGATCTGAAAAGCAGTTAGCACGGTATAAAGCACATCGACAGTGGTAATAGTGTGAGCACATTAATAGCAGTAACCCGGCAAGCACTGTACACTGGTAGTCAACAGAAGTACATGTAAGCGCATTGCTAGCAGTAACCCGGCAAGCACTGTACATTGGCAGTCAACAGAAGTACATGTACATGTAAGCGCATTGCTAGCAGTAACCTGGCAAGCACTGTACACTGGTAGTCAACAGAAGTACATGTAAGCACATTGCTAGCAGTAACCTGGCAAGCACTGTACACTGGTAGTCAACAGAAGTACATGTAAGCACATTGCTAGCAGTAACCTGGCAAGCACTGTACACTGGTAGTCAACAGAAGTACATGTAAGCACATTGCTAGCAGTAACCTGGCAAGCACTGTACACTGGCAGTCAACAGAAGTACATGTAAGCGCATTGCTAGCAGTAACCTGGCAAGCACTGTACACTGGTAGTCAACAGAAGTACATGTAAGCGCATTGCTAGCAGTAACCTGGCAAGCACTGTACACTGGCAGTCAACAGAAGTACATGTAAGCACATTGCTAGCAGTAACCTGGCAAGCACTGTACACTGGTAGTCAACAGAAGTACATGTAAGCGCATTGCTAGCAGTAACCTGGCAAGCACTGTACACTGGCAGTCAACAGAAGTACATGTAAGCACATTGCTAGCAGTAACCTGGCAAGCACTGTACACTGGTAGTCAACAGAAGTACATGTAAGCGCATTGCTAGCAGTAACCTGGCAAGCACTGTACACTGGCAGTCAACAGAAGTACATGTAAGCGCATTGCTAGCAGTAACCTGGCAAGCACTGTACACTGGCAGTCAACAGAAGTACATGTAAGCGCATTGCTAGCAGTAACCTGGCAAGCACTGTACACTGGCAGTCAACAGAAGTACATGTAAGCGCATTGCTAGCAGTAACCTGGCAAGCACTGTGCACTGGTAGTCAACAGAAGTACATGTAAGCGCATTGCTAGCAGTAACCAGGCAAGCACTGTACACTGGCAGTCAACAGAAGTACATGTAAGCGCATTGCTAGCAGTAACCTGGCAAGCACTGTACACTGGCAGTCAACAGAAATACATGTAAGCGCATTGCTAGCAGTAACCTGGCAAGCACTGTGCACTGGTAGTCAACAGAAGTACATGTAAGCACATTGCTAGCAGTAACCTGGCAAGCACTGTACACTGGCAGTCAACAGAAGTACATGTAAGCGCATTGCTAGCAGTAACCTGGCAAGCACTGTACACTGGTAGTCAACAGAAGTACATGTAAGCGCATTGCTAGCAGTAACCTGGCAAGCACTGTACACTGGCAGTCAACAGAAGTACATGTAAGCGCATTGCTAGCAGTAACCTGGCAAGCACTGTACACTGACAGTCAACAGAAGTACATGTAAGCACATTGCTAGCAGTAACCTGGCAAGCACTGTACACTGGCAGTCAACAGAAGTACATGTAAGCACATTGCTAGCAGTAACCTGGCAAGCACTGTACACTGGCAGTCAACAGAAGTACATGTAAGCGCATTGCTAGCAGTAACCAGGCAAGCACTGTACACTGGCAGTCAACAGAAGTACATGTAAGCACATTGCTAGCAGTAACCTGGCAAGCACTGTACACTGGTAGTCAACAGAAGTACATGTAAGCGCATTGCTAGCAGTAACCTGGCAAGCACTGTACACTGGCAGTCAACAGAAGTACATGTAAGCGCATTGCTAGCAGTAACCTGGCAAGCACTGTACACTGGCAGTCAACAGAAGTACATGTAAGCACATTGCTAGCAGTAACCTGGCAAGCACTGTACACTGGTAGTCAACAGAAGTACATGTAAGCACATTGCTAGCAGTAACCTGGCAAGCACTGTACACTGGCAGTCAACAGAAGTACATGTAAGCGCATTGCTAGCAGTAACCTGGCAAGCACTGTACACTGGCAGTCAACAGAAGTACATGTAAGCACATTGCTAGCAGTAACCTGGCAAGCACTGTACACTGGTAGTCAACAGAAGTACATGTAAGCGCATTGCTAGCAGTAACCTGGCAAGCACTGTACACTGGCAGTCAACAGAAGTACATGTAAGCGCATTGCTAGCAGTAACCTGGCAAGCACTGTACACTGGCAGTCAACAGAAGTACATGTAAGCACATTGCTAGCAGTAACCTGGCAAGCACTGTACACTGGTAGTCAACAGAAGTACATGTAAGCACATTGCTAGCAGTAACCTGGCAAGCACTGTACACTGGCAGTCAACAGAAGTACATGTAAGCGCATTGCTAGCAGTAACCTGGCAAGCACTGTACACTGGCAGTCAACAGAAGTACATGTAAGCACATTGCTAGCAGTAACCTGGCAAGCACTGTACACTGGTAGTCAACAGAAGTACATGTAAGCGCATTGCTAGCAGTAACCTGGCAAGCACTGTACACTGGCAGTCAACAGAAGTACATGTAAGCGCATTGCTAGCAGTAACCTGGCAAGCACTGTACACTGGTAGTCAACAGAAGTACATGTAAGCACATTGCTAGCAGTAACCTGGCAAGCACTGTACACTGGTAGTCAACAGAAGTACATGTAAGCGCATTGCTAGCAGTAACCTGGCAAGCACTGTACACTGGCAGTCAACAGAAGTACATGTAAGCGCATTGCTAGCAGTAACCTGGCAAGCACTGTACACTGGTAGTCAACAGAAGTACATGTAAGCACATTGCTAGCAGTAACCCGGCAAGCACTGTACACTGGTAGTCAACAGAAGTACATGTAAGCGCATTGCTAGCAGTAACCAGGCAAGCACTGTACACTGGCAGTCAACAGAAGTACATGTAAGCGCATTGCTAGCAGTAACCTGGCAAGCACTGTACACTGGCAGTCAACAGAAGTACATGTAAGCACATTGCTAGCAGTAACCCGGCAAGCACTGTACACTGGCAGTCAACAGAAGTACATGTAAGCACATTGCTAGCAGTAACCTGGCAAGCACTGTACACTGGTAGTCAACAGAAGTACATGTAAGCGCATTGCTAGCAGTAACCAGGCAAGCACTGTACACTGGCAGTCAACAGAAGTACATGTAAGCACATTGCTAGCAGTAACCTGGCAAGCACTGTACACTGGCAGTCAACAGAAGTACATGTAAGCACATTGCTAGCAGTAACCCGGCAAGCACTGTACACTGGCAGTCAACAGAAGTACATGTAAGCGCATTGCTAGCAGTAACCTGGCAAGCACTGTACACTGGCAGTCAACAGAAGTACATGTAAGCGCATTGCTAGCAGTAACCTGGCAAGCACTGTACACTGGTAGTCAACAGAAGTACATGTAAGCGCATTGCTAGCAGTAACCTGGCAAGCACTGTACACTGGCAGTCAACAGAAGTACATGTAAGCGCATTGCTAGCAGTAACCAGGCAAGCACTGTACACTGGCAGTCAACAGAAGTACATGTAAGCACATTGCTAGCAGTAACCTGGCAAGCACTGTACACTGGCAGTCAACAGAAGTACATGTAAGCGCATTGCTAGCAGTAACCCGGCAAGCACTGTACACTGGCAGTCAACAGAAGTACATGTAAGCGCATTGCTAGCAGTAACCTGGCAAGCACTGTACACTGGCAGTCAACAGAAGTACATGTAAGCGCATTGCTAGCAGTAACCTGGCAAGCACTGTACACTGGTAGTCAACAGAAGTACATGTAAGCGCATTGCTAGCAGTAACCTGGCAAGCACTGTACACTGGTAGTCAACAGAAGTACATGTAAGCGCATTGCTAGCAGTAACCTGGCAAGCACTGTACACTGGCAGTCAACAGAAGTACATGTAAGCGCATTGCTAGCAGTAACCAGGCAAGCACTGTACACTGGCAGTCAACAGAAGTACATGTAAGCACATTGCTAGCAGTAACCTGGCAAGCACTGTACACTGGCAGTCAACAGAAGTACATGTAAGCGCATTGCTAGCAGTAACCAGGCAAGCACTGTACACTGGCAGTCAACAGAAGTACATGTAAGCGCATTGCTAGCAGTAACCTGGCAAGCACTGTACACTGGTAGTCAACAGAAGTACATGTAAGCGCATTGCTAGCAGTAACCAGGCAAGCACTGTACACTGGCAGTCAACAGAAGTACATGTAAGCACATTGCTAGCAGTAACCTGGCAAGCACTGTACACTGGTAGTCAACAGAAGTACATGTAAGCGCATTGCTAGCAGTAACCTGGCAAGCACTGTACACTGGCAGTCAACAGAAGTACATGTAAGCGCATTGCTAGCAGTAACCAGGCAAGCACTGTACACTGGCAGTCAACAGAAGTACATGTAAGCACATTGCTAGCAGTAACCTGGCAAGCACTGTACACTGGCAGTCAACAGAAGTACATGTAAGCGCATTGCTAGCAGTAACCTGGCAAGCACTGTACACTGGCAGTCAACAGAAGTACATGTAAGCGCATTGCTAGCAGTAACCTGGCAAGCACTGTACACTGGTAGTCAACAGAAGTACATGTAAGCGCATTGCTAGCAGTAACCTGGCAAGCACTGTACACTGGCAGTCAACAGAAGTACATGTAAGCACATTGCTAGCAGTAACCTGGCAAGCACTGTACACTGGCAGTCAACAGAAGTACATGTAAGCACATTGCTAGCAGTAACCTGGCAAGCACTGTACACTGGCAGTCAACAGAAGTACATGTAAGCACATTGCTAGCAGTAACCTGGCAAGCACTGTACACTGGTAGTCAACAGAAGTACATGTAAGCGCATTGCTAGCAGTAACCAGGCAAGCACTGTACACTGGTAGTCAACAGAAGTACATGTAAGCGCATTGCTAGCAGTAACCAGGCAAGCACTGTACACTGGCAGTCAACAGAAGTACATGTAAGCACATTGCTAGCAGTAACCAGGCAAGCACTGTACACTGGTAGTCAACAGAAGTACATGTAAGCGCATTGCTAGCAGTAACCAGGCAAGCACTGTACACTGGCAGTCAACAGAAGTACATGTAAGCACATTGCTAGCAGTAACCTGGCAAGCACTGTACACTGGCAGTCAACAGAAGTACATGTAAGCGCATTGCTAGCAGTAACCTGGCAAGCACTGTACACTGGCAGTCAACAGAAGTACATGTAAGCGCATTGCTAGCAGTAACCCGGCAAGCACTGTACACTGGCAGTCAACAGAAGTACATGTAAGCGCATTGCTAGCAGTAACCTGGCAAGCACTGTACACTGGTAGTCAACAGAAGTACATGTAAGCGCATTGCTAGCAGTAACCTGGCAAGCACTGTACACTGGTAGTCAACAGAAGTACATGTAAGCACATTGCTAGCAGTAACCTGGCAAGCACTGTACACTGGCAGTCAACAGAAGTACATGTAAGCGCATTGCTAGCAGTAACCTGGCAAGCACTGTACACTGACAGTCAACAGAAGTACATGTAAGCGCATTGCTAGCAGTGACCTGGCAAGCACTGTACACTGGCAGTCAACAGAAGTACATGTAAGCGCATTGCTAGCAGTAACCTGGCAAGCACTGTACACTGGCAGTCAACAGAAGTACATGTAAGCGCATTGCTAGCAGTAACCTGGCAAGCACTGTACACTGGCAGTCAACAGAAGTACATGTAAGCACATTGCTAGCAGTAACCTGGCAAGCACTGTACACTGGTAGTCAACAGAAGTACATGTAAGCGCATTGCTAGCAGTAACCTGGCAAGCACTGTACACTGGTAGTCAACAGAAGTACATGTAAGCGCATTGCTAGCAGTAACCTGGCAAGCACTGTACACTGGTAGTCAACAGAAGTACATGTAAGCGCATTGCTAGCAGTAACCTGGCAAGCACTGTACACTGGCAGTCAACAGAAGTACATGTAAGCACATTGCTAGCAGTAACCTGGCAAGCACTGTACACTGGCAGTCAACAGAAGTACATGTAAGCGCATTGCTAGCAGTAACCTGGCAAGCACTGTACACTGGTAGTCAACAGAAGTACATGTAAGCGCATTGCTAGCAATAACCTGGCAAGCACTGTACACTGGCAGTCAACAGAAGTACATGTAAGCGCATTGCTAGCAGTAACCTGGCAAGCACTGTACACTGACAGTCAACAGAAGTACATGTAAGCGCATTGCTAGCAGTAACCTGGCAAGCACTGTACACTGGTAGTCAACAGAAGTACATGTAAGCACATTGCTAGCAGTAACCTGGCAAGCACTGTACACTGGCAGTCAACAGAAGTACATGTAAGCACATTGCTAGCAGTAACCTGGCAAGCACTGTACACTGGCAGTCAACAGAAGTACATGTAAGCACATTGCTAGCAGTAACCTGGCAAGCACTGTACACTGGCAGTCAACAGAAGTACATGTAAGCACATTGCTAGCAGTAACCTGGCAAGCACTGTACACTGGTAGTCAACAGAAGTACATGTAAGCGCATTGCTAGCAGTAACCTGGCAAGCACTGTACACTGGCAGTCAACAGAAGTACATGTAAGCACATTGCTAGCAGTAACCTGGCAAGCACTGTACACTGGTAGTCAACAGAAGTACATGTAAGCACATTGCTAGCAGTAACCTGGCAAGCACTGTACACTGGCAGTCAACAGAAGTACATGTAAGCACATTGCTAGCAGTAACCTGGCAAGCACTGTACACTGGCAGTCAACAGAAGTACATGTAAGCACATTGCTAGCAGTAACCCGGCAAGCACTGTACACTGGCAGTCAACAGAAGTACATGTAAGCGCATTGCTAGCAGTAACCTGGCAAGCACTGTACACTGGTAGTCAACAGAAGTACATGTAAGCGCATTGCTAGCAGTAACCTGGCAAGCACTGTACACTGGCAGTCAACAGAAGTACATGTAAGCACATTGCTAGCAGTAACCTGGCAAGCACTGTACACTGGCAGTCAACAGAAGTACATGTAAGCGCATTGCTAGCAGTAACCTGGCAAGCACTGTACACTGGCAGTCAACAGAAGTACATGTAAGCACATTGCTAGCAGTAACCTGGCAAGCACTGTACACTGGCAGTCAACAGAAGTACATGTAAGCGCATTGCTAGCAGTAACCTGGCAAGCACTGTACACTGACAGTCAACAGAAGTACATGTAAGCACATTGCTAGCAGTAACCCGGCAAGCACTGTACACTGGCAGTCAACAGAAGTACATGTAAGCACATTGCTAGCAGTAACCTGGCAAGCACTGTACACTGGCAGTCAACAGAAGTACATGTAAGCACATTGCTAGCAGTAACCCGGCAAGCACTGTACACTGGCAGTCAACAGAAGTACATGTAAGCACATTGCTAGCAGTAACCCGGCAAGCACTGTACACTGGTAGTCAACAGAAGTACATGTAAGCACATTGCTAGCAGTAACCTGGCAAGCACTGTACACTGGTAGTCAACAGAAGTACATGTAAGCGCATTGCTAGCAGTAACCAGGCAAGCACTGTACACTGGCAGTCAACAGAAGTACATGTAAGCGCATTGCTAGCAGTAACCTGGCAAGCACTGTACACTGGTAGTCAACAGAAGTACATGTAAGCACATTGCTAGCAGTAACCTGGCAAGCACTGTACACTGGTAGTCAACAGAAGTACATGTAAGCGCATTGCTAGCAGTAACATGGCAAGCACTGTACACTGGTAGTCAACAGAAGTACATGTAAGCGCATTGCTAGCAGTAACCCGGCAAGCACTGTACACTGGTAGTCAACAGAAGTACATGTAAGCACATTGCTAGCAGTAACCTGGCAAGCACTGTACACTGGTAGTCAACAGAAGTACATGTAAGCGCATTGCTAGCAGTAACCCGGCAAGCACTGTACACTGGTAGTCAACAGAAGTACATGTAAGCGCATTGCTAGCAGTAACCTGGCCAGCACTGTGCACTGGCAGTCAACAGAAGTACATGTAAGCGCATTGCTAGCAGTAACCTGGCAAGCACTGTACACTGGCAGTCAACAGAAGTACATGTAAGCGCATTGCTAGCAGTAACCTGGCAAGCACTGTACACTGGTAGTCAACAGAAGTACATGTAAGCGCATTGCTAGCAGTAACCCGGCAAGCACTGTACACTGGTAGTCAACAGAAGTACATGTAAGCGCATTGCTAGCAGTAACCTGGCAAGCACTGTACACTGGTAGTCAACAGAAGTACATGTAAGCACATTGCTAGCAGTAACCTGGCAAGCACTGTACACTGGTAGTCAACAGAAGTACATGTAAGCGCATTGCTAGCAGTAACCCGGCAAGCACTGTACACTGGTAGTCAACAGAAGTACATGTAAGCGCATTGCTAGCAGTAACCTGGCAAGCACTGTACACTGGTAGTCAACAGAAGTACATGTAAGCGCATTGCTAGCAGTAACCTGGCAAGCACTGTACACTGGCAGTCAACAGAAGTACATGTAAGCACATTGCTAGCAGTAACCTGGCAAGCACTGTACACTGGCAGTCAACAGAAGTACATGTAAGCGCATTGCTAGCAGTAACCTGGCAAGCACTGTACACTGGTAGTCAACAGAAGTACATGTAAGCGCATTGCTAGCAGTAACCCGGCAAGCACTGTACACTGGCAGTCAACAGAAGTACATGTAAGCGCATTGCTAGCAGTAACCTGGCAAGCACTGTACACTGGTAGTCAACAGAAGTACATGTAAGCGCATTGCTAGCAGTAACCCGGCAAGCACTGTACACTGGTAGTCAACAGAAGTACATGTAAGCGCATTGCTAGCAGTAACCTGGCAAGCACTGTACACTGGTAGTCAACAGAAGTACATGTAAGCACATTGCTAGCAGTAACCTGGCAAGCACTGTACACTGGTAGTCAACAGAAGTACATGTAAGCGCATTGCTAGCAGTAACCCGGCAAGCACTGTACACTGGTAGTCAACAGAAGTACATGTAAGCGCATTGCTAGCAGTAACCTGGCAAGCACTGTACACTGGTAGTCAACAGAAGTACATGTAAGCGCATTGCTAGCAGTAACCTGGCAAGCACTGTACACTGGCAGTCAACAGAAGTACATGTAAGCACATTGCTAGCAGTAACCTGGCAAGCACTGTACACTGGCAGTCAACAGAAGTACATGTAAGCGCATTGCTAGCAGTAACCTGGCAAGCACTGTACACTGGTAGTCAACAGAAGTACATGTAAGCGCATTGCTAGCAGTAACCCGGCAAGCACTGTACACTGGCAGTCAACAGAAGTACATGTAAGCGCATTGCTAGCAGTAACCTGGCAAGCACTGTACACTGGCAGTCAACAGAAGTACATGTAAGCGCATTGCTAGCAGTAACCTGGCAAGCACTGTACACTGGCAGTCAACAGAAGTACATGTAAGCGCATTGCTAGCAGTAACCTGGCAAGCACTGTACACTGGTAGTCAACAGAAGTACATGTAAGCGCATTGCTAGCAGTAACCTGGCCAGCACTGTACACTGGCAGTCAACAGAAGTACATGTAAGCACATTGCTAGCAGTAACCAGGCAAGCACTGTACACTGACAGTCAACAGAAGTACATGTAAGCACATTGCTAGCAGTAACCTGGCAAGCACTGTACACTGGTAGTCAACAGAAGTACATGTAAGCACATTGCTAGCAGTAACCTGGCAAGCACTGTACACTGGCAGTCAACAGAAGTACATGTAAGCACATTGCTAGCAGTAACCTGGCAAGCACTGTACACTGGCAGTCAACAGAAGTACATGTAAGCGCATTGCTAGCAGTAACCTGGCAAGCACTGTACACTAAGGCTGTTGTCGTGAGAAAAAATTCTTGTCGACATGTCGCGAGAATTTTATGCCGACTGTCGACATTGTCGCGACAGAGACCCGATTTAGTCAAAAATCTGTAGTCATAATGTCGGATTTTTTTTAGGTATTAAACGAATGGGGCATGTCAAACCGCCATAGTTGTGAACTTGTGAAATTAGTTTTCATGGATAATCTTAATTTCAATAAAATTTCATATTTAATGGCTTTCGTATTTAACATTATACACAACAAAATAATTTTTGTGCCGATATTGGGTGTTACAGTCGTAATTTCCTAAAAAAATCATAAAAAAGCGATTGCTCATTGTTTATTCATGACGTCATCGATCGGCGATGCGTGCGTTCTCAATGCAAGAAATAATGAATATTTATGAATTCGCTGCACAGCGGCTGCAGTGGCTTTCCAATTGGCTATGTACACATGTACATGGAAGTTGGAGAACCATAATAGTTTCAGTGAAAAGAAAAGACGTCACCGTCCGAACCTAGCTAAAGGTAGCCGCGTATTGGGCACCCAAAAACCAGCTGCGTATTGGGCCCAAAAACGGAGGAGGCCGCGTATTCAGCCATACATTCAGACAAACCTAGAACGTATGCGGCAAAGGAGGCCTTTTTCCGATACATGTACATAATGTACTTCCGGTCCGTTTTTCAACGAAATAAAATACGCGGTCGCCGGGATTTTGGGCCCAGACATGCGGCTACTTTCAACTGGGAACCGACCGCGACGCACGTGCGATCTCATTTCTCGATCCTTCCCTCGGAAGTCCACGATCTTTCCCGATCTCTGCATAGCACTGGTATCCCGTACGCACGTGTATTAAATGCATGCGATGCAGCAACGTATACCAGCTACTGTACTGCTGACGACCGGCCATAGAAACGTGCGCTATACAGTATTTACACTGTACATCGTAATGGCAAAATGCGTTCGGTGAACGATTTTCTTTGGTCGCGTCGCGATCCCTTCCAACTTCCAACATATTTAGTAACTATTATTTTGTGGCGTGGATAAGCAAAAATGAAATGCTCAGCGCACAATTTTAGGATTTTTTGTTCCCTTTTTATTCCCTTCTTTTCAGAGATTGGCCATTATGACTAGAGATAGGCTAATGTATTTTATTTTTTTGTCGCGACAACCGAAAAACCTTGTCGACATGTCGGAATATTTTCTTTGTCGCGACAATGTCGACAAAAGCCTTGTCGACAACAGCCTTACTGTACACTGGCAGTCAACAGAAGTACATGTAAGCGCATTGCTAGCAGTAACCTGGCAAGCACTGTACACTGGCAGTCAACAGAAGTACATGTAAGCGCATTGCTAGCAGTAACCTGGCAAGCACTGTACACTGGTAGTCAACAGAAGTACATGTAAGCACATTGCTAGCAGTAACCTGGCAAGCACTGTACACTGGCAGTCAACAGAAGTACATGTAAGCGCATTGCTAGCAGTAACCCGGCAAGCACTGTACACTGGTAGTCAACAGAAGTACATGTAAGCGCATTGCTAGCAGTAACCAGGCAAGCACTGTACACTGGCAGTCAACAGAAGTACATGTAAGCGCATTGCTAGCAGTAACCCGGCAAGCACTGTACACTGGTAGTCAACAGAAGTACATGTAAGCGCATTGCTAGCAGTAACCTGGCAAGCACTGTACACTGGCAGTCAACAGAAGTACATGTAAGCGCATTGCTAGCAGTAACCAGGCAAGCACTGTACACTGGTAGTCAACAGAAGTACATGTAAGCACATTGCTAGCAGTAACCTGGCAAGCACTGTACACTGGCAGTCAACAGAAGTACATGTAAGCGCATTGCTAGCAGTAACCCGGCAAGCACTGTACACTGGTAGTCAACAGAAGTACATGTAAGCGCATTGCTAGCAGTAACCTGGCAAGGACTGGGAATCTGCTAAGGAATCTGCTAAGCGCATTGCCAGCAGGAATCTGCTAAGCACATTTCCATCAGGAATCTGCTAAGCACATTTCCATCAGGAATCTGCTAAGCGCATTTCCATCAGGAATCTGCTAAGCGCATTTCCATCAGGAATCTGCTAAGCGCATTTCCATCAGGAATCTGCTAAGCAAATTTCCATCAGGAATCTGCTAAGCGCATTTCCATCAGGAATATGCTAAGCGCATTGTCAGCAGGAATCTGCTAAGCGCATTTCCATCAGGAATCTGCTAAGCGCATTGTCAGCAGGAATCTGCTAAGCGCATTGTCAGCAGGAATCTGCTAAGCGCATAACCAGCAGTAACACCTTCTGAGTACATTGATAGTAATAATCTGCTAAGCAAATGCACATGTACATGCACATGTACATGTACATGTACATGTACATGTACATGCACATGTACATGTACATGTACATGTACATGTTCATGGTGTAATAGTAAGCTGATGATAGCAGTGACCTGGCTGGTAAGCACATTAATGGCCATAACCCGCTAAGCACATTTTTGGTAACCACATTTTTAAGCACATTTTTTCTAAGCACATTTTTGGTAACCACAATCTGCTGAGCACACTGTCGGACTAGCAGGCATGCAGGCATGCAGGTCTTACCACAGGATAGCTCACGGCAGATATGGGCCGCGGCGAGCCTGAAAAGAAATCTTCCTTGGACGGCCCAGTGAAGGTGTCAAGGGGATAGGGGTTATCCCGTTGCGTGGGCGGTAAAGCGCTTTTCTGGGGACAAACACCAGGGGTAAGTCTGAAAGGTTACCAGGGCATTAATGCTTGAGTATCAATTAGTCATCAGGCATGCAACTCTTGAATTGTAAAAAAAGGGGGAAAATGTCCGAATGAAACTGCGAGCGCGAAGCACGAAGCCCTTACGGTGTGTGGTTTGGGGCCTGCTTAAGGGCCCGGGAAAATTTTGGATTCTAGATGCTCTGTGGTGCATTCTGAGTAGTTTGTGACAACTTATGACTTTGATTTTTTTTTTTTTTTTTACTTTTTTTTTTTTTTTTTAATGGCCGAATTAAATAAAACGCGGAAATCCGCGGATCCGCGGACAAGTTGCATGCCTGATTAGTAATAAGCTTCCCCGGGTCTTCCCCCTGGTCAACCTCGGTTGGCTCTGGCATCATTATTAGCCCCTTACTCTTTCGGCAATGGAGCAGTAATAATGATAGCAACACTATGTAGATTTCACAAAAGCAATATGATTCTGTGTGCCTCGACTTAAATGTATAGTACATGTCTCTCTGCCTTTGAGAAAGGTCCTGCTAGGATCAAAACGTCAGGCCCACTAAATTTTGAGACATGTAGTACCGGTACATGCAACTGTAGTTGCATAGACCTCTGGATTAACGTACCGTACAGCATACCAGTGCTCATCCATCTGAGCTACGGTACATGTATCCAGCACTGTTAAGTTAATTCAGGGATCTCTGATTCAAGTCCCAGTCCGGTCAAAGATTTCTTGGCCAATTTTTTCAATTTTTCAAGCTTATTTTCGTTCAGATTCGTCTGAAATGTCAGTGTACAAATCATGTCTTTCTTGACTTTGTGCAGCCCTGCACATACAGGCCCTTCAAAGACTCAAATACTGTAAGAGCTAAGTACATGTATGGTGTCAGATTCAGAAAGCGAAGAATAGTTTGCGGTGACACCAAGTCCTGATCATTTCTTGCTGGAATTTGTGCAACTGCAAGTACACATGTATGTGGTTGTAGGTCCACGCAGAGTCAAACAAAGAGTAGGCTTGTACATAATAGTGTCAGAAAATCAGAATCAGAAAGTTAAGAATAGTCGAGAATAGCTGGCAGGATTCTGCTACTGAGAAAGGTCCTGCTAGGATGAAAATGTCAGGCCCTCAAAAGTTTTGAAGTAAAGGAAGCTAACAAGGAAACTGTAGTCAAATGATAAAAATGCAAAGAGTAACTGCTCAATTACTTTAAAAGGCAAATGCTGAACTACATGAAAGTCAGATCATAATTATAGCGTATATAGTGGGCAATAGTCAGATCCGTAAAATCCGTATAATGGCCCATAGTCATATTATATAGTGTGTAGGGGCCATAGTCAGATTATATAGTGTGTACTGACCCATAGTCAGATCATAGTGTGTAGTGGCCTATAGTCATATCATATACATGTAGTGTGTAGTGACCGATAGTCGAATCATACAGTGTGTAGTGGACTATAGTCATACCATTATAGTGTGTACTGACCCATAGTCAGATCATATAGTGTGTAGTGGCCAATAGTGATATCATATAGTGTGTAGTGGTCCATATTCAGATCATGGTGTGTAGTAGCCATTTGTTTTACTCGTGCAAGTGCTTGAGGTAAGGGTCAGCAGGATCTTTGCACATCCAGCGAAAAAGCGGGGGGGGGGGGGGGGGGAATGCCAGGAAAGCATAATTTCTTTCAGGAATCAGGAGAACTAATCTAATTCTTCGTAGAAATGTTGGAGCTAGACTGCTTACTGATTAATAAGCCTAAAAATGCATATCCCAAAGATATAGAAGGCCCGATGTTACAAAATAATCTTGGCGGGACCTTTCGCAAAGGCGGAACGAATCCACTTTTGAGGAAGGTCCGGACAGGATTGAAATGCCAGGCCTGCAAAAGTTCCTGAAAAAAAAAAATAGAGTTGCATCGTAATGGAAGCAGATGTACAGTAAGCTGGAGGCAGTATGTGTTAGGCGGTTTGCGCTGAGCAATGAGTAATTCTTACCGCAGGTGATGAATGAACATAAAACATGGACGAGAAATCGCCATTATGTCGCTGGGAGAGGGGCAGGGAGGGTTAGGTGAAGCAGGGTTAAATGATGTAAGTTGGTTTGGGGATATATGTGCGGTGTTTTAGGTTTCTTTTAAAGGCCCTATACAACATTGGGAAGATCGGCAAACACCGATGTCCACAGATTTCCTTCTGATTCACACAGTTTGTAGATGGTCACGATAGAATCCTCATGTTGAAATCTTACGGTCTGGGATGTTGTACTTCTCGAGAAATCTTCACTCAAACATCGACAGTTTATAAATTTCTTGTGAGTAATAAGCTATTTCTTACAGTACAGAACGGTGCGAAAACCGTGACTTTGTTTGTCTTTTTCTACTTTCTCAGATCACCATTTGAGCTCAAACATTTGGAGTATTGCTTTTTTTGAATGCTCAAACTGTGGCAATCTTTTGACTTTTACCAATGTTGTATAGGGCCTTTTAGTAACACCCAAGTCACACCAATCATGGCATGCTGATGTGATCATCTAACTACATGCAAATTCTGTCATGAAAACTCAGTCTGAGCCTTAGAATAGACTGCTGAAAGCTGTTATCCAATAGGCCGTGCTCAAATCATGCTGGAAAATCACATGTGGTTGGGTATCTGTAGTCCAGTACAGTGAATCGGTCAAAATCACTGGTCCAATCACCACACAACTCCTACTTGCGGTGTGATTGAAGTGATTTTTTCCATTCGAGACATGCACAGTACACTGCGGTACAACAAAATATGTGACCCAGCACAGCGACATGAGGAATATCCCACCAAAACACTTTTGGAGTAAACAACGCCTAAATTCAAAGTATCTTCTCAATTCGATTAAAAATAAATTTTCTTGTTTTTTTTGTATTTTCAGAAAGTTAATGTATTAGAGGAAATTTTGATATCATTTGAAACCTAATGGTACACTCTTTCACATCATTAGAAAATCTCAAAATCTCAAAAGTGGGTTATATTCCTCATTATGATGTGCCGGGTCACATATGTGGTCTTGAACAGACCGCTGGTGACAATCACCGGTGACAAGATCATTCGCATAATTGGGCTGTCTTTTAGCCCTGAGATGGTGAAATCGGGCTGATTTTTTTTCTTCAGAGGACTACTCGGCCATCGGTGAGAATAATTATCAACGCTTCATTTGAACTCACCAGGGACGAAAGAGACCGACAAGGTCATTTCCTGAAAATCACCCAAGGCCAGTAAATTGTGCGACTGCGAGTGAGCGCTTACTCGACCGAGAGATTAACGGCAGGGGTCCTTCAGTTTTTAGGGTTTTAACCAAAGATCTTATGGCGCGCTTGCACGCAAGATAACCTAACCCTTGCGAGATCACACGCATCCGGATGAAGTACGCACTGGGCGCCATTTCAGTAAGCAAAGTCGCACACAGTCTCTCCATTTCGTGGTCACATCACATCGAAAGTTATCACATTCTGTTCAAGCATCCAAAGTTGTAACTTTGGATCTCTCGCTTCACTTTCGGAGCACCGAAAGAAAACGACAGATTCAGTTACTTACTAAAATGGCATCCAGTGCGTACTTCGGAGTAATCCATCTTGCGCACTTTGCGCGCTATAAGATCTTTGGTTTTAACATATATAAAAAAAAATGAATTAAATTTTTTTTTTTAAAATCCGGAAATTTCCGGAAATTTCCGTAAGTCTGACATTCCTAACTCACCCCGCCATTGCTGTTGGAGGTGAAACCGTTTCCCCGGCCGTTGGAGACGGCAAACATCTCGGTGAAGTTGGGGGTGGCGGGCTCCTGCAGGACGTTGTTGTCGTAGGCGTGGTGGGTGAAGCCGTCCACGTTGTTGGACACGTTGCCCGTAGGGTCGTTGATCACGCCGATCTGCGACGTCCGCACGTGGTAGGGGAAGTTGCGGTTGGCTGCCGAGGGTCTGGTGATGATCTGATCCAGTCAAACGAAAACAAAATGAGACACGTATATGTGACCTGGCACAGCGACATGAGGAATATCCCACCAAAACACTTTTCAAGTAAACAACGCCAAAGTCAAAGAATATCCTCAATTCGATAAAAAAAAAATCGTTGAAAAAAACCCAAGGATTTCAGGGGAGTGTTTGTGTACTGTTTTCATGAAAATGTAAAGTTCCTGTCTTATTGAATGGCCGCTTTTGAGGAGTTAGAATGGTGCTGCTATATTGTGTCTGGTACCAAATGAACGGTGTCACCTCAAACCTTCCATTTGGTATTTCCACCATGCAAACCTTCAAGTCTTATCTGAGTTACCGGCTCTTTTCAGAGCCACACTCCTTCTTGAAAGAGAAGTGCTATACGGTGTCACCGCAAACCTTCCTCGAGTTATGATGCATCGTAAGGCTTTGTGAAATCAGCCCCAGGGAACTCTAAGCAGAAAATTTAACTGGACCAGGACTTGAACCTGAGACCAATGGTTGAACGTAAAATCGCTCTAGAATGGTCCAAGTCACGATCTGGTCAAATTTTCTTTGCCTTTTTTTTTTTTTTTTTTCACAAAAATTGAATGGATGGCACTAGTTGATGATTTCAGAAATCCACCTGCGGTGCGATAATTACCAAGAACACAAGTTGAGCAGTGAAGGCAATGAGCAGCTCGATGACATTCATGACTTTCTCGCGCCACCATTTGGGGAACACAAAGGTGGCAATCAGAATCATGATTGGAGTAGACAAGAACCTGAAATAAAACAAACAAAACACATCTTTTGTGTTCAGTCCTTCACACTTCTCTCTTATTGATCTTTCCCCCTCTTGTCACTAATCCCTACCCCACTCCTTGCCCTTTCTCTTTGATCTTTCCCCCTCCTCTCACTAATCCCTACCCTACCCCTTGCCCTTCCCTTTGATCTCTCCCTACCAGCTTCACTCTTGGTCCTTTGTTTCTCATCAGTGTCCTGTTCACTCTCTCCCCCCCTTCCTTCGTGTACATGTATCTGTTTTGTCCTTGTCATTCTGCCTTTGAGAAAGGTCCTGCTAGGATCGAAACGTCAAGCCCACTAAATTTTAGATAAAACACATCCAGCTCGATTAATGCATCTACGGCCGAAATGAAGGCTTAGGCTCGGACTTCGGTCGTATTTCTATGACAACTTATAACGCCACCAGCATCCAGAAAGAAGCGTATGGACCCAGGTTCTTGGTGAAAATGTACTTACTTATCAGATCAACAAGCCTCCAATTTTGGAGACAAACATGATGTCCTGATGCAAAGGGGTTTAGTAGCACTTGGGTCATTCATAGTGAGTCGCAATAAACAGCGCAGATACTGCATGTGAAACCTGCTATAGAAGTTTTTCAGTCACGTTTTTTTTTTTCGTTCAATTCACGCAAATGTACGTGGAACGCGCGTGCCTTCGAGTCATCAAATGTCCAATGGAAATACTCAGATTCAATATTTGCACGCATTTCCGCGGATTTGGACCGCTCCTGCAGACATGCTAAGTAGCCTTTGGCCGTTAAGTTGACGTCGGGTGATCAACCTGCTGTAAGCCACTTACCACGCAGTGTAGAACATGAAAAATGGCACGTAGAATAGATTCTTCTCGGGGTAGTGTTTGAGAGTGAAGAAGATGGCGTAGATGAACCATATCCAGCAGATTCCACGGATGCACAGCAGAGCGAAGCCGGCAGGACTCTCGTACAGGTACAGAACCTCACCGGGATCAAAAACCTGCAAGAATTGGGATCCGGAGTTAAAACATACAATTCGAATCTGACACTTTTGAAGCCAACCTATCTGAAAGGAAATTAGGAAAGCTCTTCTAAAATAGAAAATAGAGGAATCACAGAGAAAACTAAATAGGAATACACGTTCAAATTTCCAAGCCAAAAATCAAAATCTGATGTCAAGAGCTTGTAAAAAGTGATACATTTTTACAAAAAAAGAGGAATGATTCCTCCAAAATAGGAGTGGTTGGCAGCTATGTTAATCTACTGAACGACAATTGTCTTAATAGTAAAATGAGTGAATAATTCATCGTTCAATAATATTAACACCTAATAATTTTTTTTAATTTAATGATTAGTTCTTAAAATTTAGTGGGCATGACGTTTCGATCCTAGCAGGACCTTTCTCAAAGGCAGAGTGACAAGGACAACACAGATACATGTACACAAAGGAAGGGGGAAGAGAGTGAATAGGACACGGATGAGAAACAAAGGACAAAGAGTAATGATTAGTTCGTTAGTTTTTACCCCTAGGTGTCCTTGTACCTGTCACTCCCAGATACTTCTAAATTGCCTCTAGCTATTTACCACCAGGAATATGACCTTGGAGACCACTGATGAAAACACCGTGAAAATGACTTGGCAAACTGTGTGCCATGAAATAGGAGCGAAAACACGGTGATTTTTCACGGCTAAATGACATTTTCACCCCATTTTCACCGTTAATTAGATGTTCATAGTGTAAGTACCGAGTATTCACCACAAAACTGGGGCCAAATGCTTGTTTCGAGATGTCTGTGACATTTCACCGGGTAAGAGAACTATGACTGCCTATGCCCAGGCCTATGCCTTCATTTCGTAAACGGCCTATGATCCCTAGAGATATACAGAAGTTAATGGTTAACTGCTTCTGATTGGAACCCCCTTCCCGAGCAAAGATCGACTACAGTCTAAAGTTGACTTTTTTGAGAGACCCCCACCTAAAGTTTGGATAGCTATCTGGTGGTTAAAACACTGGTCCGTTAAACCAGAGGACTCAGTCATGTCAAGTTTCAGGTCCAGTAAATTTTCCTTTGCTATCAGCATAAATTTGCTTTGATGTGTTAGAAAAGGCTTGTCTGTACTTACTGCTAGCTGGTAGATAAACAGAGCAGCATACAGCATTGTGTATATACACATGAGAACTGCAATCTTGACACTGCCGGAATGACTTATCCGTCCTCTGCAAATGAGCACCAAACATTAAATTAAAAATCTGAACATTTGAAAACAACACGAAATATGGCAAGTGAAAAATTTAGAAACTTAAATACTGTCTTTCGAATAATTGAAGAAAAAAAAGAAAAATTGAAAAAAAAATAGAAAAATTGAAAAAATTTAAAAATTGAAAAATTTAAGAATTGAAACATTTTCTTTTTTATTTAAAAATTAAAAAAATTGAAATTAAAAAAATTGAAAAATTGAAAAATTGAAAAATTGAAAAATTGAAAAATTGAAAAATTGAAAAATTGAAAAATTGAAAAATTGAAAAAATCATGGGATATTCATAATAGCGACGTTCCACTGCATTTGAAAAGACAACGGCCCCCCAGTCATGGCAGCTTCTATAGAGGCCTGAATAAATGAGTCTATGACCCACCTTGTGATGGTGTAGCCCTTTCCCATGAGAATGAGCATGAGAAGGAATACCCCGTCTCCCATGGCCTGGAAGGCTAGAGCCGCCATCTTGACATTCATCAGAGGGGTGCCGTCGTTGGCATAATCCGTGTAGAAGATGATGAACAACACAATGGCTGTCACTGAAAACAAAACACCAAAAAAAACCCCATCACCATCACCATCATCACCATCATCACCATCACCATCACCACCATCACCATAACCACCATCACCATCATCACCATAACCACCATCACCATCATCACCATAATTACCACCATCACCATCATCACCATAACCACCATCACCATCATCACCATAAACACCAGCACCATCATCACCATAACCACCATCACCATCATTACCATCATCACCATCATCACCATAACCACCATCACCATCATTACCATCATCACCATCACCACCATCACCATCACCATCATCACCATATAAACCACCATCACCATCATCACCTTAACCACCATCACCATAACCACCATCACCATCATCACCATATAAACCACCATCACCATCATCACCATAACCACCATCACCATCATCACCATATAAACCACCATCACTATCATCACCAGCATCATCATCTTTATCATCTTCCACCACCATCACCACACCACCTCCTTCTCGTTATCATCATCATCACAATCTTAACCACTTCGCGCCGGGGGGTTTTTCAGCGCCGATGACCGCCATACGGGGGTTTTTGAACAATGCATCATTTTAAAATCTTGTTAAAACAATCGGAACAATATATTTACGTATGTGAAATAAATCGATAAGGGTATACTATGGGTACAAGAGAGTAAAACCTGGCACAATTCGGACGTCGTTGTGGCTTTTGTCAAGAGATTATCCGTTCAAAAAAGGGCCCTTTGTGCGCCGTCAATGGACTGTAACGGACGTGTGTGTGTGCGTGCGTGTACGCTGCTGACAATCCCTGACCGCAGACTCCAGCCTCCACTCCAGGCAGTCAAATCTTCGAATTGGTCGGCCACAAACGATCGTACAGATTACGGTAAAGAATGTGGGGGAATTCCTATGCCAGACCGACGACCGTTGGGCTGTGTGGCATGCAAAGACAATGCCCCCCACGTGCTTTCAGCTGCAGCGCGGTATCACTCGATCCTCCACAGTAAAAGTCCCACAATTGCACAATTACTGCTGCTAATCTTGCAATTCATGTGGCAACTTGCGTCAAAAAGGGTCTTTGTACTGATTCATATTGCTTTGTTCTAAGCTGAAAAGAGTCTTTGTTTAGAATGTGGACAATAGCGGTGCCCGGATTTGGAGGGCCCCGTTGCAAAGGCAATCCAATTGACCTACGGATTCTGAGGTCCCAACATTGCTGTGGTCATCCCATTCTCCAAAATGCCAAAGTAAGTGGCAATCAAAAATTAGAGATAAAAACTGTACACATATCATTATCAACTTATTATCCAATTCAATGAGGTTTTGCCCTTGCTCGACGTGATAAACACTGAATGCTCAGTCAACTTATTATCATTGAGACTTTTGGCAATGAATTCGACCTGATCAGGAAATTTTCAAATTATCAAACAGATAATCCAAAGGTCGTCTTACGGTAGAATAAGGTGACCACCATGAACATTTTGTATGTGGTGTGGAGCAGTTGCCGATTGTTGAGTTTGTCTGAAAAGAACGAGACAAAGAAACGGTGAACTTTCAAACAAGGAATCGAATGAAGACGATATCACTTTGAAATTTTCCATGAACACCTGAACACCGAATAATGGTTTGGTAGTGCTGTGTGGCTGTAAGCTTAACAAAATCAAAATTTGATGATCCATGTAGCTTTGAACCCAGAACCATTCACATGAGTCCAGTGTGGGTTCAAAGCATGTAGAACAAGTCAGCAAATATTAATCTAATATATAGGAGGTGACACCAAGGTCTGTTTAAGAAGAGGTATGGTTCTGAAAAGAACCTGAGTGATAACTCTATAGGAGGGTTTGCGGTGACACCATGTATAAGGTCTGTTTAAGAAGAGGTATGGTTCTGAAAAGAACCTGAGTGGTAACTCTATAGGAGGGTTTGCAGTGACACCATGTATAAGGTCTCTTCAAGAAGAGGTATGGTTCTGAAAAGAACCTGAGTGGTAACTCTATAGGAGGGTTTGCAGTGACACCATGTATAAGGTCTCTTCAAGAAGAGGTGTGGTTCTGAAAAGAACCTGAGTGATAACTCTATAGGAGGGTTTGCGGTGACACCATGTATAAGGTCTCTTTAAGAAGAGGTATGGTTCTGAAAAGAACCTGAGTGATAACTCTATAGGAGGGTTTGCGGTGACACCATGTATAAGGTCTCTTTAAGAAGAGGTATGGTTCTGAAAAGAACCTGAGTGATAACTCTATAGGAGGGTTTGTGGTGACACCATGAATAAGGTCTCTTCAAGAAGAGGTATGGTTCTGAAAAGAACCTGAGTGGTAACTCTATAGGAGGGTTTGCGGTGACACCATGTATAAGGTCTGTTTAAGAAGAGGTATGGTTCTGAAAAGAACCTGAGTGATAACTCTATAGGAGGTTTTGCGGTGACACCATGTATAAGGTCTCTTTAAGAAGAGGTATGGTTCTGAAAAGAACCTGAGTGATAACTCTATAGGAGGGTTTGCGGTGACACCATGTATAAGGTCTCTTTAAGAAGAGGTATGGTTCTGAAAGAACCTGAGTGGTAACTCTATAGGAGGGTTTGCGGTGACACCATGTATAAGGTCTCTTCAAGAAGAGGTATGGATCTGAAAAGAACCTGAGTGATAACTCTATAGGAGGGTTTGCGGTGACACCATGTATAAGGTCTCTTAGAGAAGAGGTATGGTTCTAAAAAGAACCTGAGTGATAACTCTATAGGAGGGTTTGCGGTGACACCATGTATAAGGTCTCTTGAAGAAGAGGTGTGGTTCTGAAAAGAACCTGAGTGATAACTCTATAGGAGGGTTTGCGGTGACACCATGTATAAGGTCTCTTAAAGAAGAGGTATGGTTCTGAAAAGAACCTGAGTGATAACTCGATAACTCCTCCTGATGAAGGGCAGAGCATACTGGCTGGAACGTCAAGTTATCACTTAGGTCCTTTTTAGAACCATACCTCTTCCTAAAGAGACCTTGTACATCATGTACATGTACATGGTGTCATTGCAAACCCTCTTATGATATTGTTTCACCCACCATCTTATATTATTTTAAATTTGTATAGAAGTCTGGGCTACTTACTGGCTGTGTACAGTGAGCCCAAGAAGATGAGTCCAAATAAAACCAGAAAGACGATGTCCGTTTGAAGAATTCCTGAATAAAAAAAAACCGCCACAAAACAAAATCAGTATCCAACAAAATGTATAAGATTTGATCAATTCAGTGAGCACTGAGTTAAATTGGAACTTTAAAAAGTACATGACTTCAAAATACATGTACCCGAACTGTCTACAGGTGTATGTTATCCTTGTCACTTTGCCTTTGAGAAAGGTCCTGCTAGGGTCAAAAAGGTCAGGCCCTCGAACATTTGCAGGTAATTTTAGTCAGTGAGCAGTTTGCAACAGTTCAAAATACATGCAATATAAAGAATCTTAAAATTTAGTGGGCCTGACGTTTCGATCCTAGCAGGACCTTTCTCAAAGGCTCTCTGCCTCTGCCTTTGAGAAAGGTCCTGCTAGGATCGAAACATCAGGCCCACTAAATGTTAAGATTTGCATTTTGGTAATTTTAGTCAGTAAAGCAGTTTGCAACATTTTTGTATATCGCAATATAAAGAAATTGAAAAATTGGCAAAGAAAATTTGACTGGACTAGAACTCGAACCTGAGACCAATAAAGGGATGGATTTCGTTTTTTTTTTGGGGGGGGGGGGCAACTTACCAAACTGATCAGCTGAAAAATGCTTGACCCAAAAATCGTCTCCGTTTGTAAACGTCATCTTGTACTTCAAATACAGACCCTGGCAAGAAAAACAGTGGCAAATGTTGAAGAATTGTCTTTCGCTGTCTTTCACTGTACCATACAAATTTTCTCTTTCAAATGTCATAATGTTCTCTTTCATTTCTTTCCTTGTAAAAGGCAATAATCATTAGACTGTTTTGAGGAGGAGGGGGAGGAGGAGGAGAAGGGGGAGGATGAGGAAGATGAGGATGACGAGGATGACGGGGATAATGATAAAAGTAATGTTGCTAATAATAACAAATAAAATCTTTTGCAGAATCTATTCGATTTGTTTGATTAAGGCGATTTTGTCAGTAGGAAAATGCAGGATGCTGGTAACAATTCGGATGTCGTTGTGGCTTTTGTCACGAGATTATCCGTTCGAAAAAGGGCCCATTGTTCTAAGCTGAAAAAAAGTCTTTGTTTAGAATGTGGACTTAAACTCCATAAACTCAGTGCAGGATTTGGCAGGATTCAGGCAATGGTCCACAGTAGCCAGTACTGCGGGATTTGGCAGGATTCAGGTCACATGGAGCTTGGAACAAGGTAGGATAGCAGGATTTGGCAGGATTCAGGTCACATGGAGCTTGGAACAAGGTAGGATAGCAGGATTTTGCAAGGATTCAGGCAATGGTCCACAGTAGCCAGTACTGCGGGATTTGGCAGGATTCAGGTCACATGGAGCTTGGAACAAGGTAGGATAGCAGGATTTGGCAGGATTCAGGTCACATGGAGCTTGGAACAAGGTAGGATAGCAGGATTTGGCAGGATTCAGGTCACATGGAGCTTGGAACAAGGTAGGATAGCAGGATTTTGCAGGATTCAGGTTATATCCTACACAAAATTGGTAGGGGGTTAGGGTTAAAAACAAAAAGGCCTAGATGAAAAGACTTACTTTTGACGTGTTGCAGTTGTCCAATACGACGTACCACCAGCGTTCGCGCCTTGAGGTGAAGCTTCTCCCAGCCCGGCAGTCGTATTTCTCGGAGCTCTCTGACAGACTGGCCAGGCTGCTTTCATCGTCGTCAAATTTGGTCAGGACGCAGCCGGACCAGACGTAGGCCGTGGTCAGATTGATGACCTGGTGGTTTTCAGGCCGCAAGACTGATTCCTTCTCTCTGCATGTCTGGCAAATCGGAACAAGTTTGGGAAGAGTAATGCAGGTACATGTACATCAAAGAATTTTTTATAAGGCTTTAGATTTTTGGAGGGGAAACCTGCTTGAATAAGGAAGAACTTTTTCATGCCAAGATTTTTTGTTTGTTACACATTTAAAAGCAGTTCTATGAAATGGGGGCCCAGACATTGAAGGCCGTATACAACGTCGATAAAAGTCAATAGATTGCCAAAGTTTGCTTTTTAAACCATTACACATCCAAAAAAAAGGAATACTGCGAAGATTTTAGCTCAAATGGTAATCTGAGAAAGTAGAAAAAATACAAAAAACCGCCACGGTTTTTCGCACCGTTCTAGATCTGTAGTGTAAGAAAAAGTTTATTACTTGCGAGTCATAAACTATTTGTCAATGTTTGAGTGAAGATTTCTCGAGAAGTACATGTACCACATCCCAGACCGTAAGATTTCAACATGAGGATTCTATCATGACCATCTACAAACGGTGTAAATTAGAAGGAATTCTGTGGACATCGATGCTTTCTGATCTTCCCAATGTTGTATTGGGCCTTTAAGACCTTTTGTGCTCAAGCAAAATGTTTGTGGCACTACATTTAATAGCTGCTCTATAAAACTGGGCCTCTGAGAGTCGGAACAGTTTTTCTTTCTTTTGTGTCCAGGCTGATAGTCGCTGGATCTGGTGCACAATAATGCATAGTTCCTTTGTTTGCATTTATGTGGCGAATAGCATCCAAGCCTCGCGCTTAATTTTTTTTTTTAACTAGCCCACCGGGCTACTGAATTGAGTTTTTTTGCTAGCCCGCAACAAGTTTTACTAGCCCTGCATAATTAATATTGAATTTAACACAAGGTTATTAGGTCAAGTAAAACAGATTATTAGTTTCTACTACAGTGTAGCTCATCCCCGTCCGCATTGTTTTTTGCCTCCACACCGCTGCCTACTTTTTACTAGTCCGCCGGGCTAGCAAAGTGGGTCATCTTACTAGCCCGCGGCTGTTTTTACTAGACAATGACCGTCGGGCTAGTGCTAAGGTCGAGCCCTGGCATCACTGTATCAAATGGCTGGCCATCTGTGTCGTTTACGTCCCAAAGAAGAAAAGATTCCGGGATGGCAGGCACTGACTGCTATTGTGGGAGGATCGGGGGAGGGGGGGGTCATGAATTTGCCGACCTCACACGTACATGCATGCAGTCTTGATTCAGTCTTTAACCAGGAAATAACAAGTCATTTTCTATAGGAACCTGACTGTACAAAACATGCACATGTATATTATTATTACCGGTACATTACATGTAGTCAACGGTGCTCATTTGGCAGACTGAGAGTTTGCCAATCTGTTTTTCCCGACAGCAGACATAATACTGGCCTCTATCCAAAAAGTATTCGACTCCAAAAACTTCACATTCATTTGAAGGGAACAGGAAATAACATACATACATGTACATGTGTTTATAAAATTGACTGCTCTGTATAAGAATTGACTGCTCTGTATAAGAATTGACTGCTCTGTATAAGAATTGACTGCTCTGTATAAGAATTGGCTGCTCTGTATAAGAAGTGACTGCTCTGTATAAGAATTGACTGCTCTGTATAAGAGTTGACTGCTCTGTATAAGAGTTGACTGCTCTGTCTAAGAATTGACTGCTCTGTCTAAGAATTGACTGCTCTGTATAAGAATTGACTGCTCTGTATAAGAATTGACTGCTCTGTATAAGAATTGACTGCTCTGTATAAGAATTGACTGCTCTGTATAAGAATTGACTTCTCTGTATAAGAATGGACTGCTATGTAAAAGAATTGACTGCTCTGTATAAGAATTGACTGCTCTGTATAAGAATTGACTGCTCTGTATAAGAATTGACTGCTCTGTATAAGAATTGACTGCTCTGTATAAGAATTGACCGCTCTGTATAAGAATTGACTGCTCTGTATAAGAATTGACCGCTCTGTATAAGAATTGACTGCTCTGTATAAGAATTGACTGCTCTGTATAAGAATTGACTGCTCTGTATAAGAATTGACCGCTCTGTATAAGAATTGACTGCTCTGTATAAGAAGTGACTGCTCTGTATAAGAATTGACTGCTCTGTATAAGAAGTGACTGCTCTGTATAATAATTGACTGCCCTGTATAAGAATTGACTGCTCTGTATAAGAAATGACTGCTCTGTATAAGAAATGACTGCTCTGTATAAGAATTGACTGCTCTGTATAAGAACTGACTGCTCTGTATAAGAAGTGACTGCTCTGTATAAGAATTGACTGCTCTGTATAAGAATTGACTGCTCTGTATAAGAATTGACTGCTCTGTATAAGAATTGACTGCTCTGTATAAGAATTGACTGCTCTGTATAAGAATTGACTGCTCTGTACATGTATTTAAGAATTGACTGCTCTGTATAAGAATTGACTGCTCTGTATAAGAATTGACTGCTCTGTATAAGAAGTGACTGCTCTGTATAAGAAGTGACTGCTCTGTATAAGAATTGACTGCTCTGTATAAGAATTGACTGCTCTGTCTAAGAATTGACTGCTCTGTATAAGAATTGACTGCTCTGTATAAGAATTGACTGCTCTGTATAAGAATGGACTGCTATGTAAAAGAATTGACTGCTCTGTATAAGAATTGACTGCTCTGTATAAGAATTGACTGCTCTGTATAAGAATTGACTGCTCTGTATAAGAATTGACTGCTCTGTATAAGAATTGGCTGCTCTGTATAAGAAGTGACTGCTCTGTATAAGAATTGACTGCTCTGTATAAGAGTTGACTGCTCTGTATAAGAGTTGACTGCTCTGTCTAAGAATTGACTGCTCTGTCTAAGAATTGACTGCTCTGTATAAGAATTGACTGCTCTGTATAAGAATTGACTGCTCTGTATAAGAATTGACTGCTCTGTATAAGAATTGACTGCTCTGTATAAGAATTGACTTCTCTGTATAAGAATGGACTGCTATGTAAAAGAATTGACTGCTCTGTATAAGAATTGACTGCTCTGTATAAGAATTGACTGCTCTGTATAAGAATTGACTGCTCTGTATAAGAATTGACTGCTCTGTATAAGAATTGACTGCTCTGTATAAGAATTGACCGCTCTGTATAAGAATTGACTGCTCTGTATAAGAATTGACCGCTCTGTATAAGAATTGACTGCTCTGTATAAGAATTGACTGCTCTGTATAAGAATTGACTGCTCTGTATAAGAATTGACCGCTCTGTATAAGAATTGACTGCTCTGTATAAGAAGTGACTGCTCTGTATAAGAATTGACTGCTCTGTATAAGAAGTGACTGCTCTGTATAATAATTGACTGCCCTGTATAAGAATTGACTGCTCTGTATAAGAAATGACTGCTCTGTATAAGAAATGACTGCTCTGTATAAGAATTGACTGCTCTGTATAAGAACTGACTGCTCTGTATAAGAAGTGACTGCTCTGTATAAGAATTGACTGCTCTGTATAAGAATTGACTGCTCTGTATAAGAATTGACTGCTCTGTATAAGAATTGACTGCTCTGTATAAGAATTGACTGCTCTGTATAAGAATTGACTGCTCTGTATTTAAGAATTGACTGCTCTGTATAAGAATTGACTGCTCTGTATAAGAATTGACTGCTCTGTATAAGAAGTGACTGCTCTGTATAAGAAGTGACTGCTCTGTATAAGAATTGACTGCTCTGTATAAGAATTGACTGCTCTGTCTAAGAATTGACTGCTCTGTATAAGAATTGACTGCTCTGTATAAGAATTGACTGCTCTGTATAAGAATTGACTGCTCTGTATAAGAATTGACTGCTCTGTATAAGAATTGACTGCTCTGTATAAGAATTGACTGCTCTGTATAAGAATTGACTGCTGTGTATAAGAATTGACTGCTCTGTATAAGAGATGCATACATGTACTGTACAGTGGCAGTAAACATCTTGGCTAGTTACAATGGTTTACATGTACATGTAGCATTGCTGCGCGGCCAACCTATCTTCAAGGAAGTATTAGGACTTACTTCTGAAAAAAAAAAAAAAAAAGAGGAATCACAGAGTAAACTGTATAGGAATACGTGTGTATTTCCAAGCCAGATATCGGAATCTGTTGTCAAGAGCTTGTAAAAAGTGAGAATTCTTTTTACCAAAAAAGAGGAATGATTCCTCCAAAATAGGAATGGTTGGCAGAATGGCAGGTATGACATAATTCATTTCACTGTGAATTCATTGTGAATGGATTTGAGCGAACTCCATCTGAAAATTCACAACCGCAGCTTTCAAGACTAATTCCGCACCTATTGTGTAGCAAGACATTTATATATTGCAACAGCAGTGAATACATGTAATGCACGCCTGCCACCCTACCGTCACCAAATCCATGATTTACAGCCGGTTACCATGGGAACACCATTTCGTACATATACACACACCCATGTGTGGCAATTGTGCCCCTTTTTGATGTCACGCGACGGTCAAAGAAATAATCAATGCATTGTGTGTTCACTGTTCGCGTTATATGTGCACACGTATGCATTACAGTTTGAGTAGTGGTTGGTGGCTATGCAATCATACAAAATGTATTTAACCAAGGCGGAAAAAAATACAACCCCCAACCCAAAAAAATCCTACACTAACAAAAAAATAAAGCACATGATCTAAATCCTCTTTCTGGTAGAGACATTTTACCTTGAGTTCCACGGAGTCTGTAGGGTAGACTGCCGGCCACTGGTCTTCTTCGTCGTAGTACAAAATTATATTCTGGGTTTCATAGGACTGTAACAAAAAAAGGTGGAAAAATGAGAAAAAAACCAACAAATAATTGTCAGTTAACAACACAACCAACAACGTAATCGATGACAAACTGAAAGAGGACCGGACGTAATGTGAACATTTTGTAGTGGTATGTACATTTTTTTGGAATTTGATATTATTATTTTTTTTACTTTTGTGGCAAAAAGCCAAATTGTGGTAAAATGTACCGTGACAAAAAATATCATATTTTACAATATTTAGCAATGTATACACAGTACATAAAAACTTCAAAAGACATTAATACGTCAATAGACAATTTAGATAATATAAAAACGAGAATAGACAACATCATTTTACATTATTTTCATGAAAAAAACAAGATAGTGAAGATACCTTTGAAAAAAATATTGCCAAAAGATATTGCACAGAAGCACTGGATGGGGGAAGTAGGATATAATATAAATAAATATAGGTCGCTTACGAAATGAAGGCTTAGGCTCGGGCTCGGGAATCGTCTCCGTCTGACAAAACCTGAAAACCCAGGTTGTGGTTTGTTTCCGAATATTTGAAGGTTTGTTGGCTTGATAGGTACTGTAAAGGGTTATTCCCCTAAGAAACTGGGTCCAAACGCTTGTTTTTCAGATGCCTGTGACATTATATCGAGTTTAACACAACTGAAGCCTAAGCCTGAGCCTAAAGCCGTGTTCGCATTGGACTTTTTCTTCCGCAACATTCCTTCAGGTGATTCTACCGTGCGTCCGCACTTGGATTTATCTTCCGCGGCGGAATGAGAAATTCACTGTGTGAGGCTGGCAGAATGTCGCCTATTATGGCCCTGTCAAGTTACCGTGGCTGAGCGGAAAGTTTCCGCGACGTCTCTCGCCCTGTTAGTTTTACATCACGCTTGCGGTAACTTGACAGGGAGGGTAGTTTTCCGTGTGTCCGCATTGGATTTATTTTTGTCATTCTTCCGCTCTGCTGCGGTTGTTTGACAATTTTAAGTCCAATGCGAACACGGCTTGAGCCTTCATTTCTAGAAAACAGCCCAAGGAAGCTACAGTGTAGGTTGGCAAAATTTAGTTGAAGTAAGATATCCACAATTTACAATGCCCAATTTATTATTTTTTTTTTCCGTAGAATCATCTCCCCCATCACAAGCCAACAATTTTCGTCGGGGGGGGGGGGGGGGATTGGACTGAGCAAATTGATTTGAGGCGCTCGCTGAGGTGCTGACACAAGACAAGATGTCCTGGGGAAGCGGTACGTCGCGCAAAATCAATTGCAAGTCACAGAACAAATTAGAAGCAATTAGGGGGCCGGGGAAAACAAATAGAGTGTGCGCCAGACTGCTACATGTACGTACATCACCGATGGAGTGATGTCAGAGAGAAACATTAATTACCAACCATCTAGATGACCATAAATAAATGAGAGCGTGGAACAGAAAGAAAAAATCGATAATACTGTGTCTCTCACCATGCGCACTGTAAAAGGTCCTACATAATCATGTTCAAATATTTACTTAGCTGTTGCAAATCTAACGTAACAGAATTGTAAAAATGTTGTGGGCCTTACGTTTCGATCCTAGCAGGACCTTTCTCAAAGGCAGAGTGACAAGGACAAAACAGATACATGTACACGAAGGAAGGGGGGAGAGACGGAAATGTTTTGAAAAAAAAAAATTCCTTGAAAATTTATGCCCTTTTTCAAAGAAGTTAATACAAAAACTGAACATTGCAAACTGCTCACTGACTAAAATGACCTGCAATTTACATGAATGTCAAAAATTAGAGGGCCTGACGTTTCGATCATAGCAGGACCTTTCTCAAAGGTCCTGCTAGGATGGAAACGTCAGGACCTCTAATTTTTGACATTTTTCAAAGACATATTTTTTTACCCGTTTCTTATAGCGGGTAGTTTAGGCCTACGGGTGAAGAGTGCATAATTTGTTAATGCAGAAAACTAATCATGAAAATGTTAAGAAATCATGAGAATACATTTCTATTCCGAGTTTTAAGAAGCAGTGCAATTAAACTCAGGCGGGTTTATTGGGTTACACAATGTACATGTATGTATTTCACATTTCACAAAATGTATATAGAACTTTTAGAAGCCTAAAAATAGTATTTGAAACACCTAAACCTAAAATGCAAAATTCAGACCAGTACCAGTTTTGTCTTAACTTTTTTTTTTTGTGTGTGCAAATTTACTCTTGACTCAAATGTTCTTGCAATACAGTAGTGCATGCAGGTTAACACATGAAAGCGAAAAAAAAATAGTTATGCTTCCGATTACACGGCATTTCAAAATAGGATAGGGAATTTTATTTTTTTGGCCAATTTTGTTTGTGTACTGTAATCATAATTATGTGACCCGGCACAGCATAATGAGGAATAATCTCCACTTTTGAGATTTTCTAATGATGTGAAAGAGTATACCATAAGCTTTCTGTGTGAACTTTGTTGTAAAAAGTACAAGGGGACTTCGCTCGTTCATTTGGTACCAGACACAATATAGCAGCATCATTCTAACTCCTCGAAAGCGGCCATTCAAAAAGGCAGGAACTTTACATTTTCATGAAAACAGTACACAAACACTCCCCCAAATTCCTCGTTTTTTTCAACATTTTGAGACAAATTTCGGAAAAATAATTTGGACATAATATCCTCCAGTACCTTAATTTTCCGAAAATACAAAAAAAAAAATGATTTTTTTTTTAATCAAATTGAGAAGATACTTTGACTTCAGGCGTTTTTTACTCGAAAAGTGTTTTGGTGGGATATTCCTCTTGTGGCTGTGCCAGGTCACATATGGAGGCATCTGCATGTGGTCAAGCCTTAATACGATCAAATTACACATTGAATTAAATTTTTATCATTATTCCTGATAATTTTTTTTTTAGGGTTGCTGGCTAGAAATAGGGTCGGTCGGGTAACCGGAGGCGGAATGATTGTTTATTTTTTGGCCTAATAATTTCAGCCTTGTGATGTGCTCTTATGCAACTGTTTACATGAATATCAAAAATTATCTTCGTGACTTATACTTCATTATTACTAATAGAATTCTAATTTTAAGTACTTCATATTATTCGTATAATTTTGGAATTATGAGGGCCTGACAAGTCGATCCTCGCAGGACCTTTCTCAAAAAGGTCTTTGAGAATGGTCCTGCCTTTGAGAAATGTCCAGCTAGGATCGAAATTCAACGAGGGTTTGCCCTGCTCGACGTTAAAAGCACTGAGTGCCCAGTGCTTTGCCCGATGCCTGATGAAAAAAATTCAGGTACTGTACATCGGGTCGGATCAGGTGGGATTCGAACCTGCGACTCCTACTTTCGAGTGCAGATGTCTTAACCATTTGACATTTGAGCTATTTAAGGTAGTGTCCCTCGTGTGGTGGATTAAACATGTCAAAATTTAGTGGGCCTGATGTTTCGATCCAAAACTGGATTCAAAATGGATCAAAATGATAGGCCCTCCTAATTCTTTTTTAGTTCCGGTGATCAATAACATAAATCAGGGGTCCAACTCCTTGGCACTCAGTGTTTGAAAAAAAATAATTTCAGAACTATAGAATTCCTAACTCACCTTTGGATATTCCACTTCAAATCGTAGTCTTCCAATGTCGGAGAGAAAACAAAAACGAGCCAGGAAAACCCAATTCTGTAGGGAAGAAAACATCAAGATGGAATTAGCCAGGTTTGGAAAGTAACGGGCAGCTTCTACACTATAGGCCTACGGATTCAATGTTTTTTTGGTTTTTTTTATACTGCATGCCATTAGTCTGTAAATTTATGTACAGCATTACAGCGTGGACAATAAACCTATATTTTGTTTGCTTTAAAACTGTAAGTCCATTTTTTTCAGTGACTGGTAGTGCCAAATGGATATAATTGTATACATTACAATTTCAACTAATAAAATTTGAATTGGTGGTCTAAAACTCTTATTTTTGTTTAGGACTTTTTCCACCTTTTTATGGACTGGAATTGGAAAGTTCTTTCAAAGTCAGAAGTCAGATGGGTAAAACCAGCTTTAGTTTTCTGGAAACTGGGTTTTACTTTTGTGAAATATCTGATATTGAGGAGAAATGTCCTGTGTAAACGATAGGACAGCCAAACCATGATATTGCATTCTTCTTGTCGGTACATTATCCTTATTTTATCAAACTCCCTTAGTCTTACTAACTCTTAGGAGATGGTAGTAATAAGTAGTTTATTTCAGGAATAGGTCTAGACTGTTTTGTGTTTTAAAAAGGTAAGTGAACTTCCTTGTTTATTTTTGAGTTTTTTTATTTTGGGTACTAGGCCTAAAACTACTGATAATCACTGCTACTGAGTGATACTGATACAGTGATACTGAGTGATACTAGCGATAAGCAAGGCTGACATTGATGATTGAGTGATAGCATCCATTACATTACATAAAATAGTAGTCCATTACATTAGCAAACTTGTTATGCTTTTCCTGCTAAACACGGCAGGGTTTTCAAACGCTATCAAAGACGATTTCCGAGCACTTGGAACCGGGAACAGGATGGACGACAACTAGAACTAGAAGTAGAAGTGCTTAAACATGACAAAGTGATGACACAGAAACAAAACAATGGTAGGACACTGCCGTTAAATTTGAAGACGAATAATGGTGCGAAGTTTGTAACGCACATGGATAAAAAATATCCGTCAGGATGGAATGTGAAGCAATGTAATTCTGTAAACACTCAAACAGTATTGACAAACCTACCTCGACAGTGGCAAGTTCACCTTCAATAAACATGGCTTGGGAACAGGGTAGAAACATCGCCAACGACACATATAGTAAACAAAGAACGGCCATCATCGGGGCCGGTTTGTGTCTTTTCGAGACCGCCATCTTAACGTCGATTCATCGGAATGAGAAATTTCAAAGGCTTCCTGTAGGTCCGTATTGATGGCATTGTCATGCTAATGACAATGGAGATCACCTTCGGTGGTCCCCCCCGGCCGGAAGAGAGTGCAGAAACGGACGCGTGTCTTACGTGGGCACCAGCGGAAGTCCGTGGGCCTGACGAATAGTTTACCATTGCCCAGCAACATTCTACACAGAGGCGTGCACAATGTTTACAACGTGCAGTTGAGGCGACTCATCGCACTCCCCCCATTTTATTTAGAACGTGTATGTGAGGTCACAGGACACCTGTCTGGGTATAGCCATTTACCTGCCAGTTAATAATACCATTTCTAGCCTAATTATTATAACGTTGTGTTTCAATTTGCACAATTTTTTTTTGTGAAGCTCTATTTACCTCAATTCGACATTCATTTTGTTAATTAACATAAATCAAATAAATATGAAGTTAATACAAAAAAACGTTTGCAAACTGCTCACTGACTAAAATGACCTGCAATACATAAATCGCAAAAGTTAGAGGGCCTGACGTTTCCTCTATCGTAGCAGGACCTTTCTCAAAGGAAAAGTGACAAGCACATACAGTATGTATGTGTATGTCCTTGTCACTTTGCCTTTGAGAAAGGTCCTGCTAGGATTGAAACGTCAGGCCCTCTAACTTTTAAGATAAATAAAACATGATCGCTCAATTAAGTTTTCATGATTTTCCTTTTTTAAATTTCTTTTTTAGAGTTCTTGTGAATAAGAAAATTAGCAGTTTAGATTTTTAAAACGGAGATGGCCAAACACTTGCACCCAAGCCGATTCAAGTCCAAGGTTCCTATGTCTGTACTAGGATTGAAACTTCAGACAATACTTTTGTTTAGGTGATATACAAAAGTGTTGCAAACTGCTCTTACTGACTTAAATAACCAAAAATGCAAATCTTGAAATTTAGTGGGCCTGACGTTTCGATCCTAGCAGGACCTTTCTAAAAGGCAGAGTACTTTTGTTTAGTTTAAATTTTGCATTTTGGTAATTTAAAGGGTCTCTGCAATAGACATTTGATCACTTAAATCCATGCTATACAGAACTGTTTTGCAATGTTGCTTACAATCAAACTGCTTTTAACACTCATTCTGGGGTGTATTTGCAAGTCTTCGGTTTTTATGCTAATGAGATTTTCAATATTCATGAGCAAATTTGTGATGTCATTACAGGATCATGCAAGAGAAACTCAGTGGGCTGTGTACAAAAGTTTCTGAAAAATTCCTGGATTTTCCTGCAGACCTATTATCCCTAAACCTGTTGATCTACTGCCAAAATGTATGATTCATAATCATTTAGTGAAGGAGGGTTTTCATCAAACCTAACCCAGAGGGATTAATTTGCAGTTTGAAAGTTAATGTTTCACTTATGTATTTTAAACTGTGGGTTCCTGACATGACCTTACAATAGCGCCCTCATTTTTGTTAGGATATTTTTAAAGGAAAAAAACAGATGATCAATTTCTGACTCTATTAAAGAAAAGAAGCTTGCCAATATGTCTGTACACTTGAGATCTCTAGATGACAGCAGAAAATGAGCTTGACTGTGATATTCATTGCATAGACCCTTTAAGAAAAAGAATCTTGCCAATAATGTTCATACACTTCAGATCTCTAGATGACAGCAGAAAATGAGCTTGTCTGTGATATTCATTGCATAGACCTTTTAAGAAAAAGAATCTTGCCAATAATGTTCATACACTTCAGATCCCTAGATGACGGCAGAAAATGAGCTTGACTGTGATATTCATTGCATAGACACTTTAAGTCGGTAACCATTTTCCTCTTATTAAGTTATTTTGCTGAAGGAGCAAGAAGGTCAGCATGACATCATGAAAATTGGCCAATCAGAGTAAAAGTAAAAAATAGCATTTGCAAGAAGAATGCCGGTACCAACAAAATATATACTTCCTTCATTTAAATTCCAACATTTCACGCACACAAAAACAACAACACGAGAATCAATGCTTTGCCTCTTTTCTCTTTTAATACATTTGAAAATTAAAATTACAGCATTGAAATGATTTCTTGTCAATTATAGTACTGATGTTAATGTTATTCTGAAACATCATGACAATAAAATTATATCAGGGGAAAAAAAATTGTACAAACCGACACCAAAAATAGCAAATTTTCACCATAAGTATGCAAGTAAATTAAAAAATCCCATTACTAAAAACTGCGCATCTAACTATGAAAATCTAAAAGTATTATCTTTTACACAAAAAAGAATCCCTCCCTTATAAAAAAAGACACTTGTTACAAATTGCAAGTGTTGTTATTTATTTTAAAGTTTTTTCATTGAGTATTATTAAGAATCATTTCTTCACACAATTGTTATTAGGTTAGGGAAAAAGTTTGGCAATTCCCTATTTTGGCATGAATATGGCAAGGAATTTCCCTTTTATTAAAATATATGCTTAACAGATGGACATCTCCTTTTCTTCCAATAAAAAAGTTCATCACACGAATAGCCCCTACATGTCAGTTGCAGGCTGAAGACGTAAATTGAAAAATCACGCGAATAAAAAGAAAACGAAAAAAAGGTTTGGATACAAACTGGATCACCTCCATAGACACACACAGCGCGTAGGAAAAGAATCGTTGCCAATCGGATATAAAACAAAGAAAAATATATTTTTCATATTAATGCATTGTATGAGGAAATCACCAAAGGTTTAGCTGTAAAACCCACAGACATAAATAACCTATAGACCGACAGCCATACACAAGGCATGTGGGAAAACGACGTCAGGATACTGTAATGGTGACGGCGCCCGACTAAATGTGAAGCCATGGGCGGAAATAGATGAACAATGTGGAGAAATCCCGGAATGAAGGATTCAAACTGGATTTTTTGGGATGAAACCATGCTGATTGAGATCTAAAGCCCTTTTCAGAAATGACTAGATACTCCATTACAGATGTGTATTTGCGTGTTTTATTAGACATAATAATAAATGAAAATTTGAGTCATTTCTCTCGTGGATGGCGAGCCAGTACGCGTTATCTTGCACTGAGTTTGTGCACATGCGTCCGTCCGTGTGACGAACAAGTTTGCCCATGGATGGTTTTTCACGCGTCCTGAAATAACAGTCTAGCGTCCGCTGTTGTCCGTCTATAGGTTATTTATGTCTGTGGTAAAACCCGAACCTCAACAAAGAATTTTGATGAATAGCAGGACCTATCTCCTCTACGGCCGGTACCCACTTGCACACTGACACACTCCAGTGAACTTCCTCTCCACGCCCCGGTGGTCACACCCTGCATGCTCCAGTGGCCGCACTGGGGGGGGGGGGGGGGCGGGAAGATTCTCCACGACTCAGCGCTTTCATCCAGCAGTCTCCTGACAACGGACAGAGTACACACTACCCGTAACGTTGAGGTACCGGCTCTTTTCAGAGCCACACTCCTTCTTAAAAAAGAGAAGTGCTACATGGTGTCACGGCGAACCTTCCGCTTTACTAGGCCCTATCTCAACAACAAAATCTCTTGGGCAGAATTCTGCCTTTCAGAAAGGTCCCGCTGGGATCGAAATGTCAGGCCCTCAAAATTTGTGAGATTTGCATTTTAGTATTTTAAGTCAGTAAGTATTTTTTTCTTTGGTTATAAAAAAAAAAACAGCACGGTTAAGCTGTATTAAAGGAAAGGCCCAATACAACATTGGGAAGATCAGAATAACATCTATGTCCACAGATGTCCATCTAATTTACACAGTTTGTAGATGGTCATGATATAATCATCATGTTGAAATCTTATGGTCTGGGTCTGGGATGCTGTACTTCTCGAGAAATCTTCACTAAAACATTGACAAATAGTTTATTACTCGCAAGTAATAAACTATTTCTTACTCTACAGAACAGTGCGAAAACCGTGATGGTTTTTTACCTTTTTCTACTTTCTCAGATTGCCATTTGAGCTTAAACCTTTGCAGGGTTTTCTTTTTGGAACGTTTAATGGTTTAACACACAAACTGTGGCAATCTTTTGACTTTTACCAATGCTGTATAGGGCCTTTAAATCAAAACAAGAAATCACTAAATTATTTCCATTTCTTCAGTATAATTTACATAATTATATGTAAGTACATTTTTGATGGCCTGAAGTAAACGCTAGATTTCAATAGTTTGATGTTTAGTGTAAATCTGTGTCAATAATAGGGTTATATGTTAGCGTGCTGCTGCATTAAACCAGAGGTCTCGGGTTCAAGTCCTGCTCGAATAATTTCTGTCTTCGCTGCTTTCGCAAACACACATATTTCCGTGATGTTTGTGTGAAATTGCGTCGAGGAGAAAGTGATTCAGTGAAGGTTTGCCCCGCTCGACCTGATAAGCTGTGCTCTACCCAATGCCAGACGACAACAATTCAGGCAGCTTGGGCATGATTCAAACCCGCGACTCCCGCTTTCTAGTACAGACGTCTTAACCACTTAACCAAGTCTACGTTATTATCTACAATGCATTGCCGTACCCGCCGTTCTACAATATTTAAATCCGCCAAACGACCTCGACCAGCTCGGTGGTCAAGTGGTTAAGACGTCTGCACTTGAAAGCGGGAGTTGTGGTTTCAGATCTCGCCCGAGCTGCCTGAATTTGTTTCATCATTGGGCAGGCAACCGTGAAGGCGTGAACAGCCAGTGGATTAAAAAAAATAATAAATAAATGAGGCTCACGCCCTCAAAATAGGGTTGGTCGGAAAACCGGAAGCACGACTACTTTTTGGGGGGGAGGGGGAGGGGGGTTGTAAGCATAACGAGCAAACAAGAAGATTGCTGATCATAGTTCCCATGCACAGAAAGTGGAATTTTGTCATGATTTTCACACCCTAGGAAATCCACACATGGATTTATCAAGCAAGATTTTCTCATGCTCAAACAAAATTTCCTAAAAAGCAGCTCTCAAGAAAATTGGCCCGAGATGCCCCAAGATCCTCACCTGGAATAGGCCTTTCATAATATTGAAGCAAATTGTATGCATTGAGCCCCAAGACGAGGTTATGGGCGCTAGATTTCCAAGATAGTGGCAAATTCAAGGGACCTTACCATTGTTCCTAAGATCAAAAGATTAAAAAAACAGCGGGGAACAACAATTAATCTTGGGAATCTAGTGCCGATAGCCTCGCTTTCGTGTTCGCTGCATACAATTTGCATCAACATTTATACGAAAAGGCCTATGGATTTGAGGGGTGGAACGTGTCCAAGTTGTGATTTCAAACAGATCCCCTTTTTTGGGTCATCCGGTGTGGATTTCACAAATCCTTACGATGCATCGCGACTCAACTTGCGTATGGTTTCTGTGCATCGCTCATCGTCTTGCGATTGATCGTAAGTTACGACAAGTTTACTGAAATGCACTGCTGAACTAATGGCCTATGGTTCAACTCCTGGCAAATTACACACAAACAGAACCCCCCCCCCCCACTGATAGGCACTTAAAAATACATGTGTGTACTACAAATCAGCAGGGCTGTCTCAATACAAAATAATCACGTCATCTTCAGAGCCTGTTCGGTGTGAACCGACACAGTGAAAGCATACATATCACACACCCAGCATGTGGTCGACCAAAATGTGTAAAAAAGAAAAACAACCCCCAAAATATGAAAATTCTTAGTCATATGGCACAGGGTTTGGATTAAAAAAGTGCTCTACTGCTAGAAATGTTTACAAAAATGATTCGTCATCCTGTGACATACAGAAACGTTCTCCTGCAGTGGAGACGTACATGTAGGAAAGCCCATTCGATGCAAAACAAAAAAATAGTTGGTTAGATTGTGCATATATAAATGTCTTATGCAAAATAGCAAGCTCATTATTTCAAACCTTTAGTAGTTGTCCGTATCAACATGAGTATTGATACATCCTTGTATCAATTTCCTCTTGCTCATTTCAAATCAAATATCAAAGATGGAAAGTCAAGTTAGTCAACACATTCCTGATAAAAAAGTTTACGCTGGCTTGATATTCAATAACGTTTCACAACAGTAAAAAGTCGGACAGTATTATTAAAACAACACTTTACTTTAAGACAGTTACACCTTTCATGCCAGCTTGTTTTAAAAAATTAAAAAATACTTTTTAACTTAAATTTCGAGGGAAAAAAAAAAACCTAGTAAGAGGAGAGGATTATCAGATTGGGAAGGCGAAAGGAGACCGAGCAGTATTCACCGGTGATTAAGTTTGGTCAGTTAGTAAGTCAACCTTCTCCGCAACCATTGTCTCATATGTGCGGTAGACGTTGCAGGAGATGGGCCTGCAGTGGACCTTGACTGGCGTCCGGCGATTCCTCGCGGCTACGGACGTGTTCGAACGGTCCAATCAGATCCCTGCTCACAGGGGGTCGGTCTGTGGCGCCCGCTGCGCTCGGCAGGAGCCCGCCCGTGATTGGCCGACCGAGCGGCCGGTCTGCCGCGGCGACCGATGAGCAGCCTGCCGCGCTCGCGCGGGTCTGGTCCGGCGCTGAGGGAGCAGCCGATGGGGGCGCGGCCGCGACACTGCCGCAGGGGGGCTCGACGCGAGCCTGAAGATCCGTGGAGTCCGCCGACAACGTCGCCCGGGTGGTGCCGGGGCATTCGCAATTCAAACAAAGTGAGGGCGCGTCCGTCAGCGGACTGCCCGCACCTCTGGTTATACTCGGAGTCCCCGCACCTCCTCGGGAACTGGAGTGAATTTCTCGGGGAAAAGGCATAGCGTGCTGGAAAGGCATCTCTTCCGAAGCAGGCACATTCGATGGGTCGACGCCGCGGACACCGCGGAGTGGCTTATATTGCACTTGGTTGGTCTTCTCCCGACAGCCCGCGCAGCGGGTCTGCGCGACACTGGCAGGTTCAAAGGTCACGGGACGAGGTAGACTGGGCGGCGGCGGGGCGTCCCTCCTGATGTCGGTGTCCGCCACGTGCGAGGCGCCTTGAGGCGCCACCTCGCAGGAGGCACTGTGAGGGGCCACCTCGCGTGAGGCGGCATGAGGCGCCACCTTGCGTGAGGCATCGTGAGGTGTGACCTCGCGGGAGGCACTGTGAGACAGCACCTCGCGGGAGGCGCCGTGAGGTGCCACCTCGTGTGAGGCGACGTGAGGCGCCACCTCGCACGAGGCCCTGTGAGGCGCCGCCTCCTGCTGATCAGCCAGACAGGATAGAGGCAAGGCATGGTCGCTATCTCCGTCGCCTTCGTCCCGCTGGAGCAGCACTGCCGTCCCCGGAATCCTCCGGCAGCTGTCCCTCAGCTGTCCCGGGAGGCTCTCCTCGCCTATGCTCCGGAAGGCCGCGGCGGGGCGACCTCGCGAGCCTCCCTTGCCTCCCCGAGCCAGGGCCGGCGCCTCCGGGCAGCCGCTGCTGCCCCCGCCGCCGTCATCCTCGGAGAGGAGGCTCAGGCGGACGTCCTCCAGGAGGTGAGTTCTCTCCTCGCCGTCGCCTCGCTCGTGCCTGTCCTGAAGACCTCCCTCGCGGGCCGGCGCCTCGTCGTCGCCCTCCTCCTCCTCCTCCTTCTGCTTCTCCTTGTCTTCGGAATTGCAGAGTGCCTGCTCCACAGTGTAGTAGACAGCCATTAGGGTGAACACACCGCTGATGTATAGCAGAATCTTCATAGAAAGAGACAGTCAAAGTGTTATGATGCATGTCGATGCATGACAAACATGACAAACACAAAAAGAAGTCTGATAAGACTTGAAGGATTGAATTCTACAACATTTCCATTAATTAGCCTCAAAAGATCCCTAATTAAAAAAAAAGAGTTGTGGGTCCACATTACCAGCTCAGCAAAGCCATCTTGGATGGAATAAGTGTGCTGCACCCTTAACTCTTCAGTCATGTGTGCCAAGAGACATACACGAAAAGTTAATAAAGTCTGATAAGACTTGAAGGATTGCATTCTACAACATTTCCATTAATTAGCCTCCAAAGATCCCTAGTTAAAAAAAAAAAATAGTTGTGCGTCTACATTACCACCACTGACATCCATATTGGATGGAATTAGTGTGCTGCACCCTTAACTCTTCAGTCATGTGTGCCAAGAGAGGGCAGCAGACATGATTTATGTTTTTCTCAGCCGCCGATTTCAAGAAAGGTTGCGTAAGTTACGCAACGTACAAATGTTGCGTAAGTCTTGCGCCACGATGGCTCTTTTGTGCACTATTTGGAAAGGGCAACACAATGTTGCGAAAGTTACGCAACAAAATGTTGCGTACGCAACATTTGAAGTTTCGTGAAATCGGCTGCAGGTTCTCAAGTGCATGCATGCATAAAGAACTGTACATGCAGGGCGTTCACCACAAATTCTGACATAAAATCAAGTTTATAAAATGGGAAAAGGGTTACACGTATGTGGCCCAACATTCATGGTTCTGATTCAACCAGTAGAGGGATGCAGATAACTCCACACTTACCTCCATGGCTTTTGCTGATATACGATTCTCTTCCTCGTAGCCAGAATTCAAGTAATAGGAGCATGGTTCCGACATGTTTGCATCCAGGAATATCCCACTCATGGCCTCTGAAACCAGACTAGAAGCACACACAAAAACACACAAATGGATTGAGTATAAAAACGATACTAGGTATTTACATGTTAACTACTTATAGTAAGATTGACCCCATGATAGTTCTGTTTGTCAGCCTTGAGTGGCAGTCTACCACCAATAGGGATGGAGGCTTAAACCTTGCTTCAGACTAGTCACCCCCTCCCAGTTCTATTTGTCAGCCTTGGCTGGCAGTCTACCACCAATAGGGATGGAGGCTCATGCCTTGCTTCAGACTAGTCCCCCCCCCCTCTCCGTTCTATTTGTCAGCCTTGTCCGGAAGTCTACCACTATTAGGGATGGAGGCTTATGCCTTGCTTCAGACTAGTCACCCCCTCCCAGTTCTACTTGTCAGCCTTGGCTGGCAGTCTACCACCAATAGGGATGGAGGCTTATGCCTTGCTTCAGACTAGTCACACCCCTCCCAGATCTATTTTTCAGCCTTGGCTGGCAGTCTACCACCAATAGGGATGGAGGCTTATGCCTTGCTTCAGACTAGTCACACCCCTCCCATTTATATTTGTCAGCCTTGACTGGCAGTCTACCACCAATAGGGATGGAGGCTTATGCCATGCTTCAGACAAGTCACCCCTCCCAGTTCTATTTGTCAGCCTTCACTGGCAGTCTACCACCAATAGGGATGGAGGCTTATGCCTTGCTTCAGACTAGTCACCCCTCCCAGTTCTACTTGTCAGCCTTGGCTGGCAGTCTACCACCAATAGGGATGGAGGCTTATGCCTTGCTTCAGACTAGTCACACCCCTCCCAGATCTATTTTTCAGCCTTGGCTGGCAGTCTACCACCAATAGGGATGGAGGCTTATGCCTTGCTTCAGACTAGTCACACCCCTCCCATTTATATTTGTCAGCCTTGACTGGCAGTCTACCACCAATAGGGATGGAGGCTTATGCCATGCTTCAGACAAGTCACCCCTCCCAGTTCTATTTGTCAGCCTTCACTGGCAGTCTACCACCAATAGGGATGGAGGCTTATGCCTTGCTTCAGACTAGTCACCCCCTCCCAGTTCTATTTGTCAGCCTTGGCTGGCAGTCTACCACCAATAGGAATGGAGGCTAATGCCTCGCTTCAGACTAGTCACCCCCTCCCAGTTCTACTTGTCAGCCTTGGCTGGCAGTCTATCACCAATAGGAATGGAGGCTTATGCCTCGCTTCAGACTAGTCACCCCTCCCAGTTCTACTTGTCAGCCTTGGCCGGCAGTCTACAACCAATAGGAATGGAGGCTTATGCCTTGCTTCAGACTAGTCACCCTCTCCAACTTTTATTTGTCAGCCTTGGCTGGCAGTCTACCACCAATAGGGATGGAGGCTTATGCCTTGCTTCAGACTAGTCACACCCCTCCCAGTTCTATTTGTCAGCCTTGTCTGGCAGTCTACCACCAATAGGGATGTAGGCTTATGCCTTACTTCAGACTAGTCATCCTCTCCAACTTTTATTTGTCAGCCTTGGCTGGCAGTCTACCACCAATTGGGATGGAGGCTCATGCCTTGCTTCAGACTAGTCACCCCTCCCAGTTCTATTTGTCAGCCTTGTCCGGAAGTCTACCACCAATAGGGATGGAGGCTTATGTCTCAACGTCTCCCATCACCCTCATTCTTAAAACCGTAAGCGAAACCCGCAAGAATTCTCACATTTTTCTCTTTTCTATATCGCTCCTGTTCATACTGGATCCATACAGGGTGAGCTTCCAAGCCTGAAGCGTTCCTTTGTTCGTGCTGAGGTCCTGACTCTCATCTGTACAGAATAAATCCATGGACAAGGGGCAAGTCAATTTACAGCTAAAAAATAACTGAAAGGATGTACACTGAAAGAAGGGATGGATTTCGCAAAGCTACAATGCACCCACAGTACACCCACAACTAGGATCCTGTGCAGCATCCCTTGTTCCCGCCTTTACAGTTCCCGCCTTCACTGAGCTAATCCCCTCATCAGGATCCCTCTATACACTCCATAAGCCCCACTCCCAGTTGGAATCCAGCAGTCTCCTTAAGACGAGCAGAGTATACTGTTCGAAACGTCGAGTTCCTCCGGTTCTTTTCAGAACCACACTTACTCACAAAAGAGAATTTACACGGTGTCACCGCAAACCTATTTATCCTGCTATTCTCACCATGCAAACCTTCAAATCTCATTTGATACAATGCATCGTATCTCGCCCATCGTAAGTTAGTGATAGGCCGTACGGTTTCTGTGCATCGCTCATCGTCTTGCGATTGATCGTAGTTTACGATGGGTTTGTTGGAATCTACTGCAGGGCCAGGGTGGATTTCACAAAGCCTTACAATGCATCGTAACTCAACTTACTATGGATAACCCATTGCAAGTTGTGATAAGCAGTATGGTTTCTGCGTATCGCTCATCATCTTGCGAATGATAATAGGCTACGATGGGTTTGTTGAAATCTACTGCAGGGTGGATGTCACAAAGCCTTACGATGCATCGTAACTCAACTTACGATGGATAACCCATTGCAAGTTGTGATAAGCAGTATGGTTTCTGCGTATCGCTCATCATCTTGCGAATGATAATAGGTTACGGTGAATTTGTTGAAATCTACTGCAGGGGTGGATTTCGCAAAGCCTTACGATGCATTGTAACTCAACCTTCGATGAATAGCCCATCGTAAGTGATAAGGTGTCAGTTAGTGATAAGCCATAAGGTTTCTGTTTCCCATTTACAGTTCCGTTGATATGGTTTATGATATTCTAGATTTTCTTGTATCGTAAATTCGTAATAAATCAAATTTCATCCTCGTTCTACTGGCATACAGCTTGTTTGGGTTTTACTGTTTTGAAAAGCTGTCATTGACAATTTTCTCTTGTAATGCTTTTTGTAGGGGGTTGAGTGAGATGATAGGGGCTTAGGAAGGAACACTGTTTATGTGCTGTGACCGGTCAGGCGCATATGGGTTCAAACAAAAATGACTAAATCTCTACCCTACTCCTTGCCCTTCCCTTTGATCTCTCCCTACCAGCTTCACTCTTTGTCCTTTGTTTCTCATCCGTGTCCTATTCACTCTCTCCCCCCTTCCTTCGTGTACATCTATCTGTTTTGTCCTTGTCACTCTGCCTTTGAGAAAGGTCTTGCTAGGATCGAAACGTCAGGCCCACTAAATTTTAAGGTCTGTATACTGTGTGCAATTCCAGAGACACGCCCATGCTCTGCAAGACACGCCCCATTTACATCCTAGCCATTTTGGTAATTTTAGTCCGTAAGCAGTTTGCAACGTTTTTGTATATCACCTTAAAAGTGACCGTAGTGAGCTTCTTCTGCCCTAATGGCCTTCTGCCAGGCACCCCGAGGACTTACGGTTGTCCGTGATGACAAGTTTCCAGTCGCCGATGGGACTCTCTCCCCAGCAGCGGACGCTGGAGAAGGTCCAGCTCTTCAGGCCGTCTGAGGAACTGAAAAAAACGGAGGAGAGGCAACAGAGGTGCCATCAATGAAGCCGCGGAGAGGGACCCCCGTGTCCAGGAGGAGTTCAAGTCTCTCTGACTCTTACCACTGGATATGAAAAGTCATCCTACTTTTTTTTTTTAGGAGCATACGGCAGATGCGACTGCGAGTGAGCGCTTACGCGACCGAGAGATTCACGGCAGGAGTGCAGCAGCCGATTTCAAGAAAAGTTGCGTAACTTACGCAACGTACAAATGTTGCGCCACAGTGGCTCTTTTGTGCACAATTTAGAAAAGGCAGCAAAATGTTGCATAAGTTAGGCAACAAAATGTTGCGTACGCAACATTTGAAGTTTCGTGAAATCGGCTGCAGGCGGCCTTCAGTTTTTTTAGGGTTTTAATAGATAAAAATGATCAACAAATAAATAAAAACGAAATAATTGATAAAAAAAAATTAATAATAATAATAATAATAAATAAAAATTAATAAAAATCACGCCTCAAATATCTCATATACCGGTACCTATTTGACCCCCCCCCCAATTTTTTTTTTAAAATCACGCCATTTCTGTAAATCCGGAATTTTCCAGAAGTCTTGCATTCCTGAAATGGGCTACGACTTACTCGTCTTTCTTGCGTCTTGCGCCGATGACAGACTCCGTGCCGCTGGGACAGATCAGTCGGATCTCCAGCTTGCCTCTCTTGACGTGAGACAAACTGACGGTGACCAGCACGTGCTCCAGGCTGGTCACCTCAAAGTTCTCCGCTATCTCCTGGGAGACTGAACGAGAACACACGCACATACACACACACAGATTAAGTGGGGACCTATTGCCAGCATAGTTCACAAAACTCAACATTTAGTGGGCCTGACATTTGTCAATTCACAAATTCACCCATTGACATACATGTACAAAAATGTTGCAAACTGCCTACTGACTGAAATTACCAAAATGCAAATCTCAAAATTTAGTGGGCCTGACGTTTCGATCCTAGCAGGACCTTTCTCAAAGCAGAACCTTTCTCAAAGCAGGACCTTTCTCAAAGCCTTTGAGAAAGGTCCTGCTAGGAGCAAAACGACAGGTCCTCCTATCAAGACTTTCTTTGACCTTAACCTTCATCAATCCTCAAAATTTAGTGGGCCTGACGTCTCGATCCTAGCAGGACCTTTCTCAAAGCAGGACCTTTCTCAAAGCAGGACCTTTCTCAAAGCAGGACCTTTCTCAAAGCAGGACCTTTCTCAAAGCAGGACCTTTCTCAAAGCAGGACCTTTCTCAAAGAAGGACCTTTCTCAAAGCAGGACCTTTCTCAAAGCAGAACCTTTCTCAAAGCGGGACCTTTCTCAAAGCAGGACCTTTCTCAAAGCAGAACCTTTCTCAAAGCGGGACCTTTCTCAAAGCAGGACCTTTCTCAAAGCGGGACCTTTCTCAAAGCAGAACCTTTCTCAAAGCAGCACCTTTCTCAAAGCCTTTGAGAAAGGTCAGGCCCAGTTAATTTTGAAAATCACCCATTGTTCGAAAAAAAAAACCTACCGCGGTCACGAGCACTGGAAATGGGCCTGGCGTAAAGTGATTAAATAGGAAAAGCTGCAACAACTTTAGCCGATCCCTGTGACCTGGGGCCAATTTCATAGAGCCGCTTAAGCGCCAAAATGTGACCCGGCACAGCGACATGAGGAATATCCCACCAAAACACTTTTCAAGTAAACAACGCCTGAAGTCAATAGTATCTTCTCAATTCGATTAAAAATCAATTTATTTATTTTTGTATTTTCGGAAAGTTAATGTTTTGGAGGATGTTATGTCCAAAGGATTTTTCCGAAATCCGTCTCTAAATGTTGAAAAAACAAGGATTTCGGGGGAGTGTTTGTGTACTGTTTTCATGAAAATGTTAAGTTCCTGCCTTTTTGAATGGCCGCTTTCGAGGAGTTAGACTGGTGCTGCTATATTGTGTCTGGTGCAAATGAACGAGCGAAGTCCCCTTGTACTATTTACAACAAAATTCATACGGAAATAAATTTTATATCATTTGAAACCTAATGGTATACTCTTTCACATAATTAGACAATCTCAAAATCTCAAAAGTGGGGGTTATTCCTCATTATGCTGTGCCGGGTCACAAATGTGCTCAAGCGCAAAAACTCATGAGCCACAGGATCCCCTTGCCAACCCAAACTTCACTTTTGTTTCGCGCTAAGTAAAGAAGAGTGGAAATACAAGTCAAAAGCAATGGACATCAAATTGCAGGGCAGCTTGTAATCCTTGCTTACACAATGAAGACTTTTCCTGCTTAGCAGATTTTCACGCTTAAGCGGCTCTATGAAATTGGGCCCTGCTGCACCTGGGTTTTTAAAACAAATTGCAAACCGGGACGCCATAATGAGGATTCTTGTCCCAATTTGAGTGTTCAAGATTTGGCCACCACTGCAAAGAGTATCTCATTGGCTTTCAAATGCTATCAAAAAAAATTTCCATACGTTGCCGAAATCTAAAGCTACGGTGCGAGAAATACGACGAGCCAATGTAGTTTTCCTTAGAAACCACAATCAGAGAAGGAGCCTTCACCGGCGCCCTGCCCTCGGCCTGTGTTGCCGTACCTGTTTGGAGGGCGGTCACCGCCTTGCCGGCCAGGATGGGCAGGCTGACGACCTTCAGGTTGCCGTCGATGGCGGTCAGCCAGGGCACGGTGTGCCAGGACTTGGCGGCGTTGACCAGGCGCCAGGCAGTCATCAGTCCAAAGCCGTGCTTGTGGGAATGATGGAAGCCTGCAGCATTGGTTATCCACACCGCATTCTTCTCATCAACCTGACCCCCCGAAAAAAAATAAAAAATAAAAAAATAAAAAAAAATTAATAAAAAATAATAATAAAAAATTAAAATAAAAAAAAATAATTAATTAAAAAAAATTAAAAAAAAATAACAAAAAAAAATCCTAAAAAATCCTTTCTGAAAATTACTTAACTTAAAGGAAATTAGAAGTTACCGGTAATACAAAAACTGTTGCAAATTGCTCACTGACTAAAATGACCTGCAATAAATAAACATAGCTCCTAACCTAACTTAAAGGAAATCAGAAGTTAATACAAAAACTGTTGCAAATTGCTCACTGACTAAAATGACCTGCGATACATAAAGTATCTAAAAAGTTAGAGGGCCTGACGTTTCGATCCTAGCAGGACCATTCTCAAAGGTCAAGTTTTGCCTTTGAGAAAGGTCCTGCTAGGATTGAAACAGAGGCATCACAGTGCAAACTGCATATATTAATACATGTGTATTTCCAAGCCAGATATCGGGATCTGTTGTCAAGAGCTCGTAAAAAGTGATAAATGTTTACCAAAAACGAGGAATGATTCCTCCCAAATAGGAATGGTTGGCAGCTAAGCATGAATCTAAAAAAATCTCAATACGGTAAAAGCGCTGGTACGCAAAACCAGAGATCTCGGTTTCAAGTTTCAAGTTGTCTCTGCCATTCTTTTTTTCTCATTCAATTAAAGGTTCCCAGTCAGTTTTTCATTGGTTTGACTTTAAGCCTGAAAATTGGAAGGCTCCCTCCCGTGAGGCCGCACCTTGATCGCTGTGTAGATGATGATGTGCTGGACATCTCTCCACGTCAGGCAGGGCTTGGCCTGTATCATCAGGGCTATCATGCCGGCTGCCAGCGGGGCGGCTGCCGAGGTGCCCGTGTGGCTGGAGGTGCAGCCCGTGCCCTTGGCTAAGGTCCAGTCCGTCGTCACCTACGATCGGAGATCGGAGAAACGAAATAGAGACGTTCAAGCGATGTTCAAATTGGGAGATACAAGCAACTTCGACTTTGCTGAAGAATAACAGCAACATGCATTGTTGAAAAATAATTGTTATCATTATTAATGTTTTTTCAAATTTTTTTTTCACGTTTTTCACATTTTTCAAATTTTCCCTCGCAGGCAAGGGCTGAATTACGGAAAACAATACAATCAAGACTTAAAAAGTAAGAATGAAATGAAATTATAACATAATGATTATTAATAACATAATAATTATACCAGTACATTGCTGAAGAATAACACGATATACATTGGTGATATACAAAAATGTTGCAAACTGCTTACTGACTAAAATTACCAAAATGCAAATCTTAAAATTTAGTGGGCCTGACGTTTCGATCCTAGCAGGACCTTTCTCAAAGACCTTTCTCTCTGCCTTTGAGAAAGGTCCTGCTTGGATCGAAACGTCAGGCCCACTCAATTTTACAATATACATTGCTGAAAAATAACACAATCTGACAATATACACTGTCCGTTAAAAAATAGCAGAGAAAATTTGGACTGGACTGGGACTTGAATCCAAGCCTTGCGATGCATCGTAACTCAAGTTACGATTGATAACCGATCGTAACTGTTCATAGGCCGTATGTTTTCTGTGAATCTCCCATCACCTTCTGATTGATTGTAAGCTGCGATGAGTTTTATGAAATCGACCACAGTGCTCATAAAGAGGGACTAACGGTCGATTGCACCAAACTCATCATAACTTACGGTCAATCGCAAGACAATGAGCGATACGCAGAAACCATACGGTGTATCACAACTTGCAATGGGTTATCCATCGTAAGTTGAGTTACGATGCATCGTAAGGCTTTGTGACATCCACCCTGCAGTAGATTTCAACAAATCCATCGTAGCCTATTATCATTCGCAAGACGATGAGCGATGCGCAGAAACCATACTGCCTATCACAACTTGCAGTGGGTTATCCATCGTAAGTTGAGTTACGATGCATCGTAAGGCTTTGTGAAATCCACCCTGTCCCTGCAGTAGATTTCAACAAACCCATCGTAACCTATTATCATTCGCAAGACCATGAGCGATACGCAGAAACCATACTGCTTATCACAACTTGCAATGGGTTATCCATCGTAAGTTGAGTTACGATGCATCGTAAGGCTTTGTGACATCCACCCTGCAGTAGATTTCAACAAACCCATCGTAGCCTATTATCATTCGCAAGACGATGAGCGATGCGCAGAAACCATACTGCCTATCACAACTTGCAATGGGTTATCCATCGTAAGTTGAGTTACGATGCATCGTAAGGCTTTGTGAAATCCACCCTGTCCCTGCAGTAGATTTCAACAAACCCATCGTAACCTATTATCATTTGCAAGACGATGAGCGATGCGCAGAAACCATACTGCCTATCACAACTTGCAATGGGTTATCCATCGTAAGTTGAGTTACGATGCATCGTAATCTTTGTGAAATCCACCCTGTCCCTGCAGTAGATTTCAACAAACCCATCGTAACCTATTATCATTCGCAAGACCATGAGCGATACGCAGAAACCATACTGCCTATCACAACTTGCAATGGGTTATCCATCGTAAGTTGAGTTACGATGCATCGTAAGGCTTTGTGACATCCACCCAATGTGGGTTTTCAGACACTTACAATGTTGCGCTTATTAGCTGCTCCACTGCTGAACGTGACGGCCAGCATGGAGGCACACTGCTCAGCATAGTACGGCATCTGGCCTGACTCATCCACAGCACCTAAGGAATAATGCAGCAAGTAGGAGATGAGTGACACTGAGCATGTGGTATCATACGGGATACTTGAGTGGGAAAATACGGGTTAAGGATTGCATTGTGTTTGGCGGGTTACACGTGGTCTGCTTAGGGTTAGGTTTGGCTGGGCTGGGTTAGGTTGGGGTGTATATTTATGTTGTGTTCAGGGTATTACTAGGGTAGAATTAGCTGGATTGGGGTTAGTTTGGTTTGGATCGGGCTGGAGTTACATGTACAGGGTCAAGTTTGGCTAGGTAAGGCAGGGTTTGGTTCCACTTTGCTGGAAAAGATTTACAGTGTAGGTGGCTTAGAGTTGGGGCAGGGTTACATGTATGAACATGAAGTGCTACAGGTTAGAGTTAGTTCGCATGAGGTTGGGTTTGGTCACAGGTCCATGTAGGTTTGGTTTGGATGGGTTACACAGTGGGTCTTACCAATTGTCACAGTATACATCGAGTTTGCATATCCGTCATAGTTGCAGTTGTCCTCATTGCGCCCGCCGTTTCCGCTAGCAACGACAAAGATGCTGCCCAGGCCTTTACGGCCTGCAGTGACGCCATGCTTGAGAGCTTGCTGCGAGGCCAAAGAAAAGTTACACAGGACTGTGACATCTATCCCGCTAGTGGTTGAATACAGTCAGCCAGGGCTGACAAATAGAACTGGGAGGGGTGACTTGTCTGAAGCAAGGCATAAGCCTCCATCCCTATTGGAGGTACATGTAGACTGCCAGCCAAGGCTGATAAAAAGATCTGGTAGGGGTGACTAGTCTGAAGCGAGGCATGAGCCTCCATCCTTATTGGTGGTAGACTGCCAGCCAAGGCTGACAAATAGGACTGGGAAGAGGTGAGTAGTCTGAAGCAAGGCATTTGCATCCATCCCTATTGGTGGTAGACTGCCAGCCAAGGCTGACAAATAGAACTGGGAGGGGGTGAGTAGTCTGAAGCAAGGCATAAGCCTCCATCCCTATTGGTAGTAGACTGCCAGCCAAGGCTGACAACTAGAACAGGGAGGGGGTGAGTAGTCTGAAGCAAGGCATAAGCCTCTGTCCCTATTGGTGGTAGACTGCCAGCCAAGGCTGACAAATAGAACTGGGAGGGGGTGAGTAGTCTGAAGCAAGGCATAAGCCTCCATCCCTATTGGTGGTAGACTGCCAGCCAAGGCTTACAAATAGAACTGGGAGGAGGTGACTAGTCTGAAGCAAGGCATGAGCCTCCATCCCTATTGGTGGTAGACTGCCAGCCAAGGCTGACAAATAGGACTGGGAAGAGGTGACTAGTCTGAAGCAAGGCATAAGCCTCCATCACTGGGAGGAGGTCACTAGTCTGCAATGACATCTAGGTATACACTGTACATGTACAATCTCTACTGGTAGTAGTCTGCCAACCAAGGCTGACAAATACTTGTAATACTGGGAGGAGGTGTCTAGGGTGAAGCAGGGCATGACACTCCATCGCCATTGGCAGTACACTGCCAGCCGAGGCTACCATACAGCACAACCAGGACGGATGTCTGCTTGTACTACACTATGAAGAATGACACACGGAAAAACCTTCATCCTTCCCCGTGGCACATTGTCAGCCAAAAAGCCGGCCGTAAAAAAGAAGGAGAGGGAGGGGTAATTGCATGAGCCAGTGGCTAGCCCGTGGCAAGGTATAAACCCCCCCCCCACGCCATCACCATTATCCAATCCCCATAAAAGGCCAACTGGCCATCAATCAAGATACTGACACACTGGAGGCTAGGGGATGGATGCCAGGGGGGGAGGGCGATCTCCCTATGAAAAAAATCCATCTCCCTATGAAAAAAATCCAAACTCACCTGAGCCAGAGGGTGAGGCCCATCCACCGTCTTCCCATCATCGTCAGGTCCCCAGCTGTCAAGCGGGAGAAAATTCAAAGCAGGTGTTAGACTAAAAGAAGCGTTCAGTTCCATTAATTTGCTTACAAAGACAGGCAGGGAGCGAGGGTATTATTTTTTTTTCATACCATGATATACAGTCTCAATGGTACCACGGGTGGCAGTATACCATCTCGATGATACCACGGTATACCATCTCGATGATACCACGGTATACCATCTCGATGATACCACAGTATACTATCTCGATGATACCACAGTATACCATCTCGGTGATACCACGGTATACCATCTCGACGATACCACGGTATACCATCTCGACGATACCACGGTATACCATCTCGATGATACCACGGTATACCATCTCGATGATACCACGGTATACCATCTCGATGATACCACGGAATACCAATTACCCAGGCATCAATTAAACAACAATAAACAACCACAAACATAAGAAATTGCAATCGAATGCCAGACACATTACTCAGTTAAACCGTTTCAACCGGGGGATTTTGTTCTTTTTCTTTCAACAGTAACATGCAAAAATTGCACAAACTGCTTGATGACTGAAATGAACAAAATGCACATATTGAAAAATCAGGCGAGCGTGTAAACACAAACCATTATTAAGCTGTATAACATCTGTGAACGTATGTTTCAAGGACGCTGGTATGCCGACTGCATTGAGGCGGAGAAAACAGCTGGTTCATTCATATGCAAATAAGATGCAAATGAGGCCCCGGGTAATCCGGCTTCGGTCACTCTGGACGATCAATGGAATTTCCGGCCTTACTGTACCTGCAGCTGTAGATGTCATTAATATGCATGTTCTTGTTGAATGCCGTGGCCTCTAGGCTGTCTGTCATTGGTCCGTCCAACAAGCGGATACCTGCATTGGGTGAAACAAAGGATGAATATTCATGAGTTTGGCAAGAATATTCATGTTTTGGGGTTGATTTGCCTTGAAAGGGGTCTGAATGCAATAAAATCACAGTCAAAAACTATACGGTCTCTGATCCTGATCCCTTTTCCAAAACCCGGCTTAGGCTCAGGCTCCGGCTTTGTCTTTCTTTCTTTTGTCCGTTTTAAAATACAAAGCTGAAAATGGGAGGCTTTTGGCTTCGTTTTAGAATGTAATACTGCGTTTTGAAAAAGAATCCAAAGCTTCAACTTCAACAAAGAACTCCAACCTGTGTTTTCAGCTCTTGGATTAACAAAGACAAAGCCGGAGCCTAAGCCGGGCTTTGGAAAAGGGCCCAGATGTACCGGTACACATGCACATTGTGTATTTATATTTATAATGGATGTCAGCCATGTCTGGACTTACATGTAGGCCTACAGTAAACATGAACAAAAACCCAGTGAACCCATGACATTTACACACTACATGTGCATGTACATGTACCTACGGGTGCATAGCATTCATTATTAGTGTACAGTACACTGCCTTCATCTACAAATGTATTGGCAATGTTGGGGTTCAGAATATTAAGGGCTTGGCATGGGTATCTGGTCACTAACAGAGACTAACGTGCCATCAGAGGCCAAATACATGTTTATATATTGTACATGTACTGTACAATGTAAGTACAGGTACATGTACAGTGTATGTGCTTTACAGGTACATACCGGTATGTGTATAAAGTGGAAAGTTTGCAGTGACAACTAATGTAAATCATGTCTGCGAGATGGAGTGTGGCTCTGAAAAGATCCAGTAGCTCAATGTTTTGGGCAGTGTGTACATGTACCATGAACTGTCTGTCCACTGGAGAGCGCTGGAATCCATGTACATGTACGTGTACATGTACATGTACTCTATCAATCATCGGTGCTTGAAATGTGTGGTGGATTGCCAAGATTGTCAAACACACATGTACACCCAGGTAATGGACATGTACACTGTACATGTACACATGTACATGTACTGTACATGTACTTCACAGGATGCTTTACAGTTTACACTGTACGGTACATGTACATTACATAGTGTACATGTACATGTACAATGTACATGTGTCCATGTACTGTACATACATAATGTATGATCAGCTTGTAATTGTACAATGTACGTGGATATTGGAATTTGGGTGCTAAATTAACTTACAGACTGTAAAAAAGTAAATTTACACGTGTACAAAAACTGTTACAAACCGCTCACTGACTAAACTGACCTGCACTTTGTATATGTACGGGGGGGGGGGGGGGGGGGGGGGGGGGGGGTACATACATTTCAAAAGTTAGAGGGCCTGACATTTTGGTCCTACCGTAGCAGGACCTTTCTCTCTGCCTTTGAGAAAGGTCCTGCTGCTGCTAGGATCAAAACATCATTCAATATAACCTACAGTACATGTACTGTACTGTAACAAGTGGAACTTTGGCTGGCAAACTGCTACACTGTATGTCAGCAGGGCTTTTCATGCTTTGACAAATGCTGGTGCAAAATTGGCACAAGTGCATACATGGTACACGTACAGCATACATTTATGCATGTACACGGACACATGTTCCGTTTGTTTGATCAATGTTCAATGTGCATGAATTGGCATGTATATCTCTGGGCATCTGAAGACTGCATTTCCCCCCAAAAACCAAAATAAAGGTTGGCTCTACATGTACAGTGTAGTGAGTGTACATGTACAGTACAACAATGGCGACTGATAGGTCTGCCTATTTATGCACATGCCCATACAGGTTACTGCATCAAATAAATTTTATCGACCCAAAACAATACGCAATTGAAGTATAATAGTGTATAGTGTAATAGTATTATAATAGTATAGTGTATGTACATGTAGGCCTACACCCGGCTAAGGTCTAATTTCCATCCTCATTCATGGTTTGTGTTCGTTCGTCAAGTCCTTTCCCTCTCAGCCGGAGAATTTTAACAATAAAGATTAAAGACACCCACCCCCCCCCCCCCCCCGGCCTTGGCACAATATCTGCGCATTCACACAAGGAAAAAATCATCGGCTTGTGGATCATGCACAGCCATGTGGAAATAAACAGCTCATTGTGGTGACACCGGATGTTTGTCTGCGTGCACTGAACTGTGGGATGTACATGTACATGTATTATATGAAAGATCTCTTTTTCCCAGAATTTCGACCTTTCTTCTCGACGCAAACATCATGTTATCTACTGTATGACGCAATGCGGTACATGTGCCCGCCGCTAAACAATCTTCAAATCCACCACACGACCTCAACCAGCTCGGTGGTCAAGTGGTTAAGACATCTGCACTAGAAAGCAGGAGTCGCGGGTTAGAATCCCGCCTGAGTTACACTTACAGTACCTGAAAAAATTTCATCAGGCATCAGGCAAAGTACTGAACACTGTGTTTATCATGTCGAGCAGGGCAAACCCTTATTGACTTACGTACATGTGTACGTGTACCGGTACATTCTCCTTGACACAAACATCATGATATAGACTGTAGGTCCTTGAAGCATTCAGATGCACAGTGATGGGCAAAATTGGCAAAAACTCGCTATGTTTCCAGAAACGCAAGAAGAACTGCATTTCAGAATGTTGGGAGATTTCACTGTAAATTCACACAGAAAAAAAAAATTGCAATTCAAAATTGCAATTCAAAATTGCAATTCAAAATTGCAATTCAAAATTGCAATTCAAAATTGCAATTCAAAATTGCAATTCAAAATTGCAATTCAAAATTGCAATTCAAAATTGCAATTCAAAATTGCAATTCAAAATTGCAATTCAAAATTGCAATTCAAAATTGCAATTCAAAATTGCAATTCAAAATTGCAATTCAAAATTGCAATTCAAAATTGCAATTCAAAATTGCAATTCAAAATTGCAATTCAAAATTGCAATACAAAATTGCAATACAAAATTGCAATACAAAATTGCAATTCAAAATTGCAATTCAAAAATTGCAAAATTCAAAATCAAAATTCAAAATCAATATTCTGTTACTGCTATTGAGTCCAACTCTATGTGACAAGATGCAGTGCATGACTAGTGTTCACTGTTCAGGCTACATGTAACGTCGGCAAAGCTCATAGGGGAAAGATCTATTGAGATTGGTCCGCATGGCAAGGCACGCCAAATAGAATTAGAGAGCCAGTGGATTGGTTAATAAAAGCCTGCTGAAAAAATTCCATTATAAAAAATTTAACTCAAAAGGCATTATGTGATCCTATTCCCTAGATTGCTCTAGTCTACATGTACATGTACAATGTAGGCCTCCATGTACCCATGTACATTTTACATACATGTACATGTACATTTAGCTACAGGTACATGCGTACATGTACATATATATACACTGTACATGTAGGTTTATACATGTGCAGTACATGTAGTGTATGTGTGCACTCTAACAATCTCAATCTACACATGTACATGTACAATGCATATCTAAGCTATTCTGTACTATAAATACATGTACATGTACATGTACATTGTACATTGTGTGCAAACTGTAGGCTACAATGTACAGTACTGTACATGTACTTCACTTACATGTACAAAAATGTACATGTAAGTGAAGTACATGTACATGTACAGTATACAGGTGTATTTTACATTGTACAAAGTCCTCAGTTTGTCTAAATACATGTACCGGTAATTTAGGAATGCGATCTACATGTACATGTACATGCACATGTACCAGTACTGTACAATTGTGATACATTACTTTACACCTGTGCATCAAGGTACATGTACACTGTACATATTGTACACCGGTGACAGAACAAGGAGTAAATGAACTGTACATGTTCATGTACATGTACTGTACATGTAATGTACACGTTGTAATGTACATGTACATGTACATGTAAACATGTTCATACACATACACATACATGTACATGTACATGTACACAACTACATGTACACATGTACATGTACACATACATGTACATGTGCAGGCATGTGTACTGTAATCACATGCACCTGTACACTATATATACGTGTACATTTTAATAAGGTACATGTACAGTACGGTCTATCCAAAGCCGACAGGTTTTTATTAACAAGTGCCATTAAATGTACCACAGTACATCACTATGCTCTTTGAATGATTACCAGTTGTGGCAGATCGGTAAAGACAAGAGTGCCAAGATAGTGCAACCGTTGGGTTCACTGTTTGGGGTGAGCACGGTAGTTGCCCGTCCCTCGTTTCGTTCGGCTACGAGGTGGTTCAGCCTGTAGCTGAGGAATGCCGCAGAGCGGACAGAGTTGAATCATGGTGCAATTTCCTACCTCCATGGTGCAACGCAGGAGATGGGGGGGGGGTAGGGGGATGGTTTACGACAGTCTGAGCACTGTGCGCGGGTTGAATGCACATTCACATGCACCTGTGCATGGCGCAAAGGCACCGTAGACATTGCTTGCTTGGAAACCTGTACATGTTATGTCACGGCTGCCAACCTACATTGTACATGTATCTAAAAGGAAATTAGGAATACTTCTGCTAAAAAAAAAAAGAGGAATCGCAGAGCAAACTACACAGGATTACATACATGTGTATTTCCAAGCCAAAAATCAGAATCTGTTGTCACAAGCTTGTAAAAAGTGATTAATTGTTTCAAAAAAAAAGGGGAATGCTTCCCCCAAAATAGGACTGGTTGGCAGCTATGCTACATGTACAGTAGTACAGCATCTGTGGGTTGGATTGTACAGCATCTGCATTGGATTAAGCTTCATTGTGTGGCCATCAGCGGCCATCTTTAAAAAAACAAAACAATAAATGCCCTGGCCTGGTGCTCTTGCTCTTTGCAAGGAGGACACAGCCTCAATCCGGCAGAATCCTCCGATTGCCACTAGGATCAAAAGTGCCTGCATTCCTCAATCCTACACAATTATTTTCGGGATTTATTGAACGAAGTCTGTGGAGGAGGAGGGAGAGGGGGATGGGGACGGGGAAAGGGAGAGGGGAGGGGCAGGGAGAGGGGTAGGGGTGGGGATAGGTAGGGGCAGGGAGAGGGGGATGGGGAGGGAGAGGGGATCAGGAGGGGGACAGGGAGGGGCAGGGCAGTGGGATGGGGAGAGGCAAGGGCAGGGAGAGGGGGATGGAGAGAGAGTGGGGGGTGGGGGAGAGAGAGGGGGATGGGGAGGGAGAGGGGGGTGGGGAGAGAGAGGGGGTGAGGAGGGGGACAGGGAATGGCAGGGGAAGGGAGAGGGGGATGGGGAGGGGCAGGGAGAGGGGTGGGGCAGAAACAGGGGGATGTGGAGCGGGATGGGGGTGGGTAGGGGGAGGAGGTGGGGAGGGACAGAGAAAGAGGAAGGGGCAGGGGGTGAGGAGGGGGACGGGGAGGGGAATGGGCAGAGGATGGGGAAGGGACAGGCAGGGAGAGGGGCAGGGGGATGGGGATGGGCTGGTAGAGGGGCTAGGTAGGGGTGGAGGGGGTGAAACACAAACATCCTATTGGGAACTTGGGAAGGGGGATTTACCAATCGCTCGGCTGGATTCTAACAGCGCAGGGTAACAAACTTCCCATTAAAAGCATTGGGAACGAGGGAGTAGCTACTGTACCATTACTCATAGGGGTGATTATTGCCACTATTTTAGTATCATCCCCTAGGGATGATTGAACGAAAACACTTACCACACACTGGGGCACACTGATGTTAAACAGAGGCCCTGCGGTGCTGTACAAGCAGGGAGAGTGCCAAAATGCAACTGCTCTACGAGCTTATGGTTAAAATGTCCGGACTTAAATACTACATGTACAGTGTACAAGTGGCCCAGAAGTGGTTTTACAAGCGGTATTTTGCAGGCTTTGTGTAACCTCAAAGGTCTTGCACAGCTCCCTCATGACTATGAGCAAGAATATTGCCAGCTTGCTTACTTCATCCTGTTTTCCATCTTCGTACAAACTGGATCCGTTCAAGAGGAACGTGAATAGATACCTTTCGTTCCCTTTGACTCTGTTTTCTTTCTGTATCTGTCCATTCCTCTTCTATTTTTCATGTAGCCATCGCCTCGAGTGGCCTTATAAGGCCTTATGATTGGAGATCTTTAAAAAAAAAAAAAAAAAAAACATCTTAGATGTCCGGACTGAAAAACTCCCAAGTGGAAACGGCTGCATTTCCCCATGATTTGAAATTTGATCATCATCTCGGTTAAACTTCCCATCCGTGTAGTCCGGAGAAAGACAACCTCATCAGCAATGCTTACTGCTGCACCGTACACGTGCATGTAAAGCACATCAATGGAGTTCAAATCAAATTAATTTCTATCTAGAATATGATATATGGTACAGTACATGTGCAGTATGCTGGTTTATGCTGTAATTACAATTTTCATAAAACCGTTTCCAGCATGCAGTTTTGCAGTAGGGGTTTTCGGTGACACCATGTGCAAATATTTTCTTTGGCAAGGGAATTTCTTTGGAGTGATTTTGAAATGAATCAGATAGAATGCAACTGTCAGATCTTTTCAGAATCACATTGCCTCAAAGAACATAGCATTTTGGTTTCACCACGAATCCTTGCTTACACAATAAACGTTATTATTAGTGGGATTTGAATCATGATTTGGACTCAACTATTATTTTTTCACATGTACATGACTACATGTGCACATGTACATGTGCACCTGTACATGTACATGCATACCGGTACATGTAACTAGTACTGTAAGTATGTACATGTATTATGCATGTACTGTATGTGTAGATGTATGCTAACATGTACATGAACATGTACATTGTACATGTGCGTATATGTACATGTACATGCACATGCACATGTACACCCAAACATGCATACCGGTATGTGAATGTACATGTACATGTGCATGTAAATTATACATGCTAACATGTGCATGCTAACATGTACATGTACATGGTATGCACATGTACATGTGCAATTGCACACACATGTACATGTACATGTACTGTACATGTACTGTGCATGTACTGTACAATGCACACATGTACATGTGCACGTACATGTACGTGCACATGTACATGTACATTTTACAGTCAGTACTTTAGACTCATTCCCTATCCATCCCTACCCATCCACAATGTACATGTACATGTACAGTACAGTACGTACCGGTATGTACATGTACATGTACATGTAGTAATACACCAAAACTCAGTTGGTGAGGTGAGTACGGGTAAATAAATGATCAGTCTCGCAAGTGGCCATTTTCCCGGGGCAACCCTCCAGCAGAGTCTTACCTCCCGCTTGTTGTTCCAAGGGGAAGGCATCAGTGCATGACAAGGCATTTGCGCTGCCCTCACACCCCCAGTCCCCCCCCCTCCCCCTCCCTCTCCTCCTCCTCCTCTCCTCTAGCATCAGGTGGCTATGCACTTGCCACCTGCAGCCCATTCACTTCACGCCAGGCTGTTTTCTCTCCCGTCTCTCCGCCCCGTTCCCTCGCACAGACCCCTGTGCATTCCCCAGTGGCAAGTCTGGCAAACACTGCCACGGCTGCAGTCTACAATCGTGCATGCACGCGCCTTTTAAATGTACTGTACATGTACATGTACATCAAGCCTCGCGCTTAAGGTTCTTTTTAACTAGCCCACCGGGCTAGTAAATTGAGTTTTTTGCTAGCCCGCAGCAAGTTTTACTAGCCCTGTATATCAAATATTGAATTTAACACAAGATTGGTGATATACAAAAATGTTGCAAACTGCTTACTGACTAAAAATACCAAAAAGTAAATCTAAAATTTAGTGGGCCTGACGTTTCGATCCTAGCAGGACCTTTCTCAAACCTTTCTCTGCCTTTGAGAAAGGTCCTGCTAGGATCGAAACGTCAGGCCCACTAAATTTTAACACAAGATTATTAGGTCAAGTAAAACAAATTGTTAGTTTCTACTTTCTCATCCCTGCCCGCATCGGTTGTTGCCGCCACACCGCTGTCTACTTTTTACTAGTCCGCTGGGCTAGCAAAGTGGGTCATTTTACTAGCCCGCAGCTGTTTTTACTAGACAATGACCGTCGGGCTAGTGCTAAGGTCGAGCCCTGTACATGTACATATGTACATGGGTACCGGGTATGCGTGCGTATTGGCTGGTTCCTCGCTTGCGAGGATCAGGGAGTTCGAGGGTGCCTGCATGCCTGCTGATGGCTATGAAGGCCGATGCATGACGCCCAGGTCTTGCCAGAACGTGGGCAGACAAAGGTGATGGTAAGGGCCAGCTTGTTGGTTGGTGTCTTTCTCCTTGCGTTTTCTCCTCCTCTTCTGTCATGTACTGTACATGTACATGTACATGCACTATATACGGTACAATGTAATGCAAATGGCATACCCAGGGTTCCACACTAGCAATTTTTTTTACTTGCCCTTTGGGCAAGTGAATTTATCATTTTTCATATTTTTACTTGCCCGAATGGAAAATCTACTTGCCCGAAAATGAAAATAAAAGAAAACATTAAAAATTGAAGTTATCAATTTAATCCTAAATCACTTAAGCCTTTCAATAACATTATGAGTTTGCTAAAAGCTGTGATTTATTATAATTCTAAATTTTCAAAACCCATCATCATTATCAGAGTTCTCCCCATGATCTTGAAAAAAGTATGGGGCTTTTGGCTCAAAGTCCACTGCGCTTCACAGTAACAGTATCTGTTAATAAGTGTAACCATTCATTCAGGAGAAGACGAGCAGAGTACACTGTTCGAAACGTCAAGTTCCTCCAGTTCTTTTCAGAACCACACTTACTCACAAAAGAGAATTTACATGGTGTCTCCGCAAACCTATTTATCCTGATATTCTCACCATGCAAACCTTCAAATCTCATTTCCTATTTTTCCAAATAACGCACTGTCCGACAGAAATACTGATGGCTTGAAGAAATCAAGGCAATGCCTACATATAAAGCACTGTAACAAGATTATTACCGGTAATCATAAAAAATTATAAATCGTACAAAATTCATTAATACAATATAGTAAAAAAAAATATTAGCACACCAAGTCCTACTGTTCATGCATATTGCATATCAATTCTCAAACCTTCCTGATTCAATTCCTATCTCCAGCCTTCCTACATGTAAGTCTCTCTCTACATGTACATGTGTATAGATTATCTCCTTATTTCTTTTAGCCATTAACCTTGAGTGGCTTTATAAAATTATAGCCTTGTTTTGGGAGAATTTGCATAATTTATTTAACAAACATATTTTTTAAATACATAACGTGTGTATAGGCTAACTGTATTTATACACGGGAACTGCATTTGATGATTACAAGTGCCTTTGAGGAAGGTTTTGCTTGTCCTGATCAAATCATTACCAAGCCCCTCGACCATTTTACAGTAGACCCTTGAATAAGATAATCACCAACTGACTGAATGCAAAAGTACATGTACTGATGTAGCTCTGTGTCCCAGAGTAGGGTTTGGATGAAAATGAAATGTCATTTTTATTGAGGCATTTCGATCGACAGCCAGTAATTAAAAAGACACTTTCAGCCGGAGTCAGCATAATTCATGGTGCGGTACTGCAGGGCAGGCAGCGGGTAATTGCTAATTAGAATTGCCATCAGAGGGCTGCAGAACACCTGATGCAGTGATGGATGAACAGAAGTTGACTAATCTTCAACTATAGACTTTGTATAGTACATGTACCGTACATGTAATATACAAAGACTGTACCTACATGTATGTTATGTATACTGTACATATCTACATGTACACATGTACGTGTACATGTACAACATGTACAGTATGTAAAGTATGGAGTCTATGGACCTGCGGTGGATTTCACAATGTACATTATTTTTTACAATGCATCGTACATGTACATGTACATGTACATGTACATGTACATGTACATGTAACTCAACGTAGCCCTAACAGTTGATAGAACAAGTACGTGCACTGTAGATGAGTGGTGACCATTGGTCGTGGTAATTTGAAGGTTCAGGAAGGATAAGGAATACTGTAGTACATGTTATTGTACAATGTACATGTACATGTACTGGTAGTTATACATGTACAGTATGGACTTCTGGGATGGATTTCACAAAGCTTTACAAATACCGTAAATCGTATACGTAACAGTATACATGTACATGTAACTCAACATACATGTACTGTACGCTGGATAACCCATTGTACATGTACATGTACATTGTGTACTGTATACTGGATGGTTTTTGTGCATCGCTCATCATCTTGTGATTGAAATGTAAATGAAATACATACACTGTACATGTACATGTACATGTACATTGTACATACATGTACATGTACATGTAGTACATGTACATGTAGTACATGTACATGTAGTACATGTACATGTAGTACATGTACATGTAGTACATGTACAGTATGTGCACGTACATGTATCCTCTTCTACATGTACATGTACTGTACATATACATTGTACGTGTATGTGTGTACGTATGTACATGACAGTCTGCAATGTCCTGAACTTGTCAGTGCACATCAAATGAATATGGGTCTGAGATACAGTAGTGTACTTGGGGAGTACTGTTTTCAAATACTAAAACGTTGAGGAATTGGGTCCGGCATCAATTTCATCGGTGCCCCATTCGCAAAGGGGGGGGGGGGTGACTTAATAGAGACCAGCTGACCAAGCCAAGCTCCCTCCTCATCGGACTGACCGTACCATGGAGCCGTGCCTGCACTGAGCAATTAATAAGAGAATGCCAGTCACAGGCGATCAATGGGTACATGTAAACACCATTGACAGGCCTGTTTTCCCTGCGAACCATTTCCATACTGAATCAATTGTTATAATTGAGAGGGGGGTTTATGAAATGGGCCCCTGAGAGATCATCTACAGTACAGTACTTCCACCACTATAAACAGTTTCCATTAATTTCCTAAGACGTATGTGACATGTACAAGTATTTTGTACATTGTACACACGTACAATATGTACAGCACATTACATTTGATAGATGACAGTAGGTTTTAAGAGTGGGGAAAAAAGAGTAAAGTCGAATCCCAAGTCTCCCATTACGAAGAGCTTGGTCATAACTCAGCTATGAAGAGAATATTTTATAAGTGCAGTGGTCGATTTCACCTACACGTAACTCATCGTAACTTACCATCAATCGCCAGACGATGAGCGATGCACAGAAACCATATGGCCTATCACTGACTTACGATGGATTATTCATCGTAAGTTGAGTTACAGTATGATGCATCGGTGAAAACCAACCATGGTCATGTATACTGTACATGTACCTACATGTACAGTATACATGTACAGACGATGAGCGATGCACAGAAACCATACGGCCTATCACCGACTTACGATTATTCATCGTAAGTTGAGTTATGATGCATCGGTGAAAACCAACCATGGTCATGTACATGTATACTGTACATTTACCTACATGTACAGTATACATGTACAGACGATGAGCGATGCACAGAAACCATACGGCCTACATGTATCACCGACTTACGATTATTCATCGTAAGTTGAGTTATGATGCATTGGTGAAAACCAACCATGGTCATGTATACTGTACATGTACAGGTCTACATGTACAGACAATGAGCGATGCATAGAAACCATACGGCCTATCACTGACTTACGATGGATTATTCATTGTAAGTTGAGTTATGATGCATCGGGGAAAACCACCCATGGTCATGTAAACTGTACATGTAAAAAGTGCTTACTGATTTTACACACCATAAATACATGGTTTGAATCCTAATATCTTTTGAAATAAAAAATTCAAAGGCGCTGTTAAGGGTCAAACTACATGTACAGACTATGAGAGATGCATAGAAACCATACGGCCTATCACTGACTTACGATGGATTATTCATCGTCAGTTGAGTTATGATGCATCGTTGAAAACCACCCATGGTCATGTATACTGTACATGTAAAAAGTGCTTACCGTACTGATTTTACACACCATAAATACATGGTTTGAATCCTAATACCGGTACATGTATCTTTTGAAATAAAAATTCAAGGGTCCTACAATGTAGGATAAAAAGTCTGTTCTCTGTTCCTCTAAATTTAAGATACAAGTATCTCGTCCTGGTTGATTATATGTTCATCTACATGTATATTGTATAGTATGTACTACATGTATATTGTATAGTATGTACTACTGTACATGTACATGTATGGTACAGTGTACATGTACTGTACATGTACAAATTGTACATGTAATGTACATGTACATACCGGTATGTACATGTACATGTACGGTACAGTGTACATGTACATTGTGTACACGTATGTACATGTAATGTACATGTATTACAAAATGTACACATGTACATGTACTACACACTGTACAATGTACATGTACATGTATTACAAAATGTACACTACACTGTACATCACATGTCCATGTACAGCATATCTGTTCAGAAGACCTCAACTAATGATGCACAGTATGGCACATTATGCCCATTTCCTTAATTTCAGGCAGAAATTGATTTTTTCTCAGGGCCCCAAAATGGCTCTGATTTGAAGCAGGTGTAAAACAGCCAGCCAACTGCAGAAAACAGAAATGGTCGGACAAATTGCTCGCAGCTGTGCACGGCTCCACTACATGGTACACAGAACAAGCAAGACTGAGAAAATGGCCAGGTACATGTACATGTACAGCATATTGAAATTTAAGAGGTCTTGTCACACTCAAATAGAACATCCAGAATATGGATTTATCTAATGTCATTCAAATACTTATAGAAAGCCTTTCCGAGGACCAATCCACTTCAAATGATTCTTGCACATTGATGGGGTACAGTACGGTACACACAGTGTACATGCAGTTTCCATATTTACGACTGGGGTTCGAGCTTTTGCACGGTAGTGTACATACGTGTATGTATTACATGTATGTATACACTGTACATGTACATGTACATGTACATGTTCTGTACATGTACATGTGTACATGTGCTTATCTACATGTACATGTACTGTACATTGTACATGTACAGTGTATACGGTACTTCTCAAATGCACTTTGAATCTACATGTACATGTACAGTACATGTACATGTACATGTACATGTATTGTTTCATTTGCACTGACATGTACATGTACAATGTACATGTACAACCATTGACAAGAAAGCATACATGTACCGGGTACATGTAACTTGTCTGATCAGCCATCCCCTTGTGCGTGCATTTTTTTCCTTCAGCAGAACACTGCATGGCAGCTGTGCGCTATCGCATGTAATTATTGTTTCATTTGCACTGACTCTGTCCTTGAAACTAATCGCCAACATCGCTATTTCTATTTTGATCCAGAAGGACACGGGCTACTTACCGATAATTTTTTTAGCACCTACACTAAAGCTCTTGCTAATAAATACTGTACAAGGTGGCAAAGGTTTTCCAAGCTACACAATCCCTCTCCCGATATATTGTTCACAGCCGAGTTGCTTCAGCAGCGCAGTAGCGACGGGATTGCGATACATTTGCGAGGATATAATTCAGCGGCACGTTCAAACGAAATCTCATCAGTTACTGACGGCCTCCGTTTCGACAGTATCTCGTACATCATCTCGTTACACGTGTATTACAATCCACATCACGTCGTCGTCCGGAGACTTGGGTATTCACAAAAGGCCTGTTGGATAATTGCTTCATGGCCCACTGAGCAACTACGCAAATGAATCTGACCGTCCCTGAGTGATTTCGCTTAACCTGTAGCCCCACTGGAGGCAAACCTGTCTGGTCCCCAAATACTTCTGGAATAATTAAGAGTAGGAGACACAAGGCGTCTGTAGGCGCGAAAGGCTTCCAAAAATGTTCCCAAGTAGGCTTGGAGGAAGTGAACAAGCTTGCAAGATTTATCCAGGGCTGTAACTTAGCTAGGAACTGATCAAGCTTGCAAGATTTATCCAGGGCTGTAAGCTAGGAACTGAACAAGCTTGCAAGATTTATCCAGGGCTGTAAGCTAGGAACTGATCAAGCTTGCAAGATTTATCCAGGGCTGTAAGCTAGGAACTGAACAAGCTTGCAAGATTTATCCAGGGCTGTAACTTAGCTAGGAACTGAACAAGCTTGCAAGATTTATCCAGGGCTGTAAGCTAGGAACTGAACAAGCTTACAAGATTTATCCAGGGCTGTAAGCTAGGAACTGAACAAGCTTGCAAGATTTATCCAGGGCTGTAAGCTAGGAACTGAACAAGCTTGCAAGATTTATCTCTGTAAGCTAGGAACTGAACAAGCTTGCAAGATTTATCTCTGTAGGCTTGGAACTGAACTGAAAAGTTTCCAGAATTTTTCTCGGTAGGCTTGGAACTGAAAGGCTTCCATAATTTTCCTGTGTAGACCTGGAACTGAAAAACTTCCCAAATTTTCCTGAGTAGGCTAGGAACTGAAAAACTTCCCAAATTTTCCTGAGTAGGCTTGGAACTGAAAAACTTCCTAAATTTTCCTGAGCCGCTTCCGCTTTCCAGTTAGAAATCTCGACTTCAAGTTGGGACAGACTCCGCAGAATTCAAAGAGAAAAAAACCCGCAACAACCTACGACCTCGGGCTACAGCCTCTACTGACCTGAGATCTGTGCGTTGTGAGCAACTCCGACTGAGCACTTGTCGTTGGCCACGGCCGCGATTTCGCCAGCGCACCGCGTCCCGTGCCGGTTCAGGGATTTCCCGTCGCCCTTGTGCACCTCCGGCATGGGGTCCGGGTCGTTGCTGTTCAAATCCCAGCTTCCTTTGGCATTCTGCAGAGTGGATGCAACAAGAGGAGAAAATAGAGAACTACATGTATACTCACGATGTAACATACTAGTTACAAATTGTACACAAGAATAAAATGGGCAAAGAAAACTTTTAACTGGACCGAGGACTTGAACCCGTGACCACTGAATTAAGTTAACGTACACATGTACCAGTGCTCTACCATCTGCATGACTTTTGTATACTATACATAACTACATGTACAGTATATTACAAGGCACTGTACCAGAAAACAGAGCAAGAGGAAGAAAAAAGAAAAAAAGGAAGGACAAGATATGTGAATGGGACGGGTATGGGGGCTGGAAAAGACAATGAGAGAGGCTGATGGAGGAGACTGGCTGCAAAGCCCCAACTATACTCACAATGTACTACTACTGTAGTTTTAACCAATCTCAAAAGTTAGAAATACATTATGAATGTGAAATCTATAAATGCCAGCTGTTTGGAGTCCCTACATGTACATTGAAGTGTCTAAATTCCATTTTACCAAGAGGATGCCACAAGAGGAGAAAATAGAAAATATTACTCACAATAAACTACTAGTCTACTACTACACTGTAGTTTTAACAAATCTAAAAAGTTAGAAAAACATTATGAATACATTATGAATGTGAAATCTATAAATGACAGCTGTTTGGAGTCCCTACTGTCTAAATTCCAATTTACAAAGTGGATTCAACACTGAGAAAAAAAAAGAAGAGAATCTTCATTGGCTGCAAAATTATGGGAAAGTGCATTTTGGGGTGTACAACCAGCAAATGCAATGACAGCGGTTTGAAGTCCCAGTTCCTAACATTGCTGCATTCCGCTGCAAAAGACGCTGGTTTTTAATGTTAAATCTATAAAATGACAGCAGTTGCGCCAGTCAGGAGTTACAACGTCTTGCTGCATTTCGCTGAGTGGATGCCGGCCGGGGGGGTGAAGGAGTAAAATTAGAATTGCGTTTGGCATTTGGAGAAAAGGAGAGCTTAATTTGGACTTCAAGGCACTCTTCATTAATTAATTATGGGCAATTTGAGGTGACTCTATCAATGACGGCAGTTGGGGTCTAGGGAGAGACCGTGAGCAGTCAACTTCCTTTGGCTTTCTGCGAAGTGGATGCAATAAGGAGAAAGGGAAGACTTTCAATTGGACTTGCGAGAACTCTTGAGAAAAAAATAGTTTGGGCGTAAACCGTGGAGAAAAGTGAGCTTTACTAGAAGTCCAGTGGAAGGCTCTGAAAAAAGGGGCGTTTTGGGTGCTAACACAGGTCATGCAGAGTCAACCAACTTTTCAGTGTGGATTTGTAAATTTTATTTGGGTTTTTGGGGGGACTATGGTAAAAGGCTTTTGGGGTTTAAAACTAGGAACGGGAGAGCTTTATTTCAACCGCAGTGCAGGGGACTTCTAGGAACATACACTTTTGATGTAAAGTCTATAAGTCCCCAAAGTGCAGTGTGCAATTTGTGTACTTGAACTGTAATTTTATGTACATTTTTGTCCCTTATGACATACATGTACAAGTACTGTACATGCGACGTAGGAGGTTGCCAGGGCAACCGAAACATAATTCCTGCACTGTACGCACTTCAAATTAAATTTGTACTGAAATTAGAGGATGGACTAGTATACCGTAATCTGCAAAAAGGTTGCAAATTGCTTACTGACTAAAATGACCGTAAAGCGAATTTCAGAAATTAGGAAGACTTACACCACAAATGTACTTTTCGATCCCAGCAGGACCTTTCTCAATTAAGGCAGATGAAGGTCCTGCTAGGATCCAAACGTCAGGCCCAGAAAATGATTGTAGAACTGACAAGCTAATGTATAATGTGTCATTGGTTGTACATTCTTCCAAATGTATCATGGACAGGCACCAGTAGGTAAATGTTTCTTAGGAAGGCCGTTTTTCATAGTGGGCAAATCTGGTCATCTTCTGATCGAGGTAAATTTATCCACTATACATACAGTACATGTACAATGTAGTACCATGCAAGGCTGACTCACTCCTGGCACAAATATGCAATGTACATACTGTACATGTACATGTTATGTACACACATGTACCGGGTACATACAGTTTGTACACATGTACATGTACATGTACATGTATGTACACATAAGTACTGTAAATTGTACTGTAGCGGGGTAGTGTACCGTAGGCTGTGTAGCCCAACAATTGATGTACAGCACATGTACATGTACATGTACATGTACAGTATGTACAGTACCAGTACATACGTGTACATGTACATGTACGGTATATGTACATGTACATTTGTACGTGTACAATGTATGTATGTACGGTGTACATGTAGCCCCCATGGTTTAACCATGTACAGTACAAGTACCGGCGGTACATGTACATGTACATGTAGGTCCCTCTCTACCTCCATGGTTCAACTAATGCAACGTCCACTTCTTTAATCTACATGTACATGTACGTGCTGGTGGGATGTGCTCACCAATGCATGTGCAATTATCTCTACCTACTGTACCACCAGTAGAGACATGTCAGTACAGTGTACATCATGGCCACAGGATTACATGCTTCCTTAGGCACTAGACAACCACTCAAGGAATCTGATATCTCTATAATATGCTGCCTATATACTTCATACTGTAATTAAACAGCCAGTCAGCTGCGGCCAGTGTGCACAGATAATTGCAATGGACTGCAACCTGAATCCTAAGGCTCAGCTTAGTTTAATTATGGTACATGTATGTTCCAGAGTTTGGTTATATTTTGTTGGCTTTTTTTTTTTTAGGGGGGATATTCAAAAAAAAAATTACTTCTATTTTCTGGGGGTGTTGTTTTAATTTTTTGTTATTTTATTAATTTTTAAAAAAGAATTATTTATTTTTTTAAATTATTTTTTTATGGGGGGGTGTTACAGTACATGTACACTGTATGGTATACTGTACATGTAAGTTCAACTGCCACTTTGAACAAGGGTCTCTAAGTTTGGAATCTTGGATGTGTTGCCTCTGTTCCTCAGGATCTCTTCAGAAATCAGAAACAAGATTTACAACTGAGGTAAATGCTGTTCACATCTGAATGAGCATGGGGGCATGATATCGATCCCACACGGAGGGGAAAAGATATAGATGTTTGAATCGCGATTTGAAAAAGTTTTTTTGGAAACACAAACCCACCCCAATTATCCGGTATTAATTAAAAGGATTGAAAACAGAAGTGAATAGATAATGCTGAGTACTTACGTAATTATCCAATAGGTCTTCATTCCTCCACTCAAGCCCTGCCAAAAAAACACAGAAAATTAGACAAATTATCATCAAAGCTAACCAAGACAAATAAAGAGTAGACATTCAAATTCAGTCCCAAAAGTTAGAGGGCCTGATGTTTCCAATCGATCCTAGCAGGACCTTTCTCAAAGGCAAAGTGCACTTTCAGTGTAGCACTTTGCATTTGAGAAAGGTCCTGCTAGGATCGAAACACGAGGACCTCAAACTTTTGAGATTTCTGTATTGCAGGTCATTTTAGTCAGCGAGCAGTTTGCATATTTATTTAGGTACTTTACATTTAAATAAGAATGCCCAATGTTTCCATCTATTTCCGTCCTACATGTACAGCCTCTTAAAGACCCTACACAACATTGGTCGAGATCAAAGAATAGCATCCATACGTTGTCTGATCCAACATATGCATGAAATAGCACACCTGTGAAAATTTCAGCTCAATCCGCCAACCGAGTCTCGAGAAAATCGTGAAAACCGCTTCATTTGTTTTGCGAAAATGCAGCATTCAATGCCGTGCTGTTCCGAAAAATAGTTTAGATCTCGGTGAGACATAAACTATTTCTTTTACTCATTTCTCCCCAAATACAACATTTTAGGCAGAAATATTTCAGTGCGAGGTTTCTACTATAATTAACCATCTTCAAACTGTGTAAGTTTCATGTAAACCTGTGAACATTTATGTTTTTCGATCTTACCAATGTTGTGTAGGGGCTTTAAATGTCAAAAATATAAGCCAAACAAACATATTAAGAGTCCCAAAGCTTTGATCCTACGTGTAGCAGGACCTTACTCAAATTCTGCCTTTGAGCAAGGTCCAGCTAGAATCAAATAGTCAGGCCCTTAAAGTTTTGGAAATAAAAAAATACCTTGCTTGCCAGCAAAATAATATGAATTTCCCACGGTCTTTAGCAGCCCCTTCAAGGATCACCTTAATCCAAAAACACTGCGCCAAGGACTGTCAATACATGAATGTAAGTTTTCATTGGTTTGTGTTGCTGATGACACATTCGACAACTGTTGGCTTAGAAAAAAATGTTCACAGGGTCATGCTTCATATACTAGTGTGCAATTCAACCGCATGACCTCAACATCCAGGAGGGGAATTATTAACAACCTTGCAAGTTTACCAATAATCCCTCCTTTGTGTTCACTCCCCCACTTCTCTCTTTCACCCTTACCCTTTGCTGTTTCCCCTTCAACTACCTACTGGTAATCCCTACCCAAACCCATTTCCTTCCCTCTGATCTCACCATACACCTGTACATGTACCAGCTATCCCCTTTGTCCTCCGCCCTTCCCCTTGATCTCACCCTACCTCTCTGTCATTCATGTCCCTGTTTCAATGTACTCTCTCCTTCCTATTTGTTTTGTCCCTGTCATTCTGCCTTTGAGAAAGGTCCTGCTCAGATCAAAAACATCAGGCCACCTAATCCTTGATACAAGTGCATGGTACAGTACATTTTGTACATGTACATTGCATGTGTATGCATGCACAAGATCTTCAACCTTTGGTAAAATATCAATGTACAGTAATCTAAAGCAGCTAATCGAAACTGGCCTTAGGATTTCCCGTCGCAAATTGTTTTCAGCTCGCCGGGTCGAAAGACTTCAGACGACTTCCTTCCACTGCACCAGACATGGCAAACTTCTGCCCATTCCCAAAGAGCGTAATACAGAAGAGCGAGAAACTGCCCCAATAATATGCCCCTCATTGTACAGAAATTCTTCCGTTAATTGGAAAATAAGGAAGTCGGTAATCAGAGACGGGGTTTCTCGGCTGAGTCAAGGGTGCCGGGGCCACATGTAGGGGGAGGAGGGGGGGGCTGCTACATACCACGGGCCCGCAGTATAGCCGTGTGCTCAGGGAGCTCAGCAGTCAGCACACCCTGTTCTAAAGTGCGAGAACTATTGGACGTGCAAGGCTGAGGGGATACAGACGAGCCTGTCTTGCGGGGAAAAAAAAACACACCTTCCATCCCAGACTTATGAAAAAAAAACAAGCTGCGGGGTGTTGAATTTTGAGAAAAGAATCTTTCATACTAGACCTAGTAGACGGGAACTTTATTTAATGGACCCTGTGCCCTGAGCACGTTTTGGCTGTTTGCAGGTCTTGTACATGAAGTATGTAACGGCACACTACATGAATGCACGCGGGTGAATTAGCTGAGTCTGCGGGATTCCGGGCACGAAGCCACGTTTCATTTCGGCATTGCACGAACAGGCTATTTTTTTATTTATTTTTTTTTTCAAAAGAAATGTCATCAATAATGAAAATTGAGTCAGCAATTTCCGACCCCCCCCCCCCCCCGTCCAAATTAACTGCTTTTTGAAGAATGCTCCTGCTGCATATTTTTGTAGGATGGAACCATTAAGCCCGCTCCATTTTTAAAGCATCGCCTGCAATCCGTGCATGCACTTTTTGAGCTCCCATCAATCCCTAGTGCTGCGTGCCTGGGGTGGATTTCACAAAGCCTTACGATGCATCGTAACTCAACTTACGATGGGTTATCCATCGTAAGTTGTGAAAAGTCGTATGGTTTCTGTGCATCGCTCATTGACTTGCGATTAATCGTGAGTTATGATGGGTTTGATGAAATCGTCTGCTGGAACCCTCCACAATCCTCCAATGTGAGTTTGTGCATTGTACCCCACTGCCTCAATCCTCCACAGCTACATGTATTAAGTAAATGGATCCTTTGTTTATAGACAGTACATGCATGGAGCTATACATGTAAACTTGTACAATTCATGTACATGTAGGTACTGTAGCTTTAAGGTACATGCCTTTGTCAAAGTTCCACTGCTTTTCATATCCCTCAAAAATCCTCCAGTGTAACAACCTTCCTCAATCCTCCGGTGTAAATTTTACAGCCATCCTCAATCCTTCAGTGTAAATATTACAACCTTCCTCAATCCTCCAGCGTACCGTAAATTTTACAACCTTCCTCAATCCTCCACAATCCTCCAGTGTAAATTTTACAACCTTCCTCAATCCTCCACAATCCTCCAGTGTAAATTTTACAACCTTCCTCAATCCTCCTCAATCCTCCACAATCCTCCAGTGTAAATTTTACAACCTTCCTCAATCCTCCTCAATCCTCCACAATCCTCCAGTGTAAATCAAACAACCTTTCTCAATCCTCCTCAATTCTCCGGTGTAAATTTTACAACCTTCCTCAATCCTCCGGTGTAAATTTTACAACCTTTCTCAATCCTCCACAATCCTCCAGTGTACCGTAAATTTTACAACCTTCCTCAATCCTCCACAATCCTCCAGTGTACGGTAAATTTTACAACCTTCCTCGATCCTCCAAAATCCTCCAACTGGTAAATTTCCTGCCTCAATCCTCCACAATCCCACATTACCCCCCGGAGGATTGAGGACAGTTAGGGTTTTAAGTGTTCCACATCTTCCGCTTCATGGGAAGAGGAAACCGGGACGGCCTGGCACATTGTACTTCCAGTATGTCCAGCACCCCTTGGGAAAAAGGGATGCTGCTAACCCGACAAAAGTTGCTTCTCTGGCCCAAGACCGTAGCAGTTTGTAGTTTGTATTCGCCTACTCCACAGCCGAATGATGTTTGCCAAGTGCAAACACAATAAAAATGCTCTAGACAGCCGCACATTGCACTTGACCTGATCACTACACCCGGTCCACATACAGTATTTAATTCAAACCCCTGCCACTGTAAGATTTTTTTTTTTTCAAACAAACAAAGGAAAAACTGACTTGTATGCAATTTCGCCCAAAACATATTTGAGCACCCATTAAACTTAATTGTCTGCAAACACACACAAAATTGTCCCAGACAGCCACACAATGCACTAGACCCGACGCTGACATCACTAGACTTGGTCCAGTCTAGCAGATATTTACAAAAAAACCTGCCACTGTCATGACTTTTTCTTTCTTTTTTATTCATGCAATTTCGCCCAAGACATGTGTCAGCACCTATTAACCTGTATTGTTCACACACAATGTTATGCTCCAGACAGCCAGTACAGCACAGTCACACACAGCACTAGATCCAATGTTGACATCACTAGACTGGGTCCACAGTCTAGCAGCTACTTCAAACCCCCTTTTTTTCTTTTTTCTTTATTGACCCTTTTTATTTTTTATTTACTGGTATTTTCCCTTTTTCCCCCTTTCAAAGTCCCTACACAACATTGGTAAGATCGAAAAACAGAAATGTTCACAGATTTACATGAAACTTATATAGTTTGAAGATGATTATAGTAGAAACCTCTCACTGAAATATTTCTGCCTAAAATGCTGTATTTTGGGAGAAATGATTAAAAGAAATTGTTGACGTCTCACCCAGACCTAACTATTTTTCGGAACAGTACGGCGTTGAATGCTGCATTTTCGCGAAACAAATGAAGCGGTTTTCTCGATTTTCTCGAGACTTGGTTGGCAGATTGAGCTGACATCTTCACAGGTGTGCTATTTCATGCATATGTTGGATCAAACAACGTATGGGTGCTATTCTTTGACCTCGACCACTGTTGTGAAGGGGCTTTAAAACCTACCGTCATCTATCACGGCGACCACCACTCCCATCCCGGTGATGTTGTGCTGCCAAACCTCAGTCACGTTGATATCCATGCCCTTCGATTTATGATTGTGCTGAAATTAAGCAAGAAAATCAATTGTGGAAGTTAATTAAGGAAGGCATATATATACATTGTACACATCCTGATTAGATATCCAAAATTTGGAGGGCCTGACATTTCGATCCTAGCAGGACCTTTTTAAAAAAGGCAGAATGTACACTGTACTTCCTTGATATTTTGGTCAGGTTGGTCACTAGATGAGAGCAGTTTGTAACATTTTACATATTTATTGTTAGTCTACTACCAAAATGAATTATTAACAATACAAATTCATAAAAAAAATTGGAGGGTCTGATGTTTTGATGCTAGCACTAGCAGGACCTTTCTCAAAGTCAGAATGCACTGTTTGCTATTTAGGTCGGTTTGGTCACTAGTCGAAAGCGGTTAGTACTGTAACATGTTAGTCTACAGTGTGTACTACAAAATAAATTAATAACAATATCAATCTACATGTATAAATCAATAATTATATGGATATACTCATGCAAGAGCTCTTTTGTGCTTTGTTACATGTTTAATGAAAAAAAAATAGTTTTCAATTTTGAATTTAAAGTTTTCTGTCGATGGGGATTTTCTTATTTCAAGTGGTAGCCTACTGTCAGTATGTACATGTATTCCATAATCTAGGGACGGTGAATGATTAGTCTCCAAGGGTTTCTTGAAATTATGTGAAGGACTTTATTACAAATTCCTTGATTGTCAGATACATGTAGCATCCTGATTATTTGATAGTCAGATAGTACCTGATTATTTGATAGTCAGATAGTATCTGATTAATCTAAACAATTTATACATACACGCAGGTCCTGCCGGGATCAGATTAGTCCCCGGGTACATTTTTTGACAAAATAATTACTATGAGCCTCAGTGGGTCTCAATCCTTGCAGGACCTTTCTCGACTTAACACAGAAATGAGAACGGCTTTTGAGTAAGGTCCTTCTAGGATCGAAACATCACATTTAAACAGCAAATCTGAATGGGTTTTTTTCAAGGACAATACATACACATGTATATATCCAAACGTGTTCTAGCATGTTAATTGTTATTTTGTAGCTCCAGGGAAGAATGTTCGGCAGCACAAACTTATCTGAATATAGTGATGTACAAAAATTTTGCAAACTGCTTACTGACTAAAATTAACAAAATGCAAATCTCAAAATGTAGTGGGCCTGACGTTTCGATCCTAGCAGGACCTTTCTCAAAGGCAGAGTGACAAGGACACTGAATTACGTTACGTTCACAAGTAAACAGCACAAACGCTTAGCACACTGGGAAACCACACCGCGCGCAAGAAGATCTGCAGACTGATAAGGGCGCGCACAGCCGGCAGCCAAATTGGTCAGCCTCGCCGAAAAAACAATGCCCCATGACTCCCGGAGCGGGGCGCGCAAATGTGCACACCTCGGCGGCTGAAAATTACTAGACTAAAAGTAATCCCACCGGACAGTTTCATCAGACAGAGGGGGGGGGGAAGAAAGAAAGAAAAAAAAAAAAAAAAAAAAAAAGAGAGCCGTGAAATGAGTGTTGTTCCCCGGACAGGAAACGAGACACAGGACAGGAATGAAGCTAGGATTTTTCTTGAGGCGATAGGGAGGGAGGGAGGGAGCGTGAAGGTGAGAGGCGGGTAGTCTAGCGCTAACTGACCCAGAGGCATCGGAGCATGCCTGTCATTTCTCCAGCCAATTGGTCAGGTGTGTGTCCCGCACTTAGAATCCAACGCCCGCCTTGTCCGAAAAAAAAAAAATTCTCCCAAGTGTTTGAGACGAGGAGAGGGGGAGATGGAGAGGGAGGAGGAGGGGGGGGGGTGCTTGCTTCATCATGCATGTAACATCAATGGCCTTACCAACTCCCTCTCTATGAGACTGCTTAGGTACATGTGCCGTATATCAACAAAGTGCAGGAATTATTGATGAAATCGTAGTCTGCGCAGCTGCGGCTACAAAAAAAAAAAAAAAGGAAAAAGCTCCCCCGCTCTCTGCGTCTGCGGGTGGAATGCTTATAAATGCGGGAGCTAGATTTATCCGCGCTTCTGCGTGATTACATTTTTGGCACTTGTCAAGTGACCTTATAACTGAAAACCGGTGCTAGAGTGACACTCATATACTCATGTATATGTACATCAATACAGTACTTCACACATGTATACGTGTACACGTTAGTATGTATACTGTACATACATGTACATTGTACATCAATACAGTACTGTACATGTACATCAATACAGTACTGTACATCAATACTGTACATCTCCTGAAGACGAGCAGAGTATACTGCTCGAAACGTCGAGTTCCTCCGGTTCTTTTCAGAACCACACTTACTCACAAAAGAGAATTTACATGGTGTCTCCGCAAACCTATTTATCCTGATATTCTCACCATGCAAACCTTCAAATCTCATTCAATACAGTGTACTTGAAATGCTGGGTACGGTACATGCAAGTGTCATCATCTGCGACATGGGAATGATAACACAAAGAGGGTGCATGGGACGGATTGAATTTCGCGAACTGGACAACAGGTCTAGTCACTGAAGAATCTTACAGAACCTGCGGTCGCTTTTCATCAAGCCCATCGTAACTCGAGACTAATCGCAAGATGTTGAGCAATGCCCCAAAATACTATCAATCCCCTCATCTTATCTCTGCATTTACATTTCCCAACCGGAGACAGAAAGGTGCCTGCCTGCGACTGCCTCTGCAAGTACACATACTGCAAGTGGCCCTGACATAATTAGTCCAGATCTTGGAGGAGAGTGATTCATCTGATCAATATTTCAGCAGTCTACGGCTGCAACGTGACCCAGACCATTGGCCCGGGAGAGGGATGACGCCCTGGCTAGGGGCTATCGCTACAGAATGCATCGACTCCAACCAGGAACAAGATGCAAGATGTACATGTACATGCTCAGGGCAGGAAATTCACGGCGGCCAGTGCGGCCAGTGCCGTCGTTGCCCTTGCAAATGCCTATGATGCCCCTTGCATTCCGTACCTTTGCGGCCAGTTTTATTAGGGCCGTTTCCAACTCCACTTTTCAAACTCCACTTGTTTGCGTGTGTGGACACAATAAACGCGATTATAAGTGGGATTTGAATCGCCATTCGGACTCCACTAAGACTAGAGTGAGACTTTTTCAAATAAACATTACATGTACGTCCAGGAGTTTGGGCTGCATTGACAAGCTCCTTCACTGTACATTAACATGTATCTCCTGGCGACACAAGGGCCATTCCCACTACGAAAATAATCGCGATTTCAATCACGATTCAAAAAACTTTTTTTTTGGGGGGGGGGTTAGCATGTGGTCGCACTGCGCATGCGGCATTCCAGAAAGATTGACCCCGGGTTGACCTGGCTCCCCCGAGAACATAAACAAATCCTATGCTGCACTTCCTGGCAGTAAGCTGCTGGCAGGAAATGCCATGCGCGCGCAATGCATCATGGGCTTAAAAAAAAAACAGTGCAATTTGAGCGGAGCACACACATCGCGTTGCAAATATATATCATGCAATAAATATTATTTGAAAAAATCTCACTCTTACTAGTGGAGTCCAAATCCCGATTCAAATCCCACTGATAATCGCGTTTTGTTGTGTCCCCACACGCAAGAAAGTGGAGTTTAAATCGCGATTCAAATAATTGCGTGTATTTGGTGTAGTGGGAATGGCCCTAAAATGTACACAATAGGGCTATTTCAACTGTCCCAAATTTAAACAGAATTTTTTTGGATCGCGATTTGAATCAGTAGGCCTACAGGTGTACGTGTAATGTATGGTACATGTATACTGACACTACTAGTACTACAGTGTAACATCACACTTTACTGTACTAGTCACTTACTGTAACCACATGTAAACATACCCAGTACATTGTACACTGTTCACACACTGAGTACCATGTGAAAACAAAAAGCTGTTGCACATGGCTTACTTCAATTAAGCATTTTCAACCACAGTACCAATTCAAGTAGTGTACTGTGTGTCCCTTGCTAATCCCTCTTTAACTACAGTAAGCATTCAATCCTAATTGCCACAGTGTGAGTAAAACCACTATATTTAACCCAATACAATGAAACAGAGCTTCATCATTCCTGGCCAGATGTTTTGTATGCAGGCTGTGCAGAAGCAGCCCCTGCATGCAAAATAGACTTCAACCCACAACAATGTGAAGTGGACAAGGCTGTCCCTGAACCATGGAGGAAGAAGGGGGAGCCTCAACACAGAGTACATGTACATGTAGGTGACCTCTCAGACACACTGTGACTGGCCAAGGACCAAGGGGTGCAGAACACTAAATAGAGCTCCCATTGAACACTGTACAAAAACACTCACTTTCAAAGTCAATTATCCCATGCCCAAAAGTCTCTCAGTTCTTGTAGCTATACTTAAAATTGTAGTTTGGACCTTCATCTCTCAGATTCTTTTCAATTTTAGTGCTCTTAGCCGATTAGATTTTTTGCTAATTGCCCTCAGAAAAAAACACCCCCAAAATGTGTAGCCGTCCAAGCCGAATTTCTGCAAGGATTTTGGGATGGACCCCTCCACTTCCACAGCCAAATAGGGCCACATTTAAAGCCAGATATGGTCCAAATTACACATGTACGTATACCAAATTGAAGAGTGAACCCCCAGGTTGTCTTAAGCTTCACTTGTTCTACAATGTATCAGTTAATTAGCCTCCAAAGACCCCTTATTAAAAAAAGTTGTGGGTACACACTTTATGATAATCAGCTCGGCGGAGCCATCTTGGATGGATTTTGTGTGCTGCACCCCAAGGAAATATTAGGCGAGTTCCCCTAATACCTGTCTGTAACCTCTTTGCATGGACCAGCCAGCTATACTATTGTATTGTACACATACAGTTCATGTACAGTATACTATACAGCCTACTCTAGCCCTATAATAACACTCTGGTTGAGTTCCACTATTCAACCCTCAGCAGCTGCTTGTTCCTAATACAACAATGGAGGTATTTCCTGGGTATTGAATGGGAGAGAATCGGCTAAGGTGGGAAATGCAGTAGGCAAAATAAATACAGTACTTAGAACACTGATTTTTTAGGTACAGTATTCTAACTCTAAGTATTTTGAAAGGATCAGAATTTGAGTTAAACGTGTTGGACATTCGGTGTACAGGCAAAGCCTGTGATTGGAGAGAAATCCCATGGAGAGAATCCCATTCAACTGTCGAAGATTTTTCTTAAAACTTCACAATACAAATTCCTTAGCAAGGCCAGTACGCTTTGATGTGCTTTAAGTCGGCACTGATCGGATGGCACATACTCTACACATGTACAGTTCACTCTGGCACATACGGTAGGCCTCATAAGGAGTTCCACCACAGAGTCCAAGACATTCCCCTGGCCAGAGCATACCGGTCGAAACCACTCAGGTTCTTTTCAGAACCACACCTATTCTTTAAGAGACCTTAAAAATGGTGTCACCACAAACCTTCCTACATGTACACAATGTATATTGATACATGTACATATTGATATTGTACATATTGCATATTGATGCAAATTACCTGAACTAAATGGTCAGACCACCATCACATTACATACAAGTTTTCCAGAAAGTAGATTTCCAGAAATATATGAATGGTTGAGGTGACTTTAGCAGGACCTTTCTCTATATGGTACATGTATATATATTTGTATACCCGTACATGTACAGTAGTTCAGGTCACGTTCTTGATGCAGCCGGGTTTGGAATAGCTTCCTATCACTTCCTGTCCTCAGGGTTGTCAACTTGTCTGAGCTCACAGTGAGCTGCAGAGCAGAGCAGGACAGAGCAGAGCAGAGCAGAGCAGGGCAGAGCAGAGCAGGACAGAGCAGAGCAGGACAGAGCAGAGCAGAGCAGAGCAGAGCAGAGCAGAGCAGAGCAGAGCAGAGCAGAGCAGAGCAGAACAGAGCAGAGCAGAGCAGAGCAGAGCAGAACAGAACAGAACAGAGCAGGACAGAGCAGAGCAGGACAGAGCAGAGCAGGACAGAGCAGAGCAGGACAGAGCAGGACAGAGCAGAGCAGAGCAGAGCAGAGCAGGACAGAGCAGGGCAGAGCAGAGCAGAACAGGGCAGAGCAGAGAAGAGTAGAGCAGAGTATCTGAAAGAAAAGAACAGAGTAGGGCAGGGCAGAGCAAGACGAAGACGCCCAAACCAGGTTGATTTTGCTTTTTATACTCGGCCACACAGCACTACACAAAACTAGACGGCCGGAGAACACAGTCTTACCAAGTGCCATTGCATAGAATACGATGGGTCATTGAACTTCAGGCCCCGTTTAGTCCGTCGCCGAATACGCTGCTGATGAAACCACTCCACGTCGGGGTGACCCCTCAGGAGCCTCTCCGTCTCCTCCTGGATCTCTCCCAGGGACGTCCGCTCGTCGCTCCCCCTCAGCGTCTGGTTGTAGCTCGGGTGCACAAAGAGGTAGTGGTTGAGGAGCTCGCCGACCTGGCCGTGGTTGAGGAGGTGGACGTCGGCGGCAAACCTCTGGGCCGCCTCGTCGTAGTCCGTCCGCTGGACCACCCGCCGGTGGCTGCTCACCCGAAACTTGACGGCCCAGGAGAGCGTGGGCTGCATGTCGGCGGCCGTGGACTCGGTGTCGTCCTGGTTGGTGGCGTACTCCTCGCGGTGCAGGTACAAGCTGCCCGCGGGCGGCAGGGGGCAGATCACCCAGAAGGCTATGAGCACGGGCAAGTGGAAGTGGCGGGCGACATCGTGGCCCGAGGTCAAGGGGCAACTCTCCATGATGGCGACGGCGGAGGCTCGGCTGGGGCGGCAGAACTCGGCGTCACCGGACAACGGACGAGGGGGGACTGGAGGGACGAGGGGGTGCAATTTCACTTGACGCACCCGTAGGTTGGGACTCAACGCCGCCTGTATCACCTCTGGATGAACACTCGCTGGATCACCAGTGCAGGCACACCTGAAGTGATGACAGAACATAATCAATGGATGAATTTTAGACGGCGTTGCATTCATTGGTCGATACAATAACTGCACCGCAGGAATAACTGGCAAGAGATTTTATACAGTAATCTGAAATCAATATAATCACACACATTCGATAGCACATGCATCTGCTGCATAACAATTGACTGCAACCTGCGTGTTAGGCTGTTAGCCACTTATCTATACATAAACAGAATGTTAATTTTCAAGCTGCAGCAAATTGATTCTCACAGTCTGCATACATGTCCTGCATATCTGACATTAGACAAAGTTAATATTCCCTTCTATTCTTCTTCAAAAGAAGCAACAGTTAACCTCCAAGGAAGAATAGATACTTTGTGTATGCACAACACATCACACTGTACATGCATACTGCTCGATAAGTGCTCGCTATCGACTTTTATATCGTTCAACACAGTGAAATATCCCGATGACATTGAATTTTACTGAGGCTATGCAAAGCACATCATACGTACATGTACGTAGTACAGTACACTGTACATGTACTGTACCTTCTGAACAGAGGTCAAAGGAAGAAGTGAATAGAGCCTACACAATACATTGTATTACAAGTTACAGTATTTCATATGGACTAACAGCAAGTGCCCAAAGAAATTGTGTTATGTAGAAGCAAGGACAGTCAGGTCAAGGTCACGTACATGTGTGTATGTGCAAAGACACTGCAAGGCTGGAGCTCTTGGGAAAAAGGGGCTGCATGTACATGTACATGTATTTGGGCTTTCGGGGCAACAGGCAAAGAAATAAACAAAGTTGCACCGGTAGCAAAGACCAACACTTGTATACATGTACAATGTACATGGGCTTTTGAAGCCTTCAGTCACCCTAAGAATGAGGAGAAAGGCATTAGCCATCATTCATGTACAGAGTGGAAGAGATAGAGGGAGAGAGAGAAAGTACGTGTAAGAGAGAGAGAGATACATGTAATGTACAGTAAATGTACATGTAGTACTTAAGAGAGAGAGAGAGAGATAATGTAAATGTAGAAAGAAAGAGAGAGAGAGAGAGAGAGAGAGAGAGAGAGAGAGTGTACATTGTAAGTACATTGTATTGTTAGATTAAACCCAAAGCCCTTGTCTGTCAAAGTTTTTGTTGACATTTTTTTTTTCAAAATTAATTTCTTTCATATGTGTACAGTACTAGTGCACGTACATTGTAAATGTGCCAATGCCATACAAATGTTATTGAAACTGATTGAATGGGGATACATGTACTTTGGACCTGCAGAGGAAACCTGGATGAGCGCTGCTAATTTATCACGACATCTGCGGCATCCTGGCAAATGAGTCAGGGAAGGCCAGGCAAGGCATTGGGCACATTACTACTAATACAGGGACTACAGCCGCGTTTCCACTGGACTAAAATTTAACCGAGACAATAGTTAAATTTCTAATGGTAAAATTTGACCGTCGTTCCCATTTGGACTTTTGAGTCAGTCAAATTTAACCGAGACGATGGTTAAAGTAACCAAGCTGGCAATATAACGGCTCATGAAGGTCAAGTGTCAGCCGGATACACAATGTACGTGTGTACATTTAGGCGAGCAACATGAAGCAGACGCTGTGCACAGTGCATGCATGTGTTACGTCATAGGCCGGATGTGGTTTTTTACCGAGTTGCATTTAACCGAGTGGTGCGTTTCCACTGGATGAATCGGCTCGGTTAAACTTACATGTACCTGGTCACTTTTACTGGGCAGAGGTTGCTCGGTAAAAGTAACTACCCGGTATTGGACTCGGTTAAAGTAACCGAGAGAAATTTGAATGGGCCGTTTCCACTGGACTTATTTTGGTCAAAGTAACCATCGTCACGGTTACTTTAACCAAAATACCGGTACATGTACTGTACAGTACTGTGTACATGTACATGGACATGTAAGTCCAGTGGAAACGCGGCTTAAATTAGACATGAACAGACAGCCTTGTCAGTTAGTACACGTACTGTACATGTACATGGAATTATTACATGTACATGTACATTGTACTATACAAAATAATTAGGAATACTGCTAAAAAAAGAGAGGAATCACAGAGCAAACTACTTACATAGGAATACATGTGTACATGTACAGTATGTATTTCCAAGCCAAAAATCGAAATCTGTCAAGACCTCGTAAAAAGTGATAATTTTTCATCAAAAAAGAGGATTAATTCTTCTAAAAATAGGAAGAGTTGGCAGCTATGGATGTACTGTAGGCCTACACGTGTATACTGTACGCCAAATTGAATTGTGCATTTTCAGGCCTTTTCAGCGTGAACCGTTTTGATGTGAAAATTAAATTTCACTTTCCAGCCACTGTGTGGTACATATCAGTCCCCTGGAAGTGAATTCAAGGCCTACCGGTAGAAGGCAGTGAAATGATAATTTGATATACATTGTGTACATGCTCAAGGCAAACATGCCACGATCGGAAATTGTATACAACGTGAAGGATGAATGCTCATTGCTCAGTAAAGCGATAATTTGGAACGAGGAAGAAATTGCTGGAAAATGAAGAGGGCGTGATTTTTAGATTCGACACTTTATCTGGTCCTGGGCAGTAACAAAGGCACAGTGCTTTTCCATCTGCGTGTCGACAAGCTACATGTATCCAGCCAGGTGTTTTCGATGTTCTCAGATGGCTGCCTTCCCAAATAGTAATACCGGGTAGTCAACTTGTCTTTAACATGTGTACATCTAAATACTCATCTTTTACTCATCTTTTTCACTCGGGTTCTTTTCAGAACCGTCCATACTGAACTTCTTCTAACCCTAACCTTCCTCAATCCTCCACAATCTTTCGGGGGGCAATGGAGGATTGAGGCAGGTATGAACATTTCCAGTTGGAGGATTGTACAGGATTGAGGAAGGTTGTAAAATTTGTACTGGAGGATTGTGGAGGATTGAGGAAGGTTGTAAAATTTGTACTAGAGGATTGTGGAGGATTGAGGAAGGTTGTAAAATTTACACTGGAGGATTGTGGAGGATTGAGGAAGGTTGTAAAATTTACACTGGAGGATTGTGGAGGATTGAGGAAGGTTGTAAAATTTACACTGGAGGAATGAGGAGGATTGGGGAAGGTTGTAAAATTTACACTGGAGGATTGTGGAGGATTGAGGAAGGTTGTAAAATTTACACTGGAGGAATGAGGAGGATTGGGGAAGGTTGTAAATTTACACTGGAGGATTGTGGAGGATTGAAGAAGGTTGTAAAATTTACACTGGAGGAATGAGGATGATTGAGGAAGGTTGTAAAATAAAGGTTTTAAAACCCTAGTTATACATATACACATAGTCTTTATGATCTGTTTTTAAAACTTGGCATTTTTTACTGAGTTTGTCGATAATTTAAGAAATTGGGTGAGATCCTGGAGATGATCTCAGGCGTCCATTTAAGTTTCCATAGAGTTCAATAACTAGCAATGATCATGCAATTTTGAGTACTCTAAGCTCATGCAGTCTTCCCAACTGGTCAGCATCCATGTACAGTCTTGTACGCTCTTTGTACTGTAGGCCTACCGCAAGTGCTATCAACAAGTTGTTATTATTCAACAGGGGTATGGATGATATTTGGACTATGGTCCTGTATTTGTTTTTAGCATCTGATAACATTCTGATCCCCAGGTTGAAGAAACATGTACATTACTTGTACAGTACAGTACAGTACTTGTACATTCTTTACATGTAGTTTGATAACCATTCCAAAGTACATGTACTGGTCTCTGTCCAGCAAACACTAGACCAGCAGTGTCAATTAGATAAGTGGTGTAATGTACACTGTATCTTATACAAGAACTTTCTGAAAGAAAACAAGTACTGAACCCAAACGCAAGAGATTAGACTATGCCAGTGTGCATGGCCAAGCATATTGTGGCTTAAGAGGCTTTTAAAAGGGCTCTGCCTAACTTATTCACCACATCTTAAAATTTAGCGGGCCTGACGTTTCGATCCTACTCCTACTAGTACTAGCAGGACCTTTCTCTGCCTTTGAGAAAGGTCCTGCTAGGATCAAAACATCAGGCCCACTAAATTTTAAGATTTGCATTTTGGTAATTTTAGTCAGTAAGCAGTTTGCAACATTTTTGTATGTCACTTATTTACCACATATTCATCATGAAACAGTACATGTACATGTACATGTATATCTACTGCACATGTACATGTATGCATTGTGCAAGTGTTTATGTAGTGTGTAGGGCTTTTGCATAAAGAACAGTGCATACACATGTACACTACAGTACTGTACCACAGAGCTCCAGTCCATGGCTGTATTATTGTGTCCCATGTTTGTATACAAAACAAGAACTGCACCACACATGTACATGTACTGTACACACTGTACAGTATAGCATACACAGTACATACAAACCAACTACTAATCAATGAACAGCGTTACAATAGAGGACCATACAGAGTTACTCATACTCATACTGCACAGTGCACACACAGGTTTCTATGGCAGTAAACTCAGCAGGCCTTTTTGTCTGGGCACCCAAATGAGTCTCCCACCTTAACAATATGAATGAATGAGCTCACCCACTGCATGCATGCATGCCCAGCTGTAGGATTAGCAAGCCACTAGCACCAATGTTTATTTGGCTTATTTTCTTAAGTAGCCATCTTAAGTAGCCATCTGGTGAAAAAAGGGCTGTATTAAGTGGAAGAGGAATAAATTGCATGTTTATTGGGCATACTGCTTTCAGAAAGCCAATCCAAATGTTCAGATAAAAACATTTGCATGGCATTTTTTCCCCTGTTTTCCAGATCCTCGTGATTTTTCATAAATGAGAAATTACAGTTTAGAGTAAAAGCAAAACCAGACTAATTAAGATAAGAAGCTGAATTGAAATTCACAGCAAAATCAGACTTTTGTGTATGGATTCTATGACAAACCGTGGACTTTCACAAAGAAATTTGTTTATTTTGTACTAAACAATATCCTAAAATAAATGTCTCAGATTTTGTTCAGGAAGACTTTGTCTTTGTTTTGAGACAAAGACAGAAAGCCAAGTTGAAGCAGGTGGGAATACTGGTTTTTTTTTACATTAAAACCATAAAACCAAAACCACATTTTTACCACACACAAAAATACAAACTTGTAAATTTCAATAATTTTCATTTGGTTTTTCTTAAAGGTAGGGTTTTACAAAGGTCAACTACATGTAATCGCCTCCAATACTTTGTCAAACCATGGTCAAACTCAACATGTACACAAAATAACACCTGTGCAAGTTTCAGCTCAATCCTTCAACCATGTACTGAGAAAAAAACTGCAAACTAAATTCAATGCTAACTTTTTTTCAGACACAAAGGGCCAAGGATAGTATTTTTTAAAGAAATTCTTTGTTTTCAACAAATTTCCTCTTTTAAAATTGAGTGGGCCTGACGTTCGATCATAGCATGACCTTTCTCAAAGGCAGAGAGAAAGATCCAGCTCGGATCGAAACGTCAAGCCCACCCAATTTTAAGATTTGCATTTTAGTAACTTTAGTCAGTAAGCAGTTTGCAACATTTTTGTATATCAAATTTCCTCTTTCATCGAAAAGGGCAGATTTTCAAGCACTAATATTTCACAGAATGTCTGATACCGTTAGTCCGTTACAAACTTCCTGAAGAGTACTGTAAGTGATTTTTCAAATTTAGAATGTCCGGAAATTGGGCACTTTGCAAATGGTGTAGCCTTCCATAAATTTTTTATAAATAAGGGTTCTCTGGACTAGTAACAAGTAGTAGAAGTAATCCAATATCCAATTTCCTCCTCCTGACCTCTGGATGGGGGTAATTTTTAGCAAAGACTTCACAAACTAAAGGTCCCTTTTCTACAATTTCATTGTTGTTGGGTTTTTTTTTTAGAAAAAAAAGGGACCGCGATAAGGAAAATTTCAGAAAGGGCTGCCTGCATTCCGTAATATCTTTGGCCATGAATCCGATTTCCACAATGGTTGCGCAACTTGTGGCTGGCACCATGGCATGCTGGTACTAACAAAGAAACAAAGAAGTCTGCAGTGGATAGCCGTAGGACCCAAGGATGGGGTACAATGACTATCCAAGAAACAGAATACCCCTTGTTGAAAAGTGATAAACCTCTTCTTTTGTGAAGTGAGGAAATTCATGCTTAAAGTGAATCAATACATCTGTATGTGCAATGCAAGGTGTTGGAAATACTCAAAACAACAAAACATGTCGACTTACTTTACACAGTTCAGTGCGAAAATGTCTAGGGTTAAAACTTAAAACTAGTAAGAAAGTAATTTGGGTGTAAGAAATACAGGGTATATTTTTTTAAATTTTGTATCTGCAAAACGTGAAGACATGGGATAATGCAGTATGTGTACGATGTAGGTCCTAGTGCAGAATTCCCCTGTATTTGTTGTATTAGTAGTACTTTTGTAGTAGTAGTTTGTAAACAAAATACAATGGAGTCGGTAGTTCGTCCACAACGAATTCAGTCAACCTACATCATACATGTAGCACTCTATACGACGTGCTGCATGTAAACTTCACAGACAAAAAAAAAACATCGCTAAAAAAACAACCCATTACGTCGACCCCAAAAAACCACGCAAGGGAGCACCAAAAACTCACCATTTCCAGGCCCGCGTCCTCAGCTCTCGTCCTCGGCTTTAACACACCATATCGTCCGACAGGGAAGGCAGGAAAGAAGGCGAACAATGGGAAGCCATCTCGGTTATCCAGCGCAGACGATTATTGTTTTGTTGTGGTACCATTGAGTTGTGCGCTGTAGCCTATAGGGGGCACGGGCCCATATACTACACGCACTGTACGATATCCACACGGCCTCGGCTGCTGTGTGTGTTGCATGCAACTGGTTGTCTGTCTGCGGTGACCTGTAAACCGGGCGTAATGAATGGTCACCAGTGTTGATCCAGGGACACCATAGCATAGCGCTCTATGGGGGCCTGGGGGGGGGGCACGGATTCCGGGAGAACCTTGTCGAGAGAGGGCGCGCGACTTTCTGGAGGGTGCAGAACGTCTAAATCGAGCTCCCATTGAACACTGTACAAAAAACACTCGCTTTCAAAGCCAGTTGTGACCCGGCACAACGACATGAGGAATATCCCACCAAAACACTTTTTGAGTAAACAACGCCTGAAGTTAAAGTATCTTCACAATTCGATTAAGAATCAATTTTCTTTTTTGTTATATTTTCGAAAATGTTGAGTATAAGAGGATCTAAAATTTAGTGGGCCTGACGTTTCAATCCTAGCAGGACCTTTCTCAAGAGGATATTATATTTTAGAAAAGACTTGAAGGTTTGCATGGTGGAAACAATTATTATTAATTGGTTTGCGGTGACACCATGTTTATCATCTCTTTTGAGACTGAGTGTGGCTCTGAAAAGAGTCGGTGTCTCAACGTTTCGAGCAGTGTGTAGATATTATATTGTGTGTGTGTATATATTATATTTTGATATAATTTAAAAGCTAATGGTATACTCTTTGACATCATTAGAAAACCTCAAAATCTCAAAAGTGGGGTTATTTCTCATTATGCTGTGCCAGGTCACAATTATCCCACACCCAAAAGTCTCTCAGTTCTTGTAGCTATACCGAAAATTTTAGTTTGGACGTTCATCTCTCGGATTCTTTTAAATTCGGGTGTTCTTAGCCGATCGGTTTTTCCGCTAAATGCTAATTAACTCCAGGAAAACACACCCCAAAAAATAATGTGTTGCCATCCAAGGCAAATTTCTGCAAGGATTTTGGATAGCATTCCTCAAAAAGGGCCACTTATGCCTCACGTGTTCCAAGTTACACACGAAATTTATCAATGAACCCCAGCAGGATGTGTACAACATATCGCGGTTAGATAGACTCCAAAGGCCCCGTCTTTAAAAAAAAGTTGTGGGGTCCACATACATCACTTTATGATAATAAACTCGGCGGCGCCATCTTGGATTAAATCATATTAATCTGCTGCAACATGCAAGGGTGCAGATCGCAAAATCGTCATTTCGAACTTCCTCTATCATATTCCTTTCAGTTTCTGTGTGTTCTTACCCGATTCAACTGTTTGCAAATTACCCACAGGAAAAAAATATATAATTCTTCTCTAGGAAAAAGTCCTCCTATAATTGAAACTTCATTTGTGACCCGGCACAACGACATGAGAAATATCCCACCAAAACACTCTTTGAGTAAACAACGCCTGAAGTTATGTATCTTCACAATTCGATTACAAATAAAAAAATTTTTTTTTTGTATTTTCGGAAATTCTAAATATTAGAGGATATTATATTTTGATATCATTTGAAAGCTAATGGTATACTCTTTCACATCATAAGAATATCTCAAAATCTCAAAAGTGGGGGTTATTCCTCATTATGCTGTGCCGGGTCACATTTTTATTAAATTCCTTACCATCGCCATTCGCTATGCGACATTGAATTAACAATTCTGACAGGTACCGTGCTTTCCATTACAAAATTAATAAAGTGATAAATAAACAAAACTATAAACATTATTTCATAGATATTTAGGATTTTTAATCATTCATTGCGCAAGCAAAGCACACAAAATTATGCGCTGAAAATTCATCGAACCAAAATCGTTTCCAAACTATGCTGTATCTTCAGTTTTCGTGAAGTTTCATGACATTCGTCTCCTCATGGAAAACCTCTAAGAAGGATAAATTAATGACCCAAATAACATGAAAAACCAACTAAACGAATTGAATAAATACAATTTATATTTTCTTTAAACGTTCATGCAAATAATTATACCCCAAAAATGGTTTAATACGCATAAGGCAGAGGTCTCGGGATAAAATCCAGGTGCAGGAACAATATTTTTTTGGCCACTTTTTATTTTTGTTCAAAACTTGTTCCCAATCAGTTTGTCCTTCATTTATTTTGTTTGACTTGAATTGGCAAAGCTGCATCCACTTTACAACAATTGTTTTTTTGCATCTCAATGAAAGTGGAGGCATGATCCCTGGAGTTATACGGCAGTGGTTGAATTGCTTCTGACTGGCGCCCCCACCCCGGCAAAGACTATACCGGTATAGTTGACGTTTTGATCCTGCGGGTCATTTTAGTCAGTGAGCAGTTTGCAACAGTTTTTGTACTAGTAACTTCTTGAAATTTTGCATCTGAATGAAAGCTGGGCACATGATCCCTGGAGATATACGGCAAATAATGATTGACTTGCTTCTGACTGGCGCCCCACCCCGGCAAAGACTACCGGTAGTTGACTACTTTGGGAAGGTCACCATCTAAGGGCTGGATAGCTCAGAGGGAAAGCGTGGTGGATACGCATGAACCCGAGGTGTCTGATTCAAATCCCGGTCAAGGCTAATCGTTGTTTGGACGGTGTCAAAAACACCGATGACAAGTGACGAAAACAATGCCAAAAGGTACACACATGCTTTGGTTAGATAAAAAGAAAAAGATTACTATTTACAACAATCAACAGAGGGCGCTAATTATATCGTCACTGCTGATGTAAACAAGTAATTGTGACCCGGCACAGTATAATGAAGAATAACCCCACTTTTGAGATTTTGAGGTTTTCTAATGATGTGAAAGAGTATACCATTAGCTTTCAAATGATATCAAAATATAATATCCTCTAATACTTAAAATCTTTTTATTTTTTTGTAATCGAATTGTAGAGATACTTTAACTTCAGGCGTTGTTTACTCAAAAGGTGTTTTGGTGGGATATTCATCATGTCGTTGTGCCGGGTCACAATTTCGCAAAATCAAGGAATCATCATGAAGTGTAGGAAAGAATAAAACTAATTTAAATGGCATGTTTCATCTTTCGGGGTGCGAATTCTGGTCGGTTCTTCCCTCTTTCGTCACTATCGTCAGTCTTTGAATCTCTGCATCTTTCTAAAAACGAAAATAAAAAACGAGGACACCTTTAGAAATTGCTACAAGAAGAGTAAAAAAAAAAATTCATTTCGAAAATAGCCTATTACTTCAAAAGGAACAACTCTTAGGCCCTGAAGAACGAGATCCCGAGCATTTACCTCATCGATCTGCCGTTTGAGATGGTGTATCTCCCGCTCCATATTCACGGTCACGTCCACTGTGCTCAGATCGGTCGGCAGCCTGCCTGCACCCACTTGGTTGCCATAGGAACAGGCAGGTCGCCCGTCCGAGCCATCATTGGCATCCTGCTGTAATAAGGCCTTGATCTAGGGGAGGGCAGGGGGGGGGGGGGCGGGGGAGAGAAAAATGATCGCATCCAAAGTGACCGTGATTCGAAAAATAGGCCTATATGTGACCCGGCACAGCATAATGAGGAATAACCCCCACTTTTGAGATTTTGAGATTTTTCTAATGATGTGAAAGAGTATACCATTAGCTTTCAAATGATATCAAAATATAATATCCTCTAATATTTAAAATTTCCGAAAATACAAAAAAATATATATATATATTTGTAATCGAATTGTGAAGATACTTTAACTTCAGTCGTTGTTTACTCAAAAAGTGTTTTGGTGGGATATTTCTCATGTCGTTGTGCCGGGTCACATTTAAAGTCCAGTGGAAACGGCCCAGTTAAATTTCCTCTCGGTTACTTTAACCGAGCCGAATGGTTACTTTTACCGGTCAACCTCTGCCCAGTAAAAGTGACTGGGTAAGTTTAACCGAGCCGATAAGTCCAGTGGAAACGCACCACTCGGTTAAATGCGACTCGGTAAAAAACCATATACGGCCTGGCCTATGACGTAACATGTACATGCACTGTGCACAGCGTCTGCTTCATGTTGCGCGCCTAAATGTACCGACACGTACATTGTGTATCCGGCTGACACTTGACCTTCATGAGCCGTTATATTGCCAGCTCGGTTACTTTAACCATCGTTTCGGTTAAATTTGACCGACTCAAAAGTCCAAGTGGGAACGACGGTCAAATTTGACCATTAGAAATTTAACCATCGTCTCGGTTAAATTTTAGTGCAGTGGAAAACAGTTAACAATAATTATAGGACCAAGTATTGGCGGGGTTCGATAATTACTTTGGGGATGAAGATCAGGCAGTTGGTAACCGTTGTGCCGAAGATGATGCAAGACGCGCTGAGAACGTAGGTGGTACCCGGCATGTCTTTACTGATCAGCGTTACCAGAGGGGCGATGATGATGCTTGGAATGGCAACATTGTAGATGGCAACGGCGATGTACTTGGAGTCGTTCAGTTGAGGCATGGTCACCGTCCTGAGCACACACAAAAAAAACCCACATAATGCCACCCAGAAATCAAGCAAACAATCAGACAAGTAAACAAGCAAGTAACCAAACCGGACCGTGGCGGAGCAAACAAAATAGACAAAGAAACAAGCTCAAAAGTATGCAATCGACTGACCGGCCCACCGACCAATTAACTAAGCAAACAATAAAGCCCAATTTCATTAATCAAGCGAACAATCAGGAACAATCAAGTAAACAAGCAAGTAACCAAACCGACCGGCGGAGCAAACAAAATAGACAAAGAAACAAGCTCGAAAGTATGCAATCGACCGACCCACCGACCAATTAACTAACCAAACAACAAGGCCCAATTTCATTAATCAAGCGAACAATCAGGACAATCAAGTAAACAAGCAAGTAACCAAACCGACCGGCAGAGCAAACAAAATAGACAAAGAAACAAGCTCGAAAGTATGCAATCGACTGACCCACCGACCAATTAACTAACCAAACAATAAAGCCCAATTTCATTAATCAAGCGAACAATCAGGAACAATCAAGTAAACAAGCAAGTAACCAAACCGACCGGCAGAGCAAACAAAATAGACAAAGAAACAAGCTCGAAAGTATGCAACCGACCGACCCACCGACCAATTAACTAACCAAACAACAAGGCCCAATTTCATTAATCAAGCGAACAATCAGGACAATCAAGTAAACAAGCAAGTAACCAAACCGACCGGCAGAGCAAACAAAATAGACAAAGAAACAAGCTCGAAAGTATGCAATCGACCGACCCACCGACCAATTAACTAACCAAACAATAAAGCCCAATTTCATTAATCAAGCGAACAATCAGGAACAATCAAGTAAACAAGCAAGTAACCAAACCGACCGGCAGAGCAAACAAAATAGACAAAGAAACAAGCTCGAAAGTATGCAACCGACTGACCGACCAACTAACAATCAGGACCCAATTTGTGACCCGGCACAGCGATATGAGGAATATCCCACCAAAACACATTTCGAAACCAAAACACAACAACGCCTGAAGTCAAAGTATCTTCTCAATTCGATAAAAAATCATATTTTTTCTGGTATTTTCGGAACGTTAATGTATTGGAGGATATTATGTTCAAAGGATTTTTCCGAAATCCGTCTCTAATTGTTGAAAAAACGAGGATTTCGGGGGAGCGTTTGTGTACTGTTTTCGTGAAAATGTAAAGTTCCTGCCCTTTTGATTGGCCGCTTTCGAGGAGTTAGAATGGTGCTGCTATATTGTGTCTGGTACCAAATGAACGAGCGAAGTCCCCTTGTAGGCCTACTATTTACAACCAAGTTCACACGGAAATAATTTTGATATCATTTGAAAGCTAATGGTATATTCTTTCACATCATCAGAAAATCTCAAAATCTCAAATGTGGGGGTTATTTCTCATTATGCCGTGCCGGGTCACATTTCATAAAGCCGCTTAAGCGTGAAAATCTGCTAAGCAGGAAATGTCTTCCCTAGTTCAAACAAGATTACTAACCATATTCGTATTGGTACTTGTACTTGCAATGTATTCTAATACGCAGTGGCTGTTGTTACGGCAGTCGTCCGTGTGGTTCCCTGACCTGATTGTATTTCGTCAGCATTGCAGACTGGTTGAACCAGTCTATTAGCTGATAGTCTGGTTCCAAGAGCTAAACATCCTGACAAATACTGTGAAGTCAGGGAACCACACGGACGACTGCCGTAGCAACAGCCACTGCGATTCTAATATCGGTTGCTTAGCATGAAATATGAGTGGAATATGGCTGGGAACCTGATTCTACTTAGGAAGGTTTTTCGTGCTCAAGCAAACTTTGGCGCTTATGAGCAGCTCTATGCAATTGGCTCAGGCAAGGAAGTAAGCAACATAAAAAAACCGACCGACCAACTGACCAAACAGCCGGCCAGTCAGCATCCAGTCAGCTCAAAAAATGAAAACAAAAAACCCACTCGTCAGCAAACCAGCCAACCAGCCAGCCAGCCGACCTACCAACCAATGTATGCTTTTAAATCTTCATTATTAGCAATTTTTGACCGCTTACCTTGTTTCCCACGCCAGAAATGCCCCGAAAATAAGCAGAATTCCTTTCCAGACGAATATGATCCCAATCCAGAGAAATTGAGGTGAATTTGGGGAGTCACATTTGTCTAAGATTCGCACATAGATCTTATCAGCTTCTGTGTCGATCTGAAATTTGAAAAATAAATGTGCTTTATATCATAACATCCTATTTTCCAAAATAATACATATCCATTTGTTGTCTACATGTCTCAAAAGAAGGAAGAATGAAGGTAGAAGAGTTATACACAGATCAATGAAAATCAATGAAAATCAATAAAAATCAATGAAAATTATTGAAAATCCATGAAAATCTATGAAAATCCATGAAAATCTATGAACATCTGTGAAAATCCATGAAAATCAATAAAAATCCAAGAAAATCAAAGAAAATCCATGGTAATCAACGAAATCAAAGAAAATCCATGGTAATCAACGAAAATCAACGAAATTCAATGAAAATCAATGAAAACCAGGACCTTTCTCAATGCCGTGTCATCAAAGGCAATAAAAAAGTATCCATATCAGTATATTATCTACCCTATAAATTATATGCAGATAAACTTTGCTTTTCATGCATGGTTCTCACGGGTGTCCCACGCGCGCAATTCAAATCTGTTATTTGGTTTGCAGCTCTACAGGGAAAAAATCGTGGAGGAATTTGCCACTTGGGCCCGGGAAGCGGCTTACCTCCTCAGGTAGAGTAGTCTGAACCATCCTGCTCGGATCGTAGGCCGTCCATACTGATATAATGATGACGTCAATGGCGACCACCACTCCAATGAGCACAAAGAGATGGGAGTCGAATATCTAAGGGAAAATGTATCAAGCGAGATTTACGTTGGTATCAGTTCCATTAAATTGTTCGAAGCTTTCTTGCCTGAGTGTCCTTTTCTTGTTTTTCTTCTTCGAAAATCAAGTTTAAAACGCGGCATTCGCTTTGTGCGATCCCCGGGCTGCTACGACTCTTTGGTGTTTGTATCTGAATGATAACTGGCGCGTATTCCTTGGAAATGATACGTCAGTTGTTGGTTAAGAAGATGTTTCTAACTGGCGCCCCCATCCCCAGCAAAAACAAAATGATGTACTATTTTGGTCGTTTACGAAATGAAGGCTTAGGCTCGGGCTTGGGCTTACCAGTTTTAATGCCACAGACATCTAGAAACGAGCGTTTCGCTCCAGTTTCTTTATGAAAACTTTGTCATCACTCATCTAACCTTCAAATTCGGTGACAAACCACAATTTTGATTTTCAGAATTTTGTCAGGCGGGGACGAAGCCATGAGGCCGAGCCTGATCCATGGATTGGTAAATGGCCTTTAAGAAGGCTTCCATCTAAGACGCTGGGTAGCTCGTGTGGTATTAACGAACGATGGCGCGTGAAACCTAGGGCTGTCAAAACGTGACCCGGCACAGCATAATGAGGAATAACCCTACTTTTGAGCGGGAGATCCACCATCTCAAACGGCAGATCGATGAGATAAATGCTCGGGATCTCGTTCAGGGCCTAAAAGTTGTCCCTTTTGAAGTAATAGGCCATTTTCGAAATGAAGGCTTAGGCTCGGGCTTAGGCTTCGGCCATATGTGACCCGGCACATCATAATGAGGAATAACCCCACTTTTGAGATTTTGAGATTTTCTAATGATGTGAAGTGTATACCTTTAGTTTTTAAATGATATCAAAATATAATATCCTCGAGTATTTAAAATTTCCGAAAATACAAAAAAAAAGAAAATTTATTTGTAATGGTATTGTGAAGATACTTTAACTTCAGGTGTTGTTTACTCAAAAAGTGTTTTGGTGGGATATTCCTCATGTCGTTGTGCCGGGTCACAAATGCTCTATGCCATTTTTGTCAATTATTTGTAAATTATTCAATTGGAGGGCAGTATATAATTATACCTTTGTCCTTTTTCGCTTGTTGCTGAAGATGACGTGAACTCGCCAAGTCTTGGCGAAGAGCCCGCCGAAGGCAAGGGAGAACGCGATGGGTAAAATCCAGACCTGGGCCTGAGCACGGGAAAACAACAGGCTTTGTCTGAGTAACAGTGGCATCGCACAGCACATGGTGCACCTTGAATATACGGGCCATTTACTGTAGTGCGCCCTCAAGAGTTTGCAACCGCGTTGGCCAATCACAATGCATGGAATCTGTCGACCTTTCCAGACGTGGGCCGTGTCCGAAGCGGGCTTCCAGAGCTACGGCTACGGCTTTTGTCTTCTTCGCATCCCTGCGTGGTGTTTCCAATGGAGCGAAGATCTATAGCCGTAGCTCTAGACAACAGATTCGGACACGGCCGTGCATTTTGGGTCGACAGACTCCGCGCACTGTGACTGGTATCCTGTTTCGGAGCGTGTAGTGCAATGTATTTTCGTGTCACCAATGAGTTTTCTGTCTCGAGTCGTTCTGCGCTGTCCCCAGCTCACATTTTAAGACACAACTCATCTCCTCTTACCAAGCAAACCTGGTCCCCGAACGACTGCGAGACCGGGTTCCCGTTCAGACCCGCCACGATGACATCCAGGTAGCACATGAAGCATCCCACAGCGATCACGTTGTTCACATTGGGGCATGACATCTTTATCAGCCTGTGGGTGCGTGTGATCGAGAAAAAATGAAATTTAAAACCCATTCCTTTGAAATCTGGCTCAAAAAAGGTTGCCTCAAACACATTCTTGTTGGGGAAAGCCAAACACTGATGTTCAGCATTATCACCGAATCAAAGGGATATTCACCTCTTTGCCCTGAACTTGATGTTGACGATGAGAAAGACGACAGTTAGAACCATTCCAGCCACTGCAAAGACCGAGAACACGACGTACTCGGTCAGCCCGATGCCCAGATGAATGACCTCGCGTACGGGACCGTCACTAGGAGCGGCACCCCCTGGAAAAAAAAACATTTATTCTGAGATTTACCCGTGGTGATCTAGGACGGTGGCCCCTATTAACTACTAATCATCCAAATCGCTTTTTCCTTTCTGCATATAGAAATCAATTATTATCCTATAAAAGGGAGGGTACACCATTTGAAAAGTGCCCAATTTCCGGACATTTCTGTAGAATTCTAAAATAAGCCGTTATCGAAAAAAAGGGAAATTTGTTGAATTTCCAACGATCGCTTCCCCCGTTAACGTTGGAATCAAGACTTCCTTTTACAAATGCCACCCATTGTGAAAAAAAAGTTTATTTTTTACACTGTTTTTCTCACGACATGATTGCCAAAATGTACGCAGGTGTGTATTAAAAACGATGAGTTTGACAAAGTATGGAAGCGATTCTTTGACCTTTACAAAAATGATGTAGCCTACATTTGAAAAAAGGTCCTACTCTTAGGTGCGCCCAGTATTTTTCCTCTCTTTTAAAAAAAAAAGGCTTACAGACAAGGATATGGATTTCTGGACATTGGTATTTTAGTTTATGACCTTTTTATGAAATGTTTAAGAAATGAAATGACCTGCTTATGAAAATGTTGCAAAACTGCTTACCGACTTAAATTTAAAAAAAAAATGCAAATCTAGAAATCTAGAGGGCCCGGCGGTTCGATCCATGCTTTATCAAGGCCAGAACTATTCTGCCTTTGAGAAATTGGTTCCGCTTAGTTCGAAATCTCAGACTCTCTCCATTCTTTAGTAAAGCTTCCGTTTACCTGTAAATGTAAGTCCTTCATCTGTAGACCATTGCAATCCAGTTCTCTTCTCGTAAATCCCCACGACCTCCTCAGTATCACCTGTGAGGAGTATACTAGAGTTTATTCTCCATAATTTGCTGAGAGCAATCAGGGGCCATTCATCTGGATTCATCAATTTCGCTGACATTAGTGTACAGCACCATGGGGTGTGAATACATAATAGTCCGTTCTCTCCGAGTTAAGCTCGACATAGGCCTCATCATTAAATGCTATGGCACCCCCTCATGTATTGCAACTATGGCCCTTGATACGAATCCACGGATCGGGCTCGGGCTCAGGCTTCGTCTCCGTCTGACAAAACCTGAAAATCCAGGTCGTGGTTTGTTGCCGAATTGGAATGTTCTGTTGGCTTGATATAGGTACAGACTATTCACACCAAGAAACTTGGGGCCAAACGCTCGTTTCTAGCCAGATGTCTGTGCCATTCTATAACGGGTAAAATAAAAAATATGAACGAAGCCTAAGCCTTCACTTTGTAAATAATGGCCTATATCTGCTACTCTGCTTTCGTTATACCAGTGCTGGGGCAATCAAGGTCTGGCCAAATTAATAAAGAATACAAGTTCAGGTTTGGTCTATCACAAGCGTGGTTGATTGAAGCTTTACTTACCGATGAGTTGTTCAATCTTCAACGGCGACAGACGATTTCCAGTCTCGTCAAATGAAACAGAACCCTGGCGGGACAAAAACAAGAGAGACGAAATGACGGAAACTTCCATTAGACATTAACTCCCCACACAAAAGACACTAATGGCGCCGATCGTTCGTCTCTGTGCACCCACGGCACAGAGAAGGTCTTCCCGGGCTCTGGTGAAATTAGTTGTCGATATCGATGCCTACGTTTATGCACTCTTTCTATCTGGTTGGTCTTTGGGTTCATGTTATGCGAGCGGTTCATAACAGTGCGCCCTCAAGAGTTTGCAACGCATTGACCAATCACAACGCATATAGGGTCGACGGACGTGCATTGGGTCGACAGATTCCGGGCACTAGGCCCTTTATGAATCCGTGGATCAGGCTCGGGCTCAGGCTTCGTCTCCGTCTGACAAAACCTGAAAATCCAGGTTGTGATTTGTTACCGAATTTGAAATTTTTTGTTGGCCTGATAAATACAGAGTATTCACCAAGAAGGTGCCTAAACAAAGATTGTTTATAGATGCCTGTGACATCATAACGGGTAAGAGAAATAATGGCCGAAGCCTAAGCCCGAGCCTACGGCCGTGTCCGAAACGGGCGTCTAGAGCTAGGTCTAGGTCTTCCCACAATTGGAAATACACGGAGATGCGAAGAAAATAGCCCTAGCCGTAGCTCTGGAAGCCCATTGCGGACACGGCCTAAGATTGGCGCCAAGGCGTCGCAACCTCTTGAGGGCGCACTACTGTGAATCCCCGTATTTATTTCCGTACCACATAAACGCTATGGGCCCATATCTTTGTGCACAAACACTAAGTATGAAGAATTGAGTCTCAGGTCACTCAGATTGGTCACATACGTTGTATTGGCTGTGCAGAAAGCCTTATTGGCTGTGCAGAAAGCCTTAGGGCCTATTGGCTGTGCAGAAAGCCTTATTGGCTGTACAGAAAGCCTTATTGGCTGTGCAGAAAGCCTTATTGGCTGTACAGAAAGCCTTATTGGCTGTGCAGAAAGCCTTATTGGCTGTGCAGAAAGCCTTATTGGCTGTGCAGAAAGCCTTATTGGCTGTGCAGAAAGCCTTATTGGCTGTGCAGAAAGCCTATCCCTAGCTTCAACTTCAACTGGTATAGCCCCTCCCCTACCCCCTTGCCCCCCACCCCGTAAATTGTTTGTGCACAAACATATGGGCCCATAACGTTTATGTGGTACGACAAAAAAAATGCATGCACGGAACGAATGCTCACCGACACCCCCTCGAAGTCGAGGCCAGAGACGGCCGACAAGAATCGCTCCCGTAGGCGGTGGGCGTCGTCGTAGTGGAAATCCTCGATGCCGTGCGAAGCGTTCTGGGCGCGGAGCAGCCGGCTGACCTCGTGCAGAGCGAGCGCCACCGCCCACACGGCATCGTAGGCGAAGGGACCGAACTCTTCGCCGTTGTAAGAGACGCCGTCGGTGAAGCTTGTATACGCGTCCAGGTACTGGCTCGCAGTCTGTCCCACAACATGTCCGTATATGTGACCCGGCACAGCAACATGAGGAATATCCCACCAAAACACAAAGAGAACGGACGGATATCAATCCTTCGTGAACACAAAGGAACTATAGGCCTTTACAACATTGGGAAGATCGGAAAACATCAATGTCCACAGATTTCCTTCTAATTTGTGACCCGGCACAGCGACATGAGGAATATCCCACCAAAACACTTTTCGAGTAAACAACGCCTGAAGTCAAAGTATCTTCTCAATTCGATTAAAAATCAATTTATTTAAAAAATAAATCTAATTTTTGTTTGGTATTTTCGGAAAGTTTATGTATTGGAGGATACTATGTTCAAAGGATTTTTCCGTTATCCAGAAAAACGAGGATTTCTGTGGAGTGTCTGTGTACTGTTTTCATGAAAATGTAAAGTTCCTGCCTTTTTGAATGGCCGATTTCGAGGAGTTTGAATTGTGCTGCTATATTGTGTTTGGTTCCAAATGAACGAGCGAAGTCCCCTTGTACTATTTACAACAAAGTTCACACGGAAATAATTTTTATATCATTTGAAAGCTAATGGTTTACTCTTTTACATCATTAGAAAATCTCAAAATCTCAATAGTGGGGGTTATTCCTCATTATGCTGTGCCGGGTCACATATGCAAAACACAACATTCCCAAAAAATCGGTGCGGTAAGCCACCACTCACCATGCAGGCATTGATTTCACCAAACCCATCGTAACTTACGACTAGTCCGAGTAACTTGGACCCTTACAAAAGCCCTTTTTAAAACAGTTTGAGGTTTTGGGCGATAGTAGGAAACCGCAATTTTTTTTTAAAGGGCGATTGTAAGGGTGCAAGTTACTCGGACTGACTTACGATCAATCGCAAGACAATGAGCGATGCACAGAAACCATACGGCCTACGGCCCATTACAACTAACAGTGGGTTCTCTATGGTAAGTTGTTGAGCTACGATGCATCCTAAGGTTTTGTGAAATCCAGCCCAGATCAGGAATGTCAAGTTCAAAATGAGTGGACAGGGAATTATCTGTTTACATTATTTTGCAGTCATTAATGACACGACCGTGGAATTTCACCACACGGAGAGAGATACGAGTCTTAGTGGAAGGTTTGCGATGACACCATGTAACTGTTCTCTTTCAAGAAGTTATCGGCTCTTTTCAGAGCCACACTTCTTGACAGAAAAGAAAGAGAAGAGATGCATGGTGTCACAGCAAACCTTCCACTAAGTTTATCCACCATGCAAATAAACCTTCAAGTCTTATCTAGATATGATTCTATTTGTGACCCGGCACAACGACATGAGGAATATCCCACCAAAAAACTTTTTGAGTATACAACGCCTGAAGTTAAAGTTTTCTCACAATTCGATTACAAATCAATTTTCTTTTTTTTATTTTCGGAAATTTTAAGTATTAGAGGATATAATATTTTGATATCATTTAAAAGCTAATGGTATACTCTTTCACATCATTAGAAAACCTCAAAATATCAAAAGTGGGGTTATTTCTCATTGTGCTGTGCCGGGTCAGATTTAGGATATCCCCAAACCTTTTTTTTCCGGCTTGGTGACAAAAACAAACAAACCCAAAACCCGAAGTCGCTTACCAAACCCGAGACGGTCTTCGCCTCGTCCGAGCGCAGCTCCTGGAAATTGGTGCCGATGTAGTTCTGGAGGACGCGGTACATCTGCGCGTCGCTGCAGCCGAGTCGCGAGACGTTCCGCCACCAGTCGTGGCTATTCCAGCTCTCAATGATCCACACGTACCGATCGCCGTACATCCCCTGACGATACGCCTGCCAGAAACGGTCACAACCAGACATGTGAGGGTATAATTATACATGACTATGATCAGAATGATCCACAAGTATCGATCGCCGTACATCCCCTGACGATACGCCTGACAGAAACCGACGGTCACAACCAGACATGTGTGGGTATAATTATACATGACTATGGTCACAGTGATCCACATGTAGCCGTACATCCCCTGACGATACGCCTGACAGAAACGGTCACAACCAGACATGTGTGGGTTATACATGACTATGGTCTCAATGATCCACATGTAGCGCCGTACATCCCCTGACGATACGCCTGCCAGAAACGGTCACAACCAGACATGTGTGGGTATAATTATACATGACTATGGTCACAGTGATCCACATGTAGCCGTACATCCCCTGACGATACGCCTTTCAGAAACGGTCACAACCAGACATGTGTGGGTATAATATTATACATGACTATGGTCACAATGATCCACATAGGCTATAGCCGTATATCCCCTGGCGATACGCCTGACAGAAACGGTCACAACCAGACATATGTGGGTTATACATGACTATAGCCTCAATGATCCACATGTAGCCGTACATCCCCTGACGATACGCCTGACAGAAACGGGCACAACCAGATATGTGTGGGTTATACATGACTATGGTCTCAATGATCCACACCTATGATACGCCTGACAGAAACGGTCACAACCAGATATACATGGGTTATACATGACTATGGTCACAATGATCCACATGTAGCCGTACATCCCCTGACGATACGCCTGCCAGAAACCAATCGTGGTGCAGTGATTACATGTATAGGTTATATATGTTTATATGATTATGGCACTATACATGGTAACAAGCAGACAAAACATATATAATTATCTATGAAGGCGACTTTGATATAGAGGGCGCTATGCAGGAAATGGAACTCCCAGGGAGTTGTCTTTTTTCCAATACCCGGCTTAGTCTTCGGCTCCGGCTTCATTATCAATAATGGAAATTCATCCTTGATTATGACAACATTGCTAACTATTTTCATTTGGTACGATGTTCAACTTGTATTTACAAAATGTCACCCGGCACATCATAATGAGGAATAACCCCCACTTTTGAGATTTTGAGATTTTCTAATGATGTGAAAGAGTGTACCATTAACATTCAAATGATTTCCTACAATACATTAACTTTCCGAAAATACAAAACAAAGAAAAGATTTTTAATCGAATTGAGAAGATACTTTGACTTTAGGCGTTGTTTACTCGAAAAGTGTTTTGGTGGGATATTCCTCATGTTGCTGTGCCAGGTCACAAATTGGGTGCGTAGCTACGGAGCCCCTAAAGGGACATTCGTTGAAAACAAACTCCTATACAAGTACAATTTCGTTCGGTATTTCGTGAGCACGAAATCATTTCGAGCGCACGAATCAATTATTTCGTGCCCACGAAATCATTTCGAGCGCACGAAATAATTATTTCGAGCACACGAAATAACGAAAGAAATTGTATTTGTTTTAGAGTTTGTTTTTAACGAATGTCCCTTTAGGGGCTCCGTACTTAGCTAATGATAAGAATGGAACATTTGGCTGGTGACCTGATTCTATTGGGCGAGGCTTTTCATGCTTACGGCTGCGCAAATTCTGGCGCTTAAGCAGGTACGTGTATATTAAATAGGTTAAGACTTGAAGGTTTGCATGGTGTAAATACTGAGTGGAAGGTTTGCGGTGACACCATGTAGCACTCCCCTTTCAAGAAGCAGTGTGGCTCTGAAAAGAGCCGGTAACTCAGAGTACATACTACCCGAAACGTTGAGTTACCGGCCTCTTTTCAGAGCCATACTCCTTCTCAAAAGAGAAGTGCTAGATGGTATCACCGCAACCTTCCACTTCGTATTTCTATAACATGCAAACCTTAAGTGGAATGTTTGCGATGACACCAAGTAGGCCTATAGCACTTCTCTTTCAAGAAGGAGTGTGGCTCTGAAAAGGAGACTCTCAGAGTACATATGACTACCCGAAACGTTGAATTATGGGTTCTTTTCAGAGCCACACTCCTTCTCAAAAGAGAAGTGCTACATATGGTGTCACCGCAAATTTTTCCTCTTCTATGAAATCGGTCCCATGCGGTCAATTTGCAAAGGACTTAATGCTCGTGCAATTTACGGTGCTCAAACGGCTCGGTGTGCGAAATTGGCTCCCGTTGTCCTGCATAATTGAAGGATTTCCGTCGGTCGGCCATCGATCCGTTTGAGCAGAGTGGATTAATTTCAGCCTATAATCTAATTGGAGTCGTGCCACCTGCACGCGACGCCTCATGCAATTATTCCAAGTGTCGCCTCCTTGCAAAGAAAGGGACAATTCAGGTATACAAAGGGGAAGCGACAGAGCGAGTTGGTCGCGTGTAACCGATCTCAAAACAAACCTCGTTAGTCCCCAGCTCTAAGGTGACAAAGAAATCTCTCAGTCTTGTCAAGAGCTCGAGAAATTTCAGAACACCAGGCGGGACTGTGTACTACTGCTCATGTGGAATGTTTGGCCCAAACTTGACTGACAGGCGATTACGACAAAAGGACAAAAGTAACAAGAGGACACAATTTTCAAAGGTCAAACTCGATATAAAAAAAGGACAATCTTACAAAAGGACAAACTGACAAGAGGACAAACTGACAAGAGGACAAACTGACAAGAGGACAAACTGACAAGAGGACAAACTTACAAGAGGACAAACTTACAAGAGGACAAACTCACAAGAGGACAAACTCACCTAGAGCACAAACTTACAAGAGGACAAACTTACAAGAGGACAAACTTACAAGAGGACAAACTTACAAGAGGACAAACTTACAAGAGGACAAACTTACAAGAGGACAAACTTACAAGAGGACAAACTTACAAGAGGACAAACTTACAAGAGAACAAACTCACAAGAGGAGAAACTTACAAAAGGGCAAACTCACAAGAGGACAAACTTACAACAGGACAAACTTACAACAGGACATACTCACAAGAGGACAAACTTACGAGAGGACAAACTGACAAGAGGACAAACTTACAAGAGGACAAACTTACGAGAGGACAAACTTACAAGAGGACAAACTCACAAGAGGACAAACTTCCAAGAGGACAAACTCACAAGAGGACAAACTTCCAAGAGGACATTCTTCCAAGAGGACAAACTTACAAGAGGACAAACTTACAAGAGGACAAACTTACAAGAGGACAAACTTACAAGAGGACAAACTTACAAGAGGACAAACTTACAAGAGGACAAACTCACAAGAGGACAAACTTACAAGAGGACAAACTTACAAGAGGACAAACTTACAAGAGGACAAACTTACAAAAGGACAAACTTACGAGAGGACAAACTTACAAGAGGACACAATTACAAGAGGACAAAATTACAAGAGGACAAACTCACAAGAGGACAAACTCACAAGAGGACAAACTTACAAAGCTTACCGTAGCAGATATTCTTTGCTAATGGTTTGCATAATTATTTCAAGCGCGGTAAGTCTTACTGAGGGATTCCGTGAAATCGATATGCGCTAACTTCACTGCCCGTAAGAACAGATTATTTTTAATGTGACAGCATAATGAGGAATAACCCCCACTTTTGAGATTTTGAGATTTTCTAATGATATGAAAGAGTATACCATTACCTTTCAAATGATATAAAAATTATTTCCGTGTGAACTTTGTTGTAAATAGTACAAGGGGACTTCGTTCGTTCATTTGTTACCAGACACAGTAGCAGCGCGATTCTAACTCCTCGAAAGCGGCCATTCAAAAAGGCAGGAACTTTACATTTTCATGAAAACAGTACACAAACACTCCACCGAAATCCTCGTTTTTTCAACATTTAGAGACGGATTTCGGAAAAATCCTTTGGACGTAATATCCTCCGATACATTAACTTTCCGAAAATACAAAAAAAAAAATGATATTTTTTTTATCGAATTGAGAAGATACTTTGACTTCAGGCGTTGTTTACTCGAAAAGTGTTTTGGTGGGATATTCCTCATGTCGTTGTGCCGGGTCACATATTTATGCCGTAACGGATTCCAATATTGGACCCAGAAGGCCGGGTTCAAATCCCTCCAACGTGTTCAGTCAAAAAAAAAAATCGCTTTTTTAATCAGTTGCCGTAAAAAAATCCTCACCTCACAAAATATCTTTCTGTAGTCTACCTCGAACGCACTGCAGATAATGACGCGAGCATTTTTGTCCTGTAACATCAAGCAAAATTTAGACAATCAAATATCATTATTTTTGACTCGGATGGGATTGTATTTGACAGGACTTGACCGGTTCGGATGATATTGGATTGAACTGCTTTGGGGTTTTATATTTAATGGGAAAGAATCGCATCGGACTGGACTGGACTGGACTGGACTGGACTGGACTGGACTGGACTGGACTGGACTGGACTGGACTGGACTGGACTGGACTGGACTGGACTGGACGGGACTGGACTGGATTGGACTGGACTGGACTGGACTGGACTGGACTGGACTGGACTGGACTGGACTGGACTGGACTGGACTGGATTGGACTGGACTGGACTGGACTGGACTGGACTGGACTGGACTGGACTGGACTGGACCGGACCGGACCGGACTTGACTGGACCCGGGACCGGACTGGACTGAACTGGACCGGGCAAGCCTGGACCGGGCAGGCCTGGACCGGACTGGATTGGACTGGACCCGACTCGACTCGAGCTGAATTTGATTAAATAATAATTATTGTTTCGAATTTCATTTCATTAGATTGGATTTCCCCAAACCAAAGGGAACAGTACATGATATATTTCGATGAAGGAATACACCACAAAACCTCAGTGAATGTCAACAGCACGAACTCAAAAGGACATATCGAGTCCTCATCAATTCCCCTTTTGGTTACAGTACGTTCCATTGCAATGAGACTCTACTCATTAATCAAAATTCCACGGGCCTCCAAGACTATTTCGATGTCAATAAAGATCCACCGTGAGGCCGTGTCTGTATCCCCAAAGTCAGTGGCGGGCATCGTCGGTTCAAGTTCGTCTTTCGCAAAGGGAAAACGATTCATCATTGACGAACCGGCGCAGACATTCTCACGACAAACGTTTCGGAACGGACGATTCGACTGCAACGAGAAGGGGTGTCCATTACGGAAGCCCGATCGGGCCAGGTTTTCTAAAGATTTTTTTATTGCGAAATAACGCAATACCTTTGTAAAATAACGCAATAGCTTTGCGAAATAACGCCAATGTTTTGCGAAATAATGCAATAATATTGCAGGGAGGGAGGCGGGGAGGGGAGGGGAGAGAGGCAGGTAGGGAGGGAGGCAGGGGTGCAGGGAGGGAGGCGGGGAGGGAGGCAGGGAGGGAGTCAGACGGGGAGGGAGGCAGGGAGGGAGACAGGGAGGCAGGCAGGGAGGGAGGCAGGGAGGGGGGCAGGCAGGGATGCAGGGAGGGATGCAGGGAGTGAGTAAGACGGGGAGGGAGGCAGAGAGGGAGGCAGGGAAGGAGGCAGGGAGACAGGCAGGGCGGCAGGCAGGGAGGCAGGCAGGGAGGCAGACAGGGAGAGAGGCAGGCAGGCAGTCAGGCGGGGAGGCAGGCAGGGAGGGAGGCAAGGAGTGAAGCAGGGAGGTTGTCAGGCAGGGAGGCAGACAGGGAGGCAGGCAGGGAGGCAGGGAGGGAGGCAGTCAGGTGGGGAGGCAGACAGGGAGAGAGGCAAGGAGTGAAGCAGGGAGGCAGTCAGGCAGGGAGGCAGACAGGGAGGCAGACAGGGAGGCAGGCAGGCAGGCAGGCAGACAGGCAGGCAGGGAGGGAGGCAGGGAGGCAGGCAGGAAGGCATGGAGGCAGACAGGGAGAGAGGCAGGCAGGCAGTCAGGCGGGGAGGGAGGGAGGGAGGCAGGCAGGGAGTGAAGCAGGGAGGCAGTCAGGCAGGGAGGCAGACAGGGAGGCAGGCAGGCAGGCAGGCAGACAGGCAGGCAGGGAGGGAGGCAGGGAGGGAGGCAGGAAGGCATGGAGGCAGACAGGGAGAGAGGCAGGCAGGCAGTCAGGCGGGGAGGGAGGGAGGGAGGGAGGCAGGGAGTGAAGCAGGGAGGCAGTCAGGCAGGGAGGCAGACAGGGAGGCAGGCAGGCAGGCAGGCAGACAGGCAGGCAGGGAGGGAGGCAGGGAGGGAGGCAGGAAGGCATGGAGGCAGACAGGGAGAGAGGCAGGCAGGCAGTCAGGCGGGGAGGGAGGGAGGGAGGCAGGCAGGGAGTGAAGCAGGGAGGCAGTCAGGCAGGGAGGCAGACAGGGAGGCAGGCAGGCAGGCAGGCAGACAGGCAGACAGGGAGAGAGGCAGGCAGGCAGTCAGGCGGGGAGGCAGGCAGGGAGGGAGGCAGGGAGTGAAGCAGGGAGGCAGTCAGGCAGGGAGGCAGACAGGGAGGCAGGCAGGGAGGGAGGCAGGGAGTGAAGCAGGGAGGCAGTCAGGCAGGGAGGCAGACAGGGAGGCAGGCAGGCGGGGAGGCAGGCAGGGAGAGAGGCAGGGAGAAAGTAATTGCGTTTATTCGCAATAGTATTGCGTTCTTACGCAATACAAAATGTCGTTATACTGAAAACCTGGCCCGATTGGGATTCCGTAGTCCAGGCACCACTGGCCTAAAAACTAATGTCACTAGATCTAGAGAGGGGATGGATGGTGTTCGTTCGAATACCTTGATGTTGGTCAGCTGAACGACTGGCGTCTGTCCCGTCTCAAATGTCTCCTTTGTCACCAGGGTGATGTTGTTCCTCGATAAATCGCTCAAGAAAAGGTTAACCGCCTGCACCAGACTCGGGAGAGAAGAATGACGTGAGAGAGACGTTATGCGGGCCTGCAAAACTGCGGAAAGTTTGAGGAGGGAGAACTATGGAAAGAGTTATGGCCGGTAAATAGAGCTGCCAGCAATCCCTATGTGAAAATCTAAACTGTGAAAAATGGGTGAATATGCTAGTACACTGTTTTGAAAGACCAAATTCACAGTGATTCCATGGGCACTTTTGAGGTCGAAGCTGTGGGGTCTTTTTTTCAAAATGCTGTGCAACATTACAAAGCGAAGCCAAAGGTCTCCCATTTTCATGTCTTGTACTTTAAAATGTATGACAGAAATGGTGACAAAGCCGGAGCCTGAGCCTGAGCCTGAGCCGGGTTTTGGAAAAGGACCCATATGTGACCCGGCACAGCGACATGAGGTATATCCCACCAAAACACTTTTCGTGTAAACAACGCCCGAAGTCAAAGTATCTTCTCAATTCGATAAAAAAACAACTTCTGTTTTCTGGTATTTTCGGAAAGTTAATGTATTGGAGGATATTATGTCCAAAGAATTTTTCCGAAATCTGTCTCTAAATGTTGAAAAAAAACCGAGGATTTCGGGGGAGTGTTTGTGTACTCATGAAAATATACAGTTCCTGCATTTTCGAATGGCCGCTTTCAAGGAGTTAGACTGGTGCTGCTATGTTGTGTCTGGTGCCAAATGAACGAGCGAAGTCCCCTTGTACTATTTACAACAAAGTTCATACGGAAATAAATTTGATATCATTTGAAAGGTAATGGTATACTTATTCACATCATTAGAAAATCTCAAAAACTCGAAAGTGGGGGTTATTCCTCATTATGCTGTGCCGGGTCACATATACGCACGATTGTGTAGAGGTCGTCGCTGTCGTGCAGAGTGGCTATCCGCTGCCATCCGTACTCCTTCAAGATGGCCAGGCGGGCCGCGTTGAAGGCGGACATCGCCGGATTGGTGCGGAAGAAGTTCGGATACCGCTCTCCGGAGAGGGCGTCCGAGGCGGAACTGAACGACATCTGCAAAAACAAGGGAGCAATGTCTGAATACGGTTCCACAATAGTGCATGTGCATGAAAGCACAGTTTGATTTATATCAAATCGACATAATAATAAGTACTGAACTCTCATTGAATTACATTCTCCTCGCAGCAAATATCATGTTAAATGTTATAGGCCTACCCTTGATCTATATCTGTCTTTCAAGGAAACAAACAGAGAAAGTTGAGAAATCATGACAAATTTATGAAAATAAATTGCTTTGATTGGGTTTGACGCAGGCCTATGGCTTAACGTAGCATGAAAACTCTCCCTTGTGCAAACTGGATTGCAAACCACATTTTTTCCACTATCCAATGCTTAGCATGAAACAAAAGAGAAGTTTGGGTCGGCAAGGTGATGATAATTATGAATCATGACTTGTCCTGCTTAAGCAAATTACTGAGGCAGAGACTAGTTGACTATAAGAGAAGGCCACCATCTAATGGCTGGATATATAGCTCAGATCGAAGAGCACTGGTAGAGTACAAGCCCCGCTCCAGTCAAAGTTTTCTTTGCCAATTTTTCAATGTGTTCAAAAGTTCCCTCTAAGTTTTTGCTTTCTTTATTTGACTAAAAATATTGCAAACTATATATTAACTGGATTAATTCTGACCAACATTAAAAACAAAATGTAGGCCTGACTCCAACAGAAGCCAACATATTTTGGGGCATGTTGTCCTCTGTTGGGTTCAGCAGTTTGTACAGTATTAAAAAACTGTGTTGAGGATTGTTGTGGTCAGCATGGTTGTCTGGCATCATGGTAGCCACACAATGAAGATAGTCAAACAAATCTACAGAAAAGCCCCAAAACAAAGGGCCTTAAGGGAAAGACCCCAAGAGAAAAGTCCCAAGAGAAAAGGCTCAAGAGAAAAGGCACAAAAGAAAAGTCCCAAAAGAAAAGGCCTAACAATTGTCTGTTACTTGAGTGTTAGTCTTTGTTGGAATCAACACTGTACACTATAGTTGGATTTTGTTGGGCCTGGCATTGTATGCAAAGTTACTGCAATATTACCATCATTGCAGGACCCTGCTGAACCCAAAAGTATCCACTGTTGGGTACTGTTGGGATCAGCAGGCTTCACACTTTAATGCTTGTTGGATACTGTTGGGATCAGCAGAATAGAGTTAGGCTAACAGTGAGGGGGATAGGGTTAAAACCTCTTCCAGTAATTCCTATATGATTCCGTTGATTCCTTTGATTTCACCCTAGTCCGTCTAAGCTTTCCTCTTTCGTCCCTGTCCCCCCTCTACTATCCATGGCCTATTTCCTCTCCCCATCCTATATTCGATTCAACTTATAACAGTTTTAAAGCGCTTACTGGCTTCGGTGACAGAAAGGAAAAAAATGTCCACAATGCTCTGAGGATTGAATTCAAAGGGATATTTCTCAACGGACCAGTGCCTTTCAGAAAGGCAAGTTTTCTATTGACATCGGAACGCCAGATCTCATACATGTCTCGGGCATTATTTCAAAATCTGAAAAACCCGCCTCCTCCCATTGAAGCTTTCGGTATTCATTCTGTTTCCACGGCAACAAAGTATCCAATACATGCCCCAATTGGGCATGAGAATTCACCCGCATATACCGACCGGTTACCCCGTGACTATTATGAATTCCAATGTGTGACCCGGCACAGCATAATGAGGAATAACCCTCACTTTTGAGATTTTGAGATTTTCTAATGATGTGAAAGAGTATACCATTAGCTTTCAAATGATATCAAAATTATTTCCGTGTGACCTTTGTTGTAAATAGTACAAGGGGACTTCGCTCGTTCATTTGGTACCAGACACAATATAGCAGCACCATTCTAACTCCTCGAAAGCGGCCATTCAAAAAGGCAGGAACTGTACATTTTCATGAAAACAGTACACAAACACTTTTTTTTTTGCAACATTTAGAGACGGATTTCGGAAAAATCCTTTAGACATAATATCCTCCAATACATTAACTTTCCGAAAATACAAAAAAAAAAAATTGATTTTTAATCGAATACAGAAGATACTTTTACTTCAGGCGTTGTTTACTGGAAAAGTGTTTTGGTGGGATATTCCTCATGTCGCTGTGCCGGGTCACATTTGATCTTCGCGCGTGCTTCGCGTATACCCGTCAATAAGGCCCGGCAGTCTTGCAGAATTCACCAGTAACAATAAATAAAACATTTGCAAGCTCAACTCAGTGGCTTCAAAATCCACATAACCATTATGGTCACGGCTTGTCTTCTTATTGTCCAGTCGGGGAAATTGTAAAAAAAAAAAGGCTTTTCAGAAATGTCGGGAATTGAACTCAAAATATCAAAGAAAAACTGAATAGAAATAAATTGCAATACAATGTAGAGAATAATAATCTAATAAAATGGGACAGACTTAATCCTAGGCCAGGGTCTCGAACTTATAGAATGTTCCTTCGTTTTCAACTATGAAATCGAATTAAGCTTCGTATTCCACCCATTCGTCTTTGATTTCTGCGACCCTTCTGACAAAGAAGACCGGTGCTTTTCACTAAGGTTTGAAATTCTACAAGATTGTAATATATCGTGGTTCATAGAAAGCTGGAATTTTATCATGGTTGGCCACCGTTTCTCCGAAAATGGATTGAAAATGTCCGAAATGCCAGTGTAAATTTTTTAATTGATTAAAGTACACAAAAAAAGGCCAACGTAATTGGACAAAATTCTGCGTTTTAATCTGCCACCCTGCAATCTGATTTTGTCCTTGTCATTCTGCCTGTGAGAAAGGCCTCGATGAGATTGGATCGGTGGGACCGTCTAAATTTGTGATTGAAGCCAAACAGAATACAATTGAGAGCTATATTCTTGTTTGCATGGTGGCAGTACGATGTGGAAGGTTTGTATTGTGGCAGTACCAAGTGGAAGGTTTGCACGGTGGAAGTACCAAGTGGAAGGTTTGCATGGGGCAAGTAGCAATTTGAAGGTTTGCATGGTGGCAGTACCAAGTGTAAGGTTTGCACGGTGGAAGTACCAAGTGGAAGGTTTGCACGGTGGAAGTACCAAGTGGAAGGTTTGCATGGGGCAAGTAGCAATTTGAAGGTTTGCATGGTGGCAGTACCAAGTGTAAGGTTTGCACGGTGGAAGTACCAAGTGGAAGGTTTGCACGGTGGAAGTACCAAGTGGAAGGTTTGCATGGGGCAAGTAGCAATTTGAAGGTTTGCATGGTGGCAGTACCAAGTGTAAGGTTTGCACGGTGGAAGTACGAAGTGGAAGGTTTGTATGGTGGAAGTACCAAGTGGAAGGTTTGCATGGTGGAAGTACCAAGTGGAAGGTTTGCATGGTGGAAGTACCAAGTAGAAGGTTTGCATTTTAGCAGTACCAAGTGGAAGGTTTGCATGGTGGAAGTACCAAGTGGAAGGTTTGCATGGGGGAAGTAGCAATTTGAAGGTTTGCATGGTGGCAGTACCAAGTGGAAGGTTTGCACGGTGGAAGTACCAAGTGGAAGGTTTGCACGGTGGAAGCACTAAGTGGAAGGTTTGCATGGTGGAAGTACCAAGTGGAAGGTTTGCATGGTGGCAGTACCAAGTGGAAGGTTTGCATGGTGGAAGTACCAAGTGGAAGGTTTGCATGGTGGAAGTACCAAGTGGAAGGTTTGCATGGTGGAAATACCAAATGGAAGGTTTGCATGGTGGCAGTACCAAGTGGAAGGTTTGCATGGTGGAAGTATATACCAAGGCGAAGGTTTGCGGTGACACCATGTAACATCTCTTTTGAGACGGAGTGTGGCTCTGAAAAGAGCCGATATACCGTAACTCCACGTTTCGGGCAGTGTGTGCTCTGCCCGTTGTAAAGGAGACTGCTGGATTCCAACTATAAACAACTCAGGTCTCTTGTCCTTGGGAACTGCATGGATTGGAAAGATTTCTCCAGCTTTTTTTCGCTGGCATTTTGACATCCAAAAGTCTGGCAGTACACCATCGTTAAAGTGTATAACTGCACGCGGTATATACATGTAGTAGGGGTACATCCGTCGGGGCCCATGCGGGAGTTTCCCGTTCTGATGTCATACCCCCCGCAGTGACTGGCGGGCAATTCGAAAAGATGGCGGTTTGCGGGAACGCGAATTCGACCACGGAATTCCATGATTTTTCCCTCTTTATGAAACTCGTTTAGGTGAGTAGCACATAGGCAATAATTGTAGGTTGTTTTTAACACCCAATCCGATAAGCCAACATTTTTCTCTGGGTTTCATTCCCCTTTAAATTCTACACGACCACTGAGAAAGGTCCTGCTAGGATCTAAATGTCAGGCCCTCTCACAAACCGGGGTTTTACTGTGTAGGATGGGAGTCCTTGAATACGGAATATAATGATATCTAACGGTCAATTGAATGAGATGCACGGATCGATCACTGTGAGTGGTTTGATGAAGACAGTGTTACCAAACGAACCTTAGACAAAGTGAACCTTAATATGGAATTGGCTTCCGCGAACTCAGCCGGAGAATAGCGTCACTAAAAGGGTCAATTTGATTAACCCAATGGCCGGTGAAGTCAAGCCAGGTCCCCGTTTGTATTGTCCGCCTGGTTTCATTTAGACAAATGAGTTTGTTCAATTCATTAAGACAATGCAGTCTCATGCTTTCAGACGTATGCAAGCGTCTGATAATGAAGTGGTTTGCGCATGGGCCGTGACCACGCAGCTATGGCATGCGCAGTGTCCCCTGCGCGGTGCACACACCTCCCCCTTCCTCGCGATCGCCATGGAAACGATTCGGGACTAAAGACTGCTCAGTGCCCAAGGTTGGCAAAAAAATATACGCATCGCTGGAGTTGTACATGCTGGCCAACGGTATTGTGGCTGGTGATGTTCTTGCTAATTGCTCGACCTCACATTATCATTATTAAACAAAAAAAGCAATCGATACCATCATCATCATCATCATGTGTGTCGGCTGATGTGCAGGCGACTGCAACCTGTCTCCAACCACAGGGTCTTGAGCAGAGTTAACAATATCATTAGGTTGTAGCATCCCTTCATAGTCTCCCATTAGTTGTTGTATATACTTCATTACTTGAAAGTTGTTGTATAATTTATAGAAATGAAGGGTTGCTCATCGCGGTGGAGTAGACAAGTAGAATACTCGCAAGTAATAAACCTTTAACCATAAACCACTACAGAATGGTGCAAAAACTGTAACGGTTTTTTTCTACCTTTTTTCTACTTTCTCAGTTCACCATTTGAGCTAAAACCTTCGCAGGATTGCTTTTTGGGGATGTTTAATGGTTTAACACACAGACTGTGGCAATCTTTTGACCTTTACCAATTTTGTATTGTGCCTTGAAGAGGGGTGGTGAACACAATAGATGGATCATTGGTGAACAATCTAGGCACAGCATAATGAGGAATAACCCCTACTTTTGAGATTTTGAGATTTTCTAATGATGTGAAAGAGTATACCATTAGCTTTCAAATGATATCAAAATTATTTCCGTGTGAACTTTGTTGTAAATAGTACAAGGGGACTTCGCTCGTTCATTTGGCACCAGACACAATATAGCAGCACCAGTGTAACTCCTCTAAAGCGGCCATTCAATAAGGCAGGAACTTTACATTTTCATGAAAACAGTACACAAACACTCCCCCGAAATCCTTGTTTTTTAAACATTTAGAGGCGGATTTCGGAAAAATCCTTTGGACATATTATCCTCCAATACATTAACTTTCCGAAAACACAACAAAAAAATTGATTTTTTTTATCGAATTGAGAAGATACTTTGACTTCAGGCGTTGTTTACTCGAAAAGTGTTTTGGTGGGATATTCCTCATGTCATTGTGCCGGGTCACATTTTATTTTTTAACAGGTATCTCTCATGTGGTTTCATTTAGATATGGCGATGGTTTGTCCTCATAAAGTCTGCACAGGTATATGTATATAGATATCACAGCATTTTGATCAAACTTTGATGGCATTCCATTGCTGCTCATTTTGATCATCCTGAAATGCGATTTTCAAGTTTTTTCAAAAGTGCATTTTTAGAGGCATTTCCAAGCTCATTTTGGAGCATCCTGAAATCTTCAAGCTTTCCAAATTGCATTTGACCGAAACCTTTAAGGGCATTTCTAAGCTCATTTGGATCGTAGATATAACGTTGCTGTTTGCGTCGAGGAGGAGAATGTAATTCAATGAGGGTTTGCCCTGCTCGGCGTGATAAACACCTGAGTAATCAGTGCTGCCTGGTTTTTTTTCATCAGGCATCGGGCAAAGCACTAAATACTCAGTGCTTATCACGTCACGTATAGGGCAAACCATCATTGAATTACATAGGGGTCCTTTAGGCCAAAGCCCGGCTTTAGGCTTCGGCTCCGGCTTCGTCTTTGTTAATCCAACCGCAGAAAATACTAGGTTGGAGTTCTTGGTTGAAGTTGAAGCTTTGGATTCTTTCCCAAAAACGAACCCAAAGGCCTCCCGTTTTCATGCCTTGTTCTTTAAAATGAACGAAAGGAAGAAAGACGAAGACCGGAGCCTGATCATGAGCCTAAGCCAGGTTGGAAATGCAAATTCAAAATGGCGCCCGAACTGGCGACTAATGAATTGGCCGTGCGCGCTTTGGTAGAAATGGATGCACGCCACTTGTGTTTTTTTTTTTTTAACGCCGTGTGCCTGCCACTGCCTCATATACGTCATGTGTGTTTTCAATTTGATTTGAATGACCTAGTTGCGTTTTTTTTTATATAATTATATATATATATATATTCATTACCCTGAAAGCAGCCCGGAGGAAAATCGATGGAAATGGAAATGAGCGGAAACAAAATATTTCCAGGCGTTCTTTGAGACAAATATTGTATTCTAAATAATTATTATAATATATATATATAAATTATATATATAGGCCTATATATTTTCCTTTTATCTGAACGAGGTTCCAGTATTTGCTATATATTTTCCTTTTATCTGAACGAGGTTCCAGTGTTTGCTATATATTTTCCTTTTATCTGAACGAGGTTCCAGTGTTGCTATATATTTTCCTTTTACCTGAACGAGGTTCCAGTGTTGCTATATATTTTTCCCTTTACCTGAACGAGGTTCCAGTGTTGCTATATATTTTTTCCCTTTACTTGAACTAGGTTCCAGTATTGCTATATATGTTTCCATTTACCTGAACGAGGTTCCAGTGTTGCTATATATTTTTCCCTTTACCTGAACGAGGTTCCAGTGTTGCTATATATTTTTCCCTTTACCTGAATGAGGTTCCAGTGTTGCTATATATTTTTCCCTTTACCTGAACGAGGTTCCAGTGTTGCTATATATTTTTTCCCTTTACCTGAACGAGGTTCCAGTGTTGCTATATATTTTTCCCTTTACCTGAGCGAGGTTCCAGTGTTGCTATATATTTTTTCCCTTTACATGAACGAGGTTCCAGTGTTGCTATATATTTCTTCCCTTTACCTGAACGAGGTTCCAGTGTTGCTATACATTTTCCCCTTTACATGAACGAGGTTCCAGTGTTGCTATATATTTTTCCCTTTACTTGAACTAGGTTCCAGTATTGCTATATATGTTTCCATTTACCTGAACGAGGTTCCAGTGTTGCTGTATATTTTTCCCTTTACCTGAACGAGGTTCCAGTGTTGCTATATATTTTTCCCTTTACTTGAACTAGGTTCCAGTATTGCTATATGTTTCCATTTACCTGAACGAGGTTCCAGTGTTGCTATATATTTTTCCCTTTACCTGAACGAGGTTCCAGTGTTGCTATATATTTTTCCCTTTACCTGAATGAGGTTCCAGTGTTGCTATATATTTTTCCCTTTACCTGAACGAGGTTCCAGTGTTGCTATATATATATTTTTCCCTTTACTTGAACTAGGTTCCAGTATTGCTATATATGTTTCCATTTACCTGAACGAGGTTCCAGTGTTGCTGTATATTTTTTCCCTATACATGAACGAGGTTTCAGCGTTGCTATATATTTTTTCCCTATACATGAACGAGGTTCCAGCGTTGCTATATATTTTTTCCCTATATATGAACGAGGTTCCAGCGTTGCTATATATTTTTTCCCTATACATGAACGAGGTTCCAGTGTTGCTGTATATTTTTTCCTTTACCTGAACGAGGTTCCAGTGTTGACTAGTCTCGGCTACGGGCTGGGACACCACGGAGCAACTGGCCCCCAGGATCATAATCTTGGTGGGAGGCTCATTGATGAGTTCCACGAAGCCTTTCACCCCGTCTCCTGCGCGGCACTGTACACAAAGAGAACGGACGGAGATCAATGCCTTCGTGAACACAAGACGTCACAATAGAACTATAGGCCTTTACAACATTGTCCACATCAATGTCCACAGATTTCCTTCTAATTTGTGACCCGGCACAGCGATATGAGGAATATCCCACCAAAACACTTTTCGAGTAAACAACGCCTAAAGTCAAAGTATCTTCTCAATTCGATAAAAAAAATCTAATTATTTTTTTGTATCTTCGGAAAGTTAATGTATTGGAGGATACTATGTTCAAAGGATTTTTCCGATATCCAGAAAAACGAGGATTTCGGGGTAGTGTTTGTGTACTGTTTTCATGAAAATGTAAAGTTCCTGCCTTTTTGAATGGCCGATTTCGAGGAGTTTGAATTGTGCTGCTATATTGTGTTTGGTTCCAAATGAACGAGCGAAGTCCCCTTGTACTATTTACAACAAAGTTCACACGGAAATAATTTTGATATCATTTGAAAGCTAATGGTATACTCTTTCACATCATTAGAAAATCTCAAAATCTCAAAAGTGGGGGTTATTCCTCATTTTGCTGTGCCGGGTCACATTTACACAGTTTGTAAATGGTAATGATAGAATCCTCATGTTGAAATCTTACGGTCTGGGATGCTGTACTTCTCGAGAAATCTTCACTCAAACATCGACAAATAGTTTATTACTCGCAAGTAATAAACTATTTCATACACAACAGAACGGTGCAAAAACAGTAACGGTTTTTTGCCTTTTTCTACTTTCTCAGATTACCATTTGAGCTAAAACCTTCGCAGGATTTATTTTTTGGAATGTTTAATGGTTTAACAGACAAACTGTGGCAATATTTTGACCTTTGTCAATGTTTTAAAGGGCTTTTTGTAATATCTATGCAAATGTTATGAATTGAGCCCAAAACGAAGCTATGGGCGCTAGATTTCCAAGATGGCGGTAAATTCAAGGGCCATTACCGTTGTTCCTAAAATATCGTTCGGGTTTGTTGAAGAATATGTCAAGAAAAGATAAAAAACAAACAGTGGAGAACAAAATCTTGGAAATCAAAGATTTGTCTGCTGCCACGACGAAATCAGGTCAGCAGCCAAAGTGCGTGCTAGGAATCCGATTTGAGAATGTATAAGTTCAATGCCAAAAGCATGAAGCAAAGTATATGGTTGGCAATCCTATTTGAAGCCTCGGATTAAAATCCACGCTGGGCAGATCGTTTTTCAACGGCTCTGTGAAAATGATTGAAACGCGGCAACTCCGAACGAAAATGAGAGTGTATAAGGCCTCAAAAAACATGTTTAGCGTCCAGCCATTTCTCTTCTTCTTTTTTTAAATGGCCGACCGACCTATTATTTTATCCGAAACAACTGGCCGGGCGCTATTTTTTTTCTTCTACAGTACACGAGGTCTATGGAGAGAAAATCGACCAATCAAATGCGTGGAAATCCTGAGGCCCACGTGAATATTCACAACCACTACACTCGTTGCACATGTACAGCATGTACTCGTTGTACGAGCACATGTACATGTGCATGTACATGTACAGTACATGTACACTTTCGTACATGTACACATGTACATGGGCGTGTACTTGTACACGTACACACGTACAGTACACAATGTACATGTACATGTTTTACGTGCGTGTACATGTACAGACCTGTACGTGTACAAATGTACATAATTATGTACACTGTACTGTATAACATGTGCGTGTACACATGTACACGCACATGTACTACAATGTACTGTACATGTACATGTTTTACGTACGTGTACATGTACGTGTACACATGTACTACAATGTACTACAATGTACATGTACTACAATGTACTACAATGTACATGTACATGTTTTACGTACTTGTACATGCATGTACGTGTACATGTACATGTACTGTACATGTACATGTACGAACGTGTACACATGTACATGTACTACAATGTACAATGTACATGTACATGTACACATTGTGTACATGTACATGTACACATTGTGTACATGTACACAATGTACTGTACACGTACGTGTACGAGCGTATGCGTTGCGTGTGCAACGATGTGTAGTGGTTGTGAATATTCATGTCACCTCAGGATTTCCGCGTATTTGATTGATCGATTTTCTCCCCATAGACGTCGTGTATTGGAAAAGAAGCGCCGGCCGGGCTATTTTTCCAAGATGGCCGCCATTTTAATAAATCGAAAAGTTAACACGTAGGCCTACGAATAGACAATTTCCACAGTGACGACTGAGTATACAAAAACTACGACTTTTAATAAAAATATTTTTTCCTGGGAAAATAATCGTGACATTTTCACTTTGGGAGAGAGTGGGGTTCACAAAAAAAGAAAGAAATAAGGCGGCCTCCAAAAAGGAAGCGGGCGAAACATGTTTTTTTTCTCGCCTAATCCTTGCAGAAAATATAGGCCTACAGGAGTTATTGGCTTAAAGCCCCTGCACAACATTGGTCGAGGTCAAAGAATAGCATCCATACGTTGTCTGATCCAACATATGCATGAAATAGCACACCTGTGAACATTTCAGCTCAATCCGCCAACCGAGTCTCGAGAAAATCGTGAAAACCGCTTCAATTGTGTCGCGAAAATGCAGCATTCAACGCCGTACTGTTGCGAAAAATAGTTTAGATCTCGGTGAGACGTAAACTATATATTTTACTCATTTCTCCCAAAATACAACATTTTAGGCAGAAATATTTCAGTGAGAGGTTTCTATTATACATAACCATCTTCAAACTGTTTAAGTTTCGTGTAAATCTGTGAACATTTCTTTTTTTGCGATCTTACCAATGTCGTGTAGGGGCTTTAATGCTTCTGACTGGCACGCTCTCATATCCAAGCACAGATGAGTGGCATTTGTGACCCGGCACATCATAATGAGGAATAACCCCACTTTTGAGATTTTGAGGTTTTCTAATGATGTGAAAGAGTATACCATTAGCTCTCAAATGATATCAAAATATAATATCCTCTAATACTTAAAATTTCCGAAAATAAAAAAAGAATGAAACTTGATTAATTTGTAATCGAATTGTGAAGATACTTTAACTTCAGGCGTTGTTTACTCAAAAAGTGTTTTGGTGGGATATTCCTCATGTCGCTGTGCCGGGTCACATTTGTCGAAGGACGCCGGCTAAGGGTTTGATAGCACGGGTTGCTATAGAGATCGCTGCTATGTTAAATCTGAGGTCTCGGGTTCGAGGCCTATTGCAGTCTAATCTTCTTTGCATTATTCTTATTATCCGTGTTATTCACTCATCCGTGTCCTATTCACTCTCTTCCCCCCTTCCTTCGTGTACGTGTATCTGTTTTGTCCTTGTCACTCTGCCTTTGAGAAAGGTCCTGCTAGGATCGAAACGTCAGGCCCACTAAATTTTATTCTTATTATCGTTAGATACATAATGCTTGCAGGCCATAGCATAACATCATGGGAATGTTGCCCAAATGTGACCCGGCACAGCAACATGAGGAATATCCCACCAAAACACTTTTCCAGTAAACAACGCCCGAAGTCAAAGTATCTTCTCAATTCGATTAAAAATATATATTTTTTTTTTTTTCGGAAAATTAATGAATTGGAGGATGTTATGTCCAAAGGATTTTTCCGAAATCCATCTCTAAATGTTGAAAAAACGAGGAATTCTGAGGAATGTTTGTGTACTGTTTTCATGAAAATGTAAAGTTCCTGCCTTTTTGAATGGCCACTTTCGAGAGTTAGACTGGTGCTGCTATATTGTGTTTGGTACCAAATGAACGTGCGAAGTCCCTTTGTACTATTTATAACAAAGTTCACACGGAAATAAATTTGATATCTACTCTTTTACATCATTAGAAAATCTCAAAATCTCAAAAATGGGGGTCATTCCTCATTATGCTGTGCCGGGTCACAAATGTGTAAGCCTCATTTTGACAGACGTTGACGAAAATATCAATTCGGAGCATTAATGGCTACATACAATCGAATACATGTCATGTACAGGAATACACCGATTGTGCGACCACATGTCTTCACATGACTTATAGTGGGTATTTTTTTTAATCTCATTTGGCGCAATTCTGTCCTGCACCAAATGAGATGCAGAAATACCCGCACTATAATTATCATAAATCGCGTAATGACATGTAAACATTGGTCGTGCAATCGGTCTATTGTATTCGTCAACCTCGCGCCCAACTCAAAGATCAAGTGGGTAAGCTCATTTCCACTTCTGTTCTGCACCAAATGAGATGCAAAAATACCCGCACTATAATTATCATAAGTCGCGTAATGACATGTAAACATTGGTCGTGCAATCGGTCTATTGTATTCGTCAACCTCGCGCCCAACTAAATGATCAAGTGGGTAAGAAAGCAGGAGTCGCGGGTTCGAACCCCACCGGAGCTATTAGCAGCACGTGATGTTTCCCATAATATTATCAGGCTCTCGCATTGAGCATGGTATATAAGGGCTTATCAGTGCGATTTGTTCGTCAATTTCCTCATCGCGGCAAGCCAGCGAAGAGTTTGCGTTCGTGAATTATCTGAATCAAGCGAACCGTGTGATACCATTTCGAAGCGGAATTGTGTCGAACTTAATTCCATTACAGAAATCGCAAGAAACATGTACATGTATACTGCACAAACTGTACATGCGTGCACATGTGAACGTTGCGAGCATGCATGGTCTATAATGTTGTTATCTACTTCGGAAAACAACGCTTTCAGTGCATGATCTGCAGCCAAGGTAGCATTAAATTTTACAATTGTGACCCGGCACAGCATAATGAGGAATAACCCCCACTTTTGAGATTTTGAGGTTTTCTAATGATGTGAAAGAGTTTACCATAAGCTTTCAAATGATATCAAAATATAATATTCTCTGATACTTAAAATTTCCGAAAATACCCCCAAAAAGACAATTTATTTGTAATCGAATCGTGAAGATACTTCAACTTCAGGCGTTGTTTACTCAAAAAGTGTTTTGGTGGGATATTCCTCATCTCGTTGTGCCGGGTCACAATTTAACATTGTGTGGCGTGAATTATCGACTGGTCTCAAAGATGGTTATTCCATGGTCAGCTATAGTCTTTTCGACTAGGTGTAGCATATGTGCAGATTCGCCTCCATCTAATACATCTCATTAAAATCAAAGACCCACATAAACCTCTTTCGATGCACACGAGAATTGAAATGAGGATTCAGAGCATATTCAATTGTCTTTACAGGTTATAATTTATATCTATATCTATATTATCAAAAAAATGGGGGCCTGGCGTTTCGATCCTAGCGTGCTTCCTGCCTTTGAGAAAGGTCCTAGGATCGAAACGTCGGGCACTCTACTTGTTTGGACTCTTCCTATTCAACCTACATTTCGACCAACGTTAGGCCTATTTAAAATATCAAGTGATTATACAGTCTTGATCCAGCGTGTGTTATCAAATCATTATCAAACTCGATCGCAGCATTGTTTTTGATTTTGTATTCTTCTATCTGTCAGACGTTCATCTCTAAAAGTTAATACAAAAACCCGAACAAATAACCTGCAATACAATCTTATATAAACACTTAGAGGGCCTGCTGTAGTTAGCCAAGTCATTTTCATGGTGTTTTCACCAGTGGTCTCCAAGGCCACATTTCCGGTGGTAGATGGCTAGAGGCAATTTAGAAGTATCTGGGAGTGACAGTTACAAGGACACAATACAGTACCTCTAAGGGGGCTGGTGGTTCCTAATGGTAATTGAATTAGCCATCCCTCAAGGCTGGAGCTTGCCACCCTTGATATTCACGTTTTTTTCACGGTCGTTTTAGTGACAGGAGGATGTCCTTATCAGGTCAGAGAGGCAATTATTTCCACGGTGAATTCACTGTAAAATGCACCGTGAAATCACAGTGGCTTTTTAGTTTCACGGTTTCATGTGACTAAACTCTAGAAGAATACCAATAACGCGGGTCTTTCTACCAGCGGCCCCTCCTTTGTCCTTAATTGTTTCGTGAATTTTCCTTCCTTTTTTTGTATTTTCGGAAAGTTAATGTATTGGAGGATATTATGTTTAAAGGATTTTTCCGAATAACCCCCACTTTTGAGATTTTGAGATTTTCTAATGATGTGAAAGAGTATACCATCAGCTTTCAAATGATATCAATTTTTTTTCCGTGTGAACTTTGTTGTAAATAGTACAAGGGGACGTTGCTCGTTCATTTGGTACCAGACACAATATAGCAGCGCCATTCTAACTCCTCGAAAGCGGTCATTCAAAAAGCAGGAACTTTACATTTTCATGAAAACAGTACACAAACACTCCCCCGAAATCCTCGGGTTTTTTTTCAACATTTAGAGACGGATTTCGGAAAAATCCTTTGGACAAAATATCCTCCAATACATTAACTTTCCGAAAATACACAAAAAAACCAATTGATTTTTTTATAGAATTGAGAAGATACTTTGACTTCAGGCGTTGTTTACTCGAAAAGTGTTTTGGTGGGATATTCCTCATGTCGCTGTGCCGGGTCACATATGCTGTTCCGAAAAGGGCTATTGAGTTAACCGGTTCTCTTCCTCAGAATACAATGTAATGTACACTTACAATGAGAGATATTTCTCCATTGCGTCACCGCAAACCGCCCTTAGGTATTCTTTGGCATTATTTCATAGTGACAAAAGACCAAATAGGATCAAATAGTTATTTCAGTTTAATACCCTCACCATAAAAGAGTGCATGGGAAAGCCCCACGTCCACAATAGAGCACTTAATATTATGTAGAAAATCCACGCTGGGCGCATATTTTGTCAACCGGAGGAATGTCAGCAGTGTCAGCATGTAGCTTTGTGCTCAACATGCCCTTCACTATTCCTGCATACGTGCCACACTACACCTACGCGTCACAAAATCATGATTTTGGGGAAAACTCTTGGTTAATTTTTTTCAGCAAGTACAGTTGTGCCAGACGATGTCTATTTTCTACATAATAGTGTGTGGTCTGTGGAGAATTTACGTCTTTTTTTACCTTTTTACTGTGAGGGTGTTAACTGCCTTAACCCTAACTCTTTGTGATCAAACCGGATTGTGATAGGATTCGGTTAAGCTTAGGGTTAAACTAAAAAAATATGTTGCCGCCAAATATCTTAGGCTTCGAATTCCTGACGTCAATTGTCAGACAATGTCTATTTTTCTATGTAATAATAGCAGGTCTGTTGTGAATTTAGTGGTGTGTTAAACCTTTTATTGTGAGGGTATTAACCTTATAACTATATTCGCGAATCGAACAGGATTGTGATATTTTGAGGGTTCGGTGAAGGTTAGGTCAAGATTTTAGTTTAATACCCTCACTATAAAAGTCTAGGGAAAACCCTCAACACAAATTAAACCACCAATTGTAATGTAGACAAAATGGTCTGGCACAACCACTTGACGAAAAAAAATGGACTTACAGTTTTCCAAAAAGGTCATGATTTTATATGGCGCGTCACAAAAATCATGATTTTGGGGAAATACTGCAAGTCCAATCTTTTTGGCAAGTGGTTGTGCCAGACAGTGTCGTTTCTTAAGGCTTTGCATGGTGGGTGAATCAATATAAGAAGGTTTGCGGTGACACCATGTATAAGGTATCTTAAAGAAGAGGTGTGGTTCTGAAAAGAACCTGAGTGGTAACTCCAATGGTAACTCCAATTTTCGACCAGTATCACCAGGAGATTACGGCCAGAGCATACTGGTCGAAACGTCGAGTTACCACACTCAGGTTCTTTTCAGAACCACACCTCTTCTTTAAGAGACCTTATATATGTAACCCGGCACAGCATAATGAAAAATAACCACCCTTTTGAGATTTTGAAGTTTTCTAATGATGTGAAAGAGTATACCATTAGCTTTCAAATGATATCAAAATATAATATCCTCTAATACTTAAAATCTCCGAATATAAAAAAAAAGAAAATTTATTTGTAATCAAATTGTGGGGATACTTTAACTTCAGGCGTTGTTTACTCAAAAAGTGTTTTGGTGGGATATTCCTCATGTCGTTGTGCCGGGTCACATAAAAGGTTTTACATGGTGTCACCGCAAACCTTCCTATACTCTACATATTAGTTGGTCTCTTGTGGATTAAGGGGTTAATTCACACTCTTTGATGATTATTAAACTAAAAATCTTGCCGCCATAATACAGTATCTCACCTTCGAATTCCTGACGTCGATTTTCAGGTGATAGCCGGACAGGATATCGGGGTCCGAGTTGACGTGCAACAGCGCGAGCTGGGCGGCCTTGTACGACGCTGTGCCGTCCCAGGTGGCCCCGGCCCCGCCTAGGCTGAACAGGCCTGCCACGGTCAGGTTGGTGAGGGCAGAGGTCGTCGTGGTGAGGGCCAGTATGAGAAGGACAATGGCCGAGGCCCGTGACCATCGGCGGGGTGCCATCGGTTGGTGATGACGACGATAGCAGGAGCTCTATCAACCCCCCTGCGAAATGCTGCCACAGCTGCTGGTGCGTGTGTGCATGCACGTACACCGCAAACTAAACTTCAACTGATGATCGATGGGCAGCCAACAGCTCAAATCACGCTCGCATCATTATTGCATGCAATTCTGTTGTGTTCGTATCGGCCGGTACCCAGGATATGTTACATCATTTGTGCCATGCAAAGTCACGACTGTACAATTAGCATGCGCTGGGCATTATTGGCCTTAATTGCGCCGGCCAAGTAATTGGCAATGCGGCCTTCATTAGGGAGGGGTTCTCGATCGATCCCTTTCACGGTGTACAGTATAGCACCGTTTGCCGATCGACGTCTATGCCCTACACAATAATGCCTCGGTACGTCACCGCGGTGTAACATTGTCTTTGGCACCCACAGCGCGCACGCGCAACTTTGGGTTGTGGACGCGCGCGTTTGCGTGCACGTGATCGGCCAGCGAAGTACAGTAGGAGGGTTTTGGATGGAGGACCACTGGGTTCTGTCCTCCCCCCCCCCCCAAAAAAAAGGCCTCAAATCAATGATACTATGTCTTGAGAATTTGCGGGGACACATTGTAAGTTGTCTCTTTCGAGAAGAAGACTCAGTGGCTATATATAGTCGGCCCTTTACAAGGTCACACCCCTCCTCGGAAGAGATCACTCACAATGTCATGGCGTCACCACCAATAATGAACATTGTTATTCTCCCTCCCTCCCTCTCTCTCTTTCTCTCCCTCCCTCTGTCTCCCTCTGCCTCCATCCCTCTCTCTTCCATTCTCTACCTCCCTCTCTCTCTCGCCCTCTCTCTCCATCACTCTCTCTTCCATTCTCTACCCCCCTCTCTCTCCGCCTCGCCCTCTGTATCCATCACTCTCTCTTCCATTCTCTACCTCCCTCTCTCTCTCGCCCTCTCTCTCAATCACTCTCTCTTCCATTCTCTACCTCCCTCTCTCTCCGCCTCGCCCTCTGTCTCAATCACTCTCTCTTCCATTCTCTACCTCCCTCTCTCTCTCCCTCCCTCTCCTCTTTCCCTCTCCTCCCAATTGCCCTCTCTCCATCTCCCTCCCTCTCTCCAGCTCTCCCTCTCTCCCATTCTCCCTCTTCCTCCCTCCCTCTCCTCTTTCCCTCTCCTCCCAATTACCCTCTCTCCATCTTCCTCCCTCCCTCCACCTCTCCCTCTATCCCTCTTTCTCCCTCCCTCTCCTCTTTCCCTCTCCTCTCAATTGCCCTCTCTTTATCTCCCTCTCCCCCCTCTCTCTCTCTCTCTTCTCTCTCCCTCTCTCTTCTCTCTCCCCTCTCTCCCCCTCTCTCTTCTCTCTCCCCATCTCTCCCTCTCTCTTCTCTCTGCCCATCTTTCCCTCTCTCCCTCACTCTCTCTTCTCTCTCCCTCTCTCCCTCCCTCTCTCTTCTCTCTCCCTCTTTCTTCTCTCTGCCCATCTCTCCCTCCATATCTCTTCTCTCTCCCTATCTCTCCCTCTCTCTTCTCTCTGCCCATCTCTCCCTCTCTCCCTCCCTCTCTCTTCTCTCTCCATTTCTCTTCTCTCTGCCCATCTCTCCCTCTCTCCCTCCCTCTCTCTTCTCTCTCCCCTCTCTCCCTCTCTCCCTCCCTCTATCTTCTCTCTCCCCCTCTCTCCCTCCCCCATACCTCCCCTCGTACTCCCTCATTCCCTCTCCCTATTCCCCTCTCTCACTCCCCCTCTCTGCATCTCAATAAATTACGGTTGGGCACCATTTGGGTGTATATATACCGGTTCATCACAATCTCTCACTCTCAATGAATTACGCATGCAGTCAGGCGCCATCTCGGCATGTTCTGGTTCATCAGATGGATGGTTTGCAAGACGACCGCCGACATCAATTGTCCGCGAAAACTCAGATAACGTGGGGTTTTTTTGGGGGGGAGCGTCCTTGCAATTTGCATCCAGTCACAAAAGATCACTTAAATTATAAAGTCTGGGGTCTTTCCTTCTCGTTCGAAATAATGTAGGCCTACATGGCAGTCGCCTCTTTAAAATACTTCGTTTCCCAGCCAAATGAATGAGGTCTGAAATTTGGGAGAGTTGTTTGTGTACCTATAGAGTACATGTACACGTGTACATGAGTCGGTTAGTTTTACCTATCGTCTCGGTTAGTTTACCCGAGTCGAAAAGTCCAAGTGCGGACGCCGGGAAGATTTACCCATTGGAATGTTACCCACGGGCTTGGTAAAAAATAAGTCCAGTGCGGACACGGCTTTACGGTCTTGGATGCTGTACTTCTCGAGAAATCTTCACTCAAACATAGACAAATATAGTTTATTACTCGCGAGAATTAAACGATTTCTTACGCTACAGAACGGTGCGAAAACCGTGACAGTTTTTTGGTTTTTTCTAGTTTCTCAGATTACCATTTGAGCTAAAACCTTTGCAGGATTTGTGTTTTTTGGTTTTTGAATGTTTGATGGTTTAATACACAAACTGTGGCAATCGTTTGACCTTTACCAATGTTGTATAGGGACTTTAAGGACCTTTTTGGCAGAGCTATGATATTTGTTCTTCTTGGTTGTGTTTGTAGTCCGTGTCTTTTACTGGACTGATCACAGCCTTGTAGTGTGGGATGTTTATCTCGGCATTGAGATGTCATCCATTCGTGTGAGATGTACACACATTGCACGCACGACTTGACAAAATGACGAAGTGATGGAGTCAGTTCAGTGGCTCATGGAGATAGGAGACATGGTTGGCTGCAGCAAGTCTTCTACATAGGGGGTGAGGGGGGGGGGTTGGGGTGGGACAGCAAATCATTCTACAATTATGGAGGCCGAGGTCGAATGTGAACCTTGACATCAGTTGTACACACCCTCGTGGATAAATTACCTTCTCGTTATATGTACTTGGCATAAATGGAACAAAGCAACCTAGGATGGCCTCAAATTGTGTGATTTGTTTTTGTTTTTTTGTGGTGCACCGAGCTAGGTCAATTTCCATTCGCCCTGACGAGGGTCCGTGGTTATTGGTGACAGTCGTCTGGCGCCCCAGCATTGGGTGATTTGGCAGCGGTGCTCGCGTTAGCCAGGATCCCTCTCCACATTACATAAACACCACTCCCAGTTGGAATCCAGCATTCTCCTGAAGACGAGCAGGGTATACTGTTCGAAGCGTCGAGTTCCTCCGGTTCTTTTCAGAACCACACCGTTATACTCACAAAAGAGAATTTACACGGTGTCTCCGCAAACCTATTTATCCTGATATTCTCACCATGCAAACCTTCAAATCTCATTTGAAAACACTTGCTTGATAACAGTTTCAGCATGAAACCGTGGTAAGCATGAAAACCTGGTAAGCATGGAAACATATGGGCCCATTTTCATAGGTACTCAAAGATTTTTCGAGGAGCGCTTTTTTTTACGCTCCTCGATTTTGATAAGGAGCGCGGTAGGAGCTAGCGTCTGTGCGATCGCGCTCCTCAAAAATGAAAGACTGCCTATGAATCGTGACTTTTTGTGCTTAAGCAAATTTCAGAGCCGCTTAAGTCTTTCTTGTGTAAACACGATTTCAAACCGGTCATGTATTCCACTAACTCTTGAATTGCCAGGAAACAAAAGTGCAGTTTGGGTCTGCAATGTGACCCTATGAATCCTGACTTTTTGTGCTTAAGCAAATTTCGGCGCTTAAGCGGCTCTGTGAAATTAGCCCCTGGTAAGCATGAAAACCTGGCAAGCATGAAAAGTGAAAATTTGTGAACAACAGGATGACAGACGCCATTGTAATTGGACAGCCTGCAGAATGTTATTTGATGGAGTCGGCGTTTCATAAATACCGACCAGTATTACCATTAAGATAATTACTGCTACCACTGCTTTCATTACTACTGTTATATAATGGGGTTAAATGGGTTTGGAAATGGGATCATAGGCCATTTACCAAATAAAGGCTTAGGCTTCGTCTCCGTCTGACAGAACCTGAAAATCCAGGTTGTGGTTTGTTTTCCGAATTGGAAGGTTTGTTGGCTTGATAGGTACAGGATATTCACCAAGAAACTGGCGGCCAAACGCTAGTCTTTAGATGCCTGTGATATTATAACGAGTAAGATGAATATGACCGAAGCCTAAGCCCAAGCCTCAAGCCTTCATTTCAAAACCGGCCATGGTCGATATGTGGCTAGAGTGGAGCAGGGTGGTCCTACAAATGGGTCACAGCATGGAGCAAGAATAACATCAAAATTTAAGAATTAAACCACAAGTACAAGTTTAAGTATTACTTTAAAAAACAAATTTATTCCCAAATTGAACACACAAACAACAACAGAACAACTATTGGCAGTCTGATGATTCTCTCAAGTAAAAATTCAAGCTGGTATCTGAGACACAGACACAGACAAGAATTAAACCACAAGTACAAGTTTAAGTATTAATTTAAAAAACAAATTTAATCCCAAATTGAACACACAAACAACAACAGAACAACTATTGGCAGTCTGATGATTCTCTCAAGTAAAAATTCAAGCTGGTATCTGAGACACAGACCACACGGTAAATTAAACGAATACACACAGCTACTCTATAACAAAACCACACAATTTATACAGGGTAAGGTTGTTTTGTACAAGCTACACACACAAATCGCGTAATAATTAACAATGAGTAACATTTTCACCATAAAAATGACAAATTTAAGTTTACGTTTGGCAATTGATTGTGGGTGGTTTGCATAGATTAACACACTGGGTTTGGATTTTTTTTTTCGAATTTTTTTTCGAATTTTTTATGAAATGCCAAAAAAGGGGTAGAACTCTGAACATGAAACTCGAAAAATCCTAGAATTCTTGGGAGTTTTATTCGCACCTCTTCAATGCCTGCAATTACTTGAACATTGCCACAAAGCCTGAAGACATCAAATACGAATACTCTGTTTAACTTTCACAAGCTGCAACTACAAGACTCCAAAAAGCTTGGCACAAATGGCAGTGACTATTTTTTTTCATTTCTTGAAATTGGTCGGCAGTTGATATCCTGACAAGTAAACCATCATTATATTAAGAGCACTTTATAAAGAACTTTGGTTAGATATCAAACATGAAAAAAACAGCAGAATTCAATCCTTTTCAGCGAGAAAAAGAATGTTTTATAAAATGGAATACAAAATATCTTGTTTAGTATTTTTTGTTCGAGTGACCTTTCACCTTTGACCCTGAGCTTTTGGAAGCAGGGAGCGGAATGAGATGGTCTCTCTCAGGATCTTGCAAACCTGAAGGGAAAAGAGAAATTTTAACAAAATTAATCAATTGGTTTGGGTGGTGTTTTCATCAGGCAGAAAGTTCATCAAGTTTATCAAGTTTCAAGAAAGTTCAGGTTCAGAAAGTTCAAGTTGATATCTTTAGTAAACTTTTTCATTCTTAATCAATTTTATAAAAAAAAATTTTTTTTGGCCTGACGTATCGACCATAGCAGGACCTTTCTCAAAGGCAAAGGCCATCCTGCCTTTGAGAAAGGTCCTGCTAGGATCTTTGAGAAAGGTCCTGCTAGGATCTTTGAGAAAGGTCCTGTTAGGATATTTGAGAAAGGTCCTGCTAGGATCTTTGAGAAAGGTCCTGCTAGGATCTTTGAGAAAGGTCCTGCTAGGATCTTTGAGAAAGGTCCTGCTAGGATCTTTGAGAAAGGTCCTGCTAGGATCTTTGAGAAAGGTCCTGCTAGGATCTTTGAGAAAGGCCCTGCTAGGATCTTTGAGAAAGGTCCTGCTAGGATCTTTGAGAAAGGTCCTGCTAGGATCTTTGAGAAAGGTCCTGCTACGATCTTTGAGAAAGGTCCTGCTAGGTTCGAAACATCAGGCCCTCCAAATCTTGATATTCGCCTTTTGGTCATTTTAGTCAGTAAGCAGTTTGCAACATTTTTGCATAAAACTTTTTCATTAGTGAAAAATTGGCAAAGAAAACTTTGACTGGACTAAGACTTGAACTCGAGACCTCTGGATTAACGTACCAGTGATCTTCCATCTGAGCTATCCAGCCCTTAGATGGTGGCCTTCCCTAATAGTCAGCTAGTCTTTGCCGTGGTGGGGGCGCCAGTAAGAAGCAATTCAAGCATTAACTGATGTACACCACCAGGGGTCATGCCCCAGGGACTCTGGTCGAGGTCGTGTTAAAATGGTCAATTTACCCATTTGCTCGGTTAGTTTACCCATTTTAAGTCCAGTGCGGACGCGGCTTAAGTCGGTCAGCAGTGGGCGAAGAGTTTTGTGCTGCTTTGAAGGGGGCCTTAGTTGTGGCACTTACATATCCAGATATTCCTTGACGCTTTTGTAGCCGTTATCCCTGGCCAGGTGGATAAGGATACCGGTGGCATGGCGACCTTGCTTCTTCCGACAGAAACTGCAATTGCAAATGCCACGACACGGAGGACAGGTCCACAACTGAAAAAAAAAAAAAAAAAAAAACACAACACAAAGTGATATCGTTATTGGGATTGAGCCTTCTTGAAACCACTGCTTAAGCTATGGTGGAAGCTACGTTCCGTCATCTAAGAATTGAAAATTGAGATTGTAGTTTGAAGTGTCCTTTTTTTTAAGGCTGAGGCAGAGGCAGAGGGCAGAGGGCAGATGGCAGAGGATAGAGGGCAGAGGGCAGAGGGTAGAGGGCAGAGGGTAGAGGGCAGAGGGTAGAGGGCAGAGGGTAGAGTGCAGTGGGCAGAGTGCAGAGGGTAGAGGCAGAGGGCAGACAAAAGGTTACTTTTCAAACTTTACAAGATCAACTACTGAACTAATCTAGTGTTAATAACGTATGGTTATGATTGAGATGCTTAGACAAGGTTCTCACTGGATTGACTAGTGCTGTTTTGGCATCCTCTCCGTAGCGATTGCGTAGACACGGCCCGCAGAACTGACCCCTGACCCCCGTGCAGCCGTCGTACCGACAGATGGTCTTCATGTCGAGCGTCTTCTGGCGGCACTGATGGCAAGTGGTACCCTGCAATATGCAAAGGGATGGTAGACAATGGTTACCAATTGGCCGCGGCACATTACAGTGTACATGGAGAGGGAGGTGGGGTCATGGTGGAGGTGGTGCAGGTATTTGTGCCATGGGTCTTGTTAATTTTCAAAGAAAGTTTCGGACTCCTGGCCATTGGTCTTGCCATTATATGCATTATATTTCTTGTGTTGTCTGAAGATTTTTTAATTTTTTTTTAATTTTTAATTTTCAAAAGTTCCCTGGCAGTTTTTCCCCAATTTGTTTGATTGAAATAAACAAAAATCCACTGCACAACAATTCAAGATTCATAGGATCACCTTGAAAACCAAAACTTCACTTTCATTTCACAGAAGAATAGAATACGAGTCAAAAGCAATTGACAAAACTGACATCGCATCGAAGCGCGGTCTCTCTAATCCTGTCTAAACGAGGGAGAACTTTCACGCTTAGAAGATTTCCACGCTTAAGCGGCTCTATGAAATTTGCTTAAGCACAAAAAGTCACGATTCATAGGATCACCTTGCCGACCCAAACTTCACTCATATTGTTTCACGCTAAGCAAAGAATAGTGGAGTACACATCAAAAGCAATTGACATGACATCACATCCCATCGCAATGCGGTCTGCAATTTTGTTTTCCCACGAGGAAGTCTTTTCCTGTTCAGCAGATTTTCACGTTTAAGCCGCTCTATGAAAATGGCACTATGAACATCCAAACCGTGAAAAGGGGGTGAAAATGTAATTTTGCCGTGAAACTATAAAGGCACTGTGATTTCACAGTGAATTCACCATGAAAATAATCTCTTCTCTGACCTGATAAGGACATCTTCGGGTCACTAAAGAGACCTTGAAAAAACCCGTGAATATCTAGGGTGGCAAGCTCCAGCCTTAAGGGATGGCTAATTAAATTACCAGTAGGGACCACCGGGCCCCCATAGAGGTACTGTATTGTGTCCTTGTACCTGTCACTCCCAGATACTTTTAAATTGCCTCTAGCCATTTACCACCAGGAATGTGACCTTGGAGACCACTGGTGAAAACACCGTGAAAATGATTTGGCTAACTGTGTGCCATGAAATAGGGGTGAAAACACAGTGAATTTTCTTTTCATGGCTAAATGTCATTTTCACCCCATTTTCACCGTTTAGATGTTCATAGTGTGGGGGGTGATCTTTCCGACAATCGAGACTGACAGCCCCCCCCCCAAAAAAAAGAAAGAATCAGAGCCACTGCGGCAAGTTTTCCAGGATCGCTTTTTTTTCTTCGAACTTTGCACCTACCACTTCTGCGTTGTACGTCTTGTCCCGGACACACTCGGCCACCATGTCCAACTCCTCCTCCGTGATCTCCTCGGCAGACTTGACGGCCAGTCTGGGCCGGCCGATGCGCCGCCGCTTGGTCGGCGTGGGCAACTCCTCCAGTTCGTCCTCGTAGACCTCAAAGTCCGAGTCCGACCCGTCGTCGGACGGGGAGGAGGAGGCCTTCTTGAGGGTGGGCCCAAACTTGATCACCAGTTTCTGTCGGGGAAAAAAAGTGATGTTTACAAGTCAGGTGCAGCCAAAATAAAAGGGCCTGACAATTGGCAACTCGAAGTGAAATGAACAAGACTTGAGGCTTTGCAAGGGCGGGTGAATCAATATAGGGAGGTTTGCGGTGGCATCGTGTATAAGGTCTCTTAAAGGAAGAGAAACATTCTCCTGATGACGGCCAGAGCATACTGGTCGAAACGTCGAGTTCCCACTCAGGTTCTTTTCAGGACCACACCTCTTCCTTTAAGAGACCTTACACATGGTGTCACCGCAGACCTTCCTATATCGAAGTGAAATCCAATCGAGTCGAATCCTCAACCTCAATACAGCAATAGGCACTGTCTGAATCAACTGGCCACAGCTTCAAATTACCCACAAGTCGATGGTAGCCGCCAGCTAGCCGCTACAGGTAAAGCCCATAGACGCGTGTGGTAGTCCAAGCCATAGCTGTTGAACATCTCAACAGCACTTGGCCCTGTCAGAGCCAGAGCGGCTACAGCTTCCGATGACACACAAGTCTGTGGCAGCCACTAGCCAACGACCACAAAAAAGGCAAAGCCCACAGACATGCCGGCAAAGTCTGAGCCATAGCTCAATGAAATTTTGGAACGCGGCCTCACCTCTCCCTCCCTGACCGGAAAGAGCTCCTCGTCGTCCACGTAGACTTGGACCTCATCCTCCTCCCCCTCGTCCGCCCTTCTTTTCTGGCCCCTGGTTCTGACGCTGGACGTGCCCGCCAGCAGAGGGGAGCAGAGTCGGGCCTTGCGGGAAGGATTCCGTCGCCGGATGAAGCTGCAGTCCAGCGATTTCCGCGTCTTCGGCGATCTCTGCAAGAGTCATTCGTCGTCGCGGTTAGTTTGCGCGCAGACCGCACGACAAAGCGCATTCAAAGCTGTTTCAAGCCCCTACACAACATTGGTCGAGGTCAAAGAATAGCATCCATACGTTAACTGATCCAACATAAGCATGAAATAGCACGCCTGTGAAAATGTCAGCTCAATCCGCAAACAGAGTCTCGAGAAAATCGCTTCATTTGTTTCGCGAAAATGCACCATTCAACGCCGTACTGTTCCGAAAAATAGTTTAGATCTCGGTGAGACGTCAACAAATTCTTTTACTCTTTTCAGTGCCAGGTTTCTACCATAACCATCTTCAAACAAGTTTCATGTAAATACTTAAGTGAACATTTCTGTTTTCCGATCTTACCAATGTTGTGTAGGGGCTTTAACCCATATCTGCCGAGATACGGGATTTCCCATTTGGCATTTCCACCATGCCAACCTTCAAATCTTATCAAGGCCTTATCAAATATATCTATGAACGTTCAAAATGTCTGACACAGTTGAGCTTACCTTCGGCGATGTTGAGCCAGCGTGACGTGGTATACCCGGCATACCCAACAAGCCTGGAATGCCATTCAGTCCAGACAACAATTGCTTCAGCTATACAAGAAGAAGAAGACAATAAAGTGTGAGAGCTGAGGGATTTGGGCAACAAGATTTCATTACACAGAACAATTAAAAAACGCAGTGGCTGTTGTTACGGCAGTCGTCCGTGTGGTTCCCTGACTTGATTGTATTTCGTCAGCATTGCAGGCTGGTTGAACCAGTCTATTAGCTGATAGTCTGGTTCCAAGAGCTAAACATCCTGACAAATACTGTGAAGTCAGGGAACCACACGGACGACTGCCGTAACAACAGCCATTGCGATTAAAAAAAGGGTTGGCTCACTTGTGCTTGCATTGCTAAAAACTAGGCAAGGGACTACATGGTGTATTTACAAATAAACATTTAAGGGACTAACTACAAAATTTGGTTACAAAAGGAAAAAAAATACTGAGAATTTTGAAACAAACTCAAACAAACAAAGGAAAAACTGAAAGGGAACTTTTGAAGAATATGCAAAATTGGCAAAGAAAACTTTGACTGGACTGGGACTTGAACCGCCAGTCAGAAGCAATTCAACCATTTACGACTTTTTCTTCTTAAGCAGCTTCACTCAATCTCACCATAGCTTTGTTCTCTTGTATATTCTTCTGTCGTCGCAGTTCGTAGTTTTGCCCATCATCGGTGTCCTTCTGCAGAAACCCAAAACAGAGGTCAAGTCCAGAAATGATTTCAGATTTTTTCTGGTAGGCCTACGTAGTGATCGATATCTTGTCAGAGAATCTAGGCTCGCGAATGTAGACTTGCCTCAGAAAAAGAAACACAGAAATACAGAAACAACTGCGCACATTGGAACTGGTCTGGAAGTAGCCCCACTTACTGGGCCACAAGGAGCTACTCTGAAACGATTTGTGTGCTGATTAGTGTGCTGATCTGAATCGTTTCAGAGGAGCTCCTAGCGGCCCAGTAAGTGGGACTAAGGTATATGATCGTTGGTATTTTTGGCGAATCTATATTTTTACTATAGTTGCGGTAACCGTAACCCTCATCCTCCCTCAGGTTTCCGACCCTCGGGAGGATGAATTTTTACGGTTACTGCAACTATTAACTAACTAGTCCATTTTCTACTGCATACTGCAATTGCAAAGCTCAAAATTTATCTCAATTTTAAGAGAGACTGATGTGTCTATTCGAGTATCCTTTTGGAAATTTTGGAGGGGTTGGGCGACCCCTTCAAAAGTTAAAAAAAAAAGCGACTTAAGGTCCAAGTTACTTGAGCAGGACCTTTCTTAGTCCGAGTAACTTGGACCCGACAAGTCACCCTTTTTTTATCGAATTTTGAAATTTTGAGTTTCGGGTGACTGTCACCCGAAACTCAAAATTTCAAAATTCGATAAAAAAAGGGTGACTTGTCGGGTCCAAGTTACTCGGACTAGACCTTTCTCAAACTTCAAAGGTAGAATGCCTTTAGTCCGAGTAACTTGGACCCTTACAATAGTCAATAGCCATTTTTAAAAAAAATTAAAAAGGGCGATTGTAAGGGTCCAAGTTACTCGGACTAGAATGCCTTATATGAAGTTATTACCCTTGGCCTTAGGCTTATGTCTTCTGTCTTTGAGAAAGAACCTTCCAGAATTTAGAACGGAAAAGGGGGCCCGGGTCCGGCCTGTACCTTGCATTAGTTGCAGTATCAGAGACAGAGGGAACCAATCAAGGATCAATCGGCCCTGTTCAAGTTGGCCCGGATCAAACCGTCATACACTAAATCAGTAAATGTTCGAAATAATGATACTGACTTTTTTGCTAGATTTATCGTTAAAACTACTGTAAAATCCAAAATGGACCACACTTTACAAGCCTTCAACAAACAGTCAAGGATAAAATACAGATGACACTACTTACTCGTCGACTTGGGGCCATTTTTTTCAACGATCTTTTCCAGACGTTTCTGATCACTGTCAATTCAACTAAACTGAGCAGACAGAAGCGACGCGTAGACTAGACGTACGTGTCCACGTGGGTTTAAATCGCGGGCAAAACAAATAGTCGGGCTCCAATGTTAGTGGTTCCGATTTAGGCAGCGGCGCGTCGCACGGAGTCAGGGAATCGGACTCGACTGCGGCTAAAAATAGCTATGCAAATTTCCAGGTCCCAGACACGCCCCTGGTTTTTTCGCGCGCTACAGGAGGGTACATTTTGTGGGCGGGGCCAGTTAGTTCAAAGAGGGGGGTATGGCAAAATCCCTGTAGGAAATTATCAACTGCATTTTTTTTTTCGAATACATCTTTTTTATTCCCTGAATAAAGACCCATTTTAAACTGGAAAGAAAATTGCCACTTTCTAAACCATTCTTTGGACACAAATGAACTAAACTTTGGAAAGCATAAAATTATTTAGATACTCTAAAAGAAAGATAAAAACATGATGTCAACATTATGACAAGACAATCGCCGCAATACAGAAATTTACTTCAGGAGTGAAAAACAGTGTCCCTCTTAACCAATATACAAATATAAAAGTTTAAAGAAAATAGTTTAACCTCTGTTGCACAATTAAATGAAAAACCTCAAAATGAACCGAAACGAAAAAAAAAATGGAAAAAAAAATTAAGAAAAACACAATCCATTGAAAAATTTTTTTAAACAAAATTAACAAACATTACAAGCAGAAAGTAACTTTGCAGACAAAGAAAGATTTTGGAAATAAATAATAATAACAATAATAATAGTCAAACAACTCAAGGAAATACTGACTGGGAACTTTTGAATATTTTGAAAAATTGGCAAAGAAAATGTTGACTGGATCAGGACTTGAACTCGAGACCTCTGGACTAACGTACCAACAAGCTCTTCCATCTGAGCTATCCAGCCCTTAGATGGTGGCCTCCCAAATGGTCAACAAGTCTTATTTTTCAAATAATAATAATAAACACATTCATAGAGCGCCTTTTTCCGAGGGATACAAAGCACTTGGGGAGAATATAATAGGAGGACAAGATCCGTGGACAACAAAACAAAGTAAATACTAGTACTGTATTTAAAATAACGTAAAGTCACAATCTTAGAAATTCACATTGGGACAGTGGGACTGACGTTTCGATCCTAGCAGGACCTTTCTCAAAGGCAGAGTAGACCTCTGCCTTTGAGAAAGGTCCTGCTAGGATCAAAACGTCAGGTTCACTAAATTTTGAGATTAGCATTTTGGTATTTTTAGTCAGCAAGCAGTTTGCAACATTTTTGTATATGTCGCAATATATACTAATAGCTAAAATAGCTTATAGCTAAAACACTCTCAAAAAGCAGTTCTATGGCCATAGGTCTAACATCAAATTTGTGACCCGGCACAAAGACATGAGGAATATCCCACCAAAACACTTTTTGAGTAAACAACGCCTGAAGTTGAAGTATCTTCAAGTTCACGATTCGATTACAAATCAATTTTCTTTTTTTTTATTTTCGGATATTTTAAGTATTAGAGGATATTATATTTTGATATCATTTGAAAGCTAATGGTATTCTCTTTCACATCATTAGAAAACCTCAAAATCTCAAAAGTGGGGTTATTCCTCATTATGCTGTGCCGGGTCACATTTGGTAAATCTGTTGGGTGTCATTTCAATCTCGACCATCATTCCATATCGGATATGAGTGTACTGGGGATAGAATCACTTGGTCATCGTAGTACGTCATGCTGTCCGTTTGAGCCAGGAGAAAATGTGGATGAAGAGCGTCTTTAAACAATTCAACCAGGTGACACTATGAACATCCAAACCGTGAAAAGGGGGTGAAAATGTAATTTTGCCGTGAAACTAAAAAGGCACTGTGATTTCATGGTGCATTTTACAGTGAATTCACCATGAAAATAATCTCTTCTCTGACCTGATAAGGACATCTTCGGGTCACTAAAGAGACCTTGAAAAAACCTGTGAATATCTAGGGTGGCAAGCTCCAGCCTTGAGGGATGGCTAATTAAATTACCAGTAGGGACCACCAGCCCCCATAGAGGTACTGTATTGTGTCCTTGTACTTGATACTTCTAAATTGCCTCTAGCCATTTACCACCAGGAATGTGACCTTGGAGACCACTGGTGAAAACACTGTGAAAATGACTTGGCTAACTGTGTGCCATGAAATAGGGGTGAAAACACAGTGAATTTTCTTTTCATGGCTAAATGTCATTTTCACCCCATTTTCACCGTTTAGATGTCCATAGTGTGAGATACTGAGCTAGCTATTCAAATGTATTGCTGTCCGATCCGTGTCTCTCTGAAGTCAGAGGTGATATATAGATCTACCAAAGTGTCAGAATAATTTAAGTACTTAGCCATTAGGCCTTTTCCGAAATTCAGGCTCGGGCTTTGGCTTTGCCCACTTTCTTTCGTCGAATTTTTAAGTACAAGGCATGTCAACGGGAAACCTTTGGCTTCGTTTCTGAATGTTATAAGAGAGTTTTGAAAAAAAAAATTAAAAGCTTCAACTTCAACAAAGAACACAAACCTGTGTTTTCAGCTTTTGGATAAAAGAGATGAAGGCGTAGCCGGAGCCCAAGGCAGCCGGGTTTTGGAAAAGGGCCCTATTTTCTGAATCATTCCCCAGCCCAATCACCAATTAATCCACTATCAGGGTGTCCGGGTCAGAGGGCAGGGGTTAGAGTTCATCATGGTCTGCCGCCGGTCCACTGGGGCTATCCAGGACTCGGGCGAAGTTCTTCAGCACCTCCACATCGAGGTTCTCGATTTCCTCGCGAGTCAGGAAGCCCTTCCTCGTCGTGTCAAAGGTCTCGAAAATCTGGCGGGAAAATTCAGGAGAAAAAAAAGAAACAATCGTAACAACAAAAAACCTCTTGCCTTAGAGCCCCTCTAATCCCTCATTACCGACCTCGCACCAAAACCTCTCAAATGCCTTGCAGACATTCAGCTTCAAGACCTCTTATAGGCACCTCTCACCTCTCTAAAGCTCCACAGGCATTGCTTCAAAACCTCTCCAATGCCTCAGGAACCTCTCACCTCTAAACCTCTCCAATGCCCCAGGAAAATCTCGCTTCTAAACCTCTCCAATGCTTCAGGAACCTCTTGCCTATAAACCTCCCAAATGCCTCAGGAACCTCTTGCCTCTTAACCTCTCCAATGCCTCAGGAACCTCTCGCCTCTAAACCTCCCAAATGCCTCCGGAACCTCTCGCCTCTAAACCTCTCCAATGCCTCGGGAACCTCAAGCCTCTAAACCTCCCAAATGCCTCAGGAACCTCTCGCCTCTAAACCTCTCCAATGCCTCATCAGAAACCTCTCACCTCTAAAGTCTAAACCTCTCCAATGCCTCTCAAACCTCTCACAGTCAAACCCTCTCCGATGCCCCCGAGACTTCCCGCTTCTAAATTCCTCTTCGGCACCTCACCACAAACCTCTTACTAACCTCGTACGCCTCAATGGGGATGTGCTCTTTCTCAACTGACACCTCCTCGTCGTCTTCGCCCATCAGCCCCAGGTAGTAGTGGCCAAACCTGTGAGCGGACAGCTTCTCCGTCTCCCTGAGCAGGGAGACGAGATCGTTTCGAAGCTTCTCCACGTCCATGTACCCAACCTCAATAATCTGGGCACGAACAGAACCACCAAGACCCAATTTTATCAAGTCAAGCAGGCCAAACATTTCATACCAATGACCAAACCGGGGTATGTTGCTATCACATACATAGGCGCAATTAGCTTCAAAGCTTTTTTTTTTTTTTTTTAAATCTTTACAAAATAGTACTGAATGAGATTTGAAGGTTTGCATGGTGAGAATATCAGGATAAATAGGTTTGCGGAGACACCGTGTAAATTCTCTTTTGTGAGTAAGTGTGGTTCTGAAAAGAACTGAAATTTGTTTTTGTTTATTTTTTTAATATGCAACTATTCACCCAAAACAAGGGTATAAATCCACTCAAGGTTAAGGGCTAAGGAAAGAAGGAGATAGAGAAGGACTCAGGGAGGCTGGAGATAGGAATTGACATTCCTTTTAAAAAGGGCAAGATCGTAGGCAGGGTTAAACACAACCCAGGAAGGGAATTCCAGAGAGAGGCTGAAAGAGTGAAGAGGCTGTTCTGATACCTCTTTGTTCTACACCTTGGGGTAGATATAGAGTGTATGGGTGATGAGAGGAGGCAAACAGCCTGGTCACTCGCTTAAAATGTCCCGATGCTATTTTATCGTGCGAAGGGAAGATTCGATTGAGAAAGTAGCCTTGGTCTTCAAGGGCACAAGCACACCATCTTACCCTGTCTCCTTTCTTGTATGTCCACATGACCCTGACCTGGGACAGGTCAGTGTATTTGAACTTTGTCTCCTCGCAGTCAGAGAGGTCGTACTTTGGCTCCGACGCAAAGAGGATGGTCGCCGACAAGGAGCGGCTGTAGGAACGCACTTGGTGCAGGTAGCCTGCCGAATGGACAACAGATGGAGGCATTTGAGAAACTAAGCCATGCCACCCATGTCATCACCCCTTCCCAACCCAACCAAACCAAACCAAACCAAACCCAGCTCAACCCAGCAAAGCCCAGCACAGCCCAACCCAAAGCAACCAACCAAAAAACCCACCCAACCAAACCAAACCCAGCCCAGCCCAATCAAACCCACCCCAACCCAGCCAAGCCCAGCACACAGCCCAACCCAAAGCAACCAACCAAAACTCACCCAACCAAACCAAGCCCAGCCCACCCCAACCCAGCCAAGCCCAGCACAGCCCAACCCAAAGCAACCAACCCAAACCCACCCAACCAAACCAAACCCAGCCCAGCCCAACCAAACCCAGCCCAGCCCAGCCCAACCCAGCAAAAATAGTTAACAAAATTACAGGTATACACAACAATTGAAAGGCTATTATACGGTTGGTTGATATAAAAACCCTTCCTAGAGTGCTATACACCAACCTCCAGGGATGTAGATACAATCTCCAGGGCTCAGTGTGGTCCATCGCCATGGTACCTGCGACACTTCAGGGTGGTCAAAGAGGTTGATTCGGTCCACGTCCAGCCTGGAGTAGCCCGACCCTGTTAGATGATTCTGAACCAAGAAACGATACAAAAAAAACCAAGAATCACTGGCAGTAGTGCTGAGACATGCACCGGGAGATAATACAGCGCTGATATGAAACCAATATAGGAAGGTTTGCGGTGACACCATGTATCAGGTCTCTTAAAGGAAGAGGTATGGTTCTGAAAAGAACCTGAGGGTAACTCGACGTTTCGACCAGTATGCTCTGGCCGTCATCAGGAGAATGTCTTGGGATCGGTGGTGGAACTCCTTATGTACCGGTGGTCGCTGAGGCGGGAAGGCGGGAAAGATAATCCTCTGGGGAGGATTATCCTAAGGGGGGCTTAGGTCACTGAGGTGGGAAGGCGGGAAAACCCTAAGGGGAGACTGGTGGGGGGGAACTATATAGGTGCTCACTGGGGTGTGTCAGAAGGTGGTGGGGAGGCCGTGGATATAGGTGATCCATGAGTCGGCTAGGGAAGGGGGGCTTAGACTGGTGTGGGTATGGTTGGGATGACCTAGGATATAGAAACCAGGAGATAAGTTTGCATGGTGGAAACACTATGTGGTAGGTTTGCGGTGACACCATGTAGCTCTTCTCTTTCGAGAAGGAGTGTGGCTCTGAAAAGAGCCGGTAACTCAACGTTTCGGGTAGTGTGTACTCCGCCCGTTGTCAGAGAAACTGAAGACCGAAGAATGAAGGATTTTATGTCTGGACCAGTGGATGATTTCATCAAACTCGTCGTTACTTTACGACCAATCACAAGACGAGGAAGTGATGTACAGACACCATACACTTACGTCGTAAGTTAAGTTACGATGTACGGTATGTTTGGGGCCCAATTTAAAGACCAGTACTCTAATTTCCAGTCATTTATTATGTACAGCACGATATGTAGGCTGTGCATGTGCGAGGTTCAACGGCTGGAAACAGCGAAAATCAATCGAAAGTTCGTCCTTTTATCGTTTTATAAAAAATATTTTAAAAATTGATGCAGCAGCAAGAAAATGATGCGAGCGGGGATGAGAAACTTATATTTTTTTTTTACTTGGCCTAATGAAGATTGGAAAAAAAGAAAGAAGAAGCACTGACTACCAAATCATGGCACGATTCAATCAAAGAAAGACAGCAATCACACACAAACACACACGTACCCGTACACGCGTAGACTTGTGCGGTATTCCCTTTGTTCTCGTGTACTAAAAAAAAAAACGCTCCTAGAAAAAGCCTTATTCAAATCGCTCCCTTTCAAACCAGAATCACTTTCCTAGGCTGAAATTTCTAGCGAAATAAAATAGTTCTATTTGCGACGGATAAACATACCTCGGAAATTCCTCCTTTTTGAGTTAATTCCAAATAATCAGTTTCGTGAAAACCTTACAAATGGGGTACCAAAAAAGTACCCCATAAGGAGCGGTCCCATTGTTCTGAGTACCCACCCATTGTTCCCGGAACCCCACAACCCACCTTATGTAAGCCCACACACCCACGCACACCCACGCACACCCACCTGCTGATCAATTTTCAGCTGTCTTGAATACTTGGGATCGATCATGATGAAGTCTTTCCGGCCGGCCAGGAGGCAGTGGATATTGTGGTCGGCGTCGTAATGGATCACGGACGCCGTGCCTCCGCTGCTCATCCACATATTGGTCTCCAGGAGACGACGCCGGAAGGTTCCGCACAGGAGACTCTCCGGAACCTGATAATGAAAAAGAGGATAGATGACCCGACTCATTCTAACTCAACCCAATCCAACCTACATGTATCCCATCCCAACCGTCCCCAGCCCAGCCCAGCCCAGCCCAGCCCAGCCCAGCCCAATCCAACCTAACCCATCCCAACCTATCCCAACCCAATCCAGCCCAGCCCAACGCAAACCATCCCAACCGAACCTTATCTCACCCAACCAAACCAAATCCAGCAAACCAAATCCAGCAAACCAAACCAAACAAAACAAAACCAAACCAAATCAAACAAAACAAAACAAAACCCAGTCCAGCCCAACCCAGCCCAGCCCAGCCCAGCCCAATCCAATCTAACCCATCCCAACCCATCCCAACCCATCCCAACCCAATCCAGCCCAGCCCAACCCAAACCATCCCAACCGAACCTTATCACACCCAACCAAACCAAATACAGCCAACCAAACCAAACAAAACAAAACTCAGTCCAGCCCAGTCCAGCCCAGCCCAGCCTAGCTAAGCGTAACTCAGCCCAGCTCATGCAGCTCAGACCAGGCAAAACAAAACCAACCCAAACAAAACCAACCCAGCCGTGCCCAGCCCAACCTAGCCCAGCCCAGCCCATATCCGCCCAGCCCATATCAGCCCAGCCTAGTTCAGCCCAGCTATGCCCAGCACAAACAAAACCAACCCAGCCCAGTCCAGCCCAGCCCAGCCTAGCTAAGCGTAACTCAGCCCAGCTCATGCAGCTCAGACCAGGCCAAACAAAACCAACCCAGCCCAGCCCAGCCCAACCTAGCCCAGCCCAGCCCATATCAGCCCAGCCTAGTTCAGCCCAGCTATGCCCAGCCCAAACAAAACCAACCCAGCCCAGCCCAGCCCAACCTAGCACAGCCCAGCCCATCAGCCCTGCCTAGCTCAGCCCAGCTCAGCCCAGCCCAAACAAAACCAACCCAGCCCAGCCCAGCCCAACCTAGCCCAGCCCAGCCCATCAGCCCTGCCTAGTTCAGCCCAGCTATGCCCAGCCCAAACAAAACCAACCCAGCCCAGCCCAGCCCAACCTAGCACAGCCCAGCCCATCAGCCCAGCCCATCAGCCCAGCCTAGCTCAGCCCAGCTCAGCCCAGCCCATCAGCCCAGCCTAGCTCAACCCAGCTCAGCCCGGCCCAAACAAAACCCACCCAACCCTACCAAGAATCATTTCTGCCATTGAGCAAGGTCCGACTAGGATCAAGTCATCATGGCCTCTACATTTGTTGAGATAATTATGGATTTTGCTCATTTTAGTCAGTGTGCAGCAAATCCGTAGAATATTCTATGTTGGAATAATTTATGATAGATGAGTTAGTTGCTAGCTTCCTTTTCATAAACTACTCATTTACAATTCCGAAAAAAGAGAATGTGTGCCCCCAAGTGAATTTTTTGTGTGAAACAGTACCGCAGCTGTTCTACATGCGGCATTTATTGATTATCTCCATGGCAATGCATCGGAGCAGCTGCAGAAGTACACGTGGCATTCAACTGAACAGCCACCGACAACGACACATTCTGACAATGAAGACTAACTGAGAATTTACTCAAGTCAAAAGAGATTTGGGGTAATTCATGGTGAAGGATGCAAGTTGAGAACAGTGGTCAATTGCGGTTGAACAATTCTGCATTAGGAAGCAGGATGTCGCAGGTTCAAATGCCGCCGCGCCAAAGCTACCTGGATTCTTTCAGTGGGCAATCGGGCAAAGCACTGACCATACAGTCCTTGGGCCAATTTTATCAAGTGCCAAAATTGAAAAGTGAAACATGAAAAGTCTTCTCAGTGTAAACAGGATTACAAACCACATTACGATGTGATTTCAATTGCTTCTGACTTGCATTCCACTATAATTTACTCAGGATGAAAAAAAAATAATTAGATTGAGTTGGCAAAGTGATCCTATTTTGTTCTTAAGCAAATGTTGATGCTTAACAAGCAGATTTATGAAATTGCCCCCATGTCAAAAGCAATTGATATATCCCATCACTGTGTGGTTTGTAATCTCATTTACACAAGGAAGACTTTTCATGCTTATTAGTCTTTCAAGCTTAATTAATCAGCGCTGTGAAATTTGGCCCTGATTATACGTCGAGTAATGCCAAGCCCTTATTGAGTTACATCCTCCCCAACATAAAGGCCGTTCCCACTACGAAAATAATCGCGATTCCAAAACTTTTTTTGGGGGGGTCGTGTCCACACAGGCCAAATAATCGCGTCGCAGTGCGCGTGAGAAAATTGCGGGACTCGCTGACGAACGTAAACAAACCCTGTGCTGCACTTCCTGGCAGTAAGCTGCTGGCAGGAAATGCCATGTGCGTGCAATGCATCATGGGCGTTCCCACACACATCGCGTCGCAAATAAACGCGATTATTTGAGAAAAAAAATCACTCTTAGTGGAGTCCGAATCACGATTCAAATCCCACTAATAGTCGCGTTTATTGTGTCCCCACACGCAAAAAAAGTGGAGTTTGAATCGTGATTCAACTCGTGATCCAAATAATCGCGTTTATTTGGTGTAGTGGGAACGGCCCTATAAAGATGTTAGATCTGCGAGGAACTGTTTTCTGACCTTAACTTCGTGGGCCATTTCTTGAGGAATGAGGGAGACGATGTAGAGGTCTTCTGTCATGTAGCGGTCCAAGAATTCGGAAAACTTCATCCGTCTCGGTCGTATCTCTCGGTTCTCCTTCTTGACTTCTATCAGGACATCCAGGTCTCCATACCTGCCACAGAATCAAGACGGAGGCAAGACATTAAAGACTTTGAAGAAAGGTTTGGCTGGTTTTCTGTCTAGAATTAAAAGCAGATGGTTGGATACCCTTTTACAGGTTTGTAGCCCAACCCAAACTCAACCCAACCCAACTCAACCAACCCAACCCAACCCAACCCAACCCAATCAAACACAACCCAACCCAACCCAATCAAACACAACCCAACCCAATCAAACCAAACCCAACTAAACCAAACCAAACCAAATCAACGCAGGCAAACCCAACCCAACCCATCCCAATTCAGCCCAGCCAAGCCCAGCCCAGCCCAACCCGCCAACCAAACCCAACCCAACCAAACCCATACCAACCCAACCCAACCCAGCCCAACCCAACCCAACCCAACCAACCCAACCCAACCCAACCCAACCCAACCCAACCCAACCCAGCCCAGCCCAACCCAACCCATCCCAACCCAACCCATCCAAGTAAGTTATAACTACCATCCCACCCGTCTGTAACTCACTTCTCCTTTAAATATTCGTCGTCCCAGTTTTGTGTGGCGGGTGCATCAGTTACGGCATTGCGGTAGACGAGTGGCTTCTTCTGACTGACGTGGTGTTCGTGAAATTCAGCAGGATGGAGGTACACGTTCATCTCAGGAACTCGTCCCTCTGGTTTCCTCTGATAACCTATTTTACAAAAAAAAAAAAATCAAACACACGTTAAAAAATAATATGAGGTGAATATGGGGTGAATTTCACAAAGCCTTACGATGCATCGTTACTCAGCTTAGGATGGATAACCCATTGTCAGTTAAAATCAGCCATGTGATTTGTGTGCATTCTTTCCGCAAACACTATTCTGCTAGTCCCTGGCCTTGTCATTAGGCAGTTAGGCCCACATCATGTTTATGCATACTCATGTATGCTCTATACTCTGACGTTGGCCAATCAGAGTAAAGAGTGTTCATGAATATGCATGACATCAGAAGAAACGACCTTCTATAGGAAGAATGCCGATGCCAAGTGGATATATCGGTAATACACTTCAAAATTATACCCCTACGAGGAAAACGATCAGAGGGTTGGACGAGGAACTTTCTCTCACCGAACGGTCTCAGATGACCCACAGGAACATTGGACCCCGAGCGAGCTTTGGGTACGACTGGGGGGAACTCGATCTCTCGTTGGTTCTTCGGAAAAGGCACCTCGGCGAGGACGTGAGGCAACGATGACATCATCACCAGCGAGCACGAAAAAATGCGCAGCAAACGTGGATCCATTGTGAGGTCTAGTCCCATACTCTTCTGTTTCAAAAACAAAAATCAAACAAATAGAGGCAAAATTGACGGGGATCTTTAGAAATATTCTGAAAAATAAACAAAGGATTTGCCAAGAAGGACTAGTTGACTGTTTGGGAAGGCCACCATCTAAGAGCTGGCTGGATAGCTCGGATATGGGAGAGCGCTGGTACACAAAACCAGAGGTCTCGGGTTCAAGTCCCGGTCCAGTCAAAGTTTTCTTTGCCAATTTTTCAATTTTGAAAAATGGTCAGAGAAAATTGGGCTAGATCGGGGATTGAACTCGAGCCCTCTGGTTTCGCACACCTACACTCATTACCATCTGCCCTACCCAGCTGCCCTTAATGGGTGACCTAACCACATACATGATGATGTAGTCAACTATTTTTGCCGGGGTGGGGGTACTAATCAGAAGCAATTCAACCATTATCTGCCATATAATCTCGAGGGATCAAGCCCCAGTTTTAATTTGTTTTAATCATCTTTTGGGGATTAATTGATCATTTGGGAAGTCTGACTGTTTGAGGGCTGGATAGATCAGGTGGTAAGATCACTTTGTTCTTTAATATTTTTTTTAAGAAATTGCAAATACAGCAAAAAAACAATTGACTACCCAACTTGGACTAAATTGAACCAGAGACCGCTGGGCGCTGTATTACATACCAGCACTATATAGTGATGCAGTATTATCATTTTGAGCTCCCCTGATTTTTGTTTTGTTAAACAAAAAAGGTCATTCATAATGGCAACGGGTCAAGTCGTCCCCAAGTCAACTCGTCCCCGGGTCAACTCGTCCCCCGAATTTGATAGCTTAGTCAAGTCGTCCCCAAGTCAAGTCGTCCCCGAGTCAAGTCGTCCCCGAGTCAAGTTGTCCCCAAGTCAACTCGTCCCCAAGTCAACTCGTCCCCGAATTTGATAGCTTAGTCAAGTCGTCCCCGAGTCAAGTCGTCCCCTAGTCAACATGTCCCTCACTTTTCAGTTGTATTTGGAAATATTGAGAAACACAGGATGTGTTCCGCTTCTTCAAGGATTTATATTTCGAAATCGTGCAGGGTGATATCAGTTCGCATTCGTTTTCGAGGCTTGTGCGGACGTGGTATAAACCACTCATCCGGAGGTGCCACGCGAGTTGACTCGGGGACGAGTTGACTCGGGGACGAGTTGACTCGGGGACGAGTTGACTTTGGGACGAGTTGACTTGGGGACGACTTGACCAACATTCATTAATAATACATTAATAGTACTAGCATCATGTAATGTTTATGTCCACACAAATGTCAAAAAATCTGGGACTTGATGTTTCAATCCTAGCACTAGCAAGACCTTTCTGAAACTCAAAGGTAGAAATCGTAGCCACGGTAGCCCTTTTAGTTTTACTCTTTATTTCAACAATTTCTGATTTTGATCTTTGTACGACGACGAATATCAACATTTATTGAAAAGGGAGTAAAACTAAAAACTAAAAAAATTAAAACGGCTACAAATTTAGATCAAGTATCAAAGCTAGAATTATAGAAATTATTCATAATTAAATTGCAATGTATATAATAACCAGTACAAGCATATATAGCTTGACTATTTTAATCTAGTGAATAAGGCTGATTTAACCATTCAAAAATAGGAATCCCCCTGAAAAAATATGAATACTTACATTCCACAGAATATCGTTGCAAGTGTGAAGCACAAAACAGACAGAAGTCCATGCACGAAGTAATTCAGCAATTAGAGTGACAATTTTCAACCCAAATTTCGCGTCGGACGAACAGAAAAATCACTCTTCATTCTGTCTCGTTGGATAATACTCAGTCTGGACTTGAGATCGATATCGTGATATTCACCACTGAGCGAAATCCACGTGTCGAACGGCCGTACGAGATTAGCAAAACATCTAAAAAAAAATCACAGCTTTGAACACCTGTTACCGCTCACATCCTACGTGTGTTTACAAAAAGTTACGCGGTGGCGTATTTTTTTTTTACACCGCAGCCATGGGTTTTTCGCTGTGTTCGTGCAAATCCGCGCTTGAAAAGAGACTTGCCCTGCGACATTACAAGATCACCCAGTGCAGCTGAACATTAATCATTATTAACAGCAGCTAGAAATTTGCAATTAACAAGACATCTTACTAATTGTTCGTGTCAAACTACAGCTACGACAACAGCCAGTCACATTCCGCCCCTGCTCAAGAAATCCCAACTGACTGATCTCGTAACGCAGCACTGCGAGTGGTCTCTTTTCAAGCGCGGATTTGCACGAATACAGCGAAAAACCCATGGCTGCGGTGTAAAAAAAAAAAACGCTGCCGCGTGTTTTAACTATGGAGGACAAACACCCAGACGACATCAATGATGCAGAAAGCGCTCAAAGTTGCGTCAAAAAGGTGCCAGTCTGCTTCCAGTTTGAGCGGTGTTTAAAAAAGTGGGCGTGGTCGGACGTTTTGTTATCGGCAAAAAGGATGACAAGTTTTATTCACGAGTTTCAAAACTGTACACGGCCTCGTGTTCTAACTCCTTACAGGACCTTTCTCACAGACAAAACTAGATAGTCAGAATGGGTTTTTTTTCTCAAAATAAGAGTTCCATAATTGTGACCCGGCACAGCATAATGAGGAATAACCCCCACTTTCGAGATTTTGAGATTTTCTAATGATGTGAAAAAGTATACCATTAGCTTTCGAATGATATCAAATTTATTTCCGTATGAACTTTGTTGTAAATAGTACAAGGGGACTTCGCTCGTTCATTTGGCACCAGACACAATAATAGCAGCATCAGTCTAACTCCTCGAAAGCGGCCGTTCAAAAATGCAGGAACTTTATATTTTCATGAAAACAGTACACAAACACTCCCCCGAAATCCTCGTTTTTTCAACATTTAGAGACGGATTTCGGAAAAATCCTTTGGACGTAATAACCTCCAATACATTAACTTTCCGAAAATACCCCCAAAATAATTGATTTTTAATACTTTGACTTCAGGCGTTGTTTACTGGAAAAGTGTTTTGGTTGGATATTCCTCATGTCGCTGTGCCAGGTCACAGGTGTACTACAGACAGTATTACAAACCTGAGTGGGACGTACTCATCAGATGGACTCTGTTTCAAAGTAAAAATCGTTCGGTTTCCATTCACTAAATTTCAAATTTTCTGTACAAGTGTGCAATGCGAAAAGTCATCCAATTTCACAAATGGGCTTTTTGGGTGGACCTTTTTGGCCGTTTTATCGATGGTTTCTGGAAAATGCGGCTTCTTTTCTTAATTTAACAGAATCGTATAATTTTTTGTTTTTAGATCTTTCCCTCAAGTTTTTAGCGAAAGCAAACTTGTAATATCCGCAGTTTTGAAATTCTGCTTCGCGGCAGGATCTTTGATGATTCCGTCCCGCTAGGATCCAGAAGTCAGGCCCTCTAATCATATTTGTTCTAGATTTTGAAAGATGGGAAAGAAAGCTTTGATTGGACCCGTCTGGGACTTGCACCTGGGACCTCGGGTTTTTGTGAATCATCAGCGCTCTCACATTCTCAGCAATCCAGGGCTCATTTCCAAACCCCGGATTAGAGTTCTTTGTTGCAGTTAAAGCTTTTTTCCTTTAAAATACAGTGTAACAGTCCAAACAAGCAATTCAACCATTAACTGCCGAATATCTCCAGGGATCACACCCCCACTTTCATTCAGATGCAAAACAACCAATTGTTGTAAACCTGGCTACAGCAGCTCGGGGATCACACAAAGTGGATGTAGCTTTTTTTTTTTTTTAATTCAAGTCAAACAAACAAAGGAAAAACTGACTGGGAACTTTGGAATAAATTAAAAGTGACAAGCAACAAGTAACTGTTCAGAGGCCTGGGTACAGGTAATTGGTCCAAAGCAGGATTTGAACTCAAATTTCTGTATCAAATTCAAAACTGAACAAGGCAACCCTCCAAACATGAGACACTGGTACACAGCAAAACAGCCAACAATTTAACTTCAACTTTCGTGAAGAAAACGCTTTATTTTTTTTATTCATACCTTCATTGATGAGCTGTGTATAAAAGTTGGATACATTCATCTATAAACATGCGGGAATTATCCACATTTTGGTGGGTATAATGTATATATTTGTTCGCGATGAAATTTTGTGGCCTATCATTATTTTTTGGGGATGCATGAAAAATGAAAAAAAATAAAAAATCGCAGAGATTCAATCAAAAGCCGAACTGGTCTCCAAACTGGGCAAATTAGTGAGGTTTCTTTTTCGGTCGTTTCTTTTTACAACTGATTTATGTAGCACCAAAGCTTTCTACATAATGTACATCCCTAAAAAGCCAGTTAGTTTGTTCTATTATTGCCAGTTTTCATTCGTTTGGGGCTAACATGATTTGCAGAAAAAGTCATAACCTGGCACACCATGATAATTATAATCATGTGCTTGCATTTTGGGGGTTATAAAAAAATGTTTATTGATAAAAAACTGCATTTCAAAAACCAATCATCGGATCAAATGAATCCCTTTTCATCTCTTCGGATGTCTCTTGAAACCCTGTTTTATATTTTTTAAAGTAATCCCCTCCCCCTGTCATCGGTAAAATTATTGCAACATTGATAACTAGTCTTTAAGACCATGATACACACACACTCTATACGCTCACAAGAGAACAGGACATTTCTTCGAGGATTACGCTTCAACTTAAAATTAAAACAATTACAACTAAGGTCTTTTTTCGAAATGAAGGCTTAGGTTCGGGTTTAGGCTTCGGTCATATTTATCTTACTCGTTATAATATCACAGGCATCTATTAACAAGCGTTTGGCCCCAGTTTCTTGGTGAATACCCTGCACCTATCAAGCCAACAAACCTTCAAAATTCGGACACAAACCACGACCTGGATTTTCAGATTCTGTCAGACGGAGATGAAGCCTGAGCCCGAGCCTACGCCTTCATTTTGAAAACGGCCTAAGAGTGGCAAACAAAGGTCAAACGGCAGAATCATGACATGTCAGAACTATACAACAACGCAGTTGCTGTTGTTACGGCAGTCGTTCGTGTGGATCCCTGACTTGATTGTATTTCGTCAGCATTGCAGGCTGGTTGAACTAGTCTATTAGCTGATAGTCTGGTTCCAAGAGCTAAACATCCTGACAAATACTCTGAAGTCAGGGAACCACACGAACGACTGCCGTAACAACAGCCACTGCAATACACCAATTATAATCAAACAATGCACACACTAATTAAATTAAAAAATATAGTCCGTTTACAACAACAGAGGGCGCAATACATGAGCCATGCCATTACGTACATATTGCTAGTTAGAAATAAGTCTATAAATGAAAGCGAGACAAAAGTTGCAAATAACTAACTAAAGCCTGGGGAACTTCTAGAGTAAGCTGTTACCATGGTAACTGATCACTACCAGTTTAAGAAGTCTTTCTTGTGTGGGACATTCTTATGCTCAATCTTCAATCTCAGCACGAAAAAGACACCCATTTGACAAATTATTCTCCAAAAAATTCACCAACTCATCATCAAATTTACACATCAATTTTGTAAAATTCTTTGGTACATTGGAAACATTTTCTTCTCAGGTAAAATCACCTTTGTGTGTATCGATAATTTCTTATTTTTGAGTTCTGAGTAGAAATGTTTCAATAATTGACACATTTTGTTTTTGGCTAAATATTGTGAGCAGAATTTCGGGGCAAATTATTTCCCAATCGTAACATGACTTCCTCCGTGATAATCAATTGATTGGTCATTGATTTGGGATATGTTCACAACACTTAGTAAGTGGAAAATCAATTGAACAGCTACCTTATTCTGCTTGAAATGTCATGTAGCACTTTAAACAAAAATCATGAACGTATCTTTCATTACGGAAAACAAATTTTCTTGGCAGAGAGACAGAAAACTCAGCATTTTCACAAACTACAGATGCATTTCAAAAACAAAGTTTTTGAGAGTTAAAGTTATATTGATGTCTGTGTATTGAAGTGTTCTTTATGCAATTTGTTTGAGAAAAAAAATTGCCACAAGCTTCATGAAAGCATTGACAAAATGATCTCTCATACAGTACGACAAGAAATTAGTCCCATTTTACATCAACAATATTTTTTTTTTTAAATCCCAAACATATTTTTGGTTTTGTTTTTACCCTGATACTGAAAAAGCTGCCCAAAAGTCATACAGTAAATAAATAATTAAAAATAAAAACAGAGAATTGTTTTGATCACCATTAAATTTGTAAAAAATCTAAAACATACACAATGGATGTAAGGATCTCAAGAATTTATAGTGATATTATTTCTCGTCCATTTCATCTGGAGAATTTTTTTTTTTTTTTAGTTCTCGAAATGAAACTTCAAAGCAATGTTCATTTCATTCCTGAGAAGACTGAAAGACAATTTGAAACAGCGAAAGAAAAAGAAAAAGCGCCTACGGTCATTCTCCGAAACGGGTGATAGAAAAAAAAACACGACGAAGTGTGCCACTCTCGGCACAGTTCCGGTTTGAGAAAAGCAAATAAAACAAATAGCAAGGCTTTCTAATCAACGGTTTGTCCTTTAGATCACGAGATCACAGAATCGAAACCATCACAGAATCAGAAACCGGGGAATCTGGGAATCTATATCAATGTACAGCGAGCTGCTTTGTAACTAGGCCTATGAAAATGCACAAAATATTGGGAATATGAAGTAAATACAAAAACAAACTGCTGCAAACGGCTCACTGACTAAAAATGACCAGCAATACATCAATCTCAAAAGTAAGAGGGCCTGACGTTTCGATCCTAGCAGGACCTTAGGGTGATATACAAAAATGTTGCAAACTGCTTACTGACTAAAATTACCAAAATGTACATCTTAAAATTTATTGGGCCTGACGTTTCGATCCTAGCAGGACCTTTCTCTGCCTTTGAGAAAGGTCCTGCTAGGATCGAAACGTCAGGCCCACTAAATTTTAAGACTAGCAGGACTTTGGTACTTTTGCCTTTGAGAAAGGTCCAGCTAGGACTGAAACATCAGTCCCTCTAACATTTTGAGACCAAAGTATTGGGAAGCTAAAATGCTCTTATACTATAGTGATATATGCAAAAATGTTGTCATCTGCTTACTGACTAAAAAAACCAAAAGGCAAATATCAAAAATTAAGGAGGGCCTGAAGTTTTCTATCCTAGCAGGACCTTTCTCAAACTGTCAAAGGCAGAAAGCCTTTGAGAAAGGTCCTGCTAGGATCAAAACGTCAGGCCCTCCTAATTTTTGATATAGGCTCTTATACTACATGTACACACAAACAAAAACTGCACCAAATCCACTCTACTCTACATACACAATACCCAAATTAATCACTTTTGATTTTGTTTTCTTTTTTTCGAGGTGGTTTTAAAAAACAAATATAATCTTTGATTTTTCTTTTCTAAACCCCCACTCCTTTTTTGTTATTGGAATACATGTAAAGACGTTTGTTATAAGTTTGTTTTTGGAAAAACTGACAAAATTAAATTAAATAGTAATTTACATAATTATAGACATAGGAAGCATTTCAAATTTGGGCAATTAAAAAATAAACAACGGCCCATTGGAACATAATTTGTACATGTACATGTAGGTGAATCGTTAAAATAGACAGGACAATTTTTTTTAATTGCCATTTTGAGGCTAATTTTACTCAACGTACAAACCCTTTTCAATTTGTGACCCGGCACAGCATAATGAGGAATGACCCCCACTTATGAGATTTTGAGATTTTCTAATGATGTGAAAGAGTAAACCATTAGCTTTCAAATGATATCAAATTTATTTCCGTGTGAACTTTCTTGTAAATAGTACAAGGGGACTTTGCTCATTCATTTGGTACCAGATACAATATAGCAGCACCAGTCTAACTTTCGAAAGCGGCCATTCAAAAAGGCAGGAACTTTACATTTTCATGAAAACAGTACACAAACACTGCACCGAAATCCTCGTTTTTTCAAACATTTAGAGACGGATTTCGGAAAAATCCTTTGGACATAACATCCTCCAATACATTAACTTTCCGAAAATACAAAAAAAAAATAAAATTGATTTTTAATCGAATTGAGAAGATACTTTGACTTCAGGCGTTATTTACTGGAAAAGTGTTTTGGTGGGATATTCCTCATGTCGCTGTGCTGGGTCACATATGGGAAGTACAATAATGGTGCACAAAAATCTCACCCAAAGATTCTGCTGGTGGTAAAATCTCCTTTTTCTCAAGGAGGGGATTATTCAAGTGGGTCAAACTTTGAAGGGTATGGGATGAAAGGGTCTCTGCAATAGACATCTTATCACTTAAATCCATGCTACAGAACTGTTTTTGAAATGTCGCTAACAATCAAACTGTTTTCCAGACTCGTTCTGAGGGTGTATTTGCATGTTTTCAGTTTTTATGCAAATGAGAATTTCAATATTCATGAGCAGATTGTGATGTCATCACAGGATCATGCAACAGATACGCAATTGGTTGTGTACAAAAGTTTCTGAAAGTTTCGTGCAATCCTATCCCTAAACCTGTTGATTTGCTGCCAAAATGTGTGCTTCATAATCATTTAGTGAAGGAGTTTTTCATCAAACCTAAGCCAGAGGGATTTGGCCTAATCCATACATTGTCATCATACTTGTAATTTTTTCTACTGTTTTGAGGACTTAAGGTGACGGTGATGGAACAGATGATGGGGAAATAGAGGCAAGTTTGGCAATTTTTCGTCATGCAAAAAGTTCTTAAAGTCATTCACTGTTGGGGTCACTAAGGGTCATTGAGCATGAATATATCTTGTGCATGATCAAGTCAATGGAAGTTTTTATACTTGCATTAAAAAGTATTCAGTAAGAATACGCCTTTTTCATGGTCGAATCAATGTAAGTTGGTTTGTACTAGCACTACGGTAATGAGTATACAGAACAAATACAATTAAGAGCTAAGTTTGTGCCGGTTTTAGGTAGATGTTAGGGGTTGCACAAATCCAAGTTTAATTGTGAGGATAGAATGACTCTATTATCTCTACCCAATGGTATTTTAAGTTCTGCATACTATAGGCCCGTCTTCGATGACGTCACGGTTTTGTTTATCGGCCATCTTGGATTACACACATGAGCATGTCACCGCAGTTACTAAGTCAGCTGTGCATACAAACAACTCCACATGCACAGCGGCAAGTTTTGAACTCATACTGATTTTTACTAGATGGCGAATCTCGCTGTTTCTAGTAGCAACGTGACGTCAGTAAGAAGGGTCTATAGGCAGACCATCTTAACGGAACAGATTTCTTCAAAAGGTGGCCTGACCAAGGTTTCTCGATTTGGCACAAACACAGACAGCACCGATTGAAATTGGCGTCTGGATACCGCAATGTCATGGGGGACCTGAATCTCACTAACATGCCTTTGCATACGGTATATAATGTTACATGAACTGCTCTCAAGTTCGTCCATGGTTTACACTACATTGGTTTGGGCCACAGCTTTCCAAAAATGGCTGCCCCCTCTGGCGCCCTCTGTAGTCCGTCTGTAGGTACTGCTGGCCTGTCCTTTGGCTCAATAAGTGTCTAACATAATTATCAAACACAAACAAACAAATTCATAGAAACACAACATACTGAGAGAACTCCTCATTCTCCGCCTACTCTATCCCTAAAAATAATCTTTAAAAATAATCTTGAAACTACACATCCTATACTGCTGATAGCAAACCACTACTTTCCAAGCACTGTCAATCACTTTTTTGGGATTCTGGAATACAATTGTTTTCGTTTTAAATGCTATTACACCTGTACTTACTCAATAGTACACACATCAACCGTGTTGTGTACAGGCTACAAATCATCATAAAATATATATTTCTTCTATTTACATCAGGTAAGCTTGATACACAAAATACAAAAGAAGAAAACGAGAAGCAGATGTAATTATAATATCTTTGTATTTTTCTGAGTAATACTTTGCCAGTAATGTGGTTTTTTTTTTGCTTTGAACCAACTGCCCACGCACCTCTCTAGTTGCAAAAGATCTGTGGGTAGCAAGAGCTTCTGCATTTCAGTTAATAAAATGCGACACAATTGTACATGTACTCTAAAAGTAAAACACAAACATTATTCACTACTGTTGATTAAAGTAATTACAAAAGAACTGTCGCAAACTGCTCACTGACTAAAACGACCTGCAATACATAAATCTCAAAAGTTAGAGTGCCTGACGTTTCGATCCAAGCAGGACCTTTCTCAAAGGCAAAGTGTTGCCTTTGATAACAGGTCCTGATAGGATTGAAACGTCAGGCCCAAAAACTTTTGAGATTACTGCTGGAACACTATCAGAGATTACCATGAATGCAAATCTTAAGAAACGTCACGGGCCCGATATTTCGATCCTCGCAGGACCTTTCCTAAAGGTAGGGTTGCTTCCTTTGAGAAAGGTCCTGCAAGGATTGCCATGGTCAGGCATTCTATGTCTCTGATTAATGTACTCAATCATGGAATCATGGCATCGGAGTTGATACTCACTATATAGAGTCAGCATTTAACAATTCAACGAGGGTTTTCCCTGCTCGACGTGATAAGCACTGAGCGCTCGGTGTTTATCATGTCGAGCGGGGCAAACCCTCATTAAAATTACATTCCCCTCGACCGCAACCATCATATCGTATCTAGATGCAGCATTTCACTCTTGCTCGAGTGCAAGACATTGTCAGAAAAGTACTTCTGGTGTAAACAGTGATTCTGTCTTGCGGGGGCAATACAGGCAAGTCAAAATGTACACTACTTGGTTAAACAAATTCAACACCTCACCAGTAAAAGAAATCTCCATGCCCCACTGTCTCATATTGTCTTAGGTAAGTCCCCCAAAAATTAGAGAAATATACAAACTACTACATGTAACTGACTTCAAAGACCAAAATGCAAAACTCAAAAATACAGCGGGCCTGACATTTTGATCCTAACACTAACAGGACCTTTCTCAAAGGCAGAATTAAGGTGGTCCTCTATACTTTCAAGAGTCCCAATAAATTATGAGAATTTTTCACAAGTATTTCTTTCAATTTGACTGTTTCTGTGTCAAGAAAAGAAATAAACTTGGCAAAAGTTTAATATTCTATGCAGACCAGAGGATGGATGTTTAGGGTTCACTGACTTGCATGTGATGTACATACATGTATCATGTTGGGATTTTTTTTTTTGTGGAAAGCACTAGCTGTTTGTGAAATGTTGGATTGTTCAAACGTACCCTTACTCATTTGGCATTTTTCCCCAGAGACTAAATTTAAACAAAGTGATTCAGTGCTCTCTCATAATATGACATTCCACGAAACATCTTATGGCATCTTAACTCCCAAAGTCCTGAGCCCTTCATAAGCCTGGAGATTTAGGAGTGGTGCGGCCAGAGTACATGCAGCCTAATATAGACCCGTCATGCCCGTAGGCTTTGTGACATCCGGTGACAACAGCGCCCTCGCGGGACAATAACCAGACAACAAACATAGGTCTATCATTTGGCATACTGTACATTTGACATACATTATACATTGTACATGTACAATGTAGGTTAAATGTACTGTACATTTACATGGTCAAATGAATGTGCATCTGTGCATGTACATTAGTACATGTGAGTACTTCAACATGTACATGTACATTCATGTACAGTGCTTACCAGTGTCCAAATACTGATGTAGCACTTCTATTTCAAGTAAGAGTGTGGCTCTGAAAAGAGCCGGTAACGCAATGATTCGGGCAGTGTGTACTCTGCCCGTTGTCAGGAGACTCTACCTGAAATATTGAGTTCCCATCTCTTTTCAGAGCCACACTTCTTGGACTCAAAAGAGAAGTGCTACATGGTGTCAACACAAACCTTCCATTTAGTATTTCCGCCAAGTCAACCTTCAAGTCTTATCCATCCTCTGTCCCTAAAAAACAACAACCATGGGACTGTAGGGGGTTTTTCCCAGTGCAATGATGACGTGCTTACTGCAATACGGACACAGTTCCCAATGGCTGCCTCCAACAAACTATTAACCACTGGAACATTTCTGGTTGGCAAACAACAACGCACGGTGTTAGCTCAAGGGCACTGCTTTGATCGTGTATACACCATGTACACCGCATGCAAGTCCAGAGTCTGAGGCAGCGCGTTCATTACCGTGCACAAACACGACCACTCCAAATTATGTGATTTCCTTCCTTGTTGCTTTAGCTTGGGGATAGTTTAAACAAACACAATTGAGGCGTGTGCTGGCTTTTGGCACCACAGACAAACCTGGGGATATTTAGTGAGCTTGAATGATAGGGGAGTTGTGTAGTTTTTTGGTTGGATTTAAAAAAAAGAATTCGGGCCGACTAAATTAAATCAGCAATGGGTAGGTTAGGGGCACCAAGGCAGTGACCAGGGACATCAAGGCAATGACCAGGGGCATCAAGGCAATGACCAGGGGCAGTGAGGTAATGACAAGAGGCACCGAGGCAATGTCCAAGGGGCACCAAGGCAATGACCAGGGGGTACCAAGGCAATAACCAGGGGTCACCAAGGCAATGACCAGGGAGCACCAAGGCAGTGACCAACGGGCACCGAGGAAATTACCAGGGGTCACCAAGGCAATAACCAGGGTACACCAAGGTAATGTCCAAGGGGCACGAAGGCAGTGACCAGGGTACACCAAGGCAATGACCAGGGGGCACCAAGGCAATGACCAGGGGCACCAAGGCAATGACCAGGGGGCATCAAGGCAGTGACCAGGGTACACCGAGGCAATGACCAGGGGCACCAAGGCAATGACCAGAGGTACCAAGGCAATAACCAGGGGCACCAAGGCAATGACCAGGGGGCACCAAGGTAATGTCCAAGGGGCACGAAGGCAATAACCAGGGTACACCAATGCAATGACCAGGGGCACCAAGGCAATGACCAGGGACACCGAGGCAATGCCCAGGGTACAGCAAGGCAATGCCCAGGGGCACCAATGCACTGACCAGAGGGCACCAAGGCAGTGACCAGAGGGCACCAAGGCAGTGACCAGGGGGCACCAAGGCAATGACCAGGGGCACACCAAGGTGGTGACCAGGGGGAACCAAACACCTCCATTACCTCTCCGAGATCAAGTCCAAAGCTGCGGCTCCTGACTTTCTGCCGACCCTACAGCCTGGTCTCTTGGAGAGGGAACGCAATGCTTTCGTAATCGTCAAACGGCCTGGAGTTGTTGTTGCTGTTCCCGTTCTCCTCCTGCGACTCCTGGCGCTGCCAGACCGTCTGGCCCTCCCCGGTCTCCGTCTCTGTCGCCGTGGTTGTCTTGTCGGCGTTCTTCTCCTTCATGCTCTTGGCCCCCTTCGAGTGTTTCCTCTCCTTCTTGGCCTCCTTCTTGGCCTTCTTGGTCTGCTTCTTCAGCTCCTTCTTGCTCAGGGCCGGCGCGGGAGGGGAGCTCACCTCCACCAACTCGTAGCTGTGTGACCGGGCGTCCCCCGCTGCCGAGCCGGGGCCTGGGCCAGGGCCGGGGCCGGGGCCGGGGCCGGGGCCGGGGCCGGGGCCGGGGCCGGGGCCGGGGCCGGGGCCGGGGCCGGCCTCTGGAGCCTTCTCCACATCCATGTACATGTGCTCCTTCTTGGTCCAGAGATCGGGGCGGGGCGGGCGGTCCGTCACCCGGATCATGCCGCCGGCGATGGCCGTGGCGCTGTCAGCGTGGCCGGGCATGTCGGCCACCGACTGGTAGTCGTCCTCCGCGGCCGGGCTGGCGGCCTCGCCCACCGACTGGTAGTTGTCCTCCGGCGGGCTCGTGCCGCCCGCCAGCTCCGAGGCCGGGCCGCCGTTTGCGGCCACCGCCTCCTCACGCAGGATGGCCTTGGACTCCCGGCCCTTGCCCTTCTTGTCCACCACGGCGTAGACGGGCAGGCTGGTCTCGGCGGCCGGTGGGGAGGTCGCCGGGTCGGCGGGGCGGGCGTCCGTCCGGGCGTTGTTGTTGGCCTGGTCAGGGCCGGCCGGCCGGCCGGGCTTGTTCACCTTGGCGTAGTTGGCCTTGGCCTTCTTGTCCACCACCGAGTAGGTGGGGATGTCAGTGGGCGACGGTCGCTTCTTGGTGATGGCGTACGGCTGGATATCATCGCCGTCGTCTGTAAGCAGCGGATATCAATCAAACCCCCCAAAAAAGTGAATTGAAAAGATACAAAAATCTGTGAATATTGCAAAGAAGTACAGTAGAACGTCGCTTTAACGAACATCCTGGGATCCCTGAAAACTGTTCGGTATAGCAGTCGTTTGTTATAGCAGTTGCGGCCACATATTTTGTACACAAAATTCGGGAGCCAAATGGCACGTTCGTTATACGGTATATCTGCATTCGTTATAGCCACGTCCCACTGTAAATACTAAAAACTGTTGCATTGCAAACTGCCGACTGACTAAAACGACCCGCAATACATAAATCTGGGACACAGGGCACCAGACATGGTCTGGTGCCTACCACCGCCAGATCCCATTGATACTTGACGGGAGATTCGGCGGAGAGTCTGAGGGTCAGGGAGCTAGACCAACCTGTCTGCGCGTTGGCAGTGGCCGCCGCCGCCGCCGCTGCCTGGCCCATCATGCTAGGAGGCTTGGGCCTAGTTTCGTCGGTGATCTCCTCGTAGACACGAGGTACCCGGATCCCTTGCCAGTTGTTGCCCGCTGACGACTCACCGCTCGCACCCTGTCAGCAAGCAATCCATTCGATAAGCCGTTAATGCCAACGTCTTAAACAGTTAAATGCACCTCTGAACACACCTAGAACCAAACGTACCAGCTCCGCTTGAGCACTCAAACATATTTCCAGCAGGAATTGTCTTTTTCTTTTAATTCTTTGAATACCTTGCGTTTGAATTTTGTAATTTGATCTAATTTTTGCTTTTATCTTTGTATTTAACACTTTGATACCTTTTTGGTGATCTGCAGCTTTATAAATATCTTATTACAGTAATTACACATGTATTGCTATTATTTGTCAAAGTTAATTTAATACCAAAGAAGAAGAATAAGAAGAGAAGGAGGAAGTAGAGGAGTAGGAGGAGGAGGAGGTAGAGGAGGAGGAGGAGGAGGGCAAGGAGGAGGGCGAGGAGTAGGAGGAGGAGTAGGAGGAGGAGGAGTATGAGGAGGAGGAGAAGGAGGGCGAGGAGGAGGAGGAGAAGGAGAAGGAGGGCGAGGAGGAGGGGAATGAGGAGGTAGAGGAGTAGGAGTAGGAGGAGAAGGAGGAGGGCAAGGAGGAGGAGGAGGAGGAGGAGTAGGAGGAGAAGGGCAAGGAGGAGGAGTAGGAGGAGTAGGGGGAGAAGGAGGAGGAGGAGGAGGAGGGCGAGGAGGAGGAGGAGGAGTAGGAGGAGAAGGAGGAGGAGGAGGGCGAGGAGGAGGAGGAGGAGTAGGAGGGTGAGGAGGGGGAGGAGGAGGAGGGCGAGGAGGAGGAGGAGAAGGAGGAGTAGGAGGAGGAGGGAGAGGAGGAGGAGGAGGGACGAGGAAAAGGAGGAGGAGGAGAAGGATGAGGGCGAGGAATAGGAGGAGGAGGAGGGTGAGGAGGAGGGCAAGGAGGAGGAGGAGCAGGAGCAGGAGGAGGAGGGCGAGGAGTAGGAGGGGGGGAAGAGGAAAAGGAGGGCGAGGAGGAGGGCAGAGGAGGAGGAGGAGAAACAAAGAAATATGTGGCGAGCAGATGACATGGAGAGTTTCATTGAAATATTCGGAGCAGTGGGTGGTTCGTGATATACAAAACCAATTGTGATTGATGTGTTGGGTATGCTAACAGGAAGTGGCATTAAAATAGTAGTAGTGTCTCATTCTGTTCCTTTGGCAAACTGCCACTAAGATAGGGCCTTTAAAAATAGTGGGGGAATAAAGGGATTCTTTCATCTGTCAAATCAAGAGCGGATGGGAAAATATACCAGCAATCATTGTGATGACAAATTGGTCAGCCAAGATTAGCAAGAGGACTTGATGTTTTGACCGTAGCAGGACCTTTCTTAAAGGCAGATTTGACACTAGTAGGATCAGATTGGACCATGCTAGGGTCAGATTAGACCCTGCTAGGGTCAGATTGGACTCTGCTAGGGTCAGATTGAACCCTGCTAGGATCAGATTGGACTCTGCTAGGGTCAGATTAGACCCTGCTAGGGTCAGATTGGACTCTGCTAGGGTCAGATTGAACCCTGCTAGGATCAGATTGGACTCTGCTAGGATCAGATTGGACTCTGCTAGGATCAGATTGGACCCTGCTAGGGTAAGATTAGACCCTGCTAGGGTCAGATTGGACCATGCTAGGGTCAGATTGGACCCTGCTAGGATCAGATTGGACCCTGCTAGGATCAGATTGGACCCTGCTAGGATCAGATTGGACCCTGCTAGGGTCAGATTAAACCCTGCTAGGGTCAGATTGGACCCTGCTTGGAGCAGATTGGACACTACTAGGATCAGATTGGACCCTGCTAGGAGCAGATTGGACCTGGTAGGGTCAGATTAGACCCTGCTAGGGTCAGATTAGACCCTGGTAGGGTCAGATTAGACCCTGGTAGGGTCAGATTGGACCCTGCTAGGACTGCAACATCAAGCCCTTAACTGCCATTTGCATTTTGGTCCATGTAGTTAGTAAGCAGTTTGATACAATATATCTGTATAGTAGTAGTACCCCCAAACCTAAACCTTGTTTACAAGGGCCCAGACGTCATTCCGTTGGGGGAAAACCACAGGCTTCATATTGCCAACGCCCACACAAAGTTGGCTGACAATTTCAAAGCCTTTCTCGGTCCAATGCAGAACATAGTCAGGGCAGAACATAGATTACCTTCACACTTTCCCCTCAACAAGAAAAAAAAAGGAAATGGAGCGGACAGGGTACAAATTGTTTCGACCTTTTTCGGCCCATTTGTAAACAGGAAATGGTTGGTTTACAACCTGATACGTAGGTTTGACAAGAGGGTTAGACCAGTCAGATGAATCACGGTGGAGAAAATACCCATCGGTACAAATGTAGGAAAGGAGTAGAACAACAAAAATTGAACAAATAGTCCCTCAACTATTGCCAACACATACTGGTTATGTTGTATTTTGAATTTGCTGTCAGTATTTTTTTCAGGAAATAAGTATTCAAAGACAAAAGTCTCACAAACTAATTTTTGTAAATTTCTGAAATAAGAACAGGTACAATTGACTGAACCAGGATTGAAACCCTGTGTTTCAACAACGGTGCGAAAAGGCAACGTTTTTTTAGGAAATGCCATCTGCAAATAAAAGTGATATGTCAAAACTTGGGAAATCCTACAGTGTATCTGTAAAACACACCGCACTAGACTGGAGCTGAAAACACCAAAACTCGGTCCACAGCACAGTCTAGTAGATATCATGCACTCCGGTGTCCGGGGTGACTGTGTTGGATGTTTTTTCCCTGACTAATAATAGCTAGCTACCCATCATCCGGACAGAGTGTATTTCGCACGGTTTATTGTCTCGCTCATTTTGTCCGCAAGAGGAAGTGGTTTCAGTTTAATGAGCAAACAAGGAAACAACTGGCTAGAAAGAAAAAAAAAATCCAAAAATAAAAAAATAAAAAAAATGGAGCAATCCTCAAACAATAAAAACTCTTTCCACGACATTTAGTGTATGAGTTTCAATACAGATTGCTGAACAGTAAAGTGAAAGTCCTTTACTCCCCCCACAAAAAAAAATAACAGTCTGCCCAACATACTGCATCTACTGAAATAACTTCCACTGTATCTCTGTTGATATTAGTTGGGTTATTCCCTACCAATAGGATGGAACCGATTCCTTTTCAACCAAACAGAATCTCCCATCAAAACTCAATTCGGGTTAGTCTTTCAGTTTTTCAGCCTTGCAAAGAGAGAGAAAGTGCAACCCTGTGGGGCTAAGCTGCCGAATTGATCTTTCCCTTTCTGCATTCAGCGAGGATCGTCGCATTTTCAAAACTGCTTCTCTGAACAGACAAGTGTGAAGTTTCAAACTTGCAGGATTCGTTGAAAGTGATGGTCCGTGAAGATACAGTATTGTGACCAAAGGTTACAATAGAGTTATTCCATTTCAATTCAACACACTTTCAGAACGGATCTTCACAGATTACTGAGTAGTTTTTGAGACAAAATTAGCACAACCAGTTCTGTTGGAAAATAAGCCTACATATGATCTCAAACAGTGAAGACCAAGTACATGTAGCAATTTCATGTCCATTGTTGACTTTTCAGATTTGGATGGGCAGGGTCAAGACCTGGGAGGGCGGGGTCGAGCCCTGGGTGGGCGGGGTCAAGTCCTGGGAGGGCGGGGTCGAGCCCTGGGTGGGCGGGGTCGAGCCCTGGGTGGGCGGGGTCAAGTCCTAGGTGGGCGGGGTCGAGCCCTGGGTGGGCGGGGTTGAACCCTGGGTGGGCGGGGCCAAGTCATGGGTGGGCGGGGTCAAGCCCTGGATGGGCGGGGTCAAGTCCTGGGAGGGCGGGGTCGAGCCCTGGGTGGGGGGTCAAGCCCTGGGTGGGCAGGGTCGAACCCTGGGTGGGCGGGGCCAAGTCATGGGTGGGCGGGGTCAAGCCCTGGATGGGCGGGGTCAAGTCCTGGGTGGGCGGGGTCAAGCCCTGGGTGGGCGGGGTCAAGTCCTGGGTGGGCGGGGCCAAGACTTACAGTGTAGATGGGTGGGGTCAACACTTGGATTGGACGGGCGGGGTCAAGTCTTGGATGGGGGTCAAGCCCTCGCCGGGCGTGGTCAAGGCTTAGCCGGGCGTGGTCTACTCACATGCCGCTCCCCTGGCAGCGGGGGCGGGGTCACTATGGGCTGGCCGTCCAGCTGCTGGTCATCCACAGGCTCGTAGATGCCGTCGTGGTCGGCGTCTAGGTTCTGGTCCTCCTCGATGGTCTGGTAGTGGGTGGCCATGCAGGCGTTCTGCTCTGCCTGCTGACGGGCCCTGACTACCTCCAGACTCTCCCTGGCCGACACCTGCCCCCGGGAAAAAATATAAGCACGTCGCTTGAGTCATGCGACCACTGCACCGTTCTCTACGGCCGTTTACTGAAATGAAGGCTAAGGCTCGGACTTCAGGCTTCGGAGGAGGAGGAGGATAAGGAAGAGGAAGAGGAGGGCGAGGAGGAGGGCAGAGGAGGAGGCTTCTCTCATATCCGTTTTAATGTCGCAGGAATCTACAAACAAATGCTTGGCCCTAGTTTCTGAGTGCATACTGTAACAAAATGACACTTTAAGACGCCCCCTATGGTCGAGGGTGCATGATTGGCCTTTTCAGTTGTGTATATTATAGTTATTTAAATAAAGTTATGTTATTGAAATAAGGGTGCCCCTGCACGCGGACACAACGTACCGGTATATAAGACCGAAGCAGGCAATAGGGCGGTGGTCATTCTTCTTTCTTTGCGTTTCCTTTAAGGAAATATGTTGTTCTCCTTTCTTTTCTCCTTTTTTTTTTGGGGGGGGGGGCCTTATTTTGTTTGTTTCTTTGGGACTGCTGTGTTAGCCTCCAGCCTTGTACAGTTTATCAATCCAACAAAACTTCACATTTTGGCGACAACCGGGATTTTCAGGTTTTGTCGGGCGGAGACGAAGCCTGAGCCCGAGCCTGATCCATGGATTCGTAACAGACCATCCTTTTGTAATCCGACATGTAGGGCCTACTACTTAGGCCAAGTAAAAAAAAAAAAGACTTTCTCATCCGAATTTTTGGAAAAAGTAGGCTGTGGGCAATTTTTTTGGGGGGGTCTTTTCCAAAACCGTTTTTCCCCCCTAATGACAGGTAGTCTAATTTCCAGTCCTTTTTTAAGTACAGCCATGACAGCACCATATGTAGGCTGTGCATGTGCGGGGCTCAATGGCTGGAAACAGCGAAAATCAATCCAAATTTTGTATTTCAATCATTTTATAAAAAAAAAGAAATTGAAAAAAAAAAACGATGTGGGAGGAGATGAGAAACTAATAATTTTGTTGACTGGGCCTTACCTGCGTGTAAGGTGGCTCTCTCTTCCGTGGCAGGCCCATGACACTCCCAGCAGCCGATGGGTTGACTGTCCTAGGGTATCCAGAAAAACACCAAAATAAATGACTATTAATGAATCAACAGAGTTTACAGTGTTTTTACATGTACATGATTAAAATCTCCCTTTTAGCAGTACATGTGTACATGTATGTCCAAACTTTCACTTAAAGCCCCTACACAACATTGGTCGAGGTCCAAGAATAGCATCCATACATTGTCTGATCCAACATATGCATGGAATAGCACGCCGGTGAAAATTTCAGCTCAATCCGCCAACCGAGTCTCGAGAAAATCGTTAAAACCGCTTCATTTGTTTCGCGAAAATGCAGCATTCAACGCCGTACTGTTCCGAGAAAATAGTTTAGATCTCGGTGAGACGTAGACTATTTCTTTTACTCTTTCCTCCCAAAATACAACATTTTAGGCAGAAATATTTCAGTGCAAGGTTTCTACTATAACCATCTTCAAACTGTATAAGTTTCATGTAAATCTGTGAACATTTCTGTTTTTCGATCTTACCAATGTTGTGTAGGGGCTTTAAGTCTAGAGGTTTTTGGCAGCACAAATTTGGAATGAAATCCCTAAGTACATGTATACATATCAAGCAGAGACATCTATGATTGTGATATGAGCTACATACTTGTACAGAAATGTGGTTGTTTATTACAATTATCATTATCATTATTAGATAATTATTTATTCAAATTTGGTAAATGTAGATGGCAAAAGGTTATTCAGGGTTACTGACCTTTGATCCGGGGCGCCGTCCTCAGCACCATCGTTCTCCAGGTTGGGCTGCTTGAAAGGAACAGCCGGCACGTCATCCCCGTCCTCTGGGGACAGACCCGGTGCCCCACCCACTGCCCCGCCCGCCGCCGCACCGCCGGCGGCCCCGCCCGTCGCCCCGGCGCCCTCCGGGGCCACGTCCCTCAGGCAGGCGTAGCCGTTCCGCTCGCCGCTCTCGGCGGCCGCCGGCGGCCCGCCCGGGGGTGCGCGCCGGTTGAGGCTGCGCAGGCGGGCGTAGCCCTCCTGCTCGTCCTTGGGCGAGACGCTGGCGTAGGAGGGGATCTCCTCCGCCCGGGCGTTGTCGGCGTTGTCCGTGACGCTGGCGTAGGGCTCGTCGCCCGCCGCCCCGTCCGCATTGGCGGCCGACGCCGACGCCAACGGCCCGTCCGGCTCGGCGGCCTTGCGGTTCTCGATGGTCTTCTCGCTGACGGAGGCGTACTGCTCGTCCTCCAGCTCGTCGCCGCTGATGCCGTTGGCGTTGGCCGCCGCCGTCATGTCGTTCGGGGCGTAGGGCTTGACGGCGTTGCCGCCGCCACCCTTGCCTCCAGCCTCAGCGATGACGTCGTAGGTGCGGTTGTAGTCGTCCTCCTCGGCCTCGCTGGTGGGCGGCGGCGGCGCGCCCTGCAGCAAGGGGGCGGGCAGCTCGGGCAGGCGCCGGTCGATGGTCGGGCAGCGGTTCAGCGGCTCCTCCGGCGGCGGCGGCGGCGGCTGGGCGGTGTTGGAGCCCGAGGACTGCATGCTGGCCGTGCGCTGCTTGGGCGCATCGTTGAGCGGGACGGTGGTGACCGCCTCGGCCGCCCCGTGGGCCTCCGCGGACGGACTCTGCTCAGAACACACAACGGCATCAAATTATAGACACAGTATATCGATCTTGTAAAGTGGGAACCCATCACAAGGCAATGGGAGGGAAAAAAGGTAGAAAAAAGACAGTTGAAGGCCATCCCTGGCTAGCCAGATGAAGGCCACCTCCAACTGGCCTGGCTACCCAGTTGAAGTCCATCCCCAACTGGCCTGGCTAGCCAGTTGAAGGCCATCCCCAACTGGCCTGGCTAGCCAGTTGAAGTCCATCCCCTACTGGCCTGGCTACCCAGTTGAAGTCCATCCCCAACTGGCCTGGCTACCCAGTTGAAGGCCATCCCCAACTGGTCTGGCTAGCCAGTTGGAGGCCATCCCCAACTGGCCTGGCTACCCTGTTAAAGGCAATCCTCAACTGGCCTGGCAAGTCCGTTGAAGGCCATCCCCAACTGGCCTGGCTAGCCAGTTGGAGGCCATCCCTAACCGCTACCTCTGCTACAGTGCCAGCAACTACTATTCTAATCTTGCCCAATCCAATATTTGGTGGACATTATGGCCCCAATACACAGATCAGGGGATTGATAGACGTGGTGTTGGAAGTTTGGAACCACCTTTGTTCTGGGTTTTATTTTTCCAACCAGCAGGCCCAGAGAGTTGGTGGTGGCCTTCAACTTCCCAGTTCTTTGTTGCTTTTAATAATAATTTAGAACTCACAGGTGAGCTGTTGATGTCATCTCTGCCAACGCTGGGACCAACAGCATCCACAGCTGAGGCCGGATTCCTGAAAAAAAATACAATAAAAAGGCAATAGATTGAAGCATACATGTACATGTAAATACATGTAAATTTCTATAAGTAAAACCTATCTAGTGGGCCTGACGTTTCGATCCTAGCAGGACCTTGCTCAAAGGCAGAGTGACCTGCCTTTGGTCACTCTGCCTTTGTGAAAGGTCCTGCTAGGATCGAAACCTCAGGCCCTCTTACTTTTGAGATTTCTGTAATATTGCAGGTCATTTGAATCAGTGGGCAGTTTGCAACAGTTTTTGTATTAAGTCCCTCTGCCTTTGAGAAAGGTCCTGCTAGGATCGAAACGTCAGGCCCACTCAATTTTAAGATTTGCATTTTGGTAATTTTAGTCAGTAAGCAGTTTGTAACATTCTTGTAAACCTATCTAGGTAGATGTACTGTAGGAGAGAGGTGGTGATTTCAGCTGGCAGCTGGCTTGGTATCTGGGAACCTAATGCAATAAATATGTGGCGCAAAAATTGCATTGATAACAAACACAAGACACGAGTACAGTGTAGGAGGGTTGCTGTGATAGTGGCGCCACGTATTTAATCATCTCTTCAGACAAATTATCTCAAAAGTTAGAGAGCCTGATGTTTCAATCCTAGCAGGACCCTTCTCAAAAGGGAAAGTGACAAGGACATACACAGACAGTCAGGGTTCCCCTTACAAATGGATATTGACTATTTAAACAGTTAAGTAATATGCAAATATGTTGCAAACTGCTGACTGACTAAAATGATTAGCACCTTACAAGTTTTACCAGTAATCCATTCTTTGTGTTCACTCCCACGCTTCTCTCTTTCACCCTTTCAATTTGATGCTTCCCCCTTTTTCAATACCTAATCCCTACCCAAAACCCTGCCCTTCCCTTTGATCTCATCCTACCAGCTATCCCCTTTGTCCTCTGCCCTTCCCTTTGATCTCGCCCTACCAGCTATGCCCTTTGTCCTGTCATCCAGGTCCCTGTTAATGTTACTCTCCCTGTCCTATTTGCTTTGTCCCTGTCATTCTGTCTAGTTGAGAAAGGTCCTGCTAGGATCAAACCATCAGGCCCTCCTACACTGTAACTGTTGATAAACGGATTTTAATGACTCTTCACTATTTAGGGTTTAGTGCCATTACATGACATAAGTTTGCTATCATAGAACAAACAAAGGTCAGAAGACTGAGAAACGTTCACTATCATAGAACGAAAGACCAAAGGTCGGGACGACCGAGACACTGAGCAAATAGAAATAAAGGCAAACCAATATATTTTTTTTAAAACACCGAGCCACAACTGAAGTCACTATCATTCTTTAGAGAAGATGACTTCCTGTCAGTGAGACCCTGACATGATGCCAACTGTCTGGCAGTGGTATCGCAGGACCATTTCTTAAACCCAGATTGTGGGGTCTAGACTCTCTGATATAAAGGGCCTACATGTACACGTAACCTCATAACTGGCTCAACGTGTTATGTCCTCAGCAACTTTGATGAAATGTGAAGGGCTCTGCAAGACTGCAGCAATGAGTCACACTGTGGTACAGTCACAATTCAAGTCAGGGTTTCATACATGTATACGTGTACCACAAAAAATGGCCTTTTGTTTAAGTTTTAGATATTGGCCGTTTTTGAAATGAAGGCTTAGGCTCGGGCTCTGGCTTCGTCTCCGTCTGACAAAACCTGAAAATCCAGGTTGTGGTTTGTTTCCGAATTTGAAGGTTTGTTGGCTTGATAGGTACATGTATATACAGCCTGGTATTCCCTAAGAAACAGGGGCCAAATGCATGTTCTTAGATGCCTGTGATATTTTAACGAGTAAAATAAATATTACCAAAGCAAAGCCTAAGCCCGAACCTGAGCCTTCATTTCGAAAACAGCCTAATAATCAAGTCTTCAATCGGCAAATATTAAAAAAACAAAATGGATACTAATGAATCAATATACATGTACATGTATACCAGATGAGTTTTTATTGAATTTTTTTTCACTACTTCAACTTGCAAGCGCTCTGTTCGTGGAAAAGGGTTGGGCGAGAAGCGAGTCACTTTTCCGGTGCATGTCAAAAATAGGAAAGAAACTTGACTGAGAACTCTCATGTACACTTCCTTAAAAACACAGTGCAGAACATTGGGCAGGAATACAGGAGTTGAACCTAGCCCTCTAGGTCAAAGGTCAATTTTATAGAGAGCTCTGCCTAAGCACCAAAATGTGCTTTTACCCTAACATTCACAAAATCCAACACCAGGTTTTGTTGGAATTTGTTGGATTAGGTACTTCAAGAATAGCATACTGCTGCTGAATTTTGTTGGACTTTGTTTGATTAGGTACCAATGGCCCAGGGAGACACTGTTGGAGTTTGTTGGGTTAGGTACCAATGGTCAGTATACTGCCACACACTCCAACACCTGACCAGAAAATGACCAAGAGCTCGTGGGCAAAACTCGCCCACGAAAGCAGTGTCAGTACACTCCCACACACTCCAACACCTGACCAGAAAATGTCATAGCATAGACGTACACATTGTGGCATTTTGTTGGGTTAGGGATAAACCTGTAGTCATGCTACTCATGTGACAATGCATCTGTAAATTCTGTACCCAAACCTAACAAAATCCAACACGTGCAGACCGTTAGATTCTGTGAGGTTAAGTACCAATGGGTTCCTAATTTCTGCCCAAATGTTGGATTTTGCTGGGTTACTGTAGGTACTGTATGCTTCCTAGTGAAAGAGACTCTGGAGTCTGGAGGAGGTTAGAGTTACAAGAACTGAAAGCCTTAAGTGGAAGGTTTGCAGTGACAAAAATGGGCCTTTATACATTATAGAAAATGGGCCTTTTTCACATTACAACTTACGTGTACGAACATGTACAAACCTATGACACTAAACTATTGGATTTGAAGAGGATGCCCTTATCACGGTACTCATACAAACTCCGGAGAGAAACAAACTGGTACTGAACATGTACATGCACGTATACATTTGAATCAATATTTGATAAGGATCTCTCTTCAAAATGGCTCAGAATTAACATCTACCGATATCTACCGATATCTACATGTATACTACGTATGTATACATCCGTCTGACAAAAAAAAGAGTGTCCAATGTACAATCCATGTTTCCTGATGCAATGTTTCATTGCACCTGCCTGAATATCCTGCCACACCTGTTTTTATTGGGAGGGATTAAAGTTGGCAGTGATAGAAAAATGTTGCAAGTCACATGTAAGTGTCTTACGTGGCTGTCAGCGTTTCCCCAGCTGCACATTCAACAATGAGGTAGCCCACATCAATGCTTTGATGAACCATCTTGGGTCTTTGTCTGTCTACAAAACTGGCCACCTCAGGGGGGGGGGGTCAAAGTCAGTCTAGAATGATTTGAGGGCCTGAAAAAATGGAGGTCCCGACACTTCAGTCCTAGCAGGACCTTTCTCAAGGGATCTTATCATGAATTTCTTAAGGCATCCTTGCAGGACCTTTCTCAAGGCAACAGTAGTGGGACCTTTCTCAAAGGCATCCTAGCAGGACCTTTCTCAAAGGCAGATCCTAGCAGGACCTTTCTCAAAGGCAGATCCTACAATGTAGCAGGACCTTTCTCGAAGGCAGATCCTAGCAGGACCTTTCTCAAAGGCAGATCCTAGCTGGACCTTTCTCAAAGGCAGATCCTAGCAGGACCTTTCTCAAAGGCAGATCCTAGCAGGACCTTTCTCAAAGGCAGATCCAAGCAGGACCTTTCTCAAAGGCAGATCCTAGCAGGACCTTTCTCAAAGGCAGATCCTAGCTGGACCTTTCTCAAAGGCAGATCCTAGCTGCACCTTTCTCAAAGGCAGATCCTAGCAGGACCTTCCTCAAAGGCAGATCCTAGCAGGACCTTTCTCAAAGACAGATCCTAGCAGGACCTTTCTCAAGGCATCCTAACAGGACGTTTCTAAAAAAAAGGTATCCTTTTTAGAAGCAAGACCTCTCTCACAAGGGATTCTGCCATTGAGAATGGTCTTGCTGTAATGTTTTCCCCAAAACGTCGGCGAATCTCTTTATTTTGAGGGGAATTGAAACTGGTCTTACAACAAAAATCAGACGAGTGCTGGTACGCATTTAACCACAGGTCTCAGGTTCAAGTCTCCGGTCCAGTCAAAGTTTTCTTTGCCATTTAATTTTTTTGTTTAAATAATTGAAATCTAGGACTTACCCTTTCTCTTTCTCTCCACATGCACAGAGTATCAAGACAACCAGGAGTGACACAAAGGTTGCTATGGTAACGAGTATCCCCAATGGCAAGGCTTGCGTTGTTTTCAAGTCTGCAAGTAAATGATAAAGAAACAGCCGGTGAACAACGAGCAGAGTTTAAGCCAATTTGCTTGAATCAAATTTTGATCGAAAGATGATGGTCAACTTTGGGGAAGAAGATGTCACTGGATTATGGTGACAACAATTAGAGTGACTGGTTCATAGCAGTACACACATTTTCCTTTCAAACCCTGCAACTTCATTACCTAACCCCCTCAATTCTTCACAATCCTCCACAATCCCCCAGCGTAAATTCATTGAACAACATTGGACCCTCAATCCGCCACAATCCTCCAAAATCCTTCAATGTAAACTACATGACCACCTTCCTCAATCCTCCAAGATCTCATTGTAGCATGCATCCCCGATCCGCCACAATCCTCCATGGTAAATTTAACAACCTTCCTCAATCCTCCACAATCCTCCAACTGGTGTAAATTTAACAACATTCCTCAATCCTCCACAATCCTCCAGTGTAAATTTAACAACCTTCCTCAATCCTCCAGTGTAAATTTAACAAGCTTCCCCAATTCTCCACAATTCTCCAGTGTAAATTTAACAAGCTTCCCCAATTCTCCACAATTCTCCAGTGTAAATTTAAAAACCTTCCTCAATCCTCCACAATCCTCCAGTGTAAATTTAACAACCTTCCTCAATCCTCCACAATTCTCCAGTGCGAATTTAACAACCTTCCTCAATCCTCCGTAACTGGAAATGTTCATACTTGCCTCAATCCTCCCAAATCATCCACCACAACCCGGAGGATTGCAGAGGATTGAGGAAGGTCAGGGTTTTTAAGAAATCATTTGAGAGGAGTTTCTTGAATTACCAGTTACATCCAAGGAATGGAGGTAGTTGAGAGTCATCAAAGTTACTGATGATCAAAGATCAGAAACACTATTTAGGGAGAAGTATTATTCCACACAATTATTAAAATTTTACCAAATATACAAGCCCAAATCCATCTCATCACACTCATTTCAATTAAAAAATTAGGAGGGTCTATTCTCAAAGGCAAACATTTAAAAAAAAAATCTTTAATTCAGTCTTCGTTTTTTTTTCTGAGAACGGATAGTGAATATGTGATTTTCCATGAAATGAGAATGGAACGTGGATTATCTGAAACCAAAAATACTTTCAATTCAAATTCATTGGTCTATTGTCAGTATTGTGGGTACTTAGTTTAGGATTAGTTGAAAACTATGGTAATGAAGCAAAATATGTAACTCAACTGTACTTTGTACTACTTGCAGTTCCGGTAACCCTCATCCTCCCGAGGGTCAAAGAACTGAGGGAGGATGAGGGTTACGGTTACTGCAACTACAGTGTAACTCATCACTCAACTGGCACTGACTAGCAAGACGATTGATAACGACTAGTACTACTAGTACTAGTAGTAGTACTGTACTGCACTGTAGTACTAGTACTAGTAAGTACAGTAACAGTGTAGTTTGACTAGTAAAAGTATGAGCAAAACTGACAGTTAGTAAAATAGTAAATTACTAAATACAGGCGTTTTCACTATGTCTTTTAATGCTAGTAATAATAGTAATTTATAAGTATAGTTCAACTTGCTGTCAAGGACAATCTGGACACAGGGCAGTCCGAGTAACTTGGACCCGACAAGTCACCCTTTTTTATCGAATTTTGAAATTATTTCAAAATTCGATAAAAAAAGGGTGACTTGTCGGCTTCAAGTCCAAGTTACTCGGACTAGACACAGGGTAAGCCAAAGTATCACAGTCACAGACAGCATGAGTGTGACACAACAACACTGTGTATGAAAGCACTCGGCAGTGACAAATAATGAAAATACTGAACAAGAAAATAGTCACTGTCACTGTGACTGTACTGTAGTTACACGGACGACGTAGTGTAGAAGAAAATGACAAGTAGTCCACATGAGACAGTTGAATAGTGAAGAATAATCAGTACTGTGTACTTCAAAGCGAGTGTTCAAAAGACAAGAAACCCAAACACGATTCTCTGTACCACGTGTGAAAGACAGCAAAACAAGAGACACACAATGTTTTCATTCTGCTGCAACAAACAAGACGGAGCATGAATTAAATGAAAGAGTGAAAACAGGAACGGAACGGACGAACCTTTTGTCAACAAACTCCCATCCTCCTTGTCCACCAGCGCGACCGGGCGACAGTCCACCAAGTTGGCGCAACTCTGCAGCAAAAGCAGGAACAAAAGCGGACACAGTCGCCAGTCTTCGTCATCCATTGTGGCCGCGGTGTCCCCCAAGAGTCATATCTGGTGAATTTCTCTCCCGAAAGATCCCCGCCGGCAGAAATCAGTTTTTTGATACCCGGAAATACACGATAATTATTCGGTCACGGCCGATACCATAACCATATAACCACATAAGTTATAACCTTTCGTCTGGCGCTGTATCAATGTTATTGGTTTACGTCTATTCCGGTCGCGTGGGGGTACAGGCGCCGCACCGCCTACATTTCCCTTCAGCTACATAGTCTGGCTCCCGAATGATATTGATAAAATAAACCGCGCGGCGGCTACCAGATATACCTCAAGGATGAGTCATTCACTAAAGTGAACACATGCACATGTACATGTACATGTGCATGTGTCAGTGTACATGTTTATTTATCGAGCTATATGGTACATGTACATGTACATGTGCAGTACATGTACATGTACATGCCAGTGTACATGTTCATGTACATCGACATGTACATGTACATGTACATGTGCCAGTGTACATGTTCATGCACATGATACATGTCGATGTACACGTACACATACATGTACATGTACATTTACATATACACATGTACATGTACATGTACACATGTACATATACATCGACATTTACATGTACATGTACATGCCATGTACATGTACACACATTTACATGTACATGTACAATGTACATGTACATCTACATGTCGATGTACATGTCATAGAGATAATAAATAATCTCTATGACATGCACATGCACATGTACAGTGTACATAATTATACATGTACATGTACATGTACATGTCGGTGTACATGTACATGTATATCGACATGTACATGTACATGTACATGCCAGTGTACATGTACATGTCATAGAGATTATTTATGTACATGTACATATCAATGAAAATGCACATGTACACTGGCATGCACATGTGCATGTACATGTACATGTACATGTACATGTGCATGCCAGTGTACAATGTACACAATTCATGTCGACATGTACAGTACATGTACAAGTCAGTGTAAATGCACATGTACATGTACATGTACACTGGGCTGCACATGTACATGTCATGTGCATGTACTGTACAGTACGACTGCACACATGTATATGCACATGTACGTAGCGGCTACCAGTGAATACATGTACGGCATACATGTACATGTACATGTACACATGTATCGATACATGTACATGTGGGTGGTTCATGTACTGTACATGCACATGTGCATGTACGTTTATACTATGTACAGAACAGTATGTGAAATCATGGAGGAATAAGGAGAAACCTATTCCTCCATGGTGAAATATAGAGCATGTATATTTTTTTTACATAAAACAGGAAAACGATCTTTTCACGGCCTTGGCACCGTACACGAATGAAGGCATAAAGAAAGTCAATCTTTGGATTGAGCAAAAATGAATGAAATCAATACAGTATTGAACAATAAAATTTACATGTACATGTACATGTACATGTACATGTACATAGTACATGTGCATTGTATCAGAAATGTTATCGTCACAAGAGGGCGCCCTTCTAAAATCCCATGAATTGCAGACCTTCACTACAAAAATCAATTCAAATTGGCCAAAAAATACAACTTTAGATAACTACGCTTAATTTTTTTATCACTTCCATAGGCTAAAGCACGACTTGAACCCACTAAATACAATTTTGATCTATGAATGAAAAAATAATGCATAACTATGACATGGTTATTTTTTTTGATATCACAAAATTTAATAAACACTGAAAAACAACTTGAATCTGGTTGTAGCTTACTACACTCAATTTTCAGAATCGCAAAAATCATGAACAAGGACACCAGCAATTTCATTCAATTTTTTTAATCTAAAAACATTACCATATAAATCTGTACAATAAATATTCATGAGAAAAAAAGCATTTCATTCAAAATATTTGTGATAAACAAAAAATTGGTGATACGAAACCAATCCTATTTTAAACAATTAAAATTTCAATTTCAAGCAAAGTCAGAAACTCAGAGAGGTCCTGCTAGGAAACGTCAGGCATTCCTAATTTCGTTCATCTTTAGTCAGTTAAGCAGTTTGCTACATTTTTGCATAGGGTACTCTAGCTACCGGTAGTCGATATGAATAATTGTTACTTATAAGTGTTGAGTGGATAAGTAAATCTTATCTCATTAAAATTGAAAAATTGGCAAAGAAAACTTTGACTGGACTGGGACTTGAACCCGAGACCTCTGGATAAACATACCAGCGCTCTTCAATCCTGAGCTATCCACCCCCTTAGATGGTGGCCTCCCAAATAGTCGGTCAACTAGTCTTTGTCGGGGCGGGGGCGACAGTCAGAAGCAATTTAACTTGAGGGATCACACACCCTGCTTTCATTCAGATGCAAACAACGAATGTTTGTCAACCTGATGGCTACGGCAGCTCGGGGATCACACAAAGTGGATGCAGCTTTTTCAATTCAAGTCAAACAAACTAAGGGGAAAACTGCGGACTGGGAACTTTCTCATGAAAATTCGTCACTTGTTTGTAGCAGGCCCTTCACCAGGCCCGAAAGTTGAGCTCCAGTTATGCTTGTGAGTAAATGGTATGGCATCCCCCCCCCTCCTTCAGTCCACCCACAGCTGGCCTATCAAGAGTTGTTATCGCATACGTCAGTCTTAAAATTTAGTGGGCCTGATGTTTCGACCCTAGAAGGACCTTTCTCAAAGGCAGAGTGACAAAACAGATACATGTACACGAAGGAAGGGGGAAGAGAGTGAATAGGACGCAGATGAGAAACAAAGGACAAAGAGTAAAGCTGGTAGGGTGAGATCAAAGAGAAGGGCAAGGAGTAGGGCAGGGATTAGTGAGAAGAGGGGGAAAGATCAAAGAGAGAAGTGTGGAGGAGTGAACACAAAAGAAGGATTATCAGAAAGCTGCAAGGTGTTAGTCATTACCCTCCTGGATGTTGAGACCATGTGCTTGAATAGTCCGAAGACGCTTCATCCACATTTTCTCACGGCTAAGACGGACATTATGTCAGTCAACAGTGGCTCCAAATTCCATGTTACCACATGGACACCAGTACACACTGTCCAGACTGGAGTTGTGAAATGCTTGTTGTCTTCTTACAGTGATTGGATTGTAGCACTTGATCGAAAGTGCGGAATCCCAACAGCATTGCAATATGGCCTTGCTTTATAAGTATAGTGGAAACGTCACTATAATGGGCGCCGATATACCGAACATTCGGCTAATACGAACATGCCCTTTGGCTCCCGATTTTTGTCTACAAAATATGTATAGCGAACGACCGCTATACCGAACAATTTTCATGGATCCCGGGATGTTCGTTAATTATAGCGACATTCCACTGTATATACATGCATGTGGTAGAAATAACAAAACGTCATAAGTTCTCGCTTATGCTCATTGGCTCCTGGTCAATAGTTCCCTCATGAATATTCATGGCACTGTGTGCCGCGGTGTCCTGCCCGGGCGTGGCATCCATCGACTCCTCCCCCAAGGGGGCGTGGCCTGTGGCTTTGTGGCCACGCCCCTTGCCGTCCGCCTTCCTGGCTTTGCCCCGCTGATGCGACTTGTTGGGTGCGCGCTGGAATGCGCGGGTGCCCCCACGCCCGAAGGAGATGTTCACCGGTACCCTGCGGCTGTGTGGACCAACCAAACAAAATTGCAGAATAAATACAGGAAAAAATTATAAAGGGCTGTGGCTTTTGCTTCAGTTGTTGGTGTGGTTCTGACTGTGGCTCTGGCTCTGGGCCTGTGTCTGGCTGTGTCTTTGGCTATTGTTGGGGCTCTGACTCTGGCTCTGGCTCTGGCTCTGGCTTTGGGCCTGTGTCTGGCTGTGTCCTTGGCTATTGGTGGGGCTCTGACTCTGGCTCTGGCTCTGGCTCTAGCTCTGGCTCTGGCTTTGGGCCTGTGTCTGGCTGTGTCTTTGGCTATTGGTGTGGCTCTGACTCTGGCTCTGGCTCTGGATTTGTGCCTGTGTCTTTGGCTATTGGGGTGGCTCTGACTGTGGCTCTGGCTTTGTGCCTGAGTCTGGCTGTGTCTTTGGCTATTGGTGTGGCTCTGACTCTGGCTCTGGCTCTGGATTTGTGCCTGTGTCTTTGGCTATTGGGGTGGCTCTGACTGTGGCTCTGGCTTTGGGCCTGTGTCTGGCTGTGTCTTTGGCTATTGGTGTGGCTCTGACTCTGGCTCTGGCTCTGGCTCTGGCTTTGTGCCTTAGTCTGGGCCTTTGGCTATTGGTGTGGCTCTGACTCTGGCTCTGACTCTGGCTTTGTGCCTGAGGAGTCTGGCTGTGTCTGTGGCTGTGTCTGTGTCTATTGGTGCGGCTATGGCTCTGGCTTTCGGGCTGTGTCTGGTTGTGTCGTTGGCTAGTGGTGTGACTCTGGCTCTGGCTCTGGCTTTGGGCCTGTGTCTGGTTGTGTCTTTGGATAGTGGTGTGACTCTGGCTCTGGCTTTGGGCCTGAGTCTGGCTGTGTCTCTGGCTATTGGTGTGGCTCTGGCTCTGGCTCTGGGCCTGTACGTGTCTACCTTGACTGTTTGTTCTCAGAATCCAGTTGTCGTCCTTGGGAAGTCGTCTCCGGTATGCCGCATTGCCGCCCGGCAGGGTGTGCATCCCCGTGTGCAGCAGAGGCTGCGTCACTGTGTGTGGCTGGGTGTCCGTCGCTGTGTGGGTCACACGGTGGGCCGGTGTCCATGGACTCCTCGGCAGTGGGTAGACTTTCTTTGGGTTTCGCCTTTGGGTTTCTGAAAAAGTGAGGAAGACGAGATAGATCAGGGGTACGAATCTCTGGCGAATCTAGATTTACTGAACATCACAGGTTAGGTTTACGAACTGATTGATTGAGCCAGCTTGACTCGCACTATGTGAACATCCATACCCTGAAAATAGGGCGGGAAAATGTCACGTTGCCATGAAAAGATAATTGACTCTGCCTTTGAGAAAGGTCCTGCTAGGATCGAAACGTCAGGCCCACTAAATTTTATGAAAAGATAATTGCATTCATGCTCAAATGCTCTCCATCAGCTTTTAATGATGATTTCACAGTGGTCTATTTATCAACGCCACATTCATGGTGGTAAATTAGTTTCTCATCCTAACTTTTCGAAAAAAAAGGAGAATGCAGGCACTATTTTTTTATTTGCCTTTTCAAAAACAAGTTTTTCCCCTAAAGATGGGTAGTCTAATTTCCAGTCATTTTTTTTAAAGAGCGATACAATATGTCAGCTGTGCATGTGCAAGGTTCAATGGTTGCAAACAGTGAAAATTAATCAAAATTTTGTCTTTTTATCTTTTTACCAAACCCCCCCCAAAAAAATTGATGTGGCGGCAAAAAAACCTACGTGGGCAGGGATGAGAAACTAATAGATTTTTTTTTTACCTTACTTAAAGCCCCTACACAACATTGGTAAGATCGAAAAACAGAAATGTTCACAGATTTACATGAAACTTACACAGTTTGAAGATGGTTATGGTAGAAACCATGCACTGAAATATTTCTGTATAAATTGCTGTATTTTTGGAGAAAGGAGTACAAGAAATAGTTTACGTCTCACCGAGATCTAAACTATTTTTCGGAACAGTACGGCATTGAATGCTGCATTTTCGAGAAACAAATGAAGCGGTTTTCAGGATTTTCTCGAGACTCGGTTGGCAGATTGAGCTGAAATTTTCAAAGGTGTGCTATTTCATGCACATGGTGGATCAGACAACGTATGGATGTTATTCATCATTGACCTCGACCAATGTTGTGTAGAGGCTTTCTAAATAATTTTTATCAGACCACTGATAAAGCCACCTTGACTTACTTTGCCTTGGAGATTCCCTTCTGGAAGCGGAAGTCGGCCGGGTAGCGGTGGCACTGGATCAGGTGTTCCCGTCGGCTTTGAGCATCGGGGAACTTCTCAGCGCAACTCTCGACCAGACACTGGTACTGCCAAGAGAAGAGCGGACGACAGGCGGGCACCAATAAACAAAGTGGATTAGTGTAGCGGTGACACAATGTCAGCAATCTCTTTCGAGATGGAGTGCGGGTCTGAAAAGAGCCGGTAACTCAAGATTTCGGGCAGTGTGTACTCTGGACTGGACTGTGTATTCTATCTATCATCAGTGCTTATATGTGTTGAGGAGAGTGCTTGAGTGGGGAGAATCTGTCACGTCCTGCCACACTCCATCTCGAAAGAGATGACTTACTTGCGGTGTCACTGCAAACTTTCCACATAGATCAATAAACAAGGTGGTATTGATTAAAGATTAAAGGATTTGAAAAATTGGTAAAGAAAACTTTGACTGGACCGGGCTTAGAACCCGAGACCTCTGGACTAACGAACCAGTTCTCTTCTATTTGAGCTATCTGTGTTGTTTGCATCTGAATGAAAGCAGGGTTGTGATACTGGAGATATACGGCAGTCAATGGTTGAATTGCTTCTGACTGGCGCCCCCACCCAGGCAAAGACTAGTTGACTATTTCGGAGGCCACCATCTAAGGGCTGGATAGCTCAGATGGAAGAGCACTGGTACGTCAGTCCAGAGGTATCGGGTTCAAGTCCCGGTCCAGTCAAAGTTTTCTTTGCCAATTTTTCAAATCCTTTAATCTTTAATCAATACCACCTTGTTTATTTGATCTATGTGGAAAGTTTGCAGTGACACCGCAAGTAAGTCATCTCTTTCGAGATGGAGTGTGGCAGGACGTGACAGATTCAAAAGTTCCCAGTCAGTTTTTCCTTGGTTTGTTTGAAAGATTAAAGAAGTTGCCCGACGACATTATGCCATGTCATGCTATTTCAAACTTTGTGATGCATGACAACAAGCACTGGCACCTACCATGGGCTGCCTCTGGGCCACTACCTCAAAGAAGGAGTCGTGCGACTCCAGGATGTGAATGTCCAGGAGGTGATTGGACGGGTAGGTGCGTCGGCAGTAGCGACAGATGTTCCGGTGGGCGCCGTTGTAGTGGACCTCGTAGGACTGGACTGTGGAGAAGGTGAGATGGCAACCAGAGATATGACACTTGAAATCCGGATGCCTGGGAGAAAGTCAAACACGAGAAAGACAAACAGAAAATGTATCAGTGTTTTCTCAAAGGTCTGGTAGGCATAGGAGCATCTACGGGAAAGATTTCACCAAAAAAAAAGGGTGGACAAAACACAAAATCCACAATATTAGACCATCTATCATTACATGTAGAAAAACGACACTGTCTGACACAACAATGACACTTCCTCATGAGCCACAGTATTGACAGCTCAGTAATTCTCCCCCGCGTTACAGTTAAGTTACCCGAATCAAAAGTCCAAGTGCGGACACCGGTATTGCCCAGTATTTACCCATCGGCTCGGTAAAATCCCTGAAAAAAAAGTCCAGTGCGGACAGGGCTTAAAGCCGTGTCCGCACTGGACTTATTTTTTACCGAGCCCGTGGGTAACATTCCAATGGGTAAATCTTCCCGGCGTTCGCACTTGGACTTTTCGACTCGGGTAAACTAACCGAGACGATGGGTTAAACTAACCGACTCGTGTACATGTGTGTGTACTCTAGGTACACAAACACGTTTTACCCTGCGCCCGCACGAGTCTTGCATACAGTAACGTAACGTGCGGGGTGCCGGATGTGGTTTTTTACCGAGTCATTTACCGAGACGTCGTGTCCGGATTGGACTTATCGACTCGGTTAAACTGACCTGGTCAATTTAACCGGGCAGAAGTTGGTCGGTTAAACTACCCACTGGAGTCGGGTAAGTTACCTGGGAGGAAAACTTCCTGGGCTGTCCGCACTGGACTTAAAATGGTCAATTTACCCATTTGCTTGGTTAGTTTACCCATTTTAAGTCCAGTGCGGACGCGGCTTTAGTCTCCTGACAACGGGCAGATCAGTACACACTACCAGAAATCTTGAGTTACCGGCTCTTTTCAGAGAAACACTCCTTCTTGAAAGAGAAGTGCTGGCATGGATGGTGTCACCGCAAACCGTCCAAGAGAATGAATGCCATGGAATTATCACCTGGTGTGGCCTGCCTCCTTGTCTTCGTCTTCAAACGGAGTCTGCTTCTGGCCCACGCTCAACTCAAGATTGCCATCATGGAAGAAGTCATCCTCTGTGCGTGAACATTGAACAACAGACACAATCCTTCCAATTATTAATGGTGAGACATTAAAACCTTCCTCAATCCTCCACAATCCTCCAGTGTAAATTTTACTACCTTCCTCAATCCCCCACAATCCTCCAGTGTTCATTTTACAACCTTCCTTAATCCTCCACAATCCTCCAGGGGGTAATGGAAGATTGTGGAGGATTGAGGTTGTAAAATTTGTACTGGAGGATTGTGGAGGATTGAGGAAGGTTGTAAAATTTGTACTGGAGGATTGTGGAGGATTGAGGAAGGTTGCAAAATTTACACTGGAGGATTGAGAAAGGTTGTAAAATTTGTACTGGAGGATTGTGGAGGATTGAGGAAGGTTGTTAAATTTACATCGGAGGATTGTGGAGGATTGAGGAAGGTTGTAAAATTTACAGCAAAGGATTGAGGAGGATTGAGGAAGGTTGTTTGATTTACACTAAAGGATTTTTGAGGATATGAAAAGCTGTGGAACTTTGACAAAGGCACGTACCGTTGAGCTACCTACTTATGGCTCCATGCATGTACTGTCTAAAAACAAAGGATCCATTTACATGATACAATAGCTGTGGAGGATTGAGGCAGTGGGGATCTTGCACAAACTCACATTGGAGGATTGTGGAGGATTGAGGAGGGTTCCAGGCAACAGACTTTGAGTCACCAAAATGTCCCATTATTCTTTGAAAAAGAGGAAGCGTATATTCATCCGGCAACGGCATTCTTCCTGGAGGGCATTCCTGCTGATGTTATGCATATTCATGAACATCGTTTACACTGATTGGCCAGCATCAGAGTATAGAGCATACATGAATGTGTGTAAACATAGTGTAATGACAATTGGCCAATCAGACAAAGAGACTGTAGAATAGCATTTGCAGGAAGAACGCTGTTGCTAGGTGAATATAACCTGTAAAAAAAAAATGTATGGTGCAAAAAAGTTTGCTTAAGTCAAGAATGAAACCTTGCTACACAGCTACAGTACAGTGTACAGATACATTATAAAGATACACACTTGTAAATCATTGAACTTGGACCCTTACAATAGCCCTTTTTAAAAAATTTGAGGTTTCAGGCGATGTAGGGTCCAAGGAAAACTGCTCGGAAACCCGAGAAACTAACCATGTGTTCGACTCCATGACTACCCCCGACCAAAACCCCCAGATTTTACCCCGAAAACACCCGTGAAACCGTCCCACGCACCCATGTTTGGATTAAGTGAGAATCACTGATTTCAATACTGGTCATTTGTTTTACTCACGTTTTGGGAGTCATGGAGTCGAACACATAGTTAGTTTCTCGGGTTTCCGAGCAGTTTTCCTTGGACCCTACATCGCCCGAAATCTCAAAATGTTTAAAAAGGGTGATTGTAAGGGTCCAAGTTACTCGGACTAATCAAAAAGGACAAACCTCCATTGCAATATACAATTACAAATCTGTTTGAACCGCAATTTGCAAACCTGGTAAGATTCGTCGTCTCCTTGGCACATAGCTCCAACTATGTGGGCCCTCCTTTGTTGGATCTGCATCCATTGCTAAGTAGGCGTATTACCTGCAAGCTGGTCAGAACGAAATATGGCAAGATGTTAGGTAGACAAAAGTTGTGGCACAACTAGTCCGAGTAACTTGGACCCCACAAGTCACCTTTTTTTTTTTTTTACTGTAGTCACCCGAAACTCAAAACTTCAAAATTCGATAAAAAAAGGGTGACTTGTCGGGTCCAAGTTACTCGGACTATGGCACAACCACTTGCCGAACAAATTTACAAAACATGCACTTCAACGTACACTAGTATAGTATTAGTAGTAGTAGTACTAGAAAAGTAGTACTACTACTAGAGTAGAAGTAGTAGTAGTACTGGCAGTAGTACTAGTACTTTAGTAGTAGTAGTAGTAGTAGTACAAACACACCACAAAATAATGATTTTTTTGTTTTTTTAACCACGCCCACAGTCACAGCATGCAACTGCAAGGTCTACCCACTGAGACAGGAGATAATTATCATATTCATAGATATGTAGCCAGGGACAGTACTTAATGGGAGTTTCGGGGACCTCTTTGAAAGTGCGCAGTGATAAATCGATCGTTAACTGGTTTAGTGTTACGTTCGCACAGATATTTCAATGTTGTGTTGCCTGCACCGTAGTGAATGTGTACAGCGCAACCACTTGTCCGGAAAATGGGCTCGCTTATTTCGGCCCGGTACACAAAATTGGAAACCTGTTTAAATGATTTAACGGCGCATCATGAATCTACTTCGTTCATATGATTTATCGTTACTGTTTGTATCTTTCTGAATAGCGTGAAAATGTGGAAAACCAAGTCATCATTTCTTACCGTTTCAAACTGTCATGGGGGCCGCCATTTTTAAAACACTTTATTTTGGTGCGCGATATTGACCAATCACTGGACGTTTTGCAGAAGCCGATCAATATTCAAATTAGGTACTTATTTTGTAAACGAGGAAGATGAAGTTAGAAGGCCCATTTAGACGTATATTCTATTATGAATAAAAAAGAGAAATTTCAATGATGCTTTTTCTATCGACTATTTTCATTAGTACATAATTTTTATTTCAATTCAAGAAATAAAATGATTAAACAATATTTCATGAATATTCATTTTGACATTCTTTCGACCAATCAAAGAACTAGAACAAAACTCCCGCTCAGCTATTTTGCATTTTACGCGGGGCATTTACAGACGCAGAGCCGGCGGGATTGCAACGTAGTAAAGTCGAGACTTCACAGAACCCGAGCTCAACTTTCGCCCCAGAATCACCTGAAATGAGAGTTTCACCCACGATATAAGGAAGGATTCTTCAGCATTTGAGGGGCGGCTTCGTGGAGTCATGGAGGGCTCCGTTACTGATGCAAGCGAGGCAGAAAGAAGAGGCATTTTGCAGGAGATCAGCGTAGCGGATTCAGGTAGTTCTTGTTCGATGCATTTCCGTTGTTCGCGATTCGGCTCCTTATGTTTGCATGGAGTCTCGTTCGTTTTTTGGCAACTTTTATTTGTTTACAGAAAAAACTGCAACAACTACTTCTAAGTTCTAATCACTGTGACAAAATAATATTAAGAAAACGGTGTCTTAATTAATTAATCCATTTTTTTTTTAGATGCACGTACGTCCCACTCCCTGTCCTAGTCTCCCCAGTAACACTAACACTAACAGTAACACAAAACAGTAACAACACTAACTAACACTAACACTAACCAGTAATCAGTATTGTGCTTAAAAACCTAAACTATTTACTAAATACTACTAATTACTACTATACTAGAGTAGAGGGTTTATAATGATATTTTGTGAGACATAGGCCCTAATTGTTTAAAAAAATATAACTATAAATAAGTACTATAATTTATAAAGTATAACTAGTATTTGTACTTTTTTGTAGTAAGGAAATAACTTTATCCAAAATTAGTAACTAAGTAAGTCAATCGAATTGTAATGTTATTTCTTACTGCATACTCAATCAATTTACAAAGTAATAATTACCCGGTACAAGTTTGCTGGGTTAGAATTTGCCTAGCATGAAAAGTTGTATTTTCAGTCACAGAACGTAAAAGAAAATGCCACAGTAATGTGACAGTTGGACTGTCCGATTGCCAAGCTTTTTGGCGATTTTTGAGCCAGAAATATCATTTGACTCTTGATAGAAAGTGAATTGTGGTTATGTACGAAAAAATGATGGTCAGAATTTGTGAATCGTAACCGGAAACCACAATGACGTTTAGAAAGCTGATTTACCTGACTTAAATGACCTTGAGGTAACCCCGTACTTGTCATAGCCCTTTTGAGGAGTATGGCTCCAGCCGGAAACTCGACGTTTCACACAGTGTGTACTCTGCCCGTTGCCAGGAGACTGCTGGATTCCAACTGCTGATTGTGCTTATAATTTTGATTTTTTGTAACAAAAATTGGGAGGAAATTTGAAAATTTAAAAAATTGGGAGGAAATTTAAAATGCAGTGGCTGTTGTTACGGCAGTCGTCCGTGTGGTTCCCTGACTTCACAGTATTTGTCAGGATGTTTAGCTCTTGGAACCAGACTATCAGCTAATAGACTGGTTCAACCAGCCTGCAATGCTAACGAAATACAATCAAGTCAGGGAACCACACGGACGACTGCCGTAACAACAGCCACTGCGAATTTGAAAATTAAAAAAATTGGGAGGAAATTTGAAAATTTAAAAAATTGGGAGGAAATTAGAAAATTTAAAAATTGGGAGGGCTTCATGTTTTAAACCCGGCAGATTTTTTTAACACAATATTGTGGTTTTTGGTTCTGTCTATATTTAGTGTATATGAAACTCTTCCCCTTGGCACTTTATTGAACCACCCACTCTCTCAAAAGAAATCAACAGTAGATGTAATTCCATTCTCCCTATTGCCGGCAGAGAAAACACTGCCCAAAGTGTTGAGTTACCAGCTCTTTTGTTTCACAGCCGTACTTTATCTCGGCCGTACTCACACGGTGTCACCGCAAACTTCCACCACGCAAGCCTTCAAATCTCATGACGTTCCAGGAGTCTTATTTCAATGCGTTGATTTTTTTTTGTCTTAACCGATGCTGTAGTGATTGATTCTCGGCAAAACGTCGACCACCTCGGCAACGGATGGGACCTGGGGCTATTACGTCGACGGACACTCCGCCCCCGGCCCCGGTTGACCTACGCCGACCTCTCCCCGGTCAGTAGGAGGGCGCCCTCACCCCAGCTGCCCAGCGGGAGTTTCACCTTTGAGCCCGACGAGCCACGAGAGCGAGCTGCTGTGTCTCAGGGAGGCCGACAGTCATGTAAGCTATCTCACACCGACGATTCCCCTGGTCCCAGTAGCCTCATCTTGACCCCAAACCCATTGGTTTACTATTGTGGTCTGCCATTTGGTAACCAACCTCGGGACCACGGATTCTTCCCTGGTCCCAGTAGCCTCATCTTGACCCCAAACCCAGGCTGGTTCACCATTGGTTGACTACTGCGGTCTGCCATTTGGTAACCAGCCTCAGGACCATGGTTTCTTCCCTGGTCCCAGTAGCCTCATCTTGACCCAAACCCAGGCTGGTCGACCCATTGGTTGACTACTGCGGTCTTCCATTTGGTAACCAGCCTCAGGACCACGGATTCTTCCCTGGTCCCAGTAGCCTCATCTTGACCCAAACCCAGGCTGGTCCACCCATTGGTTGACTACTGTGGTCTGCCATTTGGTAACCAGCCTCAGGACCACGGTTTCTTCCCTGGTCCCAGTAGCCTCATCTTGACCCAAACCCAGGCTGGTACACCCATTGGTTGACTACTGTGGTCTGCCATTTGGTAACCAGCCTCAGGACCATGGGTTATTCCCTGGTCCCAGTAGCCTCATCTTGACCCAAAACCCAGGCTGGTCCACCCATTGGTTGACTACTGTGGTCTGCCATTTGGTAACCAGCCTCAGGACCATGGTTTCTTCCCCGGTCCCAGTAGCCTCATCTTGACCCCAAACCCAGGCTGGTCCACCCATTGGTTGACTACTGTGGTCTGCCATTTGGCAACCATCCTCAGGACCATGGTTTCTTCCCTGGTCCCAGTAGCCTCATCTTGACCCAAACCCAGGCTGGTCCACCCATTGGTTGACTACTGTGGTCTAGCATTTGGTAACCAGCCTCAGGACCACGGATTCTTCCCTGGTCCCAGTAGCCTCATCTTGACCCAAACCCAGGCTGGTCCACCCATTGGTTGACTACTGTGGTCTAGCATTTGGTAACCAGCCTCAGGACCACGGATTCTTCCCTGGTCCCAGTAGCCTCATCTTGACCCAAACCCAGGCTGGTCCACCCATTGGTTGGCTACTGTGGTCTGCCATTTGGTAACCAGCCTCAGGACCACGGATTCTTCCCTGGTCCCAGTAGCCTCATCTTGACCCCAAACCCAGGCTGGTCCACCATTAATTGACTACTGTGATCTGCCTGGGTAAATGTAATTAGAGAAAATTGTCACTCCCAAAAATGTGTAATGCATTTTCAATAAGTATTAGGATTGAATCATCAAGCTTTCTATTTTTTAAAATAAATTTGCGTTTTCCCCGTAGGTTTAGCCTATGAGACGCCCCCTAAGACCCCGAGATCGGGGCAGAAATCTCCCGCCCGAAGACCGACAGAATCGCCCTGCTACACAACGGAGCTGCCCTTTGCCATTCACATTGACAGCCCCGACGACCCTCCCGCGGCCCAGGACGAGGGTCCCGCCCCGGCCAAGCGACCGCGGATGCTGTCGCTAGGCGACCAGGCATCGCTCGGGCAACAGCTCGCCAGCTTGTCCAATGAGCAGGTTGTGGAGGTCATGGAGAGACTGGTCGACAAATACCCCGACATTCAGCAGGTGAGTTTCCCCCCCCACCCCCCCCCCCCCCCCCCCCCCCCGAAGAATACAACGTTTGGAGGAGCACAGAAAAATTGACTTCAGGGATGTAAGACTTCCGGAGACTTCCGAATTTCTGGAAATGACGTGATTTGTTTTTTTGTTTTTTTTTTCTCTTTAATTTTTTTATATCAAACAGTTATCTCAAACTGCTCATTTTAATCTGTTACAACCCTAAAAACTGAAGGCCGCCTGCACCCCTGCAGTGAATCTCGGTCGCGTAATCGCTCACTCGCAGTCGCACAATTTATTGGCCTTCAGTGATTTTTAGGAAATGACTTTGTCGGTCGCTTACATCCGTGTGTGTGACTTGCCTTAGGATTTGAACGCAGGTCTCGGGTTTAGCCTAGCACGGGGCCAAGACCCTGTCCTTATCCCATTTGAACCCAGTCAGCTCTCCTCCCTCCAATGCAGGAAGTACTGGAGTTGCTGCCCGAGCCCGATCTAACCCACTGCCAGGACCGCCTGTCCGAGCTGCTGCACAACATCTACCGTGCCTTGCCCCGCACCCGGCTGGCGTCGACCCGCAGCGCACTGAGCTACCGGCAGGTCAAAGTTCACCTCCTAGAGTTTAAGGTGAGCCCCACGTCCTGTGGAGAAACCAAGGGGCTTCATTTCGAATCGCAGTTACCGTGTACTGGAAGGCTGGAGCATTTTACTGGGCCATGGGCCGCTTGTACAAAACTTTGATAAGAATTGAAGGTTTGCACGGTGGAAGTACAAAGTGGAAGGTTTGCGGTGACTCCATGTAACGCCTCTCTTTTGAGGAGGAGTGTGGCTCAGGAAAGAGCCGGTAACTCAATGTTTCGGTCAGTGTGCACTCTGCCCATTGGCAGGAGACTGCTGGATTCCAACTATCATTGGTGTTTAAAAAAACGTGTCTTACTTGTCTTGTCTCTCCCTGTCTTTCTCTCTCTCTTTCTCTCCCTCTATCTCTCTCTCTCTCTTTCTCTCTCCCTCTATCTCTCTTTCTCTCCCTCTCTCTCTCTCTTTCTCTTCCTCTCTCTCTTTCTCTCCCTCTCTCTCTTTCTCTCCCTCTCTCTTTCTCTCCCCCTCTCTTTCGCTCTCTCTCTCTCTTTCTCTGCCTCTTTCTTTCTCTCCTTCTCTCTCTCTCTCTCTCTCTCTATCTCTCCCTCTCTCTCTTTCTCTCCCTCTCTCTCTCTCTCTCTCTCTCTCTCTATCTCTCCCTCTCTCTCTCCCCCTCTCTCTCTCTGACTTTTTGAGATTTGTGACATATGCAACTGTTTTCTGAGGTTTTCTGTTTGCTCCTTTTTGGGTCTCTCCAGAAATACTGCGTCCAGCAGGGGAGACATCTACTGAGCTGTCGTGCTTGGACAAGCCTCGTCAACTACGTCCTGTTGGCATGGCAACTCGTGAACCATCTTCCAATGTAAGTCGGCCACAACTAGGCTTGCTTGACAGTGATATTCATCGCTATTACGATTGGTTTCGAACCAATAATGGTATTTTTGTTTTGGTAAAAAAAAAATTAACAAAATTGCGATAGTCTGAAAATTGTGATATTTGTTGCAGCGCTGACTTAGCTAACAAGCTAGCTCAGAAGGAAAGAACACGTAGGCAAAACCAGAGGTCTCGGGTTCAAGTCACGGTCCACTCAAAGTTTTCTTTGCCATTTTTTCAGTTCAGGGCCTGACGTTTCGATCCTAGCAGGACCTTTTTCTCAAAGTTGGACGTTTTTCAACGTTTTAAAAAGTTCATGTTTTCCCGTTAATATTTATTTGACTCGTTTTGCTTTGACAGCTGGGAAAACCCTTCGCACAATAAAATCCGTGCACAGTGCCTGAGAAGTCTGGTCATGTTCTGCTCCAAGGCCTTGAAGTCTGCCGACCTGCACGACGAGAAAATGCTGGAACTAAGACCAAGGTATGTTGAAGGGTCGACGGTCATTGGAGGGAAGGAAAATACCGGGCAGCCATGGGTCTGGGTCTACTGGGACCAGGGAAGAAACCATGGTCCTGAGGCTGGTTACCAAATGGCAGACCACAGTAGTCAACCAATGGGTGGACCAGCCTGGGTTTGGGTTAAGATGAGGCTACTGGGACCAGGGAAGAAACCATGGTCCTGAGGCTGGTTACCAAATGGCAGACCACAGTAGTCAACCAATGGGTGGACCAGCCTGGGTTTGGGTTAAGATGAGGCTACTGGGACCAGGGAAGAAACCATGGTCCTGAGGCTGGTTACCAAATGGCAGACCACAGTAGTCAACCAATGGGTGGACCAGCCTGGGTTTGGGTCAAGATGAGGCTACTGGGACCAGGGAAGAAACCATGGTCCTGAGGCTGGTTACCAAATGGCAGACCACAGTAGTCAACCAATGGGTCGACCAGCCTGGGTTTGGGTCTAGATGAGGCTACTGGGACCAGGGAAGAAACCATGGTCCTGAGGCTGGTTACCAAATGGCAGACCACAGAAGTCAACCAATGGGTGGACCAGCCTGGGTTTGGGTCTAGATGAGGCTACTGGGACCAGGGAAGAAACTGTGGTCCTGAGGCTGGTTACCAAATGACAGACCAAAGTAGTCAACCAATGGGTCGACCAGCCTGGGTTTGGGACAAGATGAGGCTACTGGGACCAGGGAAGAAACCATGGTCCTGAGGCTGGTTACCAAATGGCAGACCACAGAAGTCAACCAATGGGTGGACCAGCCTGGGTTTGGGTTAAGATGAGGCTACTGGGACCAGGGAAGAAACTGTGGTCCTGAGGCTGGTTACCAAATGACAGACCAAAGTAGTCAACCAATGGGTCGACCAGCCTGGGTTTGGGACAAGATGAGGCTACTGGGACCAGGGAAGAAACCATGGTCCTGAGGCTGGTTACCAAATGGCAGACCACAGAAGTCAACCAATGGGTGGACCAGCCTGGGTTTGGGTTAAGATGAGGCTACTGGGACCAGGGAAGAAACTGTGGTCCTGAGGCTGGTTACCAAATGACAGACCAAAGTAGTCAACCAATGGGTCGACCAGCCTGGGTTTGGGACAAGATGAGGCTACTGGGACCAGGGAAGAAACCATGGTCCTGAGGCTGGTTACCAAATGGCAGACCACAGAAGTCAACCAATGGGTGGACCAGCCTGGGTTTGGGTTAAGATGAGGCTACTGGGACCAGGGAAGAAACTGTGGTCCTGAGGCTGGTTACCAAATGACAGACCAAAGTAGTCAACCAATGGGTCGACCAGCCTGGGTTTGGGACAAGATGAGGCTACTGGGACCAGGGAAGAAACCATGGTCCTGAGGCTGGTTACCAAATGGCAGACCACAGAAGTCAACCAATGGGTGGACCAGCCTGGGTTTGGGTTAAGATGAGGCTACTGGGACCAGGGAAGAAACTGTGGTCCTGAGGCTGGTTACCAAATGACAGACCAAAGTAGTCAACCAATGGGTCGACCAGCCTGGGTTTGGGTCTAGATGAGGCTACTGGGACCAGGGAAGAAACCATGGTCCTAAGGCTGGTTACCAAATGGCAGACCACAGTAGTTAATTAATCGTGAACCAGCCTGGGTTTGGGTCAAGATGAGGCTACTGGGACCAGGGAAGAAACCGTGGTCCTGAGGCCGGTTACCAAATGGCAGACCACAGTAGTCAACCAATGGGTGAACCAGCCTGGGTTTGGGTCAAGATGAGGCTACTGGGACCAGGGAAGAAACCATGGTCCTGAGGCTGGTTACAAAATGGCAGACCACAGTAGTCAACCAATGGGTGAACCAGCCTGGGTTTGGGTCAAGATGAGGCTACTGGGACCAGGGAAGAAACCGTGGTCCTGAGGCTGGTTACCAAATGGCAGACCACAGTAGTCAACCAATGGGTGGACCAGCCTGGGTTTGGGTCTAGATGAGGCTACTGGGACCAGGGAAGAAACCGTGGTCCTGAGGCTGGTTACCAAATGGCAGACCACAGAAGTCAACCAATGGGTCGACCAGCCTGGGTTTGGGTCAAGATGAGGCTACTGGGACCAGGGAAGAAACCATGGTCCTGAGGCTGGTTACCAAATGGCAGACCACAGAAGTCAACCAATGGGTGGACCAGCCTGGGTTTGGGTCTAGATGAGGCTACTGGGACCAGGGAAGAAACCAAGGTCCTGAGGCTGGTTACCAAATGACAGACCAAAGTAGTCAATTAATCGTGAACCAGTCTGGGTTTAGGGTTAAGATGAGGCTACTGGGACCAGGGAAGAAACCGTGGTCCTGAGGCTGGTTACCAAATGGCAGACCACAGTAATCAATAAATCGTGAACCAGCCTGGGTTTAGGGTCAAGATAAGGCTACTGGGACAAGGGAAGAAACTATGGTCCTGAGGCCGGTTACAAAATGGCAGACTGGCCTGGGTATGGGGCTCAATACCTATCACATCCATTGCTATGTTCATGATTAAACCAGTACATGGCTGTATCTTTGTTCCTAGACTCGTCAAAGCTTGCCGTCTGAATGTCATGCTGGAGCCATGCCTTAGCATCTTAAACAATAAAGACCAGCTCTGACCAAGACCTCACAAGACACCGGACTCCCCTGCAAAACCCATTCAGCTTCAGGTATCTGGCATCTGCACAAGCATCTTTTATGATCTGAACCAAAAACTCTACCATGCCAAACTAAATCAGACAATCTACAAGTTATAAACGGAAAGTTTTACTGCCTTTGAGAAAGGTCCTGCTAGGAGCCAGATTGTCCAACCCTATGATTTAAACCCAAAACTCTCTACCATGACAAGGTAATTCAGACAATCTACAAGTAATATACGGAAGGTTTTACTGCCTTTGAGAAAGGTCCTGCTAGGAGCCAGATTGTCCAACCCTCTCAATTTTAGTCAAACAAACAAAGGAAAAAGTCACTGGGAACTTTTGAACAAATTAACAAAATCGGCAAAGAAAACTTTGACCGGACCGGGACTTGAACCCGAGACCTCCGAATTAACGTACCAGTGTAAAAAAATGAACACATTTAGTCAAACAAACAAAGGAAAAACTGACTGGGAACTTTTGAACAAATTGACAAATCGGCAAAGAAAACTTTGACCGGACCGGGACTTGAACCTGAGACCTCTGAATTAACATACCAGTGGGAACAAAATTGTGAAATCGGCAAAGAAAACTTTGACCAAATCGGGACTTGAACCGAGACCTCTGGCTTAACGTACAAGTTTTCTTTGCTGATTTTTAAATTTCCTCTCAATTTTAGAGAGTCTATCCATTTACATCAACATGGATATTTTCTGATAAGTATTTCTTTTGGTACTGTATACATTATGTCAGTGCTACACAAGTTAGTGAATATTGTCAGTGCTACACAAGTTAGTGAATATTGTCAGCACTTCCACAAACTTGTGAACCCATTTCACAAAGCAGGAAAGATGCGTTTTGAAACTATGCCCTTTGAAAGTTAGTAACATTTATTGATACATAATTTTTCTCAGGTTTTTTTTTTTGGCAGTGTAAATGTGTTCTTGCGGCAGGGTAATCTCAAATCTGTTAGGTCATACTGATTTTTACATTTTGAAATTTGAAAAAGATTCATCGCTTCCTGAGAATGTTGACATGTACACTGCACAGTTAGTGAAAAAAACACGTAAGTTGAAGGGTACTTTAGTCAAAGGTTAATACCTTAATGATTTTGAATAGGTTTTCTGCAAGGCCTTTTGTGGAGACTTGAACTTCACAAGTCATGAAGTTATAGTAATTATTCCACTGTTGTGATTATTTTGTTTGTGATAATTTTCTATTTTAACAATACTGTACACTGTTGGGAAGGTGTTCTGAATCCAAACATTTGAAATCCCGTGGAGGTTGATAAATTTTGACATTTTGACATTTTGAAATTCTGCTACATTTGAGAAAGGTCCTGCTAGGATCGAAACGTCAGGCCCACTAAATTTTAACATGTACAATATGTTTGCAGAAATATTTGAATTAATTTGTGATTTATTCTGCAGTAGACCAATTGCCCGACCAATGTTTACATACACGTTAAGTTATAGTGGGTATTTTTTCCATCTCATTTGGTGCAGAACAGAAGCGGAAATGAGCAAAGAAGACTTATCATATTGTCCACATTCTTCTTTGTACATTTCCATCGCTGCTCTATGCCAAATGAGATGAACAAAAAATACCCACTATATATACTGTAAGTCACGTGATGGCATGTAAACAGTGGTTTGGCAAAATACCATGGAATTCCATTTAAATTTATCAATAGATATGATTAATTTGTCGCGAAGATGCAAGCTTTGAGATGCTCGACCAATTTTATTTATCGTTACTGATGATCAAATGCATTCCGTGCTGAGAAATGTATAGACTTTGAGCAATATCTGCAGCCATCTATTATTACTGGCATTTTTAACTGTACAAATACAACATATTGTGCCTTATACTTATCAATGGATTGGCAATGTTAAGACTTATTTATGTTGCTCAGAAAAGTGAGTGAAGAACTGCCATTAAAGATGTAAAGGTTTGCATCATGGATGCACAATGTGGAAGAGTTTGTGGTGACACCATGCAAATCATCTCTTTTGAGAGGAGTATGGCTCTGAGAAGAGCTTTTGAGAGGAGTATGGCTCTGAGAAGAGCCGGTAACTCAACAATTCTTGAGTCTCCTGCCCGTTGTCAGAAGACCTACCTTCTGAATTCTTCAAAAAACGGCTGGAAACATTGAGTTACTGGCTCTTTTTTAGAGCCATACTCCATCTCGAAAGCGATGAGTTTAATGCATGGTGTTAGCATCAGCTTCTTGAACTATCAGTGAGTGTTACTGTTATCACAAGACATGTTTGTTTGAATGGTTGGAAGTGGAACATAACTGCTTGTTATTTCCGCCAACTTAAAAATTTGCCTTCAGTCCCAAGGTCTTCCAAATCCTAAATAACAGACTGGTTATAAATAAAATGCATATAATGAAGTCTGGGTACCACACCTCTGTTTTGTTTAATTTCAATAGGTTCTTGTTTGACCTTTGACATTCCCTGTTACCAAGTGACTCTGTTGGAATCTGCATTACTTCTCAATTTTCTGTTCTCCCTTGTATTGAATTCAAATTGCTTTTTGTGGTTTTTGCAAGTACGGTAATACACAAATATTGCTATTTGCTAGCCACCTTTTAAATAAGGCCTAAATGCAAATCTCACAAGTTTAGAGTGCCGGACGTTTCGATTCTTGCGGGACCTTCCTCGAAGGAAAAAGAAAGGTCCTGCTAGGATCGAAATAACAAGTCCTCTTAAATGTTCAGATTTGAATTCTTCTTAAGTTATTTATTTTGCAGAATCCTAATCATAAGTTTAAATTTGAAATCCAATATTGGTTCAGTGTATTGTAAATATTTGAACACTAGAGATGAATGAAATTTTCCATATTTTTCAGTACAAAGTTGCCAAGTATTTAAGTGCCTAGGTGAACTGGATCAATTTTAAGTGTCAGATCAGAGCCCCATTTCATACAGCCGCTTAAGCGTGAAAATCGGCTAAGCTGGAAAAGTCTTCCTCATGTAAACAGGATTATAAACCCTCCTTCAGTGTGATGTCAATCTCTTTTGATATGCATTCCACTTTTCTTTTCTTAGCATGAAACAATTGAAAGTGATCGACAAAGATGTTACAACTACTTTACTGACTAAAATTACCAAAATTGTGCAAATCTCAAAATTTAGTGGGCCTGACGTATCGATCCTTTCGGACCTTTCTCAAAGGCAGAGCGATCCTGCCTTTGAGAAACGTCAGGCCCACTAAAGTTAGAGACGAAACAGTTTAAAGCCCCTGCACAACATTGGTCGAGGTCAAAGAGTAGCATCCATACGTTGTCTGATCCAACATATGCATGAAATAGCACACCTGTGAAAATTTCAAATTGGTGAGACGTAAGCAATTTCTTTTACTCTTTTCTCCCAAAATGCAACATTTTAGGCAGAAATATTTCAGCGCAAGGTTTCTACTATAACCATCTTCAAACTGTATAAGTTTCATGTAAATCTGTGAACATTTCTGTTTTTCGATCTTACCAATGTTGTGTAGGGGCTTTAAGTGAAGTTTGGGTCAGCTAGGTGATCCTATATGAATAATGACTTTTTGTGCATAAGGAAATTAGCACATAAGCATTTCAATGAAATTGGCCCTAGATTTCTCGACTCTTGACGAATGTTTAAAACAGTAAAAAAATGAAAATGCATAGTCAGGAACAGACTGGTGTAGAAATGTACAATCCAATACCTGTATATATAAATGCTGTTATTCTCTGTAAAATTTTGTTGCGATTAATTTGTACGGAATTTCGGGGAAACTTGAAATTTCATTCTCTGTAATGTGTAAAACGTTAATTTTGGGTTTTTTTTTTACTTTGTTCTGATCGATTGGTATGAAATTTCAGGAAACTTGAGATGCAATAAAAAAAATGTATTGAAATATTCTTGTCGCCTCAAAGTGTACTTCATGTGACTGTAAGAATGTTCACTTAACCCTCAGGAAAATGAAGCTCTGGAACAAGTTATCACACCTTCAATTTCTTACATGTAAGCATTATAAAATCTAGATGATTTCTTTTAAAACCTTGAGTTGGATGAGCTCCAAATTCACTTGGAGGTAACTCTAATGTACTAGAACTTCAGTAGCACAGACACTGCAGAGTATAATATTCCACAGCACATGATGTAAGAGTTTGGAAGGTCATCGCATATCTTCTCGAAAGATTGCCCCGAACCGATTGCCTGTTAATTCCCTTGTGTGACTTTTCTGTTTTCATCTATGAAAAGAAGGCAAGAGGACAATCTTGTGATGTGGTAGTCAGGGATGTAAGTGACCGACAAAGTCATTTCCTGAAAAAAACACCGAAGGCCAATAACAGATAAAAATGAGCAATTTGAGATGCCAGTTTGACATTAAATCCCCCCCTTAAAAAATTAATAAATGAAAAAAATAAAAATAATAATTAACGCCATTTTCTGGAAATTTCCGCGTGTTACATCCATGGTTAGTTATAAAAGACAACAAAAAACAGACATCGAATCCGACTCTTACAATCACCATGAGTGCTTCTTTATTCTGGAGCATATTTTTTCCATGATGCGTGAAAACAGCTTTCCTGGATGCATTTCCTAGGAGGGAGAGGAGTGTCAGGACTGAATTTGATGGCCCCGACACCACGTCAGTATCCATACAATACAATAACTGCACAAAGATTGATGTGTGGTGTTCATCTGTATAAATGACTCATGAATGCGTGACGTGGGCAGGGCACCGGCCAGTTCAATTGTCTTTTGTCAAGCCGGTACCCACCATGAAATTCCGGTGGACACTGGCACCAGCTAAAGAGATGCCTAGCCTGTACTTGCCTATCCATTGTACGTTGACATACAGACAGAGCAAGGCACAGGCTAGCGCACTAAGCTGCTATCAGTGTGCCGTGTGTGTGTGTGTGTAGGATGTTATTTGTCAATAGAGGGCGCTATATACGGAGGAAGGGACCCTGATTGTATGCCATCTATTCTGCAGCGACTTTCTTGGCCTTGGTTTGCACCTGAGCGGCGATTCTGTCCATGTCGCGGATTCCTTGGCTGGTTAGACGACGTCCACTGCACGGACAAACAAACAAAATCCAAACAAACACATTAACCTTCTCCTTCTTCAAATGCAATCAACTTTTCTTAACATTCTCCTGCCGACAGCCAGAGCATACTGGCCGGAATTTACAAGTTATCGCACAGGTTCTTTTCAGAACCATGCCTTATACGTGGTGTCACTGCAAACCCCCCTGTATTGCATGAAATAATGTTACGTTCCTGACTTACATGCCCAAAATTACAAATTAAAAAAAAAAATTAAGAGGGCTTGATTTTTCAGTCATTTTTATATTGTCATGGAGAATACTCCTGCCGTGATCAAAATCTTAAGCCCTCTAAATGTCTGAGAATGTTAATTTTTTTTTTTATACTAAATTGTAGTTAGTGGCCTAACGTTTCGATCCTAGCAGGACCTCCACCAGAGGCTTTAGGGTAAATCTCGAAGGTACATCTAGTGTAAAAAATAATTCTCCATTGCTTTCTAACTCAAACCCTACCAGAAACACCCATATTACCACAACCATGTTTAGGGTGATATACACAAATGTTGCAAACTGCTCACTGACTAAAATTACCAAAATGTAAATCTTAAAATTTAGTGGGCCTGACGTTTCGATCCTAGCAGGACCTTTCTCTGCCTTTGAGAAAGGTCCTGCTAGAATCGAAACGTCAGGCCCACTAAATTTTAAGACAACCATGTTTAATTTACAAGGTAATCAGCATTTAAGAATAACTCCAACTAATTGGCACGAGTTGACACGGGTACGAGTTGGCAGGAGTACGAGTTGGCACAGGTTGACCAAAATGGGCACGAGTCGGTCAGAGTACGAGTCCGTTTGGGTACGAGTCGACCCGTTTCCTCAATCACAGCGCTTTGATCGAATGGGGTTTTGGACACGAGAGGTTTTTTGAGGACGGCGCACCTGTTTCCTTCACGCTTGACAATGTTGACTCCCTCCAGAGACTGCAGGACTTTGCGGGCAACGGAGCCAGAGCCGGAGCAGTAATGGCTTGGCCTGGTGCCGCGACGCTTACGCCCTGACAGAGAAAGCAATGAACACGAACCAATCAATGATGAGTGACGGTTTAAGAAGGAACAGGTTTGCGGCGACACCGTGCCAAATTCTCTTTTGTGAGTCCGTGTGGTTCTGGAAAGAACCGGAGGAACTCAACATTTTGAAAAGTATGCTCCGTTCTTCTTCAGCAGACACGACGAGTTCCTCCGGTTCTCTCCCGAACCACACATACTCACATACTGCAAACCTATTACTTCTTCTGCTAAAGTCTAACCGTGAAAACCTTCAAATCTCATTTTACGAGTGATGTTTAGGAGTCCAAACAAGCTTAAGCACTACAATTCGCTAAAAGCACATCACGAAGGTGGACTGCCTCTGGCGCCAAGCCATTGGTCTTTTTTTTTTTTTCAACTGTCACTTGGCCAGCAAAACCTTAGCCACTGCTAGCTTCAAACCCTTGCTAGTGTTTGAGGATTGGGAGAGGTTATCCCGGCCTGGATCAGAAGTGGGTGAAACGGTGAGGTTGCTTCACAGCGGAGGAAATTCTTCCACTCAAGAATACCACTACTCATTGACCATTCATCATATCCAGCCAGGCACGCAACGATACCCTCCAAACTAGTCCCACTTACTGGGCCGCTAGGAGCGCCTCTGAAATGACTTGTGTGTTGATTTGTCGCACTAGCGTCCCACCGCGTCTAATAATAGTAAAACAGACGTTCTCAACAGATGGCCTTAAAAGTGCCCGAAATCGCGTCACAAGATTCAATAAAAGCACCTGCCGGATTCTACACATGACAAGACGAACAAGAGGTATTTCAGCGGTACTTACGATTAATTTCTGGATCGCAATTCTGACAAAATGTCTCCTATGTCGGCATCGGACATGTCGAGTTGTTCAAAATGCAATATGTTTGTACTGTACACCGTGTACACGATGTAAAATCTCATCAATGAGCTTTAGCAATGAGCCCACATATACAAACCATATTACAAGAAGACTGGGTACTAGACGTTGAGAATGTCTGTTTTACTATAATTAGACGCAGTGGGACGCTGGTGCAACAAATCATTTCAGAGGAGCTCCTAGCGGCCCAGTAAGTGGGACTACCTCCAAACTGCTCACTGACTAAAATGACCCAAAACGCAAAATATCAAAAATTAGGAGGTCCCGACAGCAGGACCTTCCTCAAAGGATGAGTCACTCCGCCTTTGAGAAAGGTCCTGCTGGGGTTGAACTGTCAGGCCCTCCTAAATTTTGATAAACTATCACAACGGACTCAAATGTTGTTACGGCAGTCGTCCGTGTGGTTCCCTGACTTGATTGTATTTCGTCAGCATTGCAGGCTGGTTGAACCAGTCTATTAGCCGATAGTCTGGTTCCATGAGCTAAACATCCTGACAAATACTGTGAAGTCAGGGAACCACACGGACGACTGCCGTAACAACAGCCACTGCATTCTAAGAAATGGACCAAGGGCTAATGGCTCTCACCTCCGTAGATCTTCCTCATGGCACTGACGCCAACTCCCCCGCGGAAGTACAAATGCCTGGCTGTCGACGCTGTAACGGAAAAAGCACAAATGGGAACCACACTTGAGCATTCAATTGTCAAATTGTGCACAACTTTTGGGCAGGATTCTGGCACCTTCTCCAAAAATAAAACTCCAAATTTAGGGGAGCCTCAGTCCAAGTAACTTGGACCCTTACAATCGCCCTTTTTAACAAAATTTGAGGGGGTCGGGCGATAGTAAGGTCCAAGATTTTCTGCAGGGAAACACGACCAAACAACAATATGTTCGACTCCATTTTACCCTGACCGAAACCCACAGACTTTACCCCGAAAACACCCGTGAAACCGTCCCACGCACCCATCTTTGGATTAAGTGAGAATCACCGATTTCAATTCTGGTCATTTTGTTCTACTCACGTTCGGGGAAAAAGGAGAAATTTCCCCTCAGGGGATCGAGAAGATTCTCTCCCGTCCGACGAGCCAAAATGCCATCTTTGATTTCGAACTGCACACGCAACGGCTACACGCAAAACGATGACGTTTTGACAGGTCCGTGTGCGCAGTGGGTCTGTGTGAGTGTGTGCGTGCGCACGCACGCGTTGATTCCTATGTCGTGATGGCCCCATAGAGCATTATGTGTTGGCTCCTACTGGTGAGCGCAAAACCTCATCGATTTGCGTGTATACCGTTTCAATTTGAAATCAAAGATGGCCGCCGCATTTTGGCTCGTCGGGGGTAGTCATGGAGTCGAACACATCGTTGTTTGGTCGTGTTTCCGTACTGAAAATCTTGGACCCTACTACATCCCGACCCCTCATTTTTTTTTTTTTTTAAAGGCCGATTGTAAGGGTCCAAGTTACTCGGACAACACGCTAAGGTACTGCGCTGCTCACCGGCACGGATGTAGTACCAGTCCTGGTCGGTCGGAGCCAGTTCCTTGTGGATGCCCAGCTTGACCAGATCCACCCAGTCAGGCACCTTCATCTTGCCGCCGGCCTTGAAGAAGGCAGCCAGGGCCTTCACAAACTCGCCTTGGTCCACGTCCTTCACAGTGCAACCACCTCCAGGCATCTGTCATTTCATAAAATTCATTTTAAAAAAAAAGAGTTTAATTATGTGGCGGCAAAAAAAAAAAATGGGGGCGGGGACGAGAAACTATTTTTTGTTTCTACTTAGCCTGTTTGTTTAATGTTGAATTTTAAATAATTTTTTAACATTAATTCTACATTAGAGTTCTTTTCAGACAGTTTGATGTAGTCTAGGACCTTAAGCTTAACCCTTATTTAAAAGTTGCAAGATGCTAGTTATAAAACTACTCAGACTACATCAAAATGTGTAACAAGATACATTTATTTTTAATTTTATAGAAAAAAAATAAAAACAAAATTTTGACCATGAATCATTGAATGAATTATGAAATGGCCAGAATTGGTCGACTTCAAATGACATTTGAATCAAGTTAGAGAAAAACACATTTACAAATGCAGCTAGGCTTATCAATGGCAAGGGAAAACACTACACTGACTACTCACTACGACACTACTCATGCACTAACTCATTGCACATGCCACTGTACAGTGTTGTCTATGCAGAATTGCAACACGCGGTTTCCGACTCTCAAATTCACACATTTTCAAACCCAAATAAATGCCCCTATATCTTACATAAGACGACAAAACATCAAATCAATGATGTGAGAAGAGTTAATACAGTCTAATGTGTTAGTAAATGCATCCAAACATCGATAAAAATGCGCATTTTGGGGGCATTTTTGAGAGCACGTTTTTGAGGAGCGAACAGTACCTTGATAGGTTTTGTGGAAAAGAGGGCGCTGTTCAAGCCACGTTTGTAGATCTCGCGAGATTTGGACCAACGTGGCTGTTAATCAACAACAGAGGGCGCTGTGCCAAAATAATGTGAAGTAAACGCACGTGTATAAAATTAAAAGGGTGGATGTTTATTTTTAGTTTTGTAAAAATAATTATTAATAACTAAATCAAAGAAAATATTGACGCCGGCAATGTGAAATTGTATCGTTGCTAAAAGTAAAAGCTCCAGGAAACCATTTGCAGCTTACTTGTGAGTTGTAAGTATCATTTGGCTAAATCAGAAGAAATCCATGTTTTGACCGCTTGAAGTTGAACTTGTTGAACTTGAAGTCATACAAAATTATTATTATTACATGAACATTTGATTTGGCAGTTGTATAAATTTGTATTTGTAATTGTATTTGTAAGGACGTCGTCTGCTAGTGGTACTGCTACTGCTAAAGACATCATGAGTCCTTGGTGTTTTGGGGGGTGATTCCATCATTTCACTTTGAATGTACTGTAATTCTGTAAAGTCATGAATATTATTGAATTCATCACCCCTCTCTACAACTCTACAAGTTTTGTTGTCAATTCGTTGCTTCAAGTAATATTTCTCTGCTTTTGACCCTTCTCAACATTTAAATTCATGAAAATGTCCTGCTTGCAGTTGGATCGAAACATCAGGCTTTGTGGACTTTTTTTGGTGGTTTTTGACTGCATTTTTCCAAAAATGAAAAATAATTGAACAATCCAGGCGGCCCCTAGTCCCTCTTACTGGGCCGCTAGTACTAGTACTAGTAGCTCCCTTAAACGAGTTTTGAGATTATCTGTCTAGTGCGACAGATAATCTCAAAACTCGTTTAAGGGAGCTACTAGTAGTACTAGTACTAGCGGCCCAGTAAGTGGGACTAGGCGGCCCCCAAAAAGGAAGCGGGTGGGAGATGAAGAAACGTTTATTTGTATTACTTTGCCTTATAATAATAGCGGGATAATAGGTTTGTGGTGATACTATGTCAATTCTCTTTTGTGAGTATGTGTGGTTTTGAAAAGAACCGGAGGAACTCCACGTAGTACTCTGCTCAAAACGTCGAGTTCCTCCGGTTCTTTTCAGAACCACACTTACTCACAAAAGAGAATTGACATGGTGTCACCGCAAACCTATTATCCCGCTATTCTCACCATGCAAACCTTCAAATCTCATTTGCCTTATATTGTTTGATGTACCTATGTTTTGCTTCGCAGAGACTGTATCTGACTGAATAATTCCCCCCCCCCCTTCCCCGGCTGACCTCACCATGGACGGCCTCTCCTCCTCCTGCTCCTCGGTGCTCCTCCTTGGCGAAGGCAATTTCTCCTTCGCCCGATCGCTGAGCCACCGTCTGCCGAGGGGCGTGAGGGTGACCGCGACGTCGTTTGAGAGCGAGGCTGCGGTCTGCTGCAGAAAGCGCGGGAAGGAGAACGTCGACGCGCTCACGGAGAGAGGTGTTGTGGCCTTAAACAAAAATATATAAATAAATAAGCTCGGACTAAGTCTCAGGCTTGGGCTCCGAATTTTTTTTCTTTTTTTTTAATAACCAAATTTGGCAAAATTCCCAAAAGTCAAAATTGCCAAAGCTTCCCGTTTTCATAGTTTTTTGGAATTGAAGGCAAAGAATGTGGAGTCAGAAATTGGTGATCTTTTTTACCTTTAAAGGGTCTCTGAAATGATTATCACAGTGACACAAACAAACTCATTTTCTGCTGTCATCTTGGGATCTGAAGTGTAGTCAAGTGTACAGACATTATTGGCAAGCTTCTTTAGTGGAGTCAGAAATTGGTCAGATTTTTTATCTTTAAAGGGTCTCTGAAATGATTATCACAGTGACACAAACAAACTCATTTTCTGCTGTCATCTTGGGATCTGAAGTGTAGTAAAATGTACAGACATTATTGGCAAGCTTCTTTAGTGGAGTCAGAAATTGGTCAGATTTTTTACCTTTAAAGGGTCTCTGAAATGATTATCACAGTGACACAAACAAACTCATTTTCTGCCGTCATCTAGGGATCTGAAGTGTAGTAAAGTGTACAGACATTATTGGCAAGCTTCTTTAGTGGAGTCAGAAATTGGTCAGATTTTTTACCTTTAAAGGGTCTCTGAGATGATTATCACAGTGACACACACAAACTAATTTTCTGCCGTCATCTAGGGATCTGAAGTGTACAGACATTACTGGCAAGCATCTTTTTCTTAGTGGAGTCAGAAATTGGTCCATCCTTTTTACCTTTAGAATTAATATCCTTATAAAAATGAAATACCCATTTAGCATTAAAACTGAACGAGTGTGGAAAACAGTTTGATTGTGAACAGTTCATTGCAAAGCATGGATTTTATCGATAGAATAGGCCCTACCCATTGAAGATTTTCATTTTGGTGATTCATTTCAGTATAAAAGCAGTTTGCAACATTTCTGGATTGATTTCTTTGTCAACTTCTTTATCTTCTTCTTATGCAGGAGTAACGTGCCTGTTTGAAATTGATGCGACAGCCGTCCACACTTGCCCGTCTTTGCAGGGGCAAACCTTTGACGGAATCCTCTTCAACTTCCCCCACGTGGCCGGCAAAGCAAACATCGCTAAGAACAGGGATCTTCTGAGGAGGTTCTTCCAGAGGTAAGGGAGGACTTTTGCTCTTCAGGAATCCTGCCGGGTAATTGTTTTTTTACAGTCCGTTGACACTCGAGTTTGAGCTCGACCTTGTTCTCATTCAATGCTATGACATGCCCCCCTCCTCCAGTCCACCCACAGCTGGCCTATCCAAGTTGAGCTTGACCTCGGCCTCATTCAATGCTATGGCATGCCCCCTCCTCCAGTCCACCCACAGCTGGCCTATCCAAGTTGAGCTCAACCTCGGCCTCATTCAATGCTATGGCATGCCACCTCCTCCAGTCCACCCACAGCTGGCCTATCCAAGTTGAGCTTGACCTCGGCCTCATTCATTGCTACGGCATGCCACCTCCTCCAGTCCACCCACAGCTGGCCTATCCAAGTTGGGCTCAACCTCGGCCTCATTCAATGCTGTGGCATGCCCCCTCCTCCAGTCCATCAACAGCTGGCCTATCCAAGTTGAGCTCGACCTCGGCCTCACTAAATGCTATGGCATGCTCTTTGGTAAAAATGTGTCTCACTTTTTACAAGCTCTTGACAACAGATTCAGATTTTTGGCTTGGAAATACATTTTTTGCTCTGCGATTCGTCTTTTTTTAAGCAGAAGTATTCCTGATTTCTTTTCAGATAGGTTGGCAGCTGAGTGTGTTTTTTTTTTTTACGGTAGTTTTTTTTTATATAACAGCTGTGTGCACAAGATGTCAGCGACCGGTCAAGTACTCGTGACCCTCTGCAACGGTCAAGGAGGCACGCCGGCCGACAAGCCGCAGAGGGAGGAGCAGAACTCTTGGCAGGTTGTCGCCATGGCAACCTACGGCGACCTCATACTGACCCGGACCGTACCATTTCGAGCCGGGGCGTACACTGAGTACGATTCCACGGGCTATAGGCGAGTTCTAATAACACTTTTTTTTTTCTTTAAAAGACTACGGAGAGACCTCTTGATTAACGTACCAGCACTCTTACCATCTGAGCTATCCAGCCCTTAGTCGGTGGCCTTCCCTAATAACCAACTAGTCTTTGCCGGGGTGGGGGCGCCAGTCAGAAGAAATTCAACCATCAACTGCCGTATATCTCCAGGGATGACACCCCCCGCTTTCATTCAGATGCAAACAACCAATTGTTGTCAAACCTGGCTACAGCAGCTCGGGGATCACACAAAGTGGATGCATTGTAGTTGATTATGTATGGAGCCCCACCTAAGAGCGGAATAGCTCTGGTAGTAAAGCACTGGGATGTCAAGTCTGCGGTCTTGAGTTCGAAGCCCACTCTACTCAAATCTGAAGAAAACAAAATCATCTTTATTTCGTTGCAGAGGACAAGACAAAGGATTCCTGACCCAGCAAGCTGTCACCCATGTATTCCAGAAATGTGAACCTGTACAATTATTGGAGAGAAAGGAGGTGACGCTGTCGTCGGATGTAGAAGGGAAAAGGACATGCTTCAGATGCCCTTCCGATCTCAGCCAGTTCATGGAAAGGTATTATCTAAGGAGAATTATTATTCTTAAAATTTAGTGGGCCTGACGTTTCGATCCTAGCAGGACCTTTCTCAAAGGCAGAGTGACAAGGACAAAACAGATACATGTACACGAAGGATGGGGGGAGAGTGAATAGGACACGGATGAGAAACAGAGGACAAAGAGTGAACCTGGTAGGGAGAGATCAAAGGGAAGGGCAAGGAGTAGGGTAGGGATTAGTGAGAGGAGGGGGAAAGATCAAAGAGAAGGGCAAGGAGTAGGGTAGGGATTAGTGAGAAGAGGGGGAAAGATCAAAGAGAGAAGTGTGAAGGACTGAACACAAAAGAAGGATTATCAGAAAGCTGCATGGTGTTAGTCATTACCCTCCTGGATGTTGAGACCATGTGGTTGAATAGTCCGAAGACGCTTCATCCACATTTTCTCACGGCTCCGCATTTTCCACATTTTCTCACGGAAAATTATTATTCTTTTAACTGCAAAGAAACTTGGACTGAACCTGGAATTGCAAGCAAGACTAGTGGGCTTTCAGTCCAATAAATTTTCTATTGTCTATTTTCAAAAGACTTGAAGCCTTCACCACGAATATAGTCTGAAATTTCAAAACCTGTTTTTTTTTTAAACAATTTTTAAGATGATTTTTGTTGTTGTATTTAATGAATAACTTTTGTTCAAAGATTCAGCCTTTCGAGATTCTCACCTTTGCTCAATTGTTTTTTTGGGGTTTTTTTTATAGAAAACTTCTTTTGGAGAGCAACCATCCTCTCAACCGCCTGAATGCACTGCTAGTCTCCGGTATCCAGTCTGCCTTTCCTCACTCCGAGGTATTACAGCCAGGCAGCGTGGAAGACATCATAACTGGTACACAGACAAGCGGCTGCGGCGGAGTCTACAGGTTACATGAATCCGGCTGTGCCTCGCCTGACTGCCACTTCACGCTGAGGCCACAACTCCTGTGTCACATGGACGCCCTGGCTCATGAATATGCAACTAAGGGGTGTGTCCTGGCCGGACGGACTTACCACAGGTGCAGACTCTCGACCGCTTCGTTTCCCGTAATGCATCAGCTTCTGCTCTGCCTACCCCGCTCTGAGGTTGATGTTGCTAAGGCGGTTGCTAAGATGCTGAACAACATTCTTGGCGATGCGTCGCGTGTAGAGATAAAGAGCCCGAGTGAAAACAAGGATGGAAAGGAGGACAGATGCGTTGCCGCGGAAACCAAAGGGGCGAATTTGTTGAAACGGAAACACAGTGAGACTGAAGACGCAGATACTGCAAACCATCCAAGCGTGAACTGCAGTGACTCGTACACACCTTGCCAATCCTGTATGGCTGGCAAAATTGAGATAGAAGGATCACTTTACCTCGCCAATACCTCAGGAGACTGGACCACAGTCGGAGTGCTCGGTCATGCAGTGAGGAACGGCGGACAGCACGACATCGCCCTTCTATTTTTAGACCAGCTCATTATGCGCCTGCTGCATATTCACGACGTGAGGCTGCTGTGGTCGTCCGACGTTGATGATGCGTGGGAGGAGCTCGGGGAAGCGTTCTCGACGTCCGGGAGAGAGGGGCGAGGTTGGCCGTCCCGCGAGGTCCAGCCGAGGAGCTTGCACCCTCCCTCGTACGTCCGCGATGTCAGTTTCTGGGTGCCGACGGCCGACGACTTCGACGAGCTCCGTTTCACGTCCGTGCTGCGCCGGGCGTCCGGCACGCTGCTCCGGCGCGTCTGGCGGAAGGGGATTTATCGGGATCCGGAGCGAGGGGACCAGAGCCTCTGCTACAGGCTGGAGTACGCCTCCTGCGATCGGGCCCTGAGCAAGGCGACAGTCGCCGGCATCCACCGGCGAGTCTTGGAACTCATTCACGAGGAGATGCAGCTGAAGGCACGATGAACATTTGAAGGAAAGAAAGAAACGCTGAATGGTGGTAATTTTTTATCAAGGTATCTAGTAAACTATTGAATTTCTGTTGCAACAACAACAACAGCAACAGCAGCAGCAGCAACAACAACAACAACAACAACAATGGGGGGGGGGTCATTCAATGAGTTCCAAGAGTCGCCGGCATCCACCGGCGAGTCTTGGAACTCATTCGCGAGGAGATGCAGCTGAAGGCACGATGAACATTTGAAGGAAAGAAAGAAACGCCGAATGGTGGTAATTTTTTATCACGGTATCTAGTAACCATTGAATTTCTGTTGCATGGTCCCCAGGTGACAATATAACGCCTATAGTCATAGTGCTTATAGAATGGGGGGGGGGGGGTGGTCATTCAGTGCAGTGTGAACCCATTCACAGTCAGAGCTGTGGATGCGGCTTTTACACAGTGTACCACATTGCAACTTGCAAGCATTCAGAAGTGACTGGTACCCGGCCCCCATAGCCATAAACAATAGGTCCTTTATGTCCCCGGTACAGTACCTGGCGTCTAGCCTTAACCCTAACACTTTGCACCTCCCGCACAGGACACACACTGTATACCGCAATTTACCACAGTGCCCACAGGGGTGTAGGCTCACATACAGTACCACAGGGCACCACAAAAACCACGCTGTGGTATGTCGTGGTATGGTCCTTATCCTCCCACAGGAAAAACCTTGTGTGATAAATTGTGGTTTCAATGCCGGTTAGGTCTCTTGTCAAAAAGATCAGTCGAGTGCCAGTTGAATTCATCCGACCTATAACATTTCCCCCGGTAGAAAACCGATTGTACTGGACTCTCCGGTAGAAATGACATCGGACGGGTCATATCATCTGATACCCAACCGATGATCTTTTTGACAAGAGGCCTTAGGGTTAATCCTTCCTGCATACTACTGTCACCCTCTTTCACACAAACTCAAAGAAATTATGCATCTATAAAGACAAATTTGAGTAAAGGTAGATAATATTTATTTAATCTAACAAAGGCACAGAGAAAACAGGTACACAGGATAATTTAGTACATACACTGTTAAAATGTTCAGTGGATAATATTAATTATACAGTAGATTTTGAAAATATGTGCAAAATAAATTGGATAAAGTGTACATGTACTAATAGTGTGACTTTATATGACAAACGTTATTAAGAGAGTTGGCAAAAGTTCATGATTACCGCCTTACCGGTAAGTACGGGTATGGGCTGCCAATGAATTTTCTATTAAACAGAAACAAACATTGGAAACTATGTTTATGCTGACCATAATGATAGTCAATGACCAGATGTACTGAAAACATTTCAAGAATTTTGAAAAATGGCAAAGAAAACTTTCACTGGACCGGGACATGAACCCGAGACCTCTGGTTTTGCATACCATCAATTCGCTTTTACCATCTGAGCTATCTAGCCCTTAGATGGTGGCCTTCCCTAATAATCATCTAGTCTTTGCCGGGGTGGGGTTGCCAGTCAGAAGCAAGTCAATCATTATTTGCCGTATATCTCCAGGGATCATGCGCCCAGCTTTCTTTCAGATGCAAAATTTCGAGAAGTTAGAACAAAAACTGTTGCAAACTGCTCACTGACTAAAATGACCCGCAGGATCAAAACGTCAGGCCCTCTAATTTTTGGAAAATGTCAAGAAGTTAAGGGGCCCGACATTTCAATTGGAGTTGGATCCTTGGGGAAGGTCATGTTTAAATTGATAGGAAAGACCCTCTAGCTAGTGGAAATTTCCAATGAAATGGTGCAGATTCCAGCCATGAAACATTGCTACTGGAATCATCAAAGTCGACTACAGTCGAATGCTAACCTCTAAAATTTAATTGAGGAAAATGCAGGTTTAATAATGAATAGAAAGACCAATGCCGTAAATGCATATCATAATTCAATGAATAAGTATAACATAATATTTGATCAGCGAAAAAATACTAACAATTTCAATCAGTCATGAAATGTATCAAATGTCTTTTATACAACGATACAGGTGTCTGGGTAACTTTTGTACAAAGTGAAAGATTATGGAGTTAGGTACAATACAAACCTATCAATACTTTATATAATAACTTATGTACATTAATAATTAATACTTATCGGCAAGTAAGCTACAAAAGAATTGGGTCCACAAAAGAATTGGGTTGTCAGACAAAAATCCACTTGTATTTCCTGTGAAGCAACCAATAGTAGAATACAAGTGAAGTACAACAAACATCAAGTGAAATATGATTGGCAATCTCGTTTGAACCCGGTGAGAAATTTCCTGCTTAGCAGATTTTCTCCCGAATAAGCAGCTCTATGATATTGGGCCTTGCCTATTAAGCAAGATTGAGCAATTCCACCAATCCCCCTACACCAATGCTCACTGAAGTTATATTAACAAGTAAAAAGTCTTCGAAATCCTTACTTTATCTGCATACAAAGGCACGTGTACACACTTCACCATTATAACCTTCCATAAACTTTACTGACAAGAAGATTGGAAAAATGGCAAGTGGTTATTCATGTCGGCACATAATTGGCTATGAGTTCCTCTTCCCGTCCTTTAGAGTACTGGAATGTAACGTCTACTGTATTTTATGGATCCAGATTTTTCAGGCACAAAATCCTCGAAGATACCTTTCTTAATCCTGTCATAATGTGCTTTGAAACCTAATCTCTGATGTGCTAAGGCCTAAGCAATTTTACACTCATTGTTAAGCACTTGTTCTGCCTTTGAGAAAGGTCCTGCTAGGATAAAAACGACAGGCCCTCCGAATTTGCGTTTTGAAACCAAATCTGAGCATTTGTATTCGGAAACCAAATCTGCTAAGCAGTTATACTCAGAAACCAAATCTGCTAAGCATTTGTACTCAGAAACCAAATCTGCTAAGCATTTGTAATCGGAAACCAAATCTGCAAAGCATTTGTACTCGGAAACCAAATCTGCAAAGCATTTGTACTCAGAAACCAAATCTGCTAAGCATTTGTACTTGGAAACCAAATCTGCTAAGCATTTGTACTCAGAAACCAAATCTGCTAAGCATTTGTAATCAGAAATCAAATCTGCTAAGCATTTGTACTCAGAAACCAAATCTGCTAAGCATTTGTACTCAGAAACCAAATCTGCTAAGCATTTGTACTCAGAAACCAAATCTGCTAAGCATTTGTATTCAGAAACCAAATCTGCTAAGCATTTGTACTCAGAAACCAAATCTGCTAAGCATTTGTATTCGGAAACCAAATCTGCTAAGCATCTGTAATCAGAAACCAAATCTGCTAAGCATTTGTACTTGGAAACCAAAGTCTGGTTAGAATTAGCTGTCGCGCTTAACCAGGTTTTGGCCTTACACCAGAAATCCTTCTTCGCTGCCGGCCTGGCTGTCTAGCTGGCGCCCTTTGCTCAGCTGCACAAAGTTGCCCAGGCTGCTGGGTACCGGGCTAGGGGTGACGGAGGGCTGGTACTCGTAGGGTCTGGCGGGCGGGGCGGGGGGGACCGGGGTGGAGGGGGTCGGGGTCAGCTGGGCCTGCTTGCGTCGGAGCTGGTCGGCGTAGCTCCGCTCCTCCAGATCCTCACTCACCTGGTCTGTCATGATACTGGGCGTCCGCTCCTGACCTGTACGGGGAGAGAGGAGACAACAAGCAACGCTGAACGGAAGTGATACCAAAACAAAAAATTCCTAGCAGGATCTTTCTGCCTTCAAAAAAGTAAAGGAAAAAACTGACTGGGAACTTTTAAAGAATTTTGAAAAAAAATAAAGAAAAACATTACAAAAACTTTATTTTTTTTATAAAATCAACCAAATAAAGTAAAAACTGACCGAACTTTTAAGGATTTTTGAAAAATCCAACAAACAAAGGAAAAACTGACTGGGAACTTTGATCCTAGCAGGATCTTTCCCAAAGGCAGAGTGGACATTCGTGTACAAACTGAATAGGGCCAGCATAGAGCGGCACTGCAGAACGGTCACGGATGAAGAGCGAGTCGAGAAGACAGAGCGAGGACAGACGAGGCCCTACCGTAGCTGTCCCAGCTGGCTGAGTATGAAGGCGGCCGGTACCCGCGGTTGTGGTAGCCGGTGCCGGCCTCGCGGCGCGACGGCGAGGCCGGCCGCTGGCCGCCGCCGTCGTCGTAGGCGCGGTCGCTGTAGTCGTCGTAGCTGCGGTCTCCGTAGCGACGGTCGTCGTAGCTGCGCTCGTCGTCGGAGTAGGCCCCCTTGGTGTACTCCGACCGGTCTTGGACCGAGGAGCCGTCCACCGTCTCAGACAGGGTCAGACTGTCCTTGTCACTGAAGAGTAAACAATTTAAGGATACAGACTATTTGAGACCTGGAGTAAGATGTGAAGGTTTGCATGGTGGATACACCAAGGAGCCGTCCACCGTCTCAGACAGGGTCAGACTGTCCTTGTCGCTGAAGAGTAAACAATTTAAGGATACAAACTATTTGAGACCTCGAGTAAGATATACATCTCCGACGTCCTTCAACCACGGCACCCAGCCCTCTACTGACACGGCCCAGTGATTTCCCATCTCACGTCGTGCTTCAGTAGTCAGGCTGGGCGGGAAAGATCCTCCACACTTCAACGGTCACGACCACAACTTTTGGCGGGAAGGTTCCTCCACGCTTCACCGCTCCTCCAAGCCCTACAAAACCCCTGATGATAGTTGGAATCCAGCAGTCTCCTGACGACGAGCAGAGTACACACTGCTCGAAACGTTGAGTCACCGGCTCTTTTCAGAGCCACACTCAGTCTCAAAAGAGATGATAAACATGGTGTTTCACCGCAAACCAATTAATAATAATTTGTTTCCACCTTGCAAACCTTCAAGTCTTTTCTAAGATGTGAAGGTTTGCATGGTGGATCTACCAAGGAACTGTACACTGTCTCGGACAGGGTCAAACTGTCCTTGTCGCTGAAGAGTAAAAAAAATTGAAGGATACAGACTATTTGAGATCTCGAGTAAGATGTGAAGGTTTGCATGGTGGATATACCAAGGAACCGTATACTGTCTCAGACAGGGTCAAACTGTCGTTTTAGCTGAAGAGTAAACAATTGAAGGATACAGACTATTTGAGACCTCTAGTAAGGTGTGAAGGTTTGCATGGTGGATCTACCAAGGAACTGTACATTGTCTCAGACAGGGTCAAACTGTCCTAGTCGCTGAAGAGTAAACCATTTAAGGATACAAACTATTTGAGACCTCGAGTAAGATGTGAAGGTTTGCATGGTGGATATACCAAGTAGGAGGTTTGTGGTGACAGCACGTACATGTACACCATCTCTAACCACCTCAGCGGTCCAGACCTTAGCTAGGGGACTTCCAAAATAGTCAACTGTCTTTGTCGTGGTGGGGGCGCCAGTCAAAAGCAATTTGTCTTTTTTTGGGGGGGGGGGTTTGACACAATAACAATTGATTTGCTGACTTACCTCACCAACTACCAGTTTTGAATTTGTAATAATAATCATTGAAAAAAATGGCAAAGAAAACTGGACTGGGATTTGAACCCGAGACCTCTGGTTTTGCCATTTTGTTTTCTCCCAGTCAGTTTTTCATTGAATTGTTTGAACAGGTTGAAAAAAAAATTATAATCAAACTAAAGCCACAAAAGATTTGTAACTTACGAGTGCACGTGCTGTATCTTTGACTTCAGCTGAATGTCTGATTTCTTGGCTGGGGGAAAGAACAAAAGAAGGGAAGATCAAAGGGAAGGGCAAGAAGTAGGGATTTGATCAAAGAAAGGAAGATCAAAGGTAAGGGTAAGTGGAAGCTGACACCATTTAGCACTTCTCTTTCAAGAACAAGTGTGGCTCTGAAAAGAGCTGGGTTACTTTTTTTATAAAAGTTACCGGCTCTTTTCAGAGCCACACTCCTTCAAAGAGAAGTGCTACATGGTGTCACCGCGAACCTTCCACTTGGGAAGGGCAAGAAGATATTTTGTTTTCTTACCAAGCATCCTCCTCTTCGAAGTCTTCCTCTTGCACAGACAGCACACCAGGAAGATGTTGATGAAGACGCAGCTGAGTAGACTCAGGAATGTCACCAGAAGGAACAGGTAGAGGGGAATGTTGCCCACTAAGATGCCTGTGAAGATGGCAAAGTGAATGGTCACCCCAAAAAAATTATTCCAGTATTAAACTAACACATCAATCAACAAGAAGATTCAAAACTCTGCAAACATCTTTCCGTATTCTTAAACCAAAGACCCCTCTCTCTCTCTCTCTCTCTCTCTCTCTCTCTCTCTCCCTCTCTCTCTCTGTCTCTCTTTCTCTCTCCCTGTCTCTCTCTGTCTCTCTCTCTGCCGTTGAGAGGGGTCCAGCTAGGATCGAAACATCAGACCCTCGAAATTGTGATGTTCGCCTCATGGTCATTTTAGTCAGTAAGCACTTTGCAACTTTTTTTTAGCAGATTACCAAAGACCTCTCACTTAAAAAAAACCAACTATCTGGAAAAAAATATTGAGTGTGGACTTACCTGACGGGCCAGGAGCTACAGGCCGTGCAGGTGCAACTGGGGAGAAAAATGACAAATAAAATATGAGGTCAAACAAATAAAGGAAAAAAAAATGACTGGGAACTTTTAAACACATTTTTAAAAATCAAACAAGCAAAGGAAAAACTGAGTGGGAACTTTTAAACAAATTTTGAAAAATCAAACAAATGAAGGAAAAACTGACTGAGAACTTTTAAAGAATTAACCCCCCCCCCCCCCAAAAAAAAAAGTAAAGGAAAAACTGACTGGGAACTTTCAAACAATTTTGAAAAATGAAACAAATAAAGGAATGACTGATTTGGAACTTAACAAAATGTTGAAAAATCAAACAAATAAAGGAAAAAAATTACTAGGAACTTTCAACCAATTGTGAAAAATGAAACCAATAAAGGAAAAAAAGTGACTGGGAACTTAAAACAAAACAAAAATGGCAAAGAAAACTTTGGCAAAAAAACCCCCCTTTTTGAAAAATGGCAAAGAAAACCTGAGACCTCTGTTTTTGCGTACCACCGCTCTTACTGCTGCTCTTACCAACAGAGGATCTTCCCCAAACTCCCATTTCTACCTAACATAGGACCTGTTACCCATCAGAGGACCTGCCACCCACCTTTGGTAGTGGCCGTCACGATGCCCATGTAGTAGCTGCCCATGCCCAGGTCGTTGCGGCCCCGCACGGTGAACTCGTAGGTGGTCTCTGGGTTGAGGTTGGTCACCGTGTAGGAGGTGGCCTCGGGGGGCACGTCCACGTACTGGAACTGCAGCTCGCCCTTCTGGTTGAAGCGCACCTGGAAGGTCTGGGGACGGCCTCCGTCAAAGCCTGCAACCGGGATGATTGATCGGTTGATTAATCGGATGACTGACTGATTGATTTGAATCGGTTTACGGGTTTACTGTTTAATCAATCGATTACTTAAAGTGATATACAAAAATGTTGCAAACTGCTTACTGACTAAAATTACCAAAATGCAAATCATAAAATTTAGTGGGCCTGACGTTTCGATCCTAGCAGGACCTTTCTCAAAGGCAGAGAGAAAGGTCCTGCTAGGATCGAAACGTCAGGCCCACTAAATTTTATCAATCGATTACTTGGGTAATTGACAGTTAGGAGATTGCTTGGTTGACTGACTGCGTGATTGATTGCTCGATCGAAGGTAGAATTGGGCGACTGGATGACTGATAGATTGAATGATTGCTGGGTGGATGGATTGCTTGACTTGTACGACCAAGCTAGGGCTTGACGAATGGGCCCAATGGAAATCTCCAAAAATGAAAACTCGGGCGTTGTTACAATTGGGGAGTTGGTTACCTGGTTCCCAGCTGAGTTTGACGGAGCTGTCTTTGATGTGCAGCACTGTCAGGGCAGAGGGTGCTTCAGGAGCGCCTGAGGACCAAAACAAAAAAATTGTGATCAGAATATTGAGCAAATATGTTGCCTTGTCAATCATCTGAACATGCAGACACTGACTTACAACATAACTGCCAACCTATCTCAAAGGATATTAGGAAAACTTCTGCAAAAAAAAAAAAAAGGGGGTTTTGTGAAATAGACCACAGGAGGCATAATGGGCAGTAAGTAAGTGATCCAGTTTCCACGAGGGAGACTTTTTTTCATGCTTAGCCGATTTTCACGCTGAAGCGGCTCTAAGAAATGAATCCCCCCCCTGGCTACAGCTGTCTGGGGGTCCGCACAAAGTGGACACGGCGTTTTTTGCGGAGGACTTACTGGTTTGCTCCAAGTGCACGGCGAACGACATCTCGCCCAGGTCGTTGTAGGCCTTGCAGACGTACTTGCCGTAGTCGTAGTCCTCATTGACGGGACTGATGTACAGGCGGCTGTCGTAGCTGTTGGAGTAGGTCAGGTCAGGCCGGGTGTCCACGGCGTAATGCTTGCTGGTCAGATTCACCTTCGTTTGAGGAGGTTAGAGGGACACGTCGCATTCACTTCTCAAACATTGGGAGTGCCTGACGTTTCGAGCTTAGCACAGGGATGTAAGTGACCGACAAAGTCATTTCCTGAAAATCACCGAAGTCCAATAAATTGTGCAGCTGCGAGTCAGCGCTTACGCGACCGAGAGATTCACGGCAGGGGTGCAGGCGGCCTTCAGTTTTTAGGGTTTTAACAGATAAAAATGAGCAGTTTGAGATACTTTTTTTTTTTTAAACCCATTTCCGGAAATCTTACATTCCTGCTAACAGGACCTTTCTCAAAAGTCAGAGGGCCTGACGTTTCGATCCTAGCAGGATTTCTAGTTTTGATTCCTGCTAGGATCGAAATGTCAGGCCCTCTAACTTTTGAGATTTATGTATTGCAGGTCATTTTGTCAGTGAGAAGTTTGCACCATTTTTTTTTCTTTTTCAATTCAACCCTTTTTCCTGCTAGGATCGAAATGTCAGGCCCTCTATCCTTTAAGATTTATGTATTGCGGATCGTTTTTGTCAGTGAGCAGTTTGCGACATTTTTTTTTCCAGGACATTTCTCAATGGCCTTTGCCTCTGAGAAAGGTCCTGCTAGGATCGAAATGCCAGGCCCTCTCGTTCATTTTAGTCAGTGAGCAGTTTGCAACAGTTTGTGTGTGTATCCTTCTTGCATCTTTCCTCTCAATCTCCTGTGATGAGCTAAACTGACCTCAGTGCTCTCCTGAAGCCACTTGAATCTGACCACGGGGGCGCCCTCTGCCCGGCATCTCAGGACCGCCGTCTGACCGACGCTCTGGGCAACTTTGTTGGGAATGGAGTGGTCAACCTGTGGCACATCTGGATAAGAGAAGAGAAAAAAAATAATGATTAAAAAAAAAAAAAAAAAAAAAAAAAAAAAACGATCTTTTTAACAAGATTCAATGAGAGTTTGCCCTGCTCTATGTAATACGCACAGAGTGCCCAGTGCTTTGCCCGATGCCCGATAAAAAAAAAAATCAGGCAGCTGGGGCGGGATTCGAACCCGCGACTCCTGCTTTCTAGTGCAGACGTCTTCATTACTTAACCACCAAGCTGGTCGAGCTGAATTTGAATAATGTATAGCGGGGGATACAATGCATCATAGGCGGTCCCTTCAACGAGGATCTACCCCACTTGACGTAATAAGCACTGGGTGCTCAGTGCTCTGCCCAATTGCCTGCTGAAAAGAAAAAGCTCTCCAGTGAAGTAGAAGTCTTAATTACACGACCTTGGGCCAGAGAAGCAACTTTTGTCTGGGTAGCGGCATCCCTTCAGCATCTCCCAAGAGGTGCTGGACATACTGCGAGTACAATGTGCGAGGCCGTCGCGGTTTCCTCTTCTCAACATAATCTGACACACTCGCCACTTCGCATCGCCGAGCCCGATCCACGGATCCGTAAAAAAAAAAGAAAAAAAAAAGGGCCCCCACTAGACTCACACTGCACGACGACCTGCACGTTCTTGACGAACGCGGGCGCGATGCCGTTGTCCGCCTGGCAGGTGTAGAACCCGCCGTCCGCCTTGGAGACGTTGAGGATGCGCAGGATGGCCTTGCCGTCCCGGTACTCCGCCTGGTGGGCGCCCAGGTCAAAGCCGTCCCGGGACCACTTGATGAAGTCGTCCGGCCTGGGGCTGGCGTCCGCCTGGCACACCAGCTCCACCAGGGAGTACAGGTTGATGGTCAGACGCTCCCCCGTGGTGATGACCGGCGAATCTGTCATGCATGCAGGAAGATGTTTTTTTAATAAGACTTAAGGCTTTGCATGGTGGGTGAAACAATATAGGAGGGTTTGCGATGACACTATGTATAAGGTCTCTTGAAGAAGAGGTGTGGTTCTGAAAAGAACCTGAGTGGTAACTCTATAGGAGGGTTTGCGGTGACACCATTTATAAGGTCTCTTCAAGAAGAGGTATGGTTCTGAACAGAACCTGAGTGGTAACTATAGGAGGGTTTGCGGTGACACCATGAATAAGGTCTCTTGAAGAAGAGGTGTGGTTCTGAAAAGAACCTGAGTGATAACTCTATAGGAGGGTTTGCGGTGACACCATGTATAAGGTCTCTTGAAGACGAGGTGTGGTTCTGAACAGAACCCGAGTGGTAACTCTATAGGAGGGTTTGCGGTGACACCATGTATAAGGTCTCTTGAAGAAGAGGTGTGGTTCTGAAAAGAACCTGAGTGGTAACTCTATAGGAGGGTTTGCGGTGACACCATGTATAAGGTCTCTTGAAGAAGAGGTGTGGTTCTGAAAAGAACCTGAGTGGTAACTCTATAGGAGGGTTTGCGGTGACACCATGTATAAGGTCTCTTGAAGAAGAGGTGTGGTTCTGAAAAGAACCCGAGTGGTAACTCGACGTTTCAACCAGTATTCTCTGGCTCTTCTCCTGATGATGGCCATTTTTTATTTTTTAGCCAAGAATTGACTTGGGCCTTGAAGGTGCCATCATTCAAGGTGTGGTACACCATTTGCGACCCGGCACAACGACATGAGGAATATCCCACTAAAACTTTTTTTGAGTAAACAACGCCTGAAGTTCTAGTATCTTCACAATTCGATTACAAATCAATTTTCTTTTATTTGTACTTTCGGAAATTTTAAGTATTAGAGGATATTATATTTTGATATCATTTGATAGCTAATGGTATACACTTTCACATCATTAGAAAACCTCCAAATCTCAAAAGTGGGGTTATTCCTCATTATGCTCAGGCATGCAACTCTTGAATTGTAAAAAAAGAGGAAAATGTCCGAATGAAACTGCGAGCGCGAAGCACGAAGCCCTTACGGTGTGTGGTTTGGGGCCTGCTTAAGGGCCCGGGAAAATTCTGGATTCTAGATGCTCTGTGGTGCGTTCTGAGTAGTTTGTGACAACTTATGACTTTGATTTAATGGCCGAATTAAATAAAACGCGGAAATCCGCGGATAAGTTGCATGCCTGTATGCTGTGCCGGGTCACATTTGTGAAGGTTAAAGACACAAGCAAACCAATAATATACAGACACAAGAGACAACTCAACAAACAGACACACAAACAAACCAACAGACAGACACACAGACAAATCAGCAAAGAAAAGGAGACACAGACAGACAAGGGACAAATCAAGGGAAAAAAAAAAAAAAAAAAAACGCAGACAGCTCACTCCCAACTCACACTGGATGTCGAGCGTGACGGTCACGTTGCTGGTACCCTCCTCATTGCTGACCAGGCACATGTACTTGCCGTTCTCCGTCCGGGTGGCGTTGTGCACCAGCAGGGAGCCGGAGGTCTCGTTCAGGGCGAAGCGGGCGCTGCCCTCCAGGACCACGGGGGCGCCGTTCTGGTGCCAGACGTAGGTCAGGGTCTCCGGGTTGCCGCGGGCCGTGCAGTTGAGGATCTGCAGGCCGGGCCCCTCCCGCGTGCTGACGCTGAGCTGATCCGCCACAGTGATCTGCGGCTTGACTGCAGGAGAGAAAAAAGATTTAAGAAGGCTACGGTTGTGGTCCTTTTTATGAGTTGAAGGCTATGGCTTGGGCTTCAGTCCCGTACGCAATGAAGGCGTAAGCTTTAGCCGTTTCTGTAATAAAGGCTTAGACTAGGGCTACGGCTGTGGTCCTTTTATGAGTCGAAGGCTGAGCCTTGGGCTTCAGTCCTGTACGCAATGAAGGCGTAAGCTTTAGCCGTTTCTGTAATAAAGGCTTAGGCTCGGGCTAAGGCTACGGTTGTGGTCCTTTTATGAGTTGAAGGCTATGGCTTGGGCTTCAGTCCTGTATGCAATGAAGGCGTAAGCTTTAGCCGTTTCTGTAATAAAGGCTTAGGCTCGGGCTAAGGCTACGGTTGTGGTCCTTTTATGAGTTGAAGGCTATGGCTTGGGCTTCAGTCCCGTACGCAATGAAGGCGTAAGCTTTAGCCGTTACTGTAATAAAGGCTTAGGCTCGGGCTAAGGCTACGGCTGTGGTCCTTTTATGAGTTGAAGGCTGAGGCTTGGACTTCAGTCCCGTACGCAATAAAGGTGTAAGCTTTAGCCATTACTGTAATAAAGGCTTAGACTCGGGCTAAGGCTAAGGCTACGGCTGTGGTCCTTTTATGAGTTGAAGGCTGAGGCTTGGGCTTCAGTCCCAAAAAAGTCAAGTGTGGACAGGGCTTACTAAATAAAGGCTTTGGCTCGCGCTACGCCCGTTTCCAAGCGCGGATTCTTCCTGGCACTCACATCGAACGTCCATTTTCAGGCCGTCGTTGACGGCTTCGACGATCAGCTCGTTCTTGGCGCGGCAGAGGAAGACGCGGCCGTTGTCGGCCAGGGAGACACTCTCGATGACCAGCTCACTGCTGGTGGAGAACCCGCTGTTGTCGGAGGGTTCAATGGCGGCCTCGCTACCTGCAACACGACAGAGATTTTTTTAATTTATTCAAATTTTATTCTAAATTGATTCAAATTTTATTCTAAATTGATTCAAATTTTTATCAAAAATTGATTCAAATTTTTATTAAAAATTGATTCAAATTTTATTATAAACTGATTCAAATTTTTATTGAAAATTGATTCAAATTTTATTCTTAATTGATTCAAATTTTATTCTAAATTTATTCGAATTTTATTCTAAAATTATTCAATTTTTACTCAATTTATTCAAATTTTATTCTTAATTTATTCAAATTTTATTCTAAATTTATTCAAATTTTATTCTTAATAAATTCAAATTTTATTCTAAATTATTCAAATTTTATTCTAAATTTTATTCTAAATTTATTCTTAATTAATTCAAATTTTATTATAAATTTATTCAAATTTTATTATAAATTCATTCAAATTTTCTTCCAAATTTATTAAAATTTTATTCTTAATTTTCTCCAAATTTTATTCTAAATTTATTCAAAGTCAGGTTTCCTTTCTTTTGTTGGAGTGTTTGATTGGTATGAAGACATTTTCTCACACACTTCTTAAAAGTGGATAGTCTTCAGACTATTCAACCACATGGTCTTAACATCCAGGAGGGTAATGACCAACACCATGCAGCTTTCTGGTAATCCTTTTTTTGTGTTTACTCCTTCTCACTTCTCTCTTTGATCTTTCCCCCTCTTCTCACTAATCCCTACCCTACTCCTTGCCCCTCCCTTTGATCTCTCCCTACCAGCTTTACTCTTTGTCCTTTGTTTCTCATCCATGTCCTATTCACTCTCTTCCCCCTTCCTTCATGTACATGTATCTGTTTTGTCCTTGTCTCTCTGCCTTTGAGAAAAGTCCTGCTAGGAACGAAACATCAGGCCCACTAAATTTTTGCGACTCCTTAATGTGATTTATTATTTTTTTTATTATTTTTTTGGGGGGGACTATTGGAAGGTGATATATCTCACCTTCGATTGGTTCTCCATCTCTCCACCATGTGAGCTCGCTGGCAGGACTGCTGCTGGCGGTGCGACACTTGACCACCACTCTGTCGCCCTCTCTTGACTGGGGCGGCTCGGCGGTGACGAAAACCCGATCAGGCGGAACTGCAAAGAAGAATACGGGGTAGGCTGGTTTCACAAACCTTCAAACTGCAAAGCCATTACGGTTTCACTCACTCTTAGACAAGTCAGTTGGGCATACAAACAAAACTTCCACAGGCTTACTGCTTCATATTTACACCAAGTTGCCTACGTCATTAAGCTCTTCTAAATAGAGGGAGTATGGTGTTTATCATCATCCTGATTATCATTACCAGTCTCTTCACCTTAACCTTCCTCCTGATAGCTATTCTCCTCCTTATTACAATTGTCCCCATCATCCCCATCCATCATCACCATGAACCACCTCCTCATCATCCTCCAATCAACCTCTTCCTCATCCCTTAACCTTCTCTATCAACCTCCTCATTATCATCCCCATCAACCTCATCCTCCTCATCATCACCACCCCCCTCATCCTTCTCCCCGTTCATCATCCTCACTCGTCCCCCCCCCCCTTCCCATCCCCGGACCCGACTTACAGAGACCCTCACCCCTCATCCTTCTCCCCGTTCATCGTCCTTACTCGTCCCCCCCCCTTCCCCCTTCCCATCCCTGGACCCGACTTACAGAGACCATCCCCCCTCATCCTTCTCCCCGTTTATCGTCCTCACTCGTCCTTCCCCCCTTCCCATCCCTGGACCCGACTTACAGAGACCATCCCCCCTCATCCTTCTCCCTGTTCATCATCCTCACTCGCCCCCCCCCCCCTTCCCCCCTTCCCATCCCCGGACCCGACTTACAGAGCACCTCCAGCAGCACAAAGTCCACCAGCGGCGTTGGGGTGGCCTGGTTGGAGGCAGAGCAGGAGTAGTTGGCCTTGTTGTCCGTCTTCTCCAGGTTCAGAAGCAGGATGCTCTTGGCCAGCCGCGTGCTCTGCCGATAGTCGCCGGCCACCTCGGCGCCGTTCTTGTACCAGGTCAGGCTGGCCAGCGGGTTGCCGCCGATGGCCGTGCAGGTCAGCCGCAGGACGTTGCCCGCCTTGACCTCACGGCCCTCCTCGTAGCCCGAGATGAAGGGCGGCTCCGGGGGATCTAACAGGGTGGGGAGGGGGGGAGTGTTTAGGGGTTACTGGAGCATCAAGCGTCACCATGCGAGGCTTAGAAGCAGGCATGCAACTCTTGAATTGTAAAAAAAGAGGAAAATGTCCGAATGAAACTGCGAGCGTGAAGCACGAAGCCCTTACGGTGTGTGGTTTGGGGCCTGCTTTTGGATTCTAGATGCTCTGTGGTGCATTCTGAGTAGTTTGTGACAACTTATGATTTTTTTTTTTTTTTTTTTAAATGGCCGAATTAAATAAAACGCGGAAATCCGCGGATCCGCGGACAAGTTGCATGCCTGTTAGAAGGTTGGTTAGAAGGTTTAATTCAAACAAAAAGTTAAGATTTGAGTGCGGGTTTAAAAAACCTTAATAAATTGATATCTCCTTTTTATCATTATTTTTGGATCCCTCCCCCCAGTTTTTCCATTTTTTTTTTAAAATTTCTATTTTTTGTCATTTTTCCCCATTTTTTTTTCATTTCCCCCATTTTTTCATAAAAAAAAAATTGTTTCCAATTGTTTCCAATTTTTTTCCCATTTTTTTTCATTTTTTTGTTTGATTTGAAAAGATTCTGTAACGTACTCATGACGCTAATGGTGGCTACAGCATTGGCCTGCTGGTTGAGCTCTCGATTGGTGGCCTCGCACATGTAGTCCACGGTGTCCGTGTCCCCTGTCAGCGTGACGGTCAGGTTCTGGCTGGTGACAAAGCCGCCCCGCGGGTCCGGCGTGACCACGTCGGGTGAAGTGCTGACCCGCTGGTTGCCCGAGTACCAGATGATGGAGGCGCTAGGGTTGCTGATGGCTGGGGGAAAAGAAATTGATATTAATCAAATTTTAAAGTCATGTAGAAAAATGTTGCAAACTACTTACTGACTAAAATTACCAGCAGGACGTTTCTCAAAGGCAGAGTGACACTGCCTTTGAGAAAGGTCCTGCTAGGATCGAAACGTCAGGCCCACTAAATTAAAAAATGTTTAAAGTCACTCAGATATCAGGGATGTAAGTGACCGACAAAGTCATTTCCTGAAAAGGCCAATAAAGTGTGTGACTGCGAGTGAGCGCTTACACGACCGAGAGATTCATGGCAGGGGTGCAGACGCCCTTCAGTTTTTAGGGTTTCAACAGATAAAATGAAGCAGCTTTAAATACCTGTTTGAAATAGAATTTTTTTTATTATAAAAAATAATTTTAAAAAATATTGTAAAAAATAAATAAAAATTAAATCATGCCATTTCCAGAAATCCAGAAATTTCTGGAAGTCCTACATCCCTGTTGATGGTTTTGGACACTCACCTGATTTACACTGCAGCGTCACTGTGGAATGTGAGTTCACCAGATTCTCATGGCCCGTGATGTTGACATAGGCTGGTGGAACTACAAAAAAAAAAACACATTGGTTTACTCATCACTTTCTTCCCTTCCAAAAAAAAAAACTAAAAAAAAAAAAAAAAATGGGAACTTTTTAACAAATTGACAAAAATGGCATTTGAAAAAGCAAATAAAAAATGGAACATTTAAACAATTTTTTAAAAATTGAACAAATAAATGAAAAACTGACTGAACTTTTAAACAATTTTGAAAAATTGAACAATAAATTAAAAACTGACTTGGAACTTTTTGGCAAGGAAATCTTTGGCAAAGAAAACTTTAGCAAAGAAAACGTTTTAGAAAAATGGCCAAGAAAACTTTGACTGGACCAAGATTTGAACCTGATACCTCTGTCAGACAGACACTAAGCCTGAGCCCAAGCCTAAGCCTTCGTTTCGAGAACGGCCACAGTTTGCTATGCAGGGGAGAAACTGGCTTGCAGTATAAAACTCACAGTGTACTGTCAGCTCTATTTGGTCGGTGAGTGGCTCAGGCAAGACCACGCTGCTGACTTGACATTTATAGACCACGTTGTTGTCCAAGAAGCCCACTGTGATGGGCAGGGTGTTCCAAGCACGTCGCTCGTCCGTGATGTACGAGTGGTCCATCTGCACGCCGTTCTTCCACCAGTACACCTGCGGGATCGGATTGGAATGGGATAGAAGGTCATTAGATTGCATTGGATGGGATTAGATTGGGATGGATTAGATTAGTTGAGATGAGATGGGATTAGATTAGATGGGATGAGACTGGATGTGATTAGATTGAATAGGATCGGATTGGATCTGAGATCGGATCAGATTGGATGGGATTAGACTGAATCAAATTACATTGAATGGAATTAGATTGAATCAGATTGGGCTGAATGGGATTAGATTAGATGGGATGGAATGGATTAGATGAGATTGGATGGGATTAGACTGGATCAAATGACATTGGATGGGATTAGATTGAATCGGATTGGGCTGAATGGGATTAGATTGGATGGGATTAGATTGGATGAGATTGGATGGGATGGATAAGATGAGATTGGATGGATTAGATTGGATAAAATGACATTGGATGGGATTAGATTGAATCGGATTGGATTGGGCTGAATGGGATTAGATTGGATTGGACTGAATCGGATTGGATTGAATTGTAATCCAATGAGGGTTAGCCCTGCTCGACGTGATAAACACTGAGTGCTCAGTGCCTTGCCAGGTGCCCGATGAACAAATTGTATTGGGGAAACACAATGTTCACCCACACTTGAATTGGGTGAACATAATTCTGAGAGTGATTTCATTTGTTACCTCAGCGAGGGGATTTCCACCGATGGACATGCATTCCAGCGATAGGTTATCTCCTTGGGTAACGGCCACACCTCGCTGATAGCCGCTGATCATCGGGCCGCTGGGGGGAACTACAGAAACCAGGGATGTAAGCAACCGACAAACCGTCATTTCCTGAGAATCACTCAAGGCCAATCAATTGTGCGACTGCGAGTGAGCGCTTACGCGACCGAGAGATACACGGCAGGGGTGCGGACGTCCTTCAGTTTTTAGGGTTCTAACAGAAAAAATGAGTAGTTTGAGATACATGTACATGTACATCAGGCATGCAACTCTTGAATTGTAAAAAAAAGAGGAAAATATTCGAATGAAACTGCGAGCGGGAAGCACGAAGCCCTTACGGCGTGGGGTTTGGATTCTAGATGCTCTGTGGTGCATTCTGAGCAGTTTTGGACCACTAATGACTTTAAGCTGAGTGACAGATTTGAACCTTTTTCAAGGCAGAAAAATTAAATTTTTGTTTACACAAAATAAAAAGTAAACATCAAAGTTTTTAACCTGATCTCAGCATGTGTTTTAAATAATAGTTAGGGGAGAAGAAATATCCTTGTTTTTCTCCCTTTTTTTTACAGATTTAATTTTTTTATTTTATTTATTATTATGTTTTTTATTATTTATTTAAAATAAATATTTTTATTATGTTTTATTTTTATTTTTTTTACAGATTTTATTTATTTTTATTTTATTTTTTTTACGGTCGAATTAAAAAAAAACGCGGAAATCCGCGGATCCGCGAAAAAGTTGCATGCCTGTTTGACATAAAAATTTAAAAAGTCCTCCTTGAGTGTGTGTGGGGAAAGAGAGTAGAAGAGTTGGTGCACTTACAGCGGACGTTCAGCGCCACGGTCAGAAAGTACGGCCTGACCAGCGCCGGGTGTTCCACCAGGCACTTGTAGACGACCCCGTTGTCCTCCTTCTCCGGCTGGACGGTCAGCGAGCTGACCAGGTTGCACTTCTTGCCCAGCGGGTCGCCGGCCGACGTCTCGGTCACCGCGGGCTCCAGGTACAGGACGGGGTTGCCGTTCTTCATCCAGGCCACGGTGGCCGCCGGCCGGCCAGCGTTGGCCCGGCAGGCCAGCACCACGGCGGCCGGCGGGTCCACTGTGATGACCGTCCCGTTGGGGTAGTTGTCCATCGTCGGCGGGTCCGGAGGTACTGCAGGCGTGAATAGAGAGTGAAAAATTTGCTTTTTTTCACCCGGCAAAGGCATTCTTCCCGCAAACGCTATTCTATCAGTCAGGAACTGCAGGCGTGAATAGAGAGTGATATCAAAATGGGCAATTTTTTTTTTTATTTTTTTTTTTTTTGCAGGTTATTTTCACCCGCAGGCATTCTTCCCAAAAACATTATTCTATCGGTCAAGAACTGCAGGTATGAATAGACAGTGATTTCAAAATGGGCATTTTTTTTTTTTTTTTTCGACAGGTTATATTCACCCAGCAAAGGCATTCTTCCCGCAAACGCTTTTCTTCCCGTCCCTTAATAGTCTGATTGGCAAACTGTCATTACATCATGTTTAAATGTATATTCATGTACCGGTATGTTCCATACTCTGACATTGGCCAATCAGAGTAAAGAGTGTTCATGAATATGCATTACATCAGGAATTTTGGATGAAGCATCCTAGGAGAATTTTTTGAGATTTTGCAATTTGTTGATGGAAATCAGTCAGAGTTTGCAACAATTTTGTGATAGTCATGTAAGAAACAGGTAGTAGACTGGTGCCTCTCCGCTCACCCTGGACTGTCAGTGTCACCAGGCGCGAGTAGAGGCCAGGTACTTGACACTTGTACGTGTTGTCGTCTTCAAGCTGGGCATTCTGAATGCGTAGGTTGCCCTCAGAAGCAGGATCGCCTTGAGAGAGTAAAACAAAATATTTTTCATGGACCAGTGTTTGCTATTTACATTTACCTGTACATGCAAAAACTGGAGCGTCGCTACAACAAACGCCGATATACTGAACATTCAGCTATAACGAACATGCCCGTTGTGCCCCGATGTATATCTATGTGAATATGCGGCAGCAACTGCTATAACGAACGACCACTATACCGAACAATTTTCATGGATCCTGGGATGTTCATTCTAGCGACGTTCCACTGTATTTCTTTCTTCTCATAACCTAGAGTTGCTTACCTTTATACCTTCTCATACATATTGGAGAGTCTAAATAAACGCAGTGGCTGTTGTTACGGCAGTCGTCGGTGTGGTTCCCTGACTTCACAGTATTTGTCAGGATGTTTAGCTCTTGGAACCAGACTATCAGCTAATAGACTGGTTCAACCAGCCTGCAATGCTGACGAAATACAATCAAGTCAGGGAACCACACGGACGACTGCCGTAACAACGGCCACTGCGCTAAATAAATGTCTTTGGAATTGATATGAACTAAATGGTCCCCTCTCAAGCAACTCACCTATTATTGAGTATCTTTTATTGTTAGGGATGTCTCTATCAAGGGGCAAGACTTTAATATCTTTTGAATTGAATGGTCCCCTCTCAAGCAACTCACCTATTATTGAGTATCTTGGATTGTTGGGGATGTCTCTATCGAGGGGCAAGACGTTAATGTCTTTTGAATTGAATTGAATGGTCCCCTCTCAAGCAACTCACCTATTATTGAGTATCTTGGATTGTTAGGGATGTCTCTATCGAGGGGCAAGACGTTAATGTCTTTTGAATTGAATTGAATGGTCCCCTCTCAAGCAACTCACCTATTATTGAGTATCTTGGATTGTTGGGGATGTCTCTATCGAGGGGCAAGACGTTAATGTCTTTTGAATTGAATTGAATGGTCCCCTCTCAAGCAACTCACCTATTATTGAGTATCTTGGATTGTTGGGGATGTCTCTATCGAGGGGCAAGACGTTAATGTCTTTTGAATTGAATTGAATGGTCCCCTCTCAAGCAACTCACCTATTATTGAGTATCTTGGATTGTTGGGGATGTCTCTATCGAGGGGCAAGACGTTAATGTCTTTTGAATTGAATGGAATGGTCCCCTCTCAAGCAACTCACCTATTATTGAGTATCTTGGATTGTTGGGGATGTCTCTATCGAGGGGCAAGACATTGTTGCCTTTGGTCCACAGGAAGCCCCAGCTGGGATCGATGTTGCTGATGCCACAGTATATGATGGCCTCTCCTCCGGCCACCACAGTAGTGTTAGCTGGCTCCTGGATGAAGCTTGGCTGCCCATTTACTGCACATTCATTGCAGAATAGGATTGAAAGACAGATTAACAAAATCAATTTGACTTGAGAAGGGTCCTGCTGGGATCGAAACGTCAGGCCCACTAAATTTTAAGATTTGCATTTTGGTAATTTTAGTCAGTAAGCAGTTTGCAACATTTTTGTATATCACTTACAATCAATTTGAAGTACCATCACACCCTCACCTCACGCGACCATCCTTTGAGCCAAAAATCTCATACCAGTTTACCACCAGACAGGACAATAGAATAGGGACATTGTTTTTGCCAAGTTTGGTTCAAAATCAAATATCTTTTGCTGCTTGCCAGATCATCAATACATACCGGTACACACCTGAGGACAAAAGTCACGAGTGTGCTTTCCACATATCAACAGGTCTCACTGTGCATTAAATTAAAATGGGTTAAAATTATCCAGTCAGACCTGTTAGGCCACAATGTACCCAAGGACAATACATGTATTGAATTTTTTCCACAAGTGCACATAAGTTTCAGCTCAATTCGTCAACCACGAGAAAACAATGGAAACGGCCTACTAACTTTTTCAGACATAGAGGGCGGTATTGAAAAAAGGGCACATTCGTTGTGCCCTTTTGAGGGGGGTATTGTAAGAAGGTCCCAACAATCATCCGCAGACGATACCTGGAAATCCGTACAAAATTCCCCTTTCTTTCCAAAAATGCAGCTTTCCATGTGCTACAAATTCACTCCCAGAACGAGTGTTAAAAACAGTCTGATTGTTAGCAACATTGCAAAGCAGTTCTAAACCATGGATTTAAGTGATACTGTACAATTATTATTGCACAGATCCTTTAAATACTGGTCATCCCCATGCCTCCCCATTCAAAGCCTTCAATTAAAGGCATCACATTTCTGAGGCGGTCCCTAATGGAAACACTAACATAATTTGTAGCTGGTGAAACACACCCCCTGCAAGGAATGACCCAGCCCAGCCAGCTGAGTGACAAGTGGTTGGCTCCAATTCTGGCCTTGTTATCAGGTTGGGCCATACCATATTTCAGGTTGGGAGGGGAGGGAAGGGGGGGGGGGTTACAAGTACCAGTACATGTATGGGGTTCTTGAGATGAGATGAGATGTTCCCATGAGGGTTTTTCCTACCTGTTGGAATTGCAACAGCTTTTTGAATGGAGGCAAATGGATAGGGCCAGGGTTTAAAAAAAAGGCAAATGGATACGGTGATTATTTTCCCATTTTTCCAGCAAATAAATCAAATTTGAGTGATTTAATTCAAATAAATCAAATTTGAGTGATTTAATTCAAATAATTCAAATTTAAGTGAAAAAAGTCATAAAAATAGGGCCTACAGTATCAGCCAAAACTTTAGAATTGTCAGAATTCTGAACAATTGTACATGCACATATAAGTTATAACTCATTGATTCCTTACAAAAAACAATAATTCAATGGAAGTTGTACTGCGTATATTTGTACAAATCCAATGGATCATCCACTTCTTTTTCAGGATGGTTCACAATGTAACCCCAGTGGTAAAACACAAATAAAGGATGGTTTACTACCAGCACAGACAGTCATGAACAAAAAAGGGAAATTTATTGCGAGTCAGATTCTATTGATGATCTGACATTAAAATCTTGGGGGAAAAAAACCTCTAAAAACATGGCAGAATGGTAAACCATAGAGTTGGTGAACAAGGGCCAAGAATGATTGATTACACAAGGGACTGACTTGCTGCTACCAACCATGGAGGAATATTCCTCCATGTTTTGTACATGCAGGACACTTTTGACAGGTTTTTTTAGGGGCCAGGTCATTGGCCCATTGGGTCAATCTCCTGAAACCAACAACTTCTTGGGGAGCGTACAGACATGCTGTACCTGCCATGTACTTTACATAAGAACACATCAACAACATACCAAACCAACAGGGTTAACTCAACCCTGGCAGGGATACCCATGTACATGTACATGTAAATAAGACAAGGCTTTGCATGGTGGGTGAATCAATATACTGTAGGAAGGTTTGCGGTGACGCCATGTACTATCAGGGGTGGATTTCACAAAGCCTTACGATGCATCGTAACTCAACTTACGATGGGTTACCCATCGTAAGTTGTGATACGTCGTATGGTTTCTGTGCATCGCTCATTGACTTGCGATTAATCATAAGTTACGATGGGTTTGATGAAATCGACTGCTGGTCTCTTAAAGGAAGAGGTTTGGTTCTGAAAAGAACCTGAGTGGTAACTGGACGTTTCGACCAGTATGCTCTGACCATCATCAGGAGAATGTCTTGGGCTGGGTGGTGGAACTCCCTATGTACCGGTGGTTGCTGAGGCGGGAAGGCGGGAAAGATAATCCTCTGGGTAGGATTATCCTAAGGGGGCTTAGGTACATGTACATAACTGTATTCCTATGGAAAAGAGAGGCAATATAACAATACACAAAAAAACACATCATGTTCCAACCCCCTAATTCCCCAATGCCCCATGGTTAGACTCAAACCCACTATCTACACTGTATCTATCTATCTATCTTTCTATAGATAGCCCCACTTGGACTTGGAAACAGTGACTGCAAAAAGAAGGGGAATTGTAAATTGTTCCAGGCTGGTCAATGGTTTAAATGTTGGCAAGTCCAGAATCATTTGCACACATCTGCAAACAGGGATTCTCCTGGAGTTCACAGGGCCTTAGCTAAGGTGATTCCATGGCAACTGATCATTTGATACACAAATGGACCAATTAATTTATATTGGATGCATGGGGAAGTATGAGCTACATGTAATGTTGAGCGAGAAATTTGATGTGGATGGAGTGGGAACTGGGAAATGGGTAGTACACAATGTACCATAAAACACTTTTTGTTGCTGAGACCGGAATGTGAATGTGATACAGATAGAATGACTCTTCTCAACATGAATCATGGATATTTTGTTTTTCAAACATGCTTTTTACCACTGAGGCAGCATGTTTTGAAGACAGATTATGAGATGAGATACATGTACATCACTACATCACAGTACTATAGCCTAGTAATAGTATAGGCTAGCCTATACAATTATGATACAAAAAACCCACCACAACTACAATGGGGTATCAGTTGAGTTATGACACATTGAGGGTTTTATGCAATTTACCCAAGTATGTAAGACAGGATTTGTGACATTAAATTTGTCAATACAAATGCTTAGGCCAAAAAAAAAAATAGTTCTGCTTCCGATTACATGCCATTTCAAAATAGGGTAGGTAGGTCGGAATTTTTTTTTTTTTACCAATTTTTTTTTGTGCACAACCATATGGAGGCATCTGTGTGTATTAAAGGCATATTAGGTAAAACATCAAGACTACCAAATAAGAACTTCTGTAATACAGTCACTCAGGGCTTGAAACGAAAGGAGCGCGATCGCACCCGCGATCCTTAATGTTTTCCAAGGAGAGCAAAAAAAGCGCTCCCTACAAATTTAACGAGAGCATTATGATTTTTTTAAAAACGTGAAAGTTTAATCACCTTTTTTTTTTTTTTTTTCACATGAGTTAAAGCACAAATGTTTTGTGTCAGAAATTTAAGACATTTGCCAACCAAATCTGCTCTAAAAACGGCTTTTGGGACCGTACTCGTCGTCGTGATTTACGTTGAGTTGAGGCTGATCGTTTGTCGATCGTGGTGCGAGATCGCGCGCTGCCCATGCCCAGTGTGTGCACTCGGGACGTGTACGTATGCAATGATTAGTAGACTTCTGCCAGCCCTTACAGTTGTTTTCTAACAAATAAACTAATGTTTATTACATTTATACCAGCGATATTTCGAGTTTCGCGGTCAACCAAAGTACGCATACCAGATAAGAAATGTTTTTTCTAGAATTCAAGAAAATTTGAGAAGGATTTTTCATTTCTTTCTTGAGATATTGGAAGTTCAAATTTGCCAAATCGTTCCGTTCGGCCGCGGCAGATCGAGCTAAAATGGCGGAGAAAAAGTCAAACTCGTGTTTTCCGGCCGCCTAGCGCACCCTGTAAACATCGTCAAAATTTGTCGATTTTACCCTCAAATTGAAGCCTATATTCTCCTCTTTCTATTCATACAACTTTCAACATTAATGACTAAGGGATAAATATTAAATTACGTGAAAACAACATTTGGAGACGAACGATGGAAGTAATGCATTTTAGTTATGACCGATTTCCCTTCGCAACGTTAACTAGGTTGGCAAGTCTAGGTGTGGTTTCCGCCTCTAAGTAAAGCCATAGCGACACTACAGGAGCTGTAGGGCCGAAACCAGCCTACGCACTGCACGTGACATGACACAACCCATCTTTGCCCATCTGTAACCCATCTGTATACTGCACAAGTGCACAGTGCACATGCACAGCGGCCGCAAGGTTGCATACGATCGAGTACGCTGCGCTACTCAAGCCTGATCGGAACTTCGTACTTCCAGGAGTATTAGCGAGACGGTCACTATCACACTACAAAAAAGTGCAATTTATTTTAATACCGAAACAAAACATGAATTGGGATGATAATGGGTTTCTTTCTTTGTCGTTGGAATTGAGTGGGTTTTTTCTTTTGTTTTTCATAGAAAAAAAATCGCTCTCCTTAAATCAACAAAGTGAATTAAGGAGAGCAATTTTTAGCGCTCCTCGTATTTATTAAAATGAAGGCCTGAATACACGTTCTGCCATTTTTAAGAACAGTAGGGTTTTTTATTGAAATTACTAAACAGAGATGCAGCTGCCAAATGCCCCCGACATCGTTATTAATATTATTAATCATGCACACCGCGTGGTCTTGTCCGCGCTGTGTGTAGGCACCGTGCGTTCAAGATAATGTTGGCCGTTGTGTGAGTTGTGTGAGCCTGTATGCGCTGTGTAAGTTTTGCGCTATACAGCGCGGTGTTTCGGCGCTTTTTATAATCGAAAAGGTCGCATTTTCCTCCACTTTTATCTGTATATTTCTGAGTGTTTGTGCAGTAATTAGAAAGTTCTATGAACAAAAATTAATGTGTGGAAAATGTCAACCGAAAATATATTTTTTTCCATTTTTTTTTCCAATAAAATTTTTAGGGTCGCAGCTCCAAAATAGGGTCGGTCGGGAAACCGGAAGCACAACTATTATTTTTTTTGGCCTTAGAAATCACTTCAAATCAGTAAATCATTAATGATTTACTGGGGGAAAAAATGAAAAAAAAAGAATTAATTACTGATTTGTTTTTTTTTGATTTTTTTTTTTTTAGGGGGGGGGGGGAGACTTTGGTCTTGGGATCTCAAAACTCCACAAGTAACAGACTCCCTCCACACCCCCTGTCTGATAAGAATGGATTGGTCCTCCCCAGTGACCCCTCTCAATTAATCAGTGTCAGGAATGCCAACCACGCTGACCCAAGGGGTCACAGACAAACTGACAACTCCAGACCACAAAATTGTTACATCTAAACAAAACAAAACATCTCTCACCAAAATCAGTGCCTTGAATATTTTTGGTCTCCTCTTACCTTTCTCTCAAGTGTTTTGAATCTCATTCAAATGTTTGAGAAAGGTCCTGCTAGGATGGAAACGTCAGGCCCACTAAATTTTAAGATCATTTATATGTTAATAAAAAAAGAACCTGCACTTCATTGAGATTATTTGCTATAGAGATGAGGCAAGTTACTGAAAGTTCTTTGAGGAAAGGCCCCAGGAATTTCTTGGGTAGTGTGAACAGACCAACCGAATTCAACGCAGGGAATTTTCGATCTAGTGTGAAAGCCCCTATAGTTGGTTGACATCGTTTGACGATTTGTAACTGAACTTTAATTTTAAAGTAGAAGTTATAGCACTTCAACTATAAAGAAAGAGCATTATGGAGCCACTTTTTCCTCAATAATAAACTTTTTTTCGCTACCAAAGCACTGGACAGGCTCCGACAGAGCAAGATGGAAGTGCAAGAAGGAAGAATTGAAAAGTGCACCTCAACAAGGAGAGAAAGAATCTTACCACATTGTAGGATTGCTGCACCGACGCAAAGACACAAAAGGGCAAAACGAGGGCAGACAAAATTACTTCCGGTCACCATGGTAAACTGCAAGAAATCAACAATGATAAAAACAAATCAAAGAAAGTTCAAAAATACCGTTTAACTTTGAATTTTGAAAATTAACAACAAATTCTCAAAATTTGGTGGGCCTGATGTTTCGATCCTAGCAGGACCTTTCTCAAAGGTAGAGAGTCACTCCGCCTTTGAGAAAGGTCCTGCTAGGAGAGAAAGCTTTGAGAAAGGTCCTGCTGTAGTCTATAAGTTATAACAGCTCTAGAGTTGAAACTGATAGGTGTGGGACATTTTCCAGTGTGTTTTGGGTTGGAGCGGTCGCAAGGGTTTCACATCAGTGCTGTGCAACCATTATAAATATAAAGAGTGAGAGTGAGACCATGGAGGAAGAAGGGGGAGACCAAGCCTATTGAAGTTTCTAGGGGTTGAAACCAAAGCCAACTTGTCAGTCCTGATTTGTGTCCCCCAAGCAATTGGAACCCAGGTTGGGAAGCTGCAGGTGGCTGGCCTGGGATGGCCATCATCCCAGTAGTTAGGCCAGGATGAGTGGATGCACCTGCTGGGGAACACTTGCTCAACACAGCTGGAGATGGCAGCCGGCATCAGGTCTACAATTTCAGAGTTTCTACTTTGACAGGTGCTGCTGAAGGAGGAATATTCGAGAGCACCTCCGCTAGAGCCTTTTCTGTGAATTATCCAAAAACTTAAAATTTAGTGGGCCTGACGTTTCGATCCTAGCAGGATCTTTCTCAACTCTGCCTTTGAGAAAGGTCCTACTAGGATTGAAACGTCAGGCCCACTAAATTTTAAGATTTGCATTTCGGTAATTTTAGTCAGTAAGCAGTTTGCAACATTTTTGTATATCACCTTATCCAAAAACTGAATTTTTTCCCAATCTCTTGGTCACCATACCGTAGTAATGCTGTCCGGCTTAGCCATAAGAAAATGTGGATGAAGCGTCTTCGGACTATTCAACCACATGGTCTCAACATCCAGGAGGGTAATGAGTGACTAACACCATGCATGGCTTGCATGCTTTCTGATAATCCTTCTTTTGTGTTCACTCCTCAACACTTGTCTCTTTGATCTTTCCCCCTCTTCTCACTAATCCCTACCCTACTCCTTGCCCTTCCCTTTGATCTCACCCTACCAGCTCCTCCTCTTTGTCCTCTGTTTATCATTATCTACCCCCTCCCCACTTGTATCTGTTTTTGTCCTTGTCATTCTGCTTTGAGAAAGGTCCTGCTGGAATCAGAAAGTCAGGCCCTCTAACTCTTTGGTTTATTTTCAACTTCTTACTGGCCTAAAGCAATATACAACACTGTTGCAAACTGCTAGCCTTACTGGCCTTTGATTATTTGGCAATTTGCTTGTCAATCAGTTCTGCTTCACGACACACATCAACACCACAAGGTATTGTTACACTTGCTTGTAAACCAAGCTTTACAACTGCTGTGTTTACCCTGAAAGCAAGCCCACATTGAAGGCCTACATTGTGGAAGTTCCCAACAGAAAGCAAATAAACTGTGAAATTGGTCTAGTCTGAAAACTCTGAATTACTTGACAAGTTGACAGACACATGATGTAAAGTTTGTAAACATACCATTTTGGAAAATGTATCACCTATAAATATGGGGGTGAAAATGAAATAAATACAAAAAACTGTTGCAAACTACTCACTGACAAATGACCTACAACACATAAATTGAAAAATTAGAGAGGGCCTGACATTTTGATCCTATTCCTACTCCTAGCAGGACCTTTCTCAAAGGCAAAGGGGGCATGGGGTGAAAGTTAAAATTTGTTTGTACTTGTACAAGACTAAACCAAATCTAAAATTTAGTGGGCCTGACGTTTCGATCCTAGCAGGACCTTTCTCAAAGGCAGAGAAAGGTCCTGCCTTTGAGAAAGGTCCTGCTAGGATCGAAACGTCAGGCCCACTAAATTTTAGATTTACTTTTTGGCAATTTTAGTCAGTAAGCAGTTTGCAACATTTTTGTATATCACCTTAAGACTAAACCAATTGAGATTCTATCTACAAGATTTCCCTCATCCCAAGTTGCAGCCAACACCAGGCCAACCAGGGTGCAGCAATTTAAAGTCCAAATATCAATTGAATCCTGATTTTGTTTTCTTTCCACACAAAATAGTTGTATATGTTTTATAGAGGTCAGCAAAAGTTCATCTTGGCCCTCATGTCCGCCCTCATTCCATCCCAATTTCCCAAGGGAAGGACGATTCCTAGGTATTCCTACAAGAATCCAGTGAAACTGGTTTTGACAGACTGTACAGGTGTAAAACAACAACAATCATCTGCTACGACCTACAGTACAGTACATGTAAGCTCAGTGACAAGTTATAGCCCTTAGCATAACAGGGAAACTCTTATTTTACTCTGATAAAAAATATGCAAATATTGAAAACACAAGCTAAGTTGTTGCTGTACTATTACTATTAGTCCGAGTAACTTGGACCCGACAAGTCACCCTTTTTTTAATCGAATTTTGAAATTTTGAGTTTCGGCTGAGAGTCACCCGAAACTCAAAATTTCAAAATTCGATAAAAAAAAAGGTGACTTGTCGGGTCCAAGTTACTCGGACTACTATACTTCTACTATTAAAAAGTAATACTATTAGTATTAGTATACTTATTATTAATCTTTCTAGTGGTGTACAAAAATGTTGCAAACAGCTTGCTGACTTACATTAAACATGCATTAAATGACAAAAAAAAAAAACTCTCAAAATTCCGAGGGCCTGACGCAGTGAAGTTTAGAGCACAGCCTTTTCTATGGAGTTTTCTCTATGGAGTTTTCTCAAAATCTCAAACCTAGTCAAACTCAAAAGTCAAAGGACTTCTCATTGTAAGTACAAATTCAAGAACATGCGGTCGGCCTGGCCTTAAAATAAATAGAATAAACACTGGAGTCCAAGAAAGAGGTGAAATGCATTGCTCTTTCGATACATTTGGTCCCAATTAAGCAGTTTCCGTTACGTAATGATGAGTGTTAACTGGTTTCGACCGTGCGCTGGGCGATTTCACCGCCGTAGATCACGGGACTCTTTTTCCGAGAGACCCGCAGAGAAGAAGACGAATCTCGGAGTTGTGCCGTATAAGGACAACTTCCAAAAGTCGACCTACCTGTGAAAAAAAATGCTCACAAACACTCACAAATTATCAAAACTGTACAAACTCACCGACACACTTTCCTCATTGATGATAAGAAATGATGAAACTAAGACCACCTCGAGCAATCGCCAGTGTCTACTTCTGCCGACGGAAAGTCACCGCATCCAAAAATCGTCTTTCCCCGAAGTCTGAAAACTGAGCCGCGTCAGCTTTCTCACCTCAGTTATCGAATGCCCTTTTCAAGGCCGCCGTCCGCAAGTTGTGTTCCCGGGGCGATTATGAAGTGAAATTCGAGTCCACTTTAGTAAAGTTGTCCTCCTCTTGCCTCTTAAGTGGTCGTTTGAAGAATTGGTATAATTTGGAGTGAAAATACAATTTTTAATGGTTTGTTTGCCCTTTATCATAGTGCATTGTGGGATCGTGATAAACAACTCGCGGACTGCGGTGACTAAATTTATGCTAATTTATGCAAATCCCAAAAGTTGTGGTTTTTTGTACTGCAGAGAGAGATGCAGCGGCCCGCTTGAGTTGTCTGCATCTGACGCGGCGCGGCTGTAGGACGGCCGAAGTTGTCATCGACGGCCAAGTAAACTTCCCCGCCAAACATCGCCTCTAATTCCCAAGTTCATGCCAGTGGGGCCTGATTACACCATAACAGTCCCTCCCCAGACAGATTTGACGAGTGAATGTTTCCCCGGCTGGTGTTTTTGGTGACAAATTCTCATGTGAAATTCAGAGGACGATGGCAACGTCGACGTGCCCGGTCGTGTTTCGTGGTGTGAAAATGCTTCTGATGACGGTCGCATTGGTTTTCATCGCCTGTGGACAAATCGGTAAGCAATGCGCCTGATTTTCAAACGAATGTCATGACCCGAAGGATGAATTATATCCCTCTTTACCCATCTTATTTGCAGCATTCAACTGATAATATTTCTGTTGGGCTAGGGGAGATCATAGCGGTCGACAAGACATCGAATTCGAAGAAAATTCTAACAAGTGTCACTTTGCCTTTTTAGTTTGAGAAACGTCAGGCCCTCATACTTTTGAGATTTATGTATTCAGTACTTCAGGTCATTTTAGTCCGAAAATCTTTTAATCAGTGAGCAGTTTGTAACACTTTTGTTATTTTTTTTTATTTACCGACTCTGTCAATTACACTTGCACTGTTTTTACAGTAAGTTTTAGATTTACAGTAAGTTGTTCAGTTTCTCTTCTTCTACTTCGAGTTGTTTTTTGTATACTCCAAATGCGCAATATTTCAAGACTCAATCTTCATCCAGATTTTAGATTCTTCGAAAGTCCCCCATTTTTTTTGGTGTGAAGTTCATCCTCGTTGTACTGCAGCTGGTTGAGCCATGATGGTATGGAGGACATCCATGGTTGTGGTTGAACTCGATCGCTGTTACTGTGTTAGTGTTACAGGATGTTGACCAACACCAGGAAATTTGCCATTGTTGAACTATGTTGAACAAGCCCCAATTGTTTCCTGTATTGCTCCTTGCTAATTTATCACCCAGCTAGGGATCTCTACTAAGTTTGTTTGTGAAGCGGATCATCCAAATGTGTCTTAAAGCCAGTTAAAGGTATCAACTATCAATGAGCAGATGACAAAGCAGCAAATTTTTGCTTGTGAAGTTAAACCAATGGTTACAAATCAAGGAAAAACTGACTGGGAATTTTTGAACAATTTCAAAAATTGGCAAAGAAAACTTTGACTGGACCGTGACTTGAAAAAATGGAATGAAATGACTTGTGAAGTTATGAGATCTCAAGAATAGCATATTGGGACAACATGTGGTTTGACCTGTGTTTGTGCTGGGCCATTTTTCCCATCTGTTTATCTCATTTGAACAGCAACAGTGGCTAGCTGTGATGTGAGTAATTCTCACAGGTCCCCTCCATGCTCCACCCAAGATTCCTTTTGGGCGATTCCTAAATTCTAAATTAACAAACCTTCCTGGGAAGGGATTTGAGTAGATAAACACATGTGGGTGTGAGGAGTTGGTCAGCCAATTCAAAGAGCTCGTTCAAGCGTAACTAAGCAACAGGATGCTGGTAGGATGATGTCATGATGAGAAAAGCACACCTTTTTTAGGAACAAACAACTTGCCCAAATCAAAATCTATTCCCGTGGAGATTGCTGATTAGTCAGCAGAAAGTCTGGAACATTTTTAAACTTTCAATGTGTCCGAAATGTTCAGACCCACTATGAAAAACTTGACAATATGGAAATGTGAACGCTCAATCAACTCTCACTTGCAAAGGTTGTGTCATCAATATATCAATTCATTCAGGAATCAGGAACTAATGAAATGTTCTCTATTTAAAGTTGAAATATTTAATTGAAGTCTGGACAAAGTTTTGAGAAATAACTGAGTCAAATGACTAATCAGTGTTTTTCACAGCTGTTTACTGTCAGTGGTTACATGTATTCTGAAACTGAAAGAGTATTTCTTATTTCTTTTAACAGTAAATCTAAAAGGGCATCAGTTTTGATCCTTATAAGAAGCCTTTGAAAAAGGTCCTGCTAGGATGCAAATCTCAGGTCCGCCAAATCTTAAATTTCGGCAATAAGTCAGTAGTAAGCGGTTTGCCTTTTTTCAGCATGTGTGGGTTATTTTAGCAACCTGTTGGTATTTTTCAATCGACAATGTCAAGAGTCAAGACAGGCAAAAAAATGTTGACACTTTACAATGTTGACACCTTTGAGAAAGGTCCTGCTAGGATCGAAACGTCAGGCCCACTAAATTTTAAGATAAACTTTACAAGTTTACAGAACACCTAGAATCAACACAAAAACACAGAGGTTTGTTTTTCATCCTTTCTGAAAGAAACTGAAGAAACACTAAAAAATTTGGAATTTACTGGGCGTGTGCGACCACATTTTAGATTTTAGTTTGTTTTACTGTTGGCCCCTACCTAGCTGTTTGCTGTTTGCAGTGATTTTGGGTTTACAAAACCTCCCTGTACAGAAGTCATAGGCATAATCACTAAACATGTTCCAAGGCCCGATGTTTCTATCCTAGCAGGACCTTTTCTCAAAGGCAGAATCTTTTATATGTTTGTCCTATGATCCTACTTCATGTTCCTGCAGGGTCAATGATGTTGTTGACCACTTTGTGTACACTTCCTTGTTTATATTTATGCTTGTTTATTCAATTTTCTCCCCCAGCCCTGAGCAGGTTTCAAGATCACTAAGGAGGGGTGTCAGAGGCCATGTTAGGAAAATGTCAAGTTTCCTTGCAAAAGGTTCATGCTGGGTTGACTTGATTCCATTCTGTTTCACTATTAGTGATACATACATACACACAAATGTTGCAAACTGCTTACTGACTAAAATTACCAAAATGCAAATCTCAAAAATTAGTGGGCCTGACGTTTCGATCCTAGCATCCTTTCTCAAAGGCAGAGAAAGGTCCTGCTAGGATGGAAATGTCAGGCCCACTAAATTTTGTGTTTTACTTTACGTTAGAATAGACTTCAATAGAGCATGTTTTATTTATAGTTGTTTCATTTCTCTAAGGAGAAAAGGAGTTTTATGCATGAAAATCCAGTGCTCTATCTTATAATCAAATTCTCAAACCCTCTGATTTGATGACCCTCTGATTGATGAAGAAAATTTTTTGCCCCGTTTATATACAGTCATGGGAGGGCTTGCTTATTTGAACTGAGCTGACCGAAGGATAGATTCTTCAAAACTGAAACTTTACTCAAAAATCTTGAAGTTGAAGAGAGAAAGAAAAACAGTAGGCCTACTGAATAAATTCTAACATGTATCTGAGTTGTTTTTGTTGCAGTTCTAGTTCCGGTAATCTCAAATATTAAATCTCACATTTTGATTCCACAATACTAGCAGGACCTTTCTCAGTTAGGCATAAACACAGCTGAACCTATCTCAAAGCATCTATAGGCATAGTTCAAAGTCAAAAGCACCTCCATGACCAAATCACCAAAGCAAAGGCAGGGTAAAATGTTGCAAACTTTTTAAGTACCAAGTTGAATGACTCAAATAATACAGGACCTTTTAGCAATGGCATATTAATCATGTTCAGGTACACTTATAATGTTCTGAAAATCATCTTGGACGGATCTATTTTCCTTCCTCCATGGACAGATTTATGGAATGTGTGAAACTGAGCTTTGATGCTCCACTACTAGTACTAGTACATGTAGATGACACAACCTGCTCTGAAAATGTAGATTAGCTGAGACCCACTGTTTATAACAGAGGAGCCATTTGTTTATCTTGTAAGACCTAACTGCCAAGACCTCCCTATGCTAAGAATGTTGCTACTGTCCTTGAATGCAGAGTGGTCAGTGGTTCAGGGATCACCTCAGAATGGACAGAAAAAGTAAAACAATTTGCAGTAATTTTGAAGAAAAAAAAATGCCATAAATTTACCCACAATCACAAATGCTGCCCTGATGAAACTTTTTTCATAAGCAGTGCTGAATATAGGGCCTAATTGGTAGAACAGGCCTCCAGATTTTGTCCATTTCTGATTTTTTTGTTCTGGTCTCATGTTTGTGTGTCATCATTTTTTGGCTGGGCAGTAGGTACAGTACTATTAGGAAGTGAATCAAGTGCCAGATGGAATACAAATCTATGAAGGTTTTTGTGTTTGACCACAATTGGGCTTGTGGCCACGAAGAATATGCCAATCAAACCTGTTTCAAGGAGTGTCCCAGGGTGACTAACACCATGCATGCTTTCTGATAATCCTTATTTTGCTTTTGCTCCTCCACACCTCTCTCTTTGATCTCTCCCCCTCTTCTCACTAATCCCTACCTTACTCCTTGCCCTTCCCTTTGATCTCATCCTACCAGCTTTACTCTTTGTCTTTTGTTTCCTATCTGTGTCTTGTTCACTCTCTTCCCCCTTCCTTCTTGTACATGTATCTGTTTTGTCCTTGTCACTCTGCCTTTGAGAAAGGTCCTGCTGGGATCGAAACGTCAGGCCCACTAAATTTTGAGATTTGCATTTTGGTCATTTTAGTCATTAAGCAGTTTGCAACATTTTTGTATATCACTGTTTCAATTCAATGCAGTTCTAAATCCAACAGCTGTAAAATCCAGCCTCTCTGGACAGTGACTTGGTTCCCTTTTAGGCAATCCTTCACTCTTCAGCCTCAGGGGGTGTAATATCAGATTGCTTGGCTGTGTTCATGTTTCTGTTTCTATTGATTGTTTGCATGGGAATGAAGTCTAGGCCCAACAGGCTTCTTAGGTCTTGTTGTTGGTTTCTTCTGTTACTTTTTTTTTCGTTCTCTGTTGTCTGCTGTTTGTTTCTTGTCTCATCGTTGCTTTAGGTGTGTTGGGGTTGCCCTTGGGGCAACCTGTAGTGTGGCCTGTGTGGGGCAACCAAGTTAGCATTACCCAAGTTAGCATTTATACCCAAGTTAGCATTTATACCCAAGTTAGCATTTATACCCAAGTTTAGCATTTATACCCAAAGCCCATTTCACACACAACCGAAAAACTAGGGTCCTTGGTTACAGGCGCCAGTTGTCTGTCACCTAGGTCGTTAGCGATCACGAAGCGAGCTTACACACACAACGCTGTCACCAAAACACCAACGTCCCCCGTTTCGGAACTTTACGTGCCGGTCAGAAGCATTGTTTTTCACAAAAAGTGGTTGACGGAGATTACCCGTGGTGGTCAGCCCCGTCCGCCCGCCGACCCAGCGTAGCTATAACACTGGTTCCAAACATAAACACGCGCAGTGCGCATGCCCAGTGTCCCTGCCAAAACCAGGGTCCGTGGTTACGAACACTGTTTACGTTTCACACACACGATCACGGCGATTTTGACAAGGGTGCGAAATTTTGTAGGAGGTCTGGACCTCGGAGATCAAAAACCAAGGTCCCTGGCGATTTGTTTCGCAAGGGTCACTTGCATACACCACAGATTTGCGATTTCATGACATGGTTGCGATTTCATCGCCAGGGACCTAGGCGATTTCGTCTAGTGTGCAACGGGCTCAAGTTAGCATTAAAGTTAGTTAAAAGTAAAAGTTAGTGGGCCTGACGTTTCGATCCTAGCAGGACCTTTCTCAAAGGAAGATGTCAGTAAGCAGTTTGCAACATTTTTGTACATGTATATCACTTTAAAGTAAAAGGTAAAGGTAAAGTTAGTATTAAAATTTGAAAATAATCTCTGTGCTTGTGTTTGTTGATACCTGAGAAATAATAGATGAAATGGGATGAATTGAATGAAACCTGTTTTTAGCACTTCTGCTGCACTGTAGTGTAGGGCCATAGCCAGGCTATACTCAATGAAGCTTATATGGGCGGTCAAAGGGGTCAAACACTGCAGTTTGTTTTTTTAACAGACATTTTATTTTTGAATTTTAAAACGACTTGGGGTCATGTTATAACATTGTAAGTTATTGATTGTAAATTGTATATTGTACTTTTATTTGTGTATAGTATGTTTTTTTCGTACAGTATTATAATTGAATATTTTATGCAGGCAGGCGAGATGAATTCTACGACATGTCTGATTGTCTGTAGCAAACAGAATTCAATCATTATTATTAAACATTGAGCAGGGCAAACCTTCAATCATTGAATTACAATACATGTAGTGTCTGTACAATGCAGATCTCTCACCAACAAAACCTCATGACACATTAATGGACTGAATACTCTGATAGTTGATTGAATACATATGTGACCCAGCACAGCGACATGAGGAATATCCCACCAAAACACTTTTGGAGTAAACAACGCCTGAAGTCAAAGTATCTTCTCAATTTGATAAAAAAAAAAAAAAGTTTTTTGGTATTCTCTGAATTTATTGGAGGAAATTACGTCCAAAGGATTTTTCCGAAATCCGTCTCTAAATTTTGAAAAAAACGAGGATTTCAGGGGAGTGTTTGTGTACTGTTTTCTTGAAAATGTAAAGTTCCTGCCTTTTTGAATTGCTGCTTTCTAGGAGTTAGAATGGGCGCTGCTATATTGTGTCTGGTACCAAATGAACGAGCAACGTCCCCTTGTACTATTTACAACAGTTCACACGGAAATAATTTAGATACATGTATCATTTGAAAGCTAGTAAGGGTATACTCTTTCACATCATTAGAAATCTCAAAATCTCAAAAGTGGGGGTTGTTCCTCATTATGCTGTGCGGGGTCACGTATGATATCACAGTCAATTAGTAGTGAGTTCTTCTGTTTCTTTGTTTCAGTATGGGCCGACCAATCCTTTCAGGAAGAGCCCAGTGATACCACTGTGCTGATAGGAGAGGCCGTGGTGGTCCTCAAGTGTGTTATTGCTGAGAAGTCCGGCAATGTTCTGTGGCTGAAGGACAATGAGTATCTAGCCAGCGATTATCTGCATCTTGACATCAACCACAACCCAAGGTATGGACTGCAGGCACTTTTCTAACCACCCCTGCCTCAGGTTCTCTGGTCACAAGTTGAGCAATGTTATTACATGTGTATTTCTCAGTCAGTTTTTCTTTGATTTGTTTGAATTTAAAGGCCCTATACAACATTGGTAAAGGTCAAAAGATTGCCACAGTTTGTGTGTTAAACCATTAAAGGGGAATGAAACCCAGAGAAAAATGTTTGCATCTGAATGAAAGAGTGGGATGCGATCCCTGGATCCCTAATGGTTGAACTGCTTTTGACTGGTGCCTAGAAACGACTATTTGGGACTTGGGAGGCCACCATCTAAGGGCTGGATAGCTCAGATTGGAAGAGCGTTGGTACCAGAAGAAGTCTCAGGTTAAAATCCTTTTCTTGTCAAATTTTTTTTCCCATAAACTAGTACAGTATTGTGAATTTTGAGGAACTTGGCATGTTCTTAGATTTACATGTACAGGCTTACAAGCAAAGCATTTCTCTTGCTGTTTTTTTGTTTGTTTTCTAATTCTAAAAAGCAGTTGGGGGTAAGAGAGGTTTTTGAGGGTGGAGAGTACACATTTTTGTACTTGACTCCAAAAATGTTTCCATGGTGAAGTTCGCTATGTGGAAAGTGTTTCCACATGTCATCTCTCTTGAGAATGAGTATGGCCGTGAAAAGATCTGCACAGGCGCACGCTCCTTCTGAAATACGGGTTACCAGCTCTCAAAACCAGATGAAAGTCTCCACAAATCCAGCGAGATTTTGTTAGACCCCCCCAAAAAAGTTTTCTGAACTTTCTCTGACCCGGCGATAGCCCGAAGGTGGTTTTCCCTTCCCTACGAAAATACTCCGAAGGTGCTTCACCCGGCAGTGTGCACATGTCTGTCTAACATCCTATTCCAATTCCAAATTAACCCGAACACCTGAGCACCTTCCCCCCCATGCCGGGAGAAATTCACCCTCCAGCTGTGAGTTGGTGAAATATTATCGTCTTACTTGATCGGCACAGTGGTGGTCTACCCTTAGCGTTTGGTTTAAGTGATCCCAAAGTGTGCTTCGAATTTTAGATGCCGCTAAGGGAGTATCGGAGGTGGAGGCCATCCAGAAAACTATTTTCAAGGGGAAAAGCTGACTTGTGATGAATGTAAACTGGAAGATAATCTTGAAATAAAAACGATACAAACGATAAAGACTATACAGGAATTTGGAAAGTAATTATATAGAGCCGCGTCCGCACTGGACTTATTTTTTACCGAGCCCGTGGGTAACATTCCAATGGGTAAATCTTCCCGGCGTCCGCACTTGGACTTTCGACTCGTGTAAACTAACCGAGACGACGCAGTAAAACTAACCGACTGGCGCGTATAAACGCAAGAGGGCGCTATGTTGGTGACCTTTCACCGGATGTAAATACCATAAAACTACGACACGTCGACCCTGCTCGAAAAGTAAACAACATTGTTGTATGGGACCATGGCACGTCACGTGGTATTTAGGGCCTCTGGCAATGCGGGGCGCCGGATGTGGTTTTTTACCGAGTCGTTTACCGAGACGTCGTGTCCGGATTGGACTTTTCGGCTCGGTTAAACTGACCTGGTCAATTTAACCGGGCAGAAGTTGGTCGGTTAAACTACCCACTGGAGTCGGGTAAGTTACCTGGGAGGAAAACTTTCTGGCTGTCCGCACTGGACTTAAAATGGTCAATTTACCCATTTGCTCGGTTAGTTTACCCATTTTAAGTCCAGTGCGGACGCGGCTTAGGCCTACATACAACATGTACCGGTATATTGATCCTTGTAGTTGTAGGACCTTTTGTGAAAATTTCTCTCATATTTTAATTACACAGTTTGTTCATGGTCATGAATTTGATAGAATCCTCATCGTGTTGAAATCTTACGGTCTGGGATACTGTGCTTTTCGAGAAATCTTCACTCAACAAAGAGTTTATTAATTTACTCACAAGTAATAAACTATTTCTTATTCTTACACTACAGGCTGATTCCAGTGCGTAAATCGTGTGATTTTTTTTAAATTGTTCTACTTTCTTAGATTGATTACCATTTGAGCTAAAACCTGTGCAGTATTGCGGTTTTTTTTTAGGTTTAACGGTTTAACACAAAAACTGTGGCAATCTTTTGACCTTTCCGAAATTAATGTTGTCCCGTGAGTGGCTCTATGAGATTGTCCCCAGGAGTCTAGGGGGGAAAACCCTGACTGTTTGCCGTGCAAAGTTTCAAATCTGACTCCTGCGTCTATGTGTCCAGATATTCCTTTGTCGGCAACACATCTGCGGGGGAGTACAATCTGCAGATTGAGGAGCTGGCGTTGGACGACGATGGCGAGTTCTACTGCATGGTGATGCCCACCCAGAACAGCTCAGGCATTACGTCCAGAAAAGCCAAGCTCACTGTGCAGAGTAAGTGATGACTAAACCAATACATAAATAAGACTTAAGGCTTTGCATGGTGGGTGAATCAATATAGGAAGGTTTGCGGTGACACCATGTATCAGGTCTCTTAAAGGCAGAGGTTTGGTTCTGAAAAGAACCTGAGTGGTAACTCGACATTTCGACCAGTATGCTCTGGCCGTCATCAGGAGAAAAAACCAATACAGAAAAAATTACAGGCCCCCTGACACGAACCACATTTTTTTTTTTTTTTTCGTGAGTTTCCCCAGAATTTACGCACACAAAAATGTCCCAAACAAATCAATGAAAAACTGAGTGGGAACTTTTGGGCAGATATCTAGTGCCTTGTGGTGCTCACATGCCTGACAAGCCTTTTCTCATGCCTGGACTGGGACTTGAACCCGAGACCTCTGGTTTTTGCCTACCAGCGCTCTTACCATCTGAGCTATCTAGCCCTTAGATGGCGGCCTTCCCAAATAGTCAGCTAGTCTTCGCCGGGCAGGTGGTAAGAGCACTGGTACGCAAACAGCAGAGGTCTTGGTTCAAATCCCAGTCCAGTCAAAGTTTTCTTTGCCATTTTTTTTTTTTTAGTTTTTTTTCTTCAAAAGTTCCCAGTCAGTTTTTCATTGATCTGTTTGACTATTCTTGTATTTTGTTTAAACCATTTTAAGAGTCAGAAGTTAGAGGGCCTGACATTTTTTTTTTGGGGGGGGGGGGAAATGGTTTAATAGCTAAATTAAAAATGTATTCGCGGCCAAAGGCCGAATTAAAAACATTTGTACATTTACATGAAAGGATCATTAAATACAATAAAAGGAGATCAAAATGACAAAAAGATGGGGAAAATGTCTTTCGTACAGTAACTTAATAATAAAGAGACAAAAAGATTAATTACAATAGAACAAACGATTTTCAGACAAAAAATAGTGATTATAAAGAGGTTATCTTAGATAAAAGACTCAGTGTGTATAATAATAATTTGGACCCCCCAAAAAATAAAAAATAAAAAATCCCCAGCAAGTCAATTATCGCTAAAAACGGGGGAAGAATTACCATTAAGTGCAAATTATTATCGTTTAAAATTTCCATCATTTTGCATTGCATTGAGTTACTTGGTTTTCAGCCAGCTGGGGTGTGGGCTGCAAACCAGCTTTTTTCCACCAGTCTAGACATGTAGGAATGCCATTATCCTCGCCTATTAAATCCCAGGGCATGACTGGGGCCACCAAGACCAACTGCCAGCGAGCTTCACAGTCACAGCCCAGAGTCTTGCACTGTTGAAAAGTGAAAAGAGACCTTTGACACGGATTTGGCAGAAACTTGGAGGGCCCTTTCCAAGTAAATTCCAACCCAGGCCCTACTGGCCCACATGTACATGTACATGTACTTTGTACATTGTACGTATATACATTGTACAACAGGTACATGTACATTGTACATGTACATGTACCTGTTCATTGTACATGTATATTATACATGTACATTGTACATGTACATGTACAATGTACATGTACATGTACATGTACTGTACATGTACATGTACATGTACTGTACATGTACAATGTACATGTACATGCACATTGTACATTGTACAGGTACATGTACATTGTACATGTATATTGTACGTACATGTACATTGTACATATACATGTACATGTACAATGTACATTTTATACACCAAGCTGTAGAAATACTGGTAGCTTGTTGTGGTGACCGATGTCTATGGATGATCCACAAGTGACTTTTAATGGGCCACCTCATGTGTTTGTCTCCAAAACTTGTCACCTTGGGCCAGGCTTTTTTCTTTTTTTTAAGTCCTGCTTGAAAAAAAATGCATACCTGTATGTTACACAAGCACAAAATCCTCCTTAGCAAGTGCACCTTTCAAAACTACCACCCTGTGTATGAATTAGAAATCCTCAGGAATTGCTGGTGTAGTTTAAAAGGACCATTGTTCAGAATTGGAGGCTGGCCTTAACATTAGGTGGAACTTTGCCAACCTGAAAAAACCCCCACACATTCAGAAAAAAAGGACCTTGTGCATGCAAAGGGTGGGGCAAACCCTGATCACAGTAGCATATGTTAACAGGGAGTGAGGGAGAGAGAGAACACTTCATCATGACTATGGATGATAGAACCGTTCAGTCCTAGTACATGTAGTAGTGGCCTTGGTGCCTACAAAGCCAGCAGTCTGCTTGTGCCTGACGGGCTGATAACCCCTTGCCTTAACCCCATCTGACCCCCAGTGACCCTTGATATTGACTGCCATAGCAAAAGCAAAGTGCCGGGGCAAACAGAGTTCTCCTTTCTCCCGTCTCCAGTACACTTCTGCCCTGCTTCGACAACGACTTTATCTTGAGTTACAAATTCTTTAAGGCTGATAATTGACGAATGCTCGCAATTCACTCAGAACACTGTGTGCAATTTCTTAAGACACTTTAACTAGGCCCTTGTGTGCATTTTTGTTACCATTGAAGTGAAATCAAACACAAGCAGGAATTCAGTCATTCATGAAGAATGTAGTTGCCTTTCTGCCGTCATTTTATTGGATACTTTTTCTAGTGTAAAAGTGAGATTTGAGTGAACTTATAAATATATTTGAAATAATATCTGGTCTGCTTTCTTCTGCCGGAATTTTAACATCTGGTTTATTTTCCAATTTCATCATCATCTGAAAGGATAATTGAACTATGTACACCTTTCTAGTTTCAGATGAAAAAAGGGAAAAGTTTCTGTTGCGATACAAAATTGTTAAATACTACTACATTTACTACTCACTGATTTTAATTACCGGTACCCAATTTTAAAATCTTGATTGTTATTATTTTTAATTTTTAAATTTTTTTAAAGTTTGTTTGAATTTGTTAAAACTTCAAAGCCTGTACTGTAGAAAGCAAGTTCCAGAAACATCAGGCACTCAAAATATTGTGAAGTTTCTGTCCTTTTAATGCACATGTAGTCATTGTAGTGTGCACATGATTTGCGAAGGCCGAAGAATTGCACTCCTCATAACTTTGTCTGATCCATCATTCTGCCAAATGCCAATAATTGTTTGGCCTACTACATGTACATACCATCCATGGGCAGTACTTTTGCTAGATGACTCAATGATGTCCAAAAGTCGGGACCTCTCTCAAAGACTCAAAGGCCCTTGAGAGAGGTCCTGCTAGGACTGAGATGTCAGGCCCTCTTAATTTTGGATACATCCTGTCGTGTATTACGTATTCACTTTTTGGTCATTTTAGTCAGTAAGCAGTTTGCAAAATGTTTGAAAATTATTACTCTCAAAATTTAGCGGGCCTGATGTTTCCATCCGAGCAGGACCTTTCTCAAAGGCAGATCGAAAAGGATCGAAACTTCAGGCCCACTAAATTTTGAGATTTGCATTTTGTTAAGCAGTTTGCAACATTTTTGTATATCACTGTAATCAAATTATTATTATTTTTTTTGTTTTTCAAGACCAACCTGACCTGCCAGGCAATACTTTTGATAGATAACCTGGTACTCAATTATCTAAAATGGTGGTTGTAAATATGCCTATAAATCCCTTTTTTTTTTTTTTTTTTTTTAATGAATGTCGGCCAACACATGCCCCCGAAAGGCTACGGTACTCAAAGTTTAAAGAAAATACTCAGAAGCTGAATCAGGACAAGAATCGGGAGCTGAGGAGCATATTTATTTATTTTAATTTTTTATTATTTTTTTTAATTTTTTTTTTTTAGAAATTCCGTCGGCGATCACCCTCGTCCCCGGCGATCCCATCCTGACGGTCCAGGCCGGCGTCAAGACCAACCTGACCTGCCGGGCGGTCAGCGCCAATCCGGCCGCCGAGATCGCCTGGGCCCGCGCCGGCCAGACGGTGGCCCACAGCCACCAGCGGGTGGCGCCGGCCGCCGACGACCCCTCGGGCAAGCTGCGGAGTGCGGCCAGCGTGCTGACCCTGACGCCGGCCCTGGCCGACCACAGCGTGGTCTACGAGTGCCTGGTCTCGCACATGGCCTACGCCGCGCCCAAGAAGATCACCACAACGCTGGACGTGCAGCGTGAGTGTTTGACCCTAGGGCCTATCAGAGCAGGGCTGGAGTTCACAAAGGCTTACGGTGCGTCGCAGCTCAACTTACGATGGATAACCCATCGTAAGTTGTGATAGGCCATATGGATTCTGTGCATCGCTCAATGTCTTGTGATTGATCATAAGTTACGATGGGTTTGGTGAAATCGACCACAGGGCTGGAGTTCACAAAGCCTTACGGTGCATCGTAGCTCAACTTACGATGGATAACCCATCGTAAGTTGTGATAGGCAGTATGGATTCTGTGCATCGCTCAATGTCTTGCGATTGATCGTAAGTTTCGATGGGTTTGGTGAAATCGACCACAGGGCTGGAGTTCACAAAGCCTTACGATGCATCGTAAGTCAACTTACGATGAATAACCCATCGTAAGTTGTGATAGGCTATATGGATTCTGTGCTTCGCTCAATGTCTTGCGATTGATCGTAAGTTACGATGGGTTTGGTGAAACCAACCACCGAGATCTGTTCAATGAGATCAGGGGCCAGTTTCATAGAGCTGCATAAGCGTGAAATTCTACTAAGCAAGCAATTTCTTCCCTGGTTAAAACGAGGTTGCCAACCATATTTCACTTGATGCTTTTTGAACTTGACTTGTATTCTTCAATGATGTCGTCTTCACTATTACGCTCTGAATTCAGTCGGGTGCCGAAAATTGAATAAAAATTAGATTTAGTCTATTTAATTTCAATGTGTCTAAAGCTCTCAATTTTTGAGATTTTTCAGATTTCTAGATTTCTAGACTTTACACAAGTAATTATCTCAAGGAATTAATAATTTCAATAATTTCAATTGGGAAGGCCACCATCTAAGGGCTGGATACATGTGTAGCTCAGATGGTAAGAGCACTGCTACGCAAAACCAGAGGTCTCGGTTCAAGTCCCATTCCAGTCAAAGTTTTCTTTGCCATTTTCAAAATTGTTCCCAATTCCCAGTCCCTTTTTCCTTGATGTGTTTGACGAGTCAGTAAGCGATTGCATACTGTTGTTACTTAGTGTTTTACGTTAAGTTCTGATAGTCCACCCATTGGTTGCTTTGTGTGCAGATGTGCCAGTCGTTACTGTAGAGAGCTCCCATCCTCCTCCCATCCGGGAAGACACTTCCGTAATTTTCCGCTGCGTCGTCAACGCCAACCCGCGCAAGGTGTCCTACACGTGGACAAAGAGCGGTGAATCTATCTTAGGTGAGTCGATTGTAAAGACGATCCTTCTTTCCTTAGCCGTGTTAGCCCTTAAATGCCCTATACAACATTGGTTAAAGTCAAAAGATTGCCGCAGTTTGTGTCTCATTAACCATTCAACATTTCAAATAAGAAATCCTGCAAAGGTTTTAGCTTAAATGGTAGTCTGAGAAAGTAGAAAAAGGCGTGAGTGATAAACTATTTGTCGATGTTTGAGCGAACATTTCTCGAGAAATACAGCATCCAAGACTGTAAGATTTCAACACGAGGATTCTATCGTGACCATCTACAAATTGTGTAAATTAGAAGGAATTCTGTGGACATTGATGTTTTCCGATCTTCCCAAGGTTGTATTGGGCCTTTAACTTTGTGTGGCTTTATAGCCTTGTTTTGGGGGCGATTCTGCATCAAATAATGAAACTTTTTTGTTTGGCATGAATAGGAGCGGAGAGCAGCCAGTTGGAGATCGTTATAACCAAGGATGATAACGGAGCCTCCATTCAGTGCACAGCGGAAAACACCATTGGATCAGCGTCGGGGAGCCTAACTGTGCCAGTCCTGTGTGAGTAGACTGCCAATCCCGCTAAACCAACTGGGCATCTCCTTGCGTGCAGGAAAGGTTCAGGGTCCACTGAGACCACAGAATGCACCCACTGTTCGCACAGTGCTGAGGACAAGGAGAAGTTGGGCCATGCAGGCTGCAACCACTCGCGGGTTAACTTTGTCTACTTTCTCAGGCTACCATTTGCGCTAAAACCTTCGCAGGATTCCTTTTGTGGGATGTTTAATGGTTTAACGCACAAACTGTGGCAATCTTTTGACCAATGTTGTGTAGGGCCTTTAAACTACAATCTTTCCCTCAAAAAAACACCATCGACAGTCAATGTTTTGTTGGTGTTACTACTAGACGGTCCGCGGTTCATCGAGGTTCCCGCCTCGGTCTCGGTGGACATGGAGGCACCGGCCCAGATGTCCTGCTCGGCCGACGGCAACCCCACGCCCACCATCAAGTGGACGCGGCTGCGGTCCCGCGCCACCCTCAGCACCATGCACGTGCTGCAGTTCGACCTGATACGGAAGAGCGACGTGGGCACCTACGTCTGCATCGCCACAGTGCCCGGATTTGAGCCGGTCATGAGCTACGGACGAGTGGACATTAACTGTAAGCAAGGGGCTGTTGTGTGTTGAGAGGGTGAAAACAATTTCCAGGCATGCAACTTGTCCGCGGATCCGCGGATTCCGCGTTTTATTTAATTCGGCCATTAAAAAAAAAAAAAAAAAAAAAAAAATCAAAGTCATAAGTTGTCACAAACTACTCAGAATGCACCACAGAGCATCTAGAATCCAAAATTTTCCCGGGCCCTTAAGCAGGCCCCAAACCACACACCGTAAGGGCTTCGTGCTTCGCGCTCGCAGTTTCATTCGGACATTTTCCTCTTTTTTTACAATTCAAGAGTTGCATGCCTGAATTTCACATTGTGAATTTTTTTTATTTTTTTTTATTGGCTTCTATAGACGTGTCCGCACTGGACTCATTTTTTACCGAGCCCGTGGGTAACATTCCAATGGGTAAATCTTCCCGGCGTCCGCACTTGGACTATCGACGTGGGTAAATTAAACATTACGACCAACTGGCACTTACAAACGCACAACGTCGTGTCTGCATTGGACTTTTGACTCAGTTAAAACTAACCTGGTCAATTTTACAGGGCACAAGTCACTCGGTTAAACTACCCATTCAGAAAACTTCCTGGGCTGTCCGCACTGGACATAAAATGGTCAAGTTACCCATTTGCTCGCTTAGTTAACCCAAAATAAGTCCAGTGCGGACACGGCTTATCATATAAATACTTTCATGAAATGTTTAGAAAGATAGTTTCATAGGAACATAACTGTTGCTAGGGGCATTCAAGAGTTTCTTTTTAGCAAATTTCCTTTTCCACTTTCTCTGAAAGCACTTCATAAAAAGTATACAATATGAACATGCAAATATTGATATATCTCCATAATGCAAAATACCATGGGGTTCAAATCTGCACTAAATTAAATCTTATAATGTAACCAATTCAGCTATGTATATAACTAAATTTTTCAATTTGGGCACATAATACCCATTTTTATAAAAAGTCGAGATGAAGTTAATACAAAAACTGACTTACCGTGCCAAGTACCGTTCCATTTTGAATGACACTGTGATTCGGCATTAGCCGGAACTGATTGTTGAGTGCCTATCTCTTATGCACTGCAGCCGCACCAGAGATCACTAGCCCTGCAGAGTTCAAGGCAAAGGTGGGACATCAGGCCACACTGCGGTGCTTCACTAAGAGCAAGCCTGACCCGTATATGGTGGTGTGGTCCTGGGATGGACGGGAACTGGAAGAAGGTTGGTAGTCTCTTTGTCTGTCTGTCTGTCTGTCTGCCCATGTGTCTTTCTGTTTGTCTACCGTCATGTTTCTTTTGTCTCTATGTCAGTTTGTCTGCCCATGTCTTTCTGTCTGTCTACCTTCATGTTTCTTTTGTCTGTCTGTCTGTCTGTCTGCCATCATGTCCGCCTGCCTGTCTGTCTTGTCTTTCTCTGTGTCTCCCAGTCTGTCTGCCTGTCTGTCTGTCAGTTTGTTTGTCTGCCCATGTGTCTTTCTGTCTCTGCCTTCATGTTTTTTGTGTCGGTCTTCCTGGCTGCCTGCTTTTCATTGTATTTCAGTCTGTCCGCCTGTCCATGTCTTTCTGTCTGTCTACCTTCATGTTTCTTTCGCCTGTCTGTCTGTCTGCCATCATGTCCGCCTGCTTGTCAGTCTTGTCTTTCTCTGTGTGTCTCCCAGTCTGTCCGCCTGTCCATGTCTTTCTGTCTGTCTACCTTCATGTTTCTTTCGCCTGTCTGTCTGTCTGCCGTCACGTCCGCCTGCTTGTCAGTCTTGTCTTTCTCTGTGTGTCTCCCAGTCTGTCCGCCTATCCATTTTTTTCTGTCTGTCTACCTTCATGTTTCTTTCGCCTATCTGTCTGTCTGCCATCATGTCCGCCTGCTTGTCGGTCTTGTCTTTCTCTGTGTGTCTCCCAGTCTGTCCGCCTGTCCATGTCTTATCTGTCTGTCTACCTTCATGTTTCTTTCGCCTGTCTGTCTGTCTACCTTCATGTTTCTTTCGCCTGTCTGTCTGTCTACCTTCATGTTTCTTTCGCCTGTCTGTCTGTCTGCCATCACGTTCGCCTGCTTGTCAGTCTTGTCTTTCTCTCTGTGTGTCTCCCAGTCTGTCCGCCTGTTTATCAAATGATTGAGGATCAGTTCTTTCATCGTTCATTCGCACGCTGTCTGCTTCTGCCTCTTGTTTGCGCTAGGCTCCATGGGACGCTTCGCAACAGCCAAGTACGAGGCAGATGGAGGGATACTGAGTGAGCTGACCATTGAGGATGTAGAGAACACAGACTATGGCTATTTCAACTGCACCATGATCAACGAAGTGGGCGATGTGTCTCTGCTGGTGAAGCTCGTCCCGAAAGGTGAGCCATGGGGTTGGGATGGGTTGGGATTGGGATTGGTTGGGTTGGGTTGGGATGGGTTGGGTTGGGATTGGGATTGGTTGGGTTGGGTTGGGTTGGGTTGGGTTGGGTTGGGATGGGATGGGTTGGGTTGGGATGGGTTGGGTTGGGATTGGGATTGGTTGGGTTGGGTTGGGTTGGGTTGGGTTGGGTTGGGATGGGTTGGGATGGGATGGGTTGGGTTGGGTTGGGTTGGGTTGGGATGGGTTGGGTTGGGTTGGGATGGGTTGGGATGGGATGGGTTGGGTTGGGTTGGGTTGGGTTGGGATGGGTTGGGTTGGGTTGGGTTGGGTTGGGTTGGGTTGGGTTGTGCTGGGTCGGGTTGGGTTGGGTTGGGTTGGGATGGGATGGGTTGGGTTGGGTTGGGTTGGGTTGGGTTGGGTTGGGTTGGGTTGGGTCGGGTTGGGTTGGGTTGGGTTGGGATGGGTTGGGATGGGATGGGATGGGTTGGGTTGGGTTGGGTTGTGCTGGGTTGGGTTGGGTTGGGATGGGTTGGGATGGGATGGGTTGGGTTGGGTTGGGTTGGGATGGGTTGGGTAGGGTTGGGTTATGTAGGGTTGGGTTTGGTTTGGTTGGGTAGGGTTGGGTTGGGATGGGTTGGTTTGGTGGGGTTTGGTTGGGTTTGGTTGGGTTGGGTGGGTTGGGTTAGGTAGGGTTGGGTTGGGATGGGATGGGTTGGGTTGGGTGGGTTGGGTTGGTTTGGTTGGGATGGGTTGGGTTTGGTTGGTTTGGTTGGGTTGGGTTGGGTTGGGATGGGTTGGGATGGGTTGGTTTGGTTGGGTTGGGTTGGGTTATGTAGGGTTGGGTTGGGTTGGGTTATGTAGGGTTGGGTTGGGTTGGGTTATGGAGGGATGGGATAGGTCGGGTCGGGTTGGGTTGGGTTTGGGTAGGTTTGGGTTTGGGTTGAATTGTGTTTACTTGAGTAGGGTTGGGCAGGGAGGGGTGATGATGGGTTGGGCTGGGCTGGTTTGGTTTGGTTTAAACAGTTTCAGCCCCAATAACCCATGTGGATGCACCTCTTTTTTATTTTTTTTATTTTTTTCTCTCAACAGAGTTGGATCTGATAGTGTGGATCATCGTCGCTGTCGTGGGAACAGCCGCTGTCATCTTTGTGGCCACGATCATCGTCATGGCCTATTGCCGCAGAAAGTGGCGAAGTAAGTACACCGTCCCCCCCCCCATAAAATATGCGATCGTTAAAGAGCTTACAATGTGTCTTTGAGAATTTGGAGGTTTAACCATGATTGGAAGAAAGGGAAACTTTCCGCTCAGTCGCGGTAACTTGACAGAGCCCAAAAATATCCTGCGCGAACAGTGTTGCCCTGTGGAACTACCGCAACTACGTGTAATCAAAGATACAATACAATGGGGGACATTCTGCCAGTCTCGCACTGTGAATCTCTCGGGTGGCCTCGGAAGAAAAAGTCCAGTGCGAACGCGGCGTGTGACTAACATGGCTGTCTTTATGCGTCTTCAGGGAGGAAGAAGGCACTGTCTGCGGACAAGGGAAAGGTCAAGCTGGAGATTGTCCGCAAGCTGACCGACGACGACGACTTTGACAAGAAGTCCAGCACGACCAGCTGCGACTACAACGCCACCCCGCCCAGCACGCCGGGCAAGCCGCGCTACGCCGAGCCCTACGCGTTCACCAGAGGGCGCCGCGACTCCACGGACGGCCCCCACTACCGGTCGCCCAGGCGGCCCGACGACTACTCCTATGACGACCGGTACCCGGACCAATATCCGGACAATGAGTACTCGGAACCGTTTGTGCGCCAGGTATTTATTGGAAGTGGTATACAAAAATGTTGCTTACCGACTAAAATGACCAAAATGGGCCTGACGTTTCGATCCTAGCAGGACCTTTCTCAAAGGCAGAGAAAGGCCTTTGAGAAAGGTCCTGCTAGGATCGAAACGTCAGGCCCACTCAATTTTAAGGTATTTATTTATTTATTTATTTCTTCTTTAGACTGGGTGTCCCATTCAGTGCTTGCTAAGCACTGATCTCCCATGGGTCCCAGGTAAACAGAGACCAACAGAGGGAGCTCTTTATACGGTTTGGTCGCGGACGCGTCGACGACCTTCACTTGGTGGGTCGACGTGGTGAAGGGGGGAGGGCACCTCACCATCCCGACCTCATTTTCACCAAATATTGCAAAAGCATGCCTGGCACTGTGCTCTGAATTTAACAAATTGTCCGATATTGTCGAGAAATTGCCCGTCAGTTTTCCGGTCCCATTTTTTTTTTCATTTATGAATAACGATTTTGACGTCTTTATTTTTTATTTCTCTCCGCAGAGACAAGACGACAAGATTTCCTTCCACTCGGACGGTTCCGAAGACTACGCTCGCAGGGACCACGGCGACGGTCGCTACGACGATGACGACGACGATGAGGTCAAGCAGTACAACGCCAACGACCCGCGCTACAAGGAGGACACGCGCTACCACGACGACAACGACGACAATGCCGGCGACCGCCGCTACTACGACGACCGCAGCTACGGCGACGCCCAGAGCTACGACAACCGCTACTACGACGACGAGTACTCGTACAAGGACGACCGGCGACGTTACAGCACGGAGGGCTCCCTGAGGGAGTCGGAAATCTCCCAGGCAGCCAAGAACAAGCTGGCCACCAACGTCTGAGCCCTGATATTTCTCCCCGTGAAAAAAAAACAACAACAAAAACCCCATTTTGTTGACTTAAGTTGACTTAAAAGTCCCTACACAACATTGGTCGAGGTCAAAGAATAGCATCCATATGTTGTCTGATCCAACATATGCATGAAATAGTACACCTGTGAAAATTTCAGCTCAATCCGCCAACCGAGTTTCGAGAAAATTGTGAAAAACCGCTTCATTTGTTTCGCGAAAATGCAGCATTCAACGCCGTACTGTTCCGAAAAATAGTTTAGATCTCGGTGAGACGTAAACTATTTCTTTTACTCGTTTCTCCCCAAATACAACATTTCAGGCAGAAATATTTCAGTGAGAGGTTTCTACTCTAACCATCTTCAAACTGTATAAGTTTCATGTAAATCTGTGAACATTTCGGTTTTTCGATCTTACCAATGTTGTGTAGGGGCTTTAAACAGCGCATGCTTGAAATTTGTGTAAACCAATTGATTATTATGGTTCTGGTAAGTAAAAACATGATCTCCCAAAAATCTTATCATCAGATGCCTTGTAGAAGGGCAAAAGAAGGTCAGTGAGGTAATTTCTTTTCAATGACCCATTCTATTTTATTTTATACACACTTCAATCCTGTACACATTCCGTGTTCACATATTACGTGATGATGATGATAAAACTAATTGTAAAAAGCCATCAAACGGACCAGACTGAATATTCCCAGCAAAAGGGCGTAAGGTGATTTTAGTGTCTGTATGCACTTTAATATGAGCTTTTGCCAAGCACCGGACGATATTCTGGTGTGTCCAGACTCCAGAAATCCACTTTTTTAATTTTTCAATCTTATGGCATTACAATTACGGTACGAGAGCCACTGAGTTCATTCTTAATCTCGATTCGTTACGGAACAGATGTCAGAGTGTAAAGTATTAGCCGTCCCACAATTTTAAATCACACTAAAAAAAAAATTGTCTCCCCTTCCAACGACCTTTAATAGGTGCAAGGTCTTGGAGCTTGTTCGTGGAGCTGTCTGTATTCACCTGCACACACACATTCTAATTTTCGTATCCTTGTGGAGACATTGCTTTGTTCTTGTGCACTATACAACCGAACGAGAAACAATGTTTTAAAAATGATCCCATTTCAGCCACATTCAATTTCCTGGGTAGAAATTTGGACCGTATGTCCCTTATATATAACACTTCAATTTGCGACTGATTCTTACCATCACAAATTTTTGAGTTATTACAATTTTTAATCTAAAATTGAGTGGGCCTGACGTTTCGATCCTAGCAGGACCTTTGAGAAAGGTCCTGCTAGGATCGAAATGTCAGGCCCACTAAATTTTAGATTTACATTTTGGTAATTTTAGTCAGTAAGCAGTTTGCAACATTTTTGTATATCTATCACCTATTACAATTTTTGATTTTTTTTTCAAAATACCAGTTTCGTGAAAACCTTGTGGAGACCAATACACCTTTACAATTTCCTGTGGAGACCTATTCAACCTATTGCACTAGGTCTGCACAAGGCACTAGAATCCAACCCATTCACACAGTACTCAGTCGTTGATTTAGCATTAAAAAAAAACCTGCAATGATTTTATTGAACCACACACAGCCCTAACCCAATACAGGTGTACATAGTACAGAGTTCTTTCCACTCACATTCCAAATCATTTCATCAATATTTTTTTTTTTGAAATCCTAACAATTCCAGTGCTCCCCAGGGTCGCCTCTAGCGCTCCTACAAGGATGTCACCACAATAAACTGTGGTTCCACGTGATGAGCCTGTTGTTCGAGCACAAAAGACATACTACCACGTGCTGCGTGCAGTGTCAGAATGCACTATTGTACATTCAACAAAAGCCAAGTTTGACATGGTAATCCTCTTCTCCCCCAAGTACATGTAGCCATAGGCAAACTGCATGGGTTTCAAGCAGTTTATCTGAACGTTCCCCCCAAAAAATATGTTCACTTTTTTTTGGTCCATTTATACACATACTTGTCTTTCTTTTGTATTATTTCATGTATCATAGTCACTTTTTTTAATACTGTACTTTATAAGCACCAGACCTTATTCTTATATTTTGTACTCGCCACAAAAGAATGTGAAATAGAAACTACTGTAGGAGGGCATTAAGGGGCCACTGTAGATTAGAATTGTATTGGGATTATATTTGTTGATTGCCCGAATTAATGTTCATTGCATGATATTAGAGATGGTTACTTTTACTTAATAGCTAATATTGCTTGATCTGAGATGTGTATTCAAAGAGATGCTTTGATTTTGATGTCCACCGAGTCGAAAATTGTGACACATGTGGAAAAGCATCATGTTCTGTTTTCCATACAGATATCATGTCTAGTTTTTGTCTTGGAATAGAAATGTTTGTAAATCAAGATCTGTATTACACCATTGAAATGTATTTTTCTGAAGATGTAACAATTTCACACACTTTCAATGTAATCAGTTATTCAGCTAAAATTAATGCAAACAAGTTGTAAACTATAGTGATTTTAAACTGTTTGAAAAAAAAAATCTTGCTAGGATCATAAAGCCCTCTCAATTTTGTAGATATCCACTATCCAGTATAAACTCCCTCCAAAATAAAAACGAATAAAATATGCTGTATGTTATTGTGTAAATTTACTTGAAAACCAACAAATGCTGGGATGGCACCCTACCACGGCAAAGACTAATTGACTATTTGGCAAGGCCACCATCTAAGCTGGATAGCTCAGATGGAAAGAGCGCTGGCCGCTGGTACGCAAAACCAGAGGTCTCGGGTTCAAGTCCCATTTCAGTCCAAGTTTTCCTTGCCATTTTTCAAAACAAGTTTGAGTTGTAAGATCGACTGAACAGTTCTGTGAATCTATGAACATAAAAAAGTTCATCTGTTAGTGTTACACTGTCACTGTATATTACCCCTATAAGAAAGGTAATCTAATAAATATTCCAGCCCAAAAAGTATCAAATCTCTTTATTTCTTTTTTGGCAAAAAAAAATAACCTCATCAAGTAAAAGCTCAACAGAAACACCACCTTTCAGAATATTAATCCTTCAGCCCCAAAATCTAAAATGAGCAGGAAAGACTACCACCGAACATATAAAAGTTGTATACAATTTCCTGTTTAAAAATAAAAAAGAAACGGTCTGAAAATCTATTCTGAACAAATAACCCTGCTACCAAAGTAAAGACAGCTGACATTTAGGGAGACGCCTCTTGTAGAGATACTAGCTCAGGTGGTAGAGCACTTGTCAGTCAACCCAAAAGTCCACTGTTCAAGTCCCCAACGAGTCAAACTTGGTTTGCTCAATCTAATAACTCCAAACACCCCCAAAAAATCCTTCAGAAATTAACTCAAAACTACAGCAGTTTTGACAGCCTAATTTCTTTTTACCCTAACGCTTTGCACCTCCTGCACAGGACACACACTGTATACCCCAATTTACCACAGTGGCAGTGCCCTCAGGGGTGCAGGCTCACATACCACAGGATACCACAAAAATCAGGCTGTGGTACGTCGTGGTGTATGGCCCTTATCCTCCCACAGGAAAAACCATGTGTGGTAAATTGTGGTTTCAATGCTGGTTAGGGTGAAACAAATTTTGAAACCTTCAATTGGTTGTACTCCGTCGTTTGGCAATTTCCTCCTTGGCGTCGTCCAGAATCTTGTTGGCGCCGTTCTGGAGCATCGCCGTGGCAACTGCCTTGCCCAGATCTTCAGCTGCTTGCAGGGCATTGTGGGATACATTTGGCGCAATGACAGAAGCGTACAGTTGGAAACTATCATCTTCGCCAGACGGTTCCTTCGGGGGGAAAAATAGTAAGAAAGAAACTATTATACATGTATTATCAAATGGCCGATATAAATAAAAAACTTACCGTAATCTACTTTGTGTGATCCCATAACTGTTTAAGCCTGGGCCCAATTTAAGCACGAAAATTTGCTAAGCAAGACATTTCTTCTCTGGTTCAACCATTCCAACAAGATGAAAACCATATTTCACTTGATGCTTGTACTTGAATTTTATTCTGATATTGGTGGCTTCAAATGAAATACAACTAGAACTTCATCTGGCAACCTGATTATTTGGAGGACGATTTTGATCAAGCAGCTCTATGAAATTGGCCCCCCGGGTTTACAACAAATTGTTGTTTGCATCTGCACTAGCAACGGGCATGCAACTCTTGAATTGTAAAAAAGAAGAGGAAAATGTCCGAATGAAACTGCGAGTGCAAAGCACGAAGCCCTTACGGCGTGGGGTTTGGATTCTAGATGCTCTGTGGTGCATTCTGAGCAGTTTTTGACCCCATGACTTTAAGCTGAGTGACATTTTTTAACCTTTTTCAAGGCATACACCCAGAAAATTGAATTTTTGTTTACACAAAATGAAAAGTAAACATCAAAGTTTTTAACCTGATATCAGCATATGTTTTAAATAATAGTTAGGGGAGAAGAAATATCCATTTAAAAAATATATATACATGTATTTAAAAAAAAAATTTTTTTTACAGATTTTATTTTTTTTACGGCCCAATTTAAAAAAACGCAGAAATCCGTGGATCCGCAGAAAAGTTGCATGCCTGTAGAAAGCAGGCTAGGAGTCGCGGGTTCGAATCCCACCCGAGCTGCCAGAATTTCTTTTTCCATCAAGCATCGGGCAAAGCACTGAGGCATTCAGTGCTTATTACATCAAGCAAGGCAAATGCTCATTGAATTAAATTCTCCTCGACGCAAACATTGCTATACAATATTCAAATCCACCACCCGACCTCGACCGGCTCGGTGGTCAAGTGGTTAAGACGTCTGCACTAGAAAGCAGGAGTCACGGGTTCGAATCCGGTCCGAGGTGCCTGAAATTTTGTCATCAGCCATTGGCAAAAGCAATGGGCATTCAGTGTTTATCACTTTGAGCACAGCAAACCCTCATTGAATTACATTCTCCTCAACGCATGTCATACCGTATCTATGACCAAATGAGATGCAACAATACCCACTATAAGTTATTGGTAAACATTGGTCGCGCAATCAGTCACTAGATCATGAGTTATGACAGGTTTGCTGAAATCAATTGCAGGATGCCTACAGCCGGTTGACTCTCGGTATATCCCTACCCTAGCCTGGAGGGCATCTGACGGTAGATCAACAGACAGCTTCTCTAGATCGTGAGTTACGACGGGTTTGCTGAAATCAATTGCAGGATGCCTACAGCCGGATGACTCTCGGTATATCCCTACCTTAGCCTGAAGGGCATCTGACAGTAGATCAACAGACTGCTTCTCTAGATCGTGAGTTACGACGAGTTTGCTGAAATCAATTACAGGATGCCTACAGCCGGATGACTCTCAGTATATCCCTACCTTAGCCTGGAGGGCATCTGACGGTAGATCAACAGACTGCTTCTCCTCCACACACTCCCTGCCGTCCAGACTCAGTGCGTTTCCAATCAGGGTGAGCTGCAAATGATAACAGCGGGAGTTGGTGCTCAATTTGTCAAGACAATTCCCCCTTGATACGTTGCCTCTGAGGCAGCTCTAGCCAAGGGGTGGAGTTCACAAAGCCTTACGGTGCATCGTAACTAAGGCCTATTGGGCCAGGCATAATGGGCGGGGCCAAATGGGCGGGGCCTAATGGATGGGATCTAATAGGCAAACAAAATGGACGGGGCCTAATGGGCGGGGCCTAATGGATGGGATCTAATAGGCAAACAAAATGGGTGGGGCCTAATGGGCGGGGCCTAATGGATGGGATCTAATAGGCAAACAATATGGGTGGGGCCTAATGGGCGGGGCCTAATGGATGGGATCTAATAGGCAAACAAAATGGGTGGGGCCTAATGGGCGGGGCCTAATGGATGGGATCTAATAGGCAAACAAAATGGGTGGGGCCTAATGGGCGGGGCCTAATGGATGGGATCAAATAGGCAAACAAAATGGGTGGGGCCAAATGGGCGGGGCCTAATGGATGGGATCTAATAGGCAAACAAAATGGGTGGGGCCTAATGGGCGGGGCCTAATGGATGGGATCTAATAGGCAAACAAAATGGGTGGGGCCTAATGGGCGGGGACCTCATGGGTGGAGCCTGACAGGTGGGGTCTAATGGCCGCATCCTGATGTGCAAAGCCCGGTGGAGGCCTAATGGGCGGGGCCTGATGGGTGGGACCTAATGGGCAGGGCTGAATTGGAAGAGCCTGACGGGCGGAGTCTAATGGGCAGGGCCAAACCAAAATCAGCCCATTGCTTGTCCCGCGCACCTTGCCATCTTCCATGTGGGTCGCCACGCCTATGGGGGCGCTGCAGCCCCCCTGCAGGGTGCGTAGCACCATGCGCTCGCAGATGCAGCTCAGGAGGGTGGCCGGGTCGTGGAGGCGGGACAGGAGCTGGACCAGCTTGCGATTGGCAGCCAGGCACTCCACTGCCTTGGCGCCCTGGCACGGCGAATACAGAGAGAGGTCGGCCGGAATAATCTGCCAACAAACAAAAAAAGGAGGTTTTGAAAATTTCCGACAAATTCCAATTTTTAATCGGACAAGGTAAAATGGAAAACTGACGGAAATTTCGGAATAATTTTGAAAAAAAAAATGTAAAGAAAAAACGACTCTTTCACTCCATGTCACTTCTTTCGTGTCTGTCTGTCTGTCTGCCAGCCTGTCTGCCTGTCAGTCTGCCTGCCTGCCTGTCTGTCTGTCTATCTGTCTGTCTGTCTGTCTGTCTGCCAGTCTGCCTGCCTGTCTGTCTATCTGTCTGTCTGCCTGCCTGCCTGTCTGTCTGTCTGCCTGCCTGCCTGTCTGCCAGCCTGCCTACCTGCCTGTCTGTCTATCTGTCTGTCTGCCTGTCTGCCTGTCTCTCTGTCTGTCTGTCTGCCTGTCTGTCTGTCCCTGTTCTGATACATGTTTCTCTCTCTAAGATAGAAACCTTTCTAACTGGCAAAGACTAGTTGACTATTAGGGAAGGCCACCATCTAAGGGCTGGGTAGCTTAGATGGAAGAGTGCTGATACACCAAACCAGACGTCTCGGGTTCAAATCCGTGGTCCAGTCAAAGTTTTCATCGCCAATTTTTCAGTGTGTAACAATTTTTTTGTGTGTAAAGTGTGCCCAAGGGGTGGATTCCACAAAGCCTGACGATGCATCGTAACTCAACGTACGATGGATAACCCATTGCAAGTTAGTGATAGGCAGTATGGATTTTGCGTCATCGTCTTGCGAATGATAATAGGTTACGACAGGTTTGTTGAAATTTACTGCAGGGTGGATGTCACAAAGCCTGACAATGCATCGCAACTCAACTTACGATGGATAACCCATCGTACGTCGTGATACGCCGTATGGTTTCTGTGCGTCGCTCATCGACTTGCGATTGATCGTAAGCTACGATGAGTTTGTTGAAATCTACTGCAGGGCCAGGGTGGATTTCACAAAGCCTGACGATGCATCGCAACTCAACTTATGATGGATAACCCATCATACGTTGTGATAGGCCGTATGGTTTCTGCGCGTCGCTCATCGTCTTGCGATTGATCGTAAGTTACGATGGGTTTGTTGAAATCTACTGCAGGGCCAGGGTGGATTTCACAAAGCCTTACGATGCATCGCAACTCAACGTACGATGGATAACCCATCGTACGTCGTGATACGCCGTATGGTTTCTGCGCGTCGCTCATCGTCTTGCGATTGATCGTAAGTTACGATGGGTTTGGTGAAATCGATTGCTGCAGTGTTCGGTACCTGGCTGATGCGATGTTCCCAGCCCATTCTGTGCATGCCGGCGGCGGCCAGGATGAGGCACGAATAGTCGCCACTCTCGTCCAGCTTGCGCAACCTCGTGTTCAGATTTCCCCGCTGAGGCAAACACTTGGGTCAAGGATGTTTTTTCAAAGTCTGGCGGGACGATCACCAAAGCGATGCAAAATCACAGTACCTCACCTCATGTATTTAATATTTAAAAATATTTAATGTAATAGAGCCATTTCTTCATTATTTTTTATCAAACTCAATGTATTTATTGTTTATAGCTCTTTAATAATATAGTGAATCTAAATCCATAACAGTTTTGTAAAAATAATTATAAGCCTTTTATATATTTTAATGTAATGTAATGTAACGTCTACTTGTTGTTACAGCTTACGCAATTCCGCTTTTTTGTGGGGAGCAAGCTGATTTAATAAACCATTTTATCTATCTATCTATCTAAAATGTGTTTGTGCTTACAGTCCGCTCACTCAAAGTTCAGCTTGACTTCGGAGACCTTAAATGTTATAGCCCGGCCTCTCTAGAGCCGTGTTGTGTTCACACTCACTTTTTTTTTACCAAAACCTTGGGTAACATTCCAATGGGTAATTCTTACCGCCGTCCACACTGGGATTATCAACGAGGGTAGATAAAACGTAACCGACATACTAATAAAATACAAATGCGAATACAAACGCATGAGATGTCGCGTCCACACTGGACGTCTTGACTCGGTTAAACTGGCCTGGTCCATTTAACCGGGAAGTATGAAAATTTATTAAATTTGTTAATATTTTAGTGGGCTTGACGTTTCGATCCTAGCAGGAGCTTTCTCAAAGGCAGAGTGACAAGGACAAAACAGATACATGTACACGAAGGAAGGAGGAAGAGAGTGAATAGGACACGGATGAGAAACAAAAAGGACAAAGAGGAAAGCTGGTTAAAAATGTATTTAAAAAGTTAAATAACCCATTCGAGCCAGGCAAGTTACCTGGGAGGAAAACTTTAGTCCGCACTGAACTTAAAATGGTCAAGTTACCCATTGGCTCGGTTAGTTTCCCCCCAAAATAAAGTCCAGTGCGGACAGGGCTGAACTTTGTCTTAATGTAGTGGCCATTTGAGAGCGAGAACAAAAAGAAGGATACAATATCTCGAAATTCTAAGTGCGGAAACTTCCTCTTCAGTTGAGCTATGCGTCTCACTGAACTGGTACCAACATAGCTGTAGACAGAGAACAACAAAAATACATGTATTTAGTCACATGCGTGTTGCCGCAGTCACTCGTCAGAAGTACTACAGGAAACTTTTAGCTGTGCAACTTATAAAAGCGCGTAAAAGAAAGAATGGCTACTTCGCTAGGAGGAAATTAAAATGGAGCTAATTTAGTCCGCTGGTTTACTATACGCGCCAAAAGAAAAATAAAGGTGAAAATAGATCGCGGCGGGCTTTCGCCTAAAGCTAAATATTTACCCTTGCTGCAGCAGTCACCGTGGCTTTCCTATTGGCTGTATACTACTGCCAAACTGGTCGACCACAGTGACCGTGCAGCTGGATATAGGCTGGTGTGCTTGCTGGAGAGGTGGCTTGAAGGGGCTGCCTTGGTGTGGCCTCGACCGTGTCTCGATGTGAAAAGCAAGGTGGAGCAATTGTGCAGCCACCTTTGATTAAGGCCAGCCCCTGGTGTTAAGCAATAACCTAACTAAAATAGTGCATGCCGACTTGGCTCGCACAAAAGGGCACAGAACACAAAAGAAAAGCACTCGGGGAGAAACCAGAACATATAAAGGACTACTACAAACTGCAGGGTGGATTCATGACTGTGCACCGTCCCATTGAATAATATCGGTGAGATGAAACAACTGCGGCAACAGAAGACGCGATTCCTGATTCGGACATTCGGGATCGGTTTTTGACGCGCCACTGTGCCCGTAGTTTTTCAAAAGAAGTCGTTATGAATAGGTCGAGAACAACGCTTTTTTCTTGAGTTGGGTGTGTCAAAATCCTTGTTATCGCCAGAGTCTCGTAATGTGTGTGCTCCTAATATTCACAAATCTTTCCCCATACAAGTGTGCACATATTGAGCATGAAAATATAACCGAGCTGTTATTATAACCGTTGATGCATTCTCATGTATGCTCTACAGTATACTCTGATGTTGGCCAATCAGAGTAAAGAGTGCTCATGAATATGCATCACTTCAGCCGGAATGACCTCCAGGAAGAATGCCGTTGCCGGGCGAATATATGTACACGTTTTCCTTTCCTGTCTTTGTTGGGTGCTATGAAAACCACTGTGCACTTTTCATTGCCGGGTGTGTGACTTACTCCAACCTAATTTAAAACTGCCAACAAGAACCACAGCGTAAAAATGGTCAGACCAATACTTTTGACTTTAAAAATGTACCAATGGGAACCAGGAGCAGCTGATTCAAGGCTTTACCTGCCTGGTAGAAGCGTTTCCAAAGTTTTCCCAGAATGCTTTGGACTCAGCACCAATGCATCGTGGGGATCATCTCGTCTACACAGGAAAAAAAAAATAAGAAACAAGAATTGTACAAAAAATGACATTTGGAATTCAGGAAAAAAAAATTCCCGTCGTCTCTGTAACTTTTACCGAAAAAAAGTCTAGGGGTGGATTTCACAATGCCTTACGTAACTCAACCAACGACGGATAACCCATCGTGAGTTGCGATAGGCCGTATGGTTTCTGTGCATCGCTCAACATCTTGCGGTTGGTCGTAAGTTGTACGATGGTTTGGATGAAATCGACCATAGTGCGGACAGGGCTTAACCCAAATTATTTTTCACACATTTAAATATCAATGGGAATTTTTCTATCTATAGGGCATTCATGATGTCCAAAAATGCGACTCAACCCATTTCAATTGAGTTTATAACTCTAATTGACTAGTTGACTAATTGACTAATTGACTAATTGACTAATTGACTAATTGACTAACGGTAATTGACTAATTGACTAAATGACTAATTGACTAATTGACTAATTGACTAATTGACTAATTGACTAATTGACTAATTGACTAATTGAGTAAAATGACTAATTGACTAATTGACTAATTGGCATGCATAATTAACTGTGGGACTTTGAACTGGAATGGGGTGAGAATGGCTCTTTCGTGTTGCGTACTTGCAGACTGTGGTGATGACCATGCCGTCGGGCAAGGCCGAGGGCAGGTCCTTCAGCGAGTGGACGATCATGTCCACCCTGCCCGCCGCCAACTCCTTCTCCAGCTCCTTGGTAAACAGGCTGGTGATCCCGATGCTGGACAGCGGCTTGTCCTGAATGGTGTCTCCAATCGTTTCCATGGTAACTGAAGTGTAAAATTAGTAGAAATGTCGAGTAGAAATGACTAGTACAACCTGTCTCCAACCACTGCGGTCCTGAGCAGAGTTGACAATATCATTTGGTTGTAAGCATCCCTTCATAGTCTCCCATTAGTTGTGTATATACTGCAAGTACAGTGTCCTGGGCCTTCCTGGTTTCCTTTATCCATGTGGTGGAATGTAAAGCGCATACGGCCGTCTACAAGCTGTCTCCAACCACTGCGGTCTTGAGCAGAGTTGATAATATCATTTGGTTGTAAGCATCCCTTCATAGTCTCCCATTAGTTGTGTATATAATGCAAGTACAGTGTCCTGGGCCTTCCTGGTTTTCCCTTTTTTCCATGACGATGTGGTGGAATGTAAAGCGCATACTGCCGTATAAATTCGCCATCAGTCAAGCGTAGGACATGGCCAAGGAATCTCAGCTGCCCGGTTCAGACCCGGCCGATTAATTAGCGGAGTTTAGTTGTACCAGTCAGGATGTATTTGGGTTCCTGACAACTCATTGATGTTTTACATTGTGGTAGCAAACACAACATTTTTATCTTGTCCTCCATATCCTTAGCGGTTGCTTACCAACTTCAAATTTCTGGTCTGGATACAAGGCCTGCAAGTTCTCTATAACTGAATTGGTCTGTATGAGAGCAAGCTACAAAGTGAAAAGAAAAGAGAGAGAGAGAAAAAAATGAGGTCAACTTTTGGCCCAGTTGGACCTTTGGAGACACATCCTCAATCTTACAAAATTTTACAATTAGAACACTATGCCAAAAATGCCTTCAAATTCAATGTCTGTGGAGGGGTGACCACAACCTGAATGGCTGAATCCTTCAAAATCCTCCACAAATCCTGCAAAATCCTTCATCAATCCTCCACAAATCCTGCAAAATCCTCTATCAATCTTCCACAAATTATTGCTAAATCCTCTATGATCAATCTTCCACAAATCCTGCAAAATCCTGCATCAACCCTCCACAAATTATTGCTAAATCCTCTATCAATCTTCCACAAATCCTGCAAAATCCTCCCATCAATCCTCCACAAAACCTGCAAAAATCCTCCATCAAATTGTTTTTTAGAGTCAAACAAATGAAGGAAAAACTAACTGGGAACCTCTAGACAATTTCGAAAAATGGCAAAGAACTTTGGCTGGACCGGTTCAGTCAAACTTTTCTTTGCCATTCTTTGAAATCCATTTTTTTAGGGGGAAATTTTTGCATTTTCAAGCAGACATCCAGGCAAAACCACTCAGCATACCCTCTGCTAGCTACACACCGGGCAGGGCATGCCACACCCTCGTTGAATTTCGACATTCTAGCCGAGAAGCAGGTCACAAATGGACTGATTTACATACATATGTATGAATCCGTGAACTTTCGACAAACTCCTCACTGAATGTAACTCGGCCATTGTGGAATTAGCGCCTTTTCCCCCTCCATTGATGGTTCGTTTGTCAATAACTTTTTTTTCCTTTTCATCAAAGATCTGGGGGCTGTAACGGACAAAGGCAGCCGTTTTGAATAGAATTCCTCTTTCAATGGTGGTCTTTTGCAAAAAAAAAAAAAAAACGCCAGCCAGTTTTTATTGCTTTTTTTACTTTTAGCCTGGGGAACACCATTATCAGGAATGAGTTGGCAAGATTTAGGCTGGAATACTTGCTCATCTGAGACCTGGGGCAGAAAATTTCAGTGGCTAATGGCAGGAATGACAGAAAAATTAACCAACTAGTCAACTAATATAGACCAACCGTACCAACCAACCAACAACCCAACAAACCAACTAATCAACCAACCACCCAAACAACTAACCACCCAATGAACCAACTAACCAACCAACCACCCAATGAACCAACTAACCAACCAAACAACTAACCAACCAACCACCCAATGAACCAACTAACCAACCAACCACTCAATGAACCAACTAATCAACCAACCACCCAATGAACCAACTAACCAACCAACCACCCAATGAACCAACTAAACAACCAAACAACTAACCAACCAACCACCCAATGAACCAACTAACCAACCAACCACTCAATGAACCAACTAACCAACCAAACTAACCAACCAACCACCCAATGAACCAACTAACCAACCAACCACCCAATCAACCAACTAACCAACCAAACAACTAAACAACCAACTACCCAATGAACCAACTAACCAACCAAACAACTAACCAACCAACCAACCCAATCGACCAACTAACCAACCAATCAACCAACCAACCAACCACCCAATCAACCAACTAACCAACCAAACAACTAACCAACCAACCACTCAACAAACAAATCAACCAAATTAATAGAATAACAATAACAATAATTTGTGAATGTGAAGGTCCACAACTATAATGGAATGGATATAGCTCCGATGGAAGAGCCCTTCAGATAATCAGCATTTTAGGCCAAAGTCCACATCTGGTCAAATTTTGACTTTTTAATATTTTTTTATGAAGTAATTCGCAATGTTGTTGCAAACTAGTTACTGACTGAAAATTACCAAAATGTAAATCTTAAAAGTGTTGAGGGTCCTGGCAGTTAGATGAAGGAGAAACATGATTACTGGTCGAAACATCGAGTTACCACTCAGGTTCTTTTCAGAACCACACCTCTTCTTTAAGAGACCTTATACATGGTGTCACCGCAAACCTTCCTATATTGATAAACCTCTTCTACGATCGAAACGTCACACACTCTAAATTGTTGAGAAAACCTTTTTATTTTAAATAAATATTTATTCAATTTTACATTATAATTATATGAGTGCCCGACATTTCAATCCTAGCAGGATCAGAGATTGGGGATTTGCATTTGGGTTATTTTAGTCAGTAAGCAGTCAGTAAGTGAATAACTAGGGAAGCCATTCAAGAATTCGCTTTAAAAAAAAAGCGAACTCCTTCTTCTTAAAGTTTAATGATTTAATTTGTTCTCAAGCAGCTCCAACTGTATAGAAAATGCAATCCAGGTCTATTTCCAAGGGTCCCGTGCATTCTGCACAGCCCTGAATATTCAATATTATTATTAGCAATATTATTTGTGACCCGGCACAGCATAATGAGGAATAACCCCCACTTATGAGATTTTGAGATTTGCCAATGATGTAAAAGAGTATACCATTAGCTTTCAAATGATATCAAAATAATATAATACGCAGTGGCTGTTGTTACGGCAGTCGTCCGTGTGGTTCCCTGACTTCACAGTATTTGTCAGGATGTTTAGCTCTTGGAACCAGACTATTAGCTAATAGACTGGTTCAACCAGCCTGCAATGCTGACGAAATACAATCAAGTCAGGGAACCACACGGACGACTGCCGTAACAACAGCCACTGCGAATAATATAATATATCCTCTCTAATACTTAATTTGTCCAAACATATATGTTTTTATCTTTATTTTTAATAGAATTGTGAAGATACTTTAGCTTCAGGCGTCGTTTACTCGAAAAGTGTTTTGGTGGGATATTCCTCATGTCGTTGTGCCGGGTCACATTTATTAATTTTAATGACAATAACAAAACAATGTAAACAAAACAAATCATGAACATGATGATGATCACGCAGCAAGAAGTTCGTTCAACGCTTACCTCGCTTTTCCTTGACCCCACTCGAATCACCTCGGGTATTTCTCCTGCTACTTCTGCGGCCATGGTGTTTGCTAACTGTGGGTTTTTTTTCAGACTCTAGAACAACCAAAAATGTCGAGAAATCTCTTGCTAGCACGGGTCACACTCACAGTCCCAACACGTCCACTCCCACTTGCAATGCAATAGCATATGGAAGCAGTACTGCATTATTTTGAAGCTTGTGCCTCAACACATGGCACGACCCTTCGATCAACCTCGTCTCCTAAGTGAACGACCCAACAAAATGCGACCAGCACCGTGGATGCCGCATCCAGCCAGCCAGGGGGGTAACGTATGTTGTCGCGATCCTCTGCCGAGTATGAATATTCATCAAGTATGACGTCACTGCACAACGATCCGGATACGACCGATCCGTATCCGCACCACTGTGAAGAGACGGCGCGCGTCTCAGCGGAGAATAACTGGCTGCAATGTCTACGGTAGAAGTTAAGTTGTGTCGCGACACTGTGAGGAGATGGCGCGCGTCTCAGCTGAGTAAAAATGGCTGCAATGTCTAAGGTATAAGTTAAGTTGTGTCGCGACACTGTGAAGAGATGGCGCGCGTCTCAGCAGAGAATAACTTGCTGCGATGTCTACGGTATAAGTTAAGTTGTGTCGCGACACTGTGAAGAGATGGCGCGCGTCTCAGCGGAGAATAACTGGCTGCGATGTCTACGGTAGAAGTTAAGTTGTGTCGCGACACTGTGGAGAGACGGCGCGCGTCTCAGCAGAGAATAAATGGCTGCAATGTCTACAGTATAAGTTAATTTGTGTCGCAAAACTGTGAAGAGATGGCGCACGTCTCAGCAGAGAATAACTGGCTGCAATGTCTACAGGATAAGTTAATTTGTGTCGCAACACTGTGAAGAGATGGCGCGCGTCTCAGCAGAGAATAACTGGCTGCAATGTCTACAGGATAAGTTAATTTGTGTCGCAACACTGTGAAGAGATGGCGCGCGTCTCAGCAGAGAATAACTGGCTGCAATGTCTACAGGATAAGTTAATTTGTGTCGCAACACTGTGAAGAGATGGCGCGCGTCTCAGCAGAGAATAACTGGCTGCAATGTCTACGGTATAAGTTAAGTTGTGTCGCGACACTGTGAAGAGACGGCGCACGTCTCAGCAGAGTATAACTGCAAAATGTACGTGAACCGGTGTACCAGAGTACGGCTGCACACTGCTAGTAATAGTAGTAGTATGGTACAGTGTATTATTCTATACTATTGTCAGTGGTGCGGATTCGGAGAAGTTCGGATGCGGATCGTTGTGCAGTGACGTCATACCATTGTTCATACTCGGCAGAGGATCGCGACAACATACGGTACCATCCAGGGGCCTGTGCAACAACGTGAAGCCAGAGACAGAGAACGAGTTTGTGAATATCATTAATTTCATGGAGAGCGCCCTCTGTTGGCCCAGAGCCGCAATTCGTCGACGGATACGTGGCCGAAGCCAGCGCCGCCTATCCAAGTCTCCAAGATCCGACCTTTAAATTCTTCATTTTTGCGAAGTTCTTCTCAGAAATTATCAACCATGGTAAGAGATTCTTTTGTTTTTTGGATAATCGAACAGAAATTGTGCAGCCGTTTGGCTTTATCTGTCGTATTTATTAAGATATTCGGTATGTATGTTACGAAGCACCTGTCATCATCACTACTTTCTTTACCCTACAGAAAGTCAATATAAAGTCCGTCTATTTCCGACATGGAAGTTGGTGATTTTTTTTCTTTTTTAAGAAAACGACCAACACTTGCGAGGTGCGGACATTTGAAGAACAAAGACCAAACGTGCTTCTCCCAGAATCTGAAATTACTTCCACCAATCTAAGTTTAAATCGTTATCTAAAAATGATTAATTCATTTGCTTAAATTATGGCATATTTTGGCTGCCCTGGCCGCCCCCTACCTTGCCCACTCACTTAGTTAGTACTGACTTGTTGGTCACTTCTCACTAGATTAAATGACATAATTTATTGAATTTTGTGCTAATTTGTGTTGTCTACCAATTTGTTCTGTTAATTTTTATTGTCAGTATTCAAATCTGGTCCAACACAACAGTTTAACTTGAACTTGGAGATTTACCAGTTTGTGTTATATTAAATGACGCAGTGGCTGTTGTTACGGCAGTCGTCCGTGTGGTTCCCTGACTTCACAGTATTTGTCAGGATGTTTAGCTCTTGGAACCAGACTATCAGCTAATAGACTGGTTCAACCAGCCTGCAATGCTGAAGAAATACAATCAAGTCAGGGAACCACACGGACGACTGCCGTAACAACAGCCACTGCGTTTAAAAATGGCACTGTATATTTTGCCGGCACAGGAATTCTTCTTGCAAACACTATTTTGCCATTCTCTTAGTCTTAGTCTTACTCTGATTGGCCAATTTTCATTATGTCATGCCGACCTTCTGCAGTTCTGGCTCTAAAACAGTGGATGCAGCTTTTTCAATGCAAATCAAACCAAGTTCCCAGTCAGTTTTTCATTGATTTGTTTTGACTTTCATCATCAGAATCCATTGTAATGGAATTGGATATTTATTGATATCTGTGACCTCTAGACTCTAGCACCCTAGTTGTTTGTTGATGATTTGGTGTCAACGGTGTAATGATTGTAAACACACCAGCCTGTCCAATAGGCAAATGGCCGACGCCCTTTGACCTTCTGGGAGACTGGTGGGGAATGCTGGGAAGGATAAGGCATGACGGCTGACATCATCAATTAAATATTGACCCACAATTATTGGGTCCCGTGTTTCACCACACTAAAACGTCCTTAAATCTCTCGTCTCCTGAGCTGAACTCCATACTGACAAGGAAAAACGTTGCAATGGTCTTTCTTCTGGTCAGGGGTGGATTTCACAAAGCCTTAACGATGCATCGCAACTCGACTTACGATGGACAACCCATCGTAAGTTGTGTTAGGCCGTAATCGCAGGACTCGAATTTCGGAATTTTTTTTTACAAGACCTGTGCCATAAATAAGGGGGGGAAAAAACACTTTTTACATGCAATGAAAGGAATACCATGAGAAAATGGTGTTTGACTTGTATAGGTAAAAGTCAAAGTTGTATTTGAGTGCCATTTTCTTCATGGTGCAAAAAAAAAAATCACTAGACAGCCGGTCGAGTGAAGTCACACTCAGCACTAGACCGACGCTGCAATCGCTAGACTCGGTCCACGATCTAGTGGGATATTTCGAGCCCTGGTAATAGGCTCATCGTATTGTGATTCATCGTAAGTCACGACGAGTTCTGTGCCATCGACCTGCAGGTGCTCCTCGCAGCGGCCATCTGCACCAAGAGCGGCAAGGCCCTCGTCTCCCGTCAGTTCGTGGAGATGTCGCGGGCCCGCATCGAGGGACTGCTGGCCGCCTTCCCCAAGCTGATGAACACGGGCAAGCAGCACACCTTCGTGGAGACGGAGAGCGTCCGCTACGTCTACCAGCCCCTGGAGAAGCTCTACATGCTTCTCATCACCACCAAGACCAGCAACATCCTGGAGGATCTGGAGACGCTCAGGTTATTCTCCAGAGTGGTGAGTAGCGACGACCGGGGAGGCATGCTGGAAGGCGGTTCCTCTCAACAGATGTGCTGCCTGAAGAAAACCACCAACAGAGAATGAAGGCCTATGTCAAAAGAGTCGGAGAGAGGCTTAGAAAGAGTCAGAGAGAGACAGAAACAGTGAGACAGAGAGAGAAAAACCGACAGAGAGAAAGAAAGAGACGGAGAAAGATCGAGAGAGAAAGATGAAGAGATACGGAGACAGAGAAAGACAGACAGAGAGAAAAAGAGAGAGAGGGGCTAGACCTGTTTTTCACTCAATAGATATGAGTAGGCTAGTTGACTATTTGTGACCCGGCACAGCGACATGAGGAATATCCCACCAAAACACTTTTCGAGTAAACAACGCCTGAAGTCAAAGTATCTTCTCAATTCGATAAAAAAAAAATCTTTCTTTTTTTTAATTTTCGGAAAGTTAATGTATTGGAGGATATTGTGTCCAAAGGATTTTTCCGAAATCCGTCTCTAAATGTTGAAAAAAAAAACGAGGATTTCGGGGGAGTATTTGTGTACTGTTTTCATGAAAATGTAAAGTTCCTGCCTTTTTGAATGGCCGCTTTCGAGGAGTTAGAATGGTGCTGCTATATTGTGTCTGGTACCAAATGAACGAGCGAAGTCCCCTTGTACTATTTACAACAAAGTTCACACGGAAATAATTTTGATACCATTTGAAAGCTAATGGTATACTCTTTCACATCATTAGAAAATCTCAAAATCTCAAAAGTGGGGGTTATTCCTCATTATGCTGTGCCGGGTCACATTTGGTAAGGCCACCATCTAAGGGCTGGATAGCTTTTAGATGGTAAAGAGCGCTATTACGCAAAACAGGATGTGTCATGACGAAAGCCACACGGATGTCTGATTGTGCCAGGTTTGATTTGCTTTTACACATAGATTTACTTCACGGGTATTCATTGTGAAGAAAGTTTTGAAAATATGGCAAAGAAAACTTTGACTGGACTGGGATTTGAACCCCAGACCCCTGGTTTTGCATACCAGAGCTCTTCCCATCTAAGCTATCTTAGATTGTGGCCTCCCAAATAGTCAACTAGTCTTTGCCGGGGTCAGGGTGCCAGTCGCAAAACTTGAGGTCTCAGGTTCAAATCCCCGGTCCAGTCAAAGTTTCTTTGCCATTTTGTTCTTTCAATGTGAACCGTTTTTCCCTCGTTCAGATCCCCGAGTACTGCCGGGCCATGGAGGAGTCTGAGATACTGGACCACTCCTTTGAGCTGATCTTCGCCTTTGACGAGATCGTAGCCCTGGGCTACCGGGAGAACGTCAACCTGGCCCAGATCCGGACCTTCACCGAGATGGACTCCCACGAGGAGAAGGTGTTCCAAGCCGTCAGACAGGTGGGCATGCAAAAAAAGTCTGTCCCTTCCCCCCCCCTCCCCTCAGGGTTTTCCCCTCAGCGCTTAATCCTAACCCCCTACTAAAGGCGGCCTTTCCTCTCACTTTTTTCTAATGACCACCTCGAATGTTTTTCTCCAAAACCTGCCACCTCAGGTGAACCCCGAAGTGGCATTCTTTTAGAAAAACACCTGAATCATGCTTGGACATCACTTGTGCGAAAAAACATTTGCATGAATTTTACAATTTAATAATGAAACACCCCCCTCCCTCCCTCCCTCCCTCCCTCCCTCCCTCCCTCCCTCCCTCCCTCCCTCCCTCCCTCCCTCCCTCCCTCCCTCCCTCCCTCCCTCCCTCCCTCCCTCCCTCCCTCCCTCCCTCCCTCCCTCCCTCCCTCCCTCCCTCCCCCTCCCTCCCTCCCCCCTCCCTCCCTCCCTCCCTCCCTCCCTCCCTCCCTCCCTCCCTCCCTCCCTCCCTCCCTCCCTCCCTCCTTCCCTCCCTCCCTCCCTCCCTCCCTCCCTCAAACCCAGGAACGTGAGGCTAAGCAGGAGAACTTTCTCTATCATCCTCATTGCCACTGCTTTCTACTCAGTTTTGCACAACAAAAAGTGCAAACGAGGCCTCGTACAGTGGATGATAACCGTTTCTCTATCCCTCCCTCCCTCCCTCAGACCCAGGAGCGTGAGGCCAAGCAGGAGATGCAGCGGCGGGCCAAGGAGCTGCAGAGGAGCCGGCGCGAGGCGGAGAAGAGCGGCAGGCGCACCGGCGGCTTTGGCGGCGGCTTCGGCTCGTCGTCGCGCAGCGGCAACGACATGGCCCCCGTCGTGTCGGACCTGCCCGTCGAGAAACCGCGGACGTCGACCGCCCCGGCCAAGTGAGTCTCGTCCACTTCGCCCCTGTGCCGCTTTCAAATAATACCCTCTGTAATATCTACTAGTATTGTGATATACACAAATGTTGCAAACTGCTTACTGACTAAAAATTACCAAAATGCAAATCTCAAAATTTAGTGGGCCTGATGTTTCGATCCTAGCAGGACCTTTCTCAAAGGCAGAGGGACTTAATACAAAAGCTGTTGCAAACTGCCCACTGACTCAAATGACCTGCAATATTACAGAAATCTCAAAAGTTAGAGGGCCTGACGTATCGATCCTAGCAGGACCCTTCTCAAAGGCAGAGTGACAGGGACAAAACAGATACATGTACACAAAGAAAGGGGTAAGAGAGTGAATAGGACACGGATGAGAAACAAAGGACAAAGAGTAAAGCTGGTAGGGTGAGATCAAAGGGAAGGGCAAGGAGTAGGGTAGGGATTAGTGAGAAGAGGGGGAAAGATCAAAGAGAGAAGTGTGGATGAGTGAACACAAAAGAAGGATTATCAGAAAGCATGCATGGTGTTAGTCATTACCCTCCTGGATGTTGAGACCATGGGGTTGAATTAGTATTGTGAAACCACCTGGTCTCGTATCCTGACTTTGAGGCCGAGTGGCACGGGCAAAGCCATGAAACTTTTTTTCATTGCCTTTCCGTAACTTAGGCTGCATCCGAATATTATTAACTGTGGCTTGAACTAGCACGCAACCCTATGGGAACTGGCTGCAGCCGCTTGTTGACAACTTCCATAGACTCGTGTGTACTTTCAAGCCATAGCCAATGAATTTGGATGCTGCCATATAACCAACTAGTCTGGTACCCTGACTTCTAGGCTGACATTCACAGGCAAAGCCAATCAAATGACGTCCTCTGTAATAGCTGTCAGTACTATGTAACCACATTGTCTGGTACTCTGACTTCTAGGCTGACTTTAATGGGCAAAGCCAATCAAATGGTGTCCTCTGTAATATCAGATAAGGTTTATGTAACCACCTGGTCTGGTACCCTGACTTCTATGCTGACATTCACAGACGAAGCCAATCAAATGGCGTCCTCTGTGAAATCTATCGGTATTATGTAACCACCTGGTCCGGTACCCTGACTTCTAGGCCGAGCGGCACGGGCAAAGCCATGAAGTTGAGCAGCAAGAGCAAGGACGTGGACAGCTTTGTCAGCAAGCTGCGCACCGAGGGTCAAGACGTCATCTCCTCCTCCGCCAAAGCCAGACAGGCGGCCAGCATCGCCAAGACAACAACGCCGGCCAGCAAAACAGAAGTGTAAGTGCCATTCCCTGATTGCTAAGATAATTTGCAGTGAGGGCCGTGTTCCCTATGGCTTCCGTTGGCGAGTTGTGTAGCTCTTGAGGGCAGTTTGTGATTACGCGTGTAGCTTTTTTTACTAGCTACTGCCAAGGCACTGGAGCATGGCAAGGCTTGGCCAAGCTACCAGGGTGCTAGGTTGAGGCGGCTGACACCAGGTCAGACACTGATACAATGTGAAGGCTTAGACTCGGGCTTGGGCTTCTGTCACAGTTCTTTCAGCCGTTATATTGTCACGTGTCTAAAAAAAAGACAAGCATTTGGCTCCCAGTTTCTTGGCGAATACTCTGTGCCTCAAGGCAGGCTGAAGCCTAAATCTCTAGCATCCCATTTGCGTACTTTTATACACAAACACATGGCTTATAGGGTCAAATTCCACCGATGGACAGTTTCTCTTGTACTTGTCAAAGAAACCAACAATCGAATCACACAAAACATTCACTATTTCATACTTTATTGGTTTATCCATGAATGATGCAAACCAAATCCCTTTTCATCCCGCCCCTTGACAAGCCAACGGTATTTTTCGACGGGTTGCGCTCCCCTAACTCCGTGCCCTCAACCTTGTTCCCGCACAGTGTTCACATGCGCATTGAGGAGAAGATGACGCTGGCGGCCGGCCGGGAAGGAGGCCTGCAGGGCCTGGAGGTGCACGGCATGATCTCGCTCAAGATCAGCGAGAAGAACGAGCAGTTGGGCAGAATCAAGATAGGCATCGCAAACAACGACGACAAGGGCATTCAGCTGCAGGTGAGCCTTTTGGAAACCAACAACAGACAGTGTTCGCACTGGATTTTTTTTTTAACCGAGGTAACATTTGTTTAACCATAGGTAACATTCCAAACAGCCTTGATATTTATGCCAATTGTATGCATCGAACTGAAAGCGTGAGCACTGGAAAAAAAATTTTACCGAGATCCTAGGCAGGGCTCGACCTTAGCACTAGCCCGACGGTCATTGTCTATTAAAAACTGCCGCGGACTAGTAAAATGACCCACTTTGCTAGCCCGGCGGACTAGTAAAAAGTTGACAGTGGTGTGGCGGCAAAAAACAATGCAGACGGGGATGAGAAAGTAGAAACTAATAATTTGTTTGACTTGACCTAATAATCTTGTGTTAAATTCAATATTTAATATACAGGGCTAGTAAAACTTGCTGGTGGCTAGTAAAAAACTCAATTTACTAGCCTGGTGGGTTAGTTAAAAAAAAAAATCAACCGCGAGGCTTGCTAGGTAACATTCCTTGATATTTATTCAAATTGTATGCATCGAACTGAAAGCGTGGCCATTGGTACTAGATTTCTCTCCCCCTTCCTATTTTTTTTTAGTCATGTCATTCTGCCTTTAAGAAAGGTCTTGCTAGGATAGAAACGTCAGGCCATTCTGCCTTTAAGAAAGGTCTTGCTAGGATCGAAACATCAGGCCATTCTGCCTTTGAGAAAGGTCTTGCTAGGATCAAAACGTCAGGCCATTCTGCCTTTGAGAAAGGTCCTGCTAGGATCGAAACGTCAGGCCATTCTGCCTTTGAGAAAGGTCCTGCTAGGAATCGAAACGTCAGCCCCACTAAATTTTGAGATTGGAAAGTGTCGAAGCCTTGAGTGTCTCAAGGTTTGAGCGTCCCGTCCAGGCCTTCCTACTTCTTGATCTTCTTCAAATTGGTAAATTCCAGTAAGTTTTCCTTCTCATTTGTGTTTTATTTTCATTACACCCTTCTTCTTTCTTCTTGTTTCAGACGCATCCCAACGTGGACAAGAAACTCTTCCTCTCTGAGTCCTACATTGGCATGAAGAACCCAGCTAAGCCTTTCCCCCTGAACACAGATGTCGGCGTCTTGAAGTGGAGACTAACCACCCAGGACGAGAACCTCATGCCTCTATCAAGTGAGGAGCCCCTCCTTTAAAAAAAACACCCCAAAATCCCCCCCAAAACCCCAAAATCAGGGATGTAAGACTTCCAGAAATTTCCGGATTTCCAGAAATGACAATTACAGATTTGAATCTACAGTATGACCTTAACCATGGTAATGTAAGTTACCATGGAATTGACCAAATAGTTTTATAATTATTTTTTTTTGGTGGGGGGGGGTATTGCATTGAAGCAAAACTGTATGACTCACATTTCTCTAGGATAGTTGATGGCAAACGTTATGGTTTCTTTCTCCTTCGCCGTTGCAGTAAACTGTTGGCCGTCGGAAAACAACAAGAGCGGCTGCGATGTCAACATCGAGTACGAGCTACTGCAGGAGGAGATGGAGCTACAGGACGTGAAGATTACCATTCCATTGCTGTGAGTGTTGAGTGCTGAAAACCGTGACCCCCCGTACAGCATAATGTAGTTCTGTTAGGCAGTAAGACCAGGTGTGGTGGCGCCCTTTCTCGCAATTTGTCCCACGTGACCTTCATATGCCACACCCCGTACCAGACTACTTAACTCGCCCCATTACGGTAGACCGATCACTTCAGGTTCCGGCGCTCACGTTGCACGTCCACTCCATGTTTGAAAAGTATCCTAGACCCACATACACCTGCACGTGGTCGTGCGCAGGCCCACACCCTATGATGTATTATATTAAAATCCGAATCAAAGTTCTTGCACATGGTGTGTCTTTCCTGGTCGTTCTGTATAACCAAACTGTTTTTCATGCGTATGAGCGCAGCGAAGTAGCATGAAAATGAGGATTGTCGCACCCTTGTTTCCCGCCGTTAGTGTTCCCTCGCCTTCACCCCTTCACTGAGCATATCTCCACATCAGGATGCCTCTCTACAGTACATAAGCCCCACCAACTCCAAGTGCGCCGACAGTGATAGCAGCGTGCGCGCAAAAACACATTAATTTCCTTCTTTTTTTTTCCTTAAAAAAATTACAGTCATTCATTGAGAAATTCCTTCGTACAAATGATTCTCTTATACAAAAACCTTTCAGAAAATGAAACCCCCAAAATTGATTTTTTTTTTACATGCATTTTGACTATACTTGACACTGTTGACTCAAAAATGACTTTTTGAGTAGATGCCTCATTACGCCATCTCCATCTGTGCTAGAGCGCCCTCGTGTGGCCAAACCAGTGCCAAAGCGTCCTCGTGCCGAGCGACGATTTTCATCGCACGACCTTTGACCCGGATCCCTTCTCCCCCCCCCCTCCCTCCCTCTCCCCCTCTTCCCACACACTCGCAGGTCGGGAAGCGGCGCCCCCATTGTCGGCGAGATTGACGGCAACTCGCGCTACGACCACCGCCGCAGCGTGCTGGAGTGGACGCTGCCCGTCATCGAGGCCAGCAACAAGACGGGCAGCCTGGAGTTCAGCGTCGGCGGCCACCCCGACGACTTCTTCCCGGTCATCGTCAACTTCATCTCGCGGAAGTCCTACTGCGACATCCAGGTGAGACTGAGAGTCGCCGGGACGGGACGCTCAAAAAACCTTGAGACACTCGAGGCTTCGACACTTTCCAATCTTAAAATTGAGTGGGCCTGACGTTTCGATCCTAGCAGGACCTTTCTCAAAGGCAGAGAAAGGTCCTGCTAGGATCGAAACGTCAGGCCCACTCAAGTTTGAGATTTGCATTTTGGTAATTTTTAGTCAGTATTTTGCAACATTTTTGTATATCACTTTCCAATCTTGTGAAACTCCTCAAAACCAGAACCATTTCGGTTCATGTTCCCTACAGTGGATTTCCATAGCTGCCAACCATTCCTATTTTTGGAGGAATCATTCCTCTTTTGGGGTAAAAATGTATCATTTTTGACAAGCTCTTGACAACAGATTCCGATTTTTGGCTTGGAAATACATACGTATTCTTATATAGTTTGCTCTGTGATTCCACTTTTTTTTAGCAGAAGTATTCCTAATTTCATTTAAGAAAGGTTGCCAGCTATAAAGCCTTACGATGTGTCCTAACTCAACTTTCAATGGATAGCCCATCGTAACTTTTCATAGGTCATATGGTTTCTGTGCATCTCTCATCACCTTGCGATTGATTGTAAGTTAGGTGCTTTTCATGGAATCGACCACTAGCTAGTGATCTCCTTATGTTTACGACTTTATCACTTTGTGCGGGGACCTCTGAATTTGGAGCGCAAAAACTATTTTCGGCCAACCACGATATTTTACTGAAAAGTTAACAGGTGCGAAGTGGCTATCTTTACTGTTAACACCATATTCAAGAAGGATTTCTCCACACTAAATTCCTTAATTGTCTTCCGTGTTCCAGGTGACAGACGTCTTGTTGGTGGAGAGTGAACAGCCCGTCAAATACTCCACAGACGTCGCCGTTCTGGTGGAGAAGTACGAGATTGCGTAAAAGCGCAGGCAACAGCGCCCTCGGTGACCTCCCCAGACGAGGTTGGGTAACGAGGGGAGTTCCGTAGCGAGTTCGGCCGAGCCAAACACTTTCAATGCCAAGACACAAAAGCCGGGGGCTACACAAAATCCTTTGCTTAGTCACTCCTGGGACCGGTTTCGTAGAGTGACCCGAGTGTGAAACAGTCGTAATGTTTTGAAAATCTACCCTCAGAAGTTAGGTGGGAGAAGAAGTTGGACGCTCACCTTAAGCAGCTCTATGAAATTGGGAAAGGTGGATGAAAACTGAAGACATGATAAAATTGCTTCATCAATATCAAGTTTTGTTCTCGTATCATCGTAACGTTTTTGTGTGGTAGAAATTCCTACGCCGAGGTGAATTCATTTTGCTGAAATCTTGTTTGAGTTTAAAAGATCGTTCAGATCTGTCAACTGGGTTCAGGCATGTACATCTTCTGACTGACTTATCTGACCGCACAGTTTGGCAAATGATTCAGTCAACACAATGTGCGAGTTCACAGTATATTCTCGACATTTTTGGGAGTATTGTTTATTGAGTTTATACTTGCCGTAGGCAGGTTTTTGTTTGCGTGCGAAACATTTTTTTCCAGCGTTGACCGAACATCCCGAGTTTCTGCCTGGTCGTCATGGCAATGAAAGGGTTTGGAGAGGAAAGCTCGGTATAACTGTTGATTCCAAATGCCACTCTTCCCAACTCAGACTGGACCCTTTTGTCGACGACTTAATAATTCAGAGCGAGACTGAAGCAACTAAATGCAGAGGTCTTTGAAATAAAATGAGAGCACTTTGCCGTACAGGTCATGCCGGGTTGAGATTTGAGAAAACTCCCACTTTTTGGCTCGACAAATCAGTCGATGATTATTTTGTCCAAAACCCCCAAGAGGCCTGCACGTTACGCATGAAATACATGTGTACACTTGAGTATTTATATGGAATCCTAAAAAACCCAACAGTTTTACCAGCTTTTGAATGTACAAAAAACTGTCTTAAAAATTATAATTTTTGTAAAATACATCATGCTATTAATGCTAGGTATTAAGAGCTATTTGTTTATCATCTGATTCTTCTTAAGAACACATTTGGACTTTATTGGGAAAAGTACTTTACAAATTAAACCTTTTCTTTTCTTTTTTTCCCCTTTGTTTTGTTATTGACTCAATTATATGTATGGTGGGCTTAAATTTTGAAATTACAAATTTCAAAGAAAGAAAGAAAGAAAATGTATTGAATTATCTTACCTATGAAAGTACAGCACATCCTGTACACATTGCGTCTTCTTCGAAGGGATATGTAGAACAGGTTCCTTTTACAGAATTCAAGCAGATAATTATTTGGACACCTCTACAAACAGGGTTCCGTTTTTTCTAGCACAAAAAAAACACTTCCTAACTTTGACCCCTCTAGTTTTCAGAAAACATCAGTTAAATCACGTTTGGTCGTACTGTTTGAAACAAACATTCCCTAAAATAACCACGGTCAGGAATGGAATATTTGGGTTACCTCATAGACAGGAGCTACCTGTGTCTAGTCAAGTTTCCTTCGTTACTTTTTTTCAAGATGCTGTTTTTCTTGTGGTCAGTTCACTGCGGCCGTTTACGAAATGAAGGCTTATGCTTGGGCTTAAGGCTTCGGTCATATTTATTTAACTCGTTATAATATCACAGGCATCTTAAAAACAAGCGTTTGGCCTCAGTTTCTCGATGATTTCTCTGTACCTATCAAGCCAAGAAACCTTTAAATTCGGAAACAAACCACAACCTGGATTTTTCAAGGCCCGAGCCTAAGCCTTCATTTCGTAAACAGCCTGCAAGAACTCCAGCCTAATTGCATCAGCGGTCTGGACTGTGTACTGAGCTGTTTCATGTAGCCACGAGCAATGAAGTCTCCTGGTAGACCTGCTGTGGGTGGACTGGAGGAAGGGAGGCCAACGACCAGGCTTATGTCAAGCACGGACCTTAATAGTTTCTCGAGTCTTTCGGCTACTTTTTTATCAACGCAGTGGCTGTTGTTACGGCAGTCGTCCGTGTGGTTCACTGACTTCACAGTATTTGTCAGGAGGATGTTTAGCTCTTGGAACCAGACTATCAGCTAATAGACTGGTTCAACCAGCCTGCAATGCTGACGAAATACAATCAAGTCAGGGAACCGCACGGACGACTGCCGTAACAACAGCCACTGCGTTTTATCAAACCACCTCCACACCATTCCTGATCATTTAACCCTCCCCGCCCCGTAAACTGTTCCATATTCAACTATGACCACAGACGGAATTATCTTGATCTGTTAATAAAGTCGTAGCATGTAGACACACAAGTGAACTGGTTCAGTGTTGTATTTTGACGGTGACGGAAGCCCTGTCAGTGCATGATATCTCCATTCCCTCTCCTACCGCAAAGAAGGATTCTACTCTACTCTCGCTAGACAAATCCAACGTCATATTCTGCTTTTCAGAAAGGTCCTGTTGGGCTCAAAACGTCAGGCTTTCGACATTCGGATTGGGAAATAAACACTGTTCCAAATGGTCTACTTCATTGTAGTAGGGGCAAACACTTGTTTATTACATCTGCTGCCTAGGAGATTATTTTGGCCTGCATTTGTCTATCTTTCTGTAAGCAAAAAACATGCAACACGAAAAGTTATGGATGTATCGTACCGAAGTTTTACAGAATTATCACTGGCACATGGCTCGAGCTAATTCTTTTTTGGGGTGCTGATCCGGATCACATCCTGGAGTCTACTCTGGATCACTGATTTTGTTTAGCACTGCACTTGGTTGACGTTTCCTTGCCGTCTACATGCCATTTCACAAATCAGTCCCCCGTTTGAGGTATCTGACCCTGGCGGAAGTCTGCGCTCTCTCAATGTATTTTCTAGTTGATCATGTTATTCCGATAGAACTTAAATATTATAGACATCGCAGTGGCTGTTGTTACGGCAGTCGTCCGTATGGTTCCCTGACTTTGATTGTATTTCGTCAGCATTGCAGGCTGGTTGAACCAGTCTATTAGCTGATAGTCTGGTTCCAAGAGCTAAACATCCTGACAAGTACTGTGAAGTCAGGGAACCACACGGACGACTGCCGTAACAACAGCCACTGCGTAAAGACAAATGTTGCAGACTGCTGTGCTTACTGCAAATTGGTAATTTTCAATCATTTATAGGGCCTGACGTAATGCCAAACCCCATTTTAAATTGCATCCATTTATGGCTAAGATTAAACTCAACCCATTGTATCACTATCACATCATCTATAAGCATGGACAAAACATCCAAAATGTCTGATAATCACTGCATTTTACGGAAAAAAAATCCCACAAATGTACATCACTTCATGAAATGCTACTTGGAGTTAAATTCTAAGGGTTCGGTTTTCTCCACAAAGACTTCCATGAGAAGATGTCCTGCCGGCCGTCCACGTGAATTCCTCGAGCTGGTCTCCGCTAAAAAAAGGCCGGCAACGAGAGCTACACGGGCGTCCCGTCCTTCTGCGGATCAGTCCGGACGTTGTCAACAGCGCCCTCGCGCGACGATCCCAGATGAACGCGATCCATCGCCGCCTCCAGTTGGCCGACATCTCCGGAGTCGGTCTGCGAGGCGGGGTCTCTCTGGGAGGACAGGTCTCCGGCGGGCGGCGCGGACAGAGTCTGACCGCCGCCGCCGGCCTTGGAGGAGGAGGAGGAGGACAGACGGGCCGACTTCAGGTCCTTGACGGCTTCCCGGACGAGGACGCTCAGGAGCCAGTCGGGGTTGCGGCTGCGGGCCGGCCGCAGGGGCGGGTACGGGTTGCCGCGCAACTCCAGGAAGGCCGTCTGCACGTTGTTGGTTCCCTGGTAGCCCGGCACCCGCAGCAGCTGCGTGTAGTCGCGTCCCTGGTCCTCGAAGCGGGGCACCAGCACCTTGAACAGCTTGTGGACCTGCCGCTTGTCCTGTTTGGAGGAGACGACGAAAGTATGCGGGTGAGAAACTCGCAAGTTTCCAGAAACTTTTTGATTCATTTCAAGGCAAATGGGGCAAGATTGTGTTTGATTATTGAAGAGTAACAGGGACATGGATGACAGACAGAGGACAAAGGGGATATGGAGATCAAAGGGAAGGTAGACCCTAAAGGCGGCCAAGCAGAATGCCGTACGTCAAATGTGTTCATGGCTCCTTAGCATAAATTAACTTCGGGACCCATTGACCTCCCGCGGTCGAGAGATTAACTCATGAATATTCAGTTGTGACGTACGGCCTTCTACTTGGCTGCCTTTAGGGTCTACCCAAAGGGAAGGGCAGGGGTTTGGGTAGTGATCACCTAAACGCTGTTTGGTCATTTCAGTCAGTAAGCAGTTTGCAACGTTTTTTGCATTACAAGTTACAACTGCCTACTGGAGTCAAAATAAGTTTTTGGGTGAAATCAGTCCCTGGTCTTTCTGACAAGTAGACGGCCGCACTCACATAGAGCCAATAGTCGGCAATCTCCATGGCCTCCTGATCAGTGTCTCCCCTCTTGGCAATGTTGATCAGCTGAAAGAAGAGAAAGAAATATTCAAATCCAAGAATCACCAAATACATGGACGGCAATCACGGCATCCATGACTCAATGAGACAAGGACAGCAGCATTTCAGTTCGGGGGCTTGAAATTAGCGGTCGCCAAATGCGATTGAAAATAGCGGCGAATGAATACAAAAAGTTAAGAGAATGCCCCGAGTTGTTGATCAACAAATAAATCTGAAAAAAAAAATCAATAATTTTTCTCCAACTTCACCATGTTGCGAACTGACTGGTACTCATGTAGTGGAACAGGCAGTTTTTATGTCTATAAAATCATTAAATAAATGATTAACAAAATAACAAAGTACAAAAATGTCTTTTTCGTGTGGTCAAATCTCCTGAGTTACTTGAACTTGAGCTGGTGAATTTACAGAACAATTACCCTTCTTTTTTTATAAAACAGAAATTATAACTAGACTAAGAATAAGATAAGACTTGAGTAGAGAGACATTCCTCTACAACTACAAATGCTATTTTGCCAGTCCCCTCATTCTGATTGGCAAATTTTCATTATTACGTAATTTAATACGCAGTGGCTGTTGTTACGGCAGTCGTCCGTGTGGTTCCCCGACTTGATTGTATTTCGTCAGCATTGCAGGCTGGTTGAACCAGTCTATTACAGTATTATTAGTATTAGCTGATACCGTGATAGTCTGGTTCCAAGAGCTAAACATCCTGACAAATACTGTGAAGTCAGGGAACCACACGGACGACTACCATAACAACAGCCAATGCGTATTTAATATGGTGTTGGTGGCCTTCTTGCTACTCCGGCAAAATACCGTTAAACTTCAGAGCAAGAAGTACGGCATGACGAAAATTAGCCAAGCAGAATTAGGGAACGGCAAAATAACATTTGCAGAAGAATGCCGATACCGGCAAAATAAACACTGCCTTTAATTGAGTTTAAATTAATAGATTCTGACCGACAACTTGCCATTTTCTTCACTTACCCTTTCCGCATATTTCTGCGTTTCGTGCACCTTGGCATACGGCGCCTCGATCCGCTCGTACTTCACCAGTGCCGTGATAAAATGTCGTAACAAGTTTATCCTCTGTCGTGGGCCCCCGGCCATTCGCCGATATATCTTCCCGTACCTCATGGCTAGCTGCGGGGAGGTTCGGTGACTGTAATCACCCTGAAATAAACTCGGCTTTTTGGTTCTTTGGCCGAAAATCTAGTGTGTAAATCTCCGAAATTCAGCCACATGCGTCGTCTGCGAATCTAGCGCAGACGTTAATGATCAACCGCGACAGCCGGCCAGCGCGCATTGGATGTGGGTGTACGGACTGTGTACATTTTACATGTACATGTACATTTTACATGTACATGTACATTTTACATGTACATGTACGATACATTTTACATGCACAATATGTACATGTACATGTACATGTACCATAGAGCTCTATGACATGTACACATGTACATGTGTACCTACATGTACAGTGTACATGTACATGTTCGTGCACATGTGTACGGGTACAAGCACTAGGATTGTACGAATCATGTGGCTCTCGTACTGACTGTACATGTACATGTATTACATGTACTGTACATACATGTACATGTACATGTACATGTACATGTACATGTACTATTTATACATGTACAATGTGTACAATTACGCGAGCCAGTATAGTGTACGGGAGCTAGAGTACTAGTACGGGAGCCACAGGATTCGTACGTCCGCACCGTGCCGTACGTAAGTCCGCACCCCGTACGCAACGCTGACCGGCTGGAGCGGTTGATAACAACATAAACGCTTTCAAAATAGTCGGGTTCCCTTTCAACCTAAAACTTTTTAACGCACGATCGTTACACAAAAAAACGAATTGACCTCTGGGTAGAATCTTGCGTCTGGTGCCTGATAGATCCGTGCGCTTTTAATACAAGTATGAGTAGGGTACTAAGCCAATGGAGCATTCGGCTATTTTTGGCTTTAAAAAATACAATATGCCGGTTCAGTGAACTTCAGTCACACAAAATTGACGGGACAATGAATATTTTAAGGCTAAATCACGGGTTACGGGTTGCTTACATGCTGCAACCAAATTGCAGGACGTCCCTGTGTGTTACCAGGTCATCCTGGAGAAGTTTGAAGGCAATTGCGAGGGAAGCACATAGGTAAAAAAAAAATCTTTCAACTTATTTTGATTTTTTATATTTCAATTTTCGTATTTATCATGATTTATTTACGCAGTACAGTACACAAGTCACAAGTATGTATTTGAATACCCTAGCCCAGGGCCAATTTTATAATGTTGTAACATTTATATATTTTTTCCATGGTATGAATATAATTGATAAGCTACAGTAATTTTAGCCCTTCTACTCCTATTGAAACATTTTTGGATTTCAACCATAAAAATTCAAAATTAATTTTTTTTTTAAAGGAGTAAACTTAAGATTGGCTAAAGAGAAAACTAAGTTTCCATAGCTAATAATTGATAATGATATGATTTTTCCTTCAACCTTTTTTTTCTGCAGCACCTCAATCAGAGCCCCTCAGCCTCTGAAGGCCCTGAGATTCTATCAAGTGCTAAGAACGACTTTGCAGCAAAGATGCTCTTCACGTATTGGCAGACTGACCTCTTCGGTATATCCACGCCTTTTGTCAGGTATGGAGTGAGATTCTGTCTTTGACAAGGTTTTCCATAACGCAGTATCATTGTGAACATCATCAACATCTTCATCTTAGTCTTCATCTTTATCCTCCTCATCTTACTGATTCTTCCATCCTCCCCATCCTCCCCATCCCCCTCATCTTCCCCATCCTCCTCATCCTCCCCATCCTCCCCATCCTCCTCATCTTCCCCATCCTCCCCATCCTCCTCATCTTCCCCATCCTCCCCATCCTCCCCATCCTCCTCATCCGCATCCTCCCCATCCTCCCCATCTTCCCCATCCTCCCCATCCTCCCCATCCTCCCCATCCTCCCCATCCTCCCCATCCTCTTCCCCATCCTCCCCATCCATGTAAAAGTCCTGCCTTTTTGAATGGCCGCTTTCAAGGAGTTAGAATGGCGCTGCTATATTGTGTCTGGTACCAAATGAACGAGAGAAGTCCCCTTGCACTATTTACAACAAAGTTCACACGGAAATAATTTTGATGTCATTTGAAAGCTAATGGTATACTCTTTCACATCGTTAGAAAATCTCAAAATCTCAAAAGTGGGGGTTATTCCTCATTGTGCTGTGCCGGGTCACATATTAGACGCGGTGGGACGCTAGTGCGACAGATCAACGCACAAATCGGGACTAGGGCTACAGTATTTCTGAGAAGGTCTGCTGTTGACATTACAGGTTCCGCTCTGCTTGGTGGCAGTCTGAGCTGGGGTCTGTGGGGCGTTGCTGCCGAGTGCAAGATTCGAACCAGGGGAAGCTCTCGCATCCTGGAGACAAAAAATAGCTCAGCGGACCAGAGCCATCCCCGGTTCCAGAAGAGAAAGTTCCTGCGGTTACTGTGGCCAGATATCTGGTATTTGGTAGCAGCTGTTGTGGTAGGTCCGAAATCATAATCCCTTCATTCAGAGAATTTTTTTTATTATTCTTGCACCATGAAGAAAATGGCACTCAAATAATAACTTTGACTTTCAGATCTGTACAAGAGTACAAGTGAACAGCATTTTCTCATGTTATTCCTTTCACTGTGTGCAAAATGTGGCTTTTATTTCTTATTTATGGCACAGGTCTTGTAAACAAATAGTTCAGGTCCAGTAAGAGTCTACAGTTATTAGTTAGGCTGGGCAAAATCGGGTATTTGAGGAACCGGAGACCCGAATTTTGAAATCGTCAGTACCCGGATGCCCGCCATTCAATGTAAAACATAAGAAATTAACAACCCGGAAGTACATTGCGTAATGCCCGCTGGTCGCTATCGCAGTATCGGAGCGCCGCGCCAGGCATGCTTTCAGTTTCTACATTGATAATAAAATCGGCAACATTGAATCGGGTTTCAAATAACTACGAATTCAGTTCCTCTTTTGAAGTATTGAATCGGATGCCACTGCGTCTTACAATCTCAATAAACAAAGTAAAGATACGATCTTCGAAGAAGAAAATCGGATACCCGAACTCCAAAAAATGGAACCGGGTATCCGATGTCGGGTTTTGGGTACCCGGGTTTTCTGCCCAGCCTTAGTTACTAGACCTGTTGTCTACTAGTACTTTTGTTTCCTGAAAGTTGAGCCCTGAAACCTACTTTAATTAACTCTTTCACTACGGAATTAATGTGCATGTCTGTACGGAATAAATTTGGTAATATATTAGAAACAATGGGACACGCGAGCCGATGTATCGGCTTTCCGTCAACAGAGAGCGGTTTACCGAGCCGATGTATCGGCGCGCCGTACGGAAAGAGTTAAGCTTACATGCGCAGTCAGCTTTTAGCATTTCCCTTGCATCTCTTGCTCACCCCCCCCCCCCAGAGTGCCCTGGCTGCTGCACTGATCAACGTTCAGATCCCGGTCCTGCTCGGTGACATGGTGCAGGTCGTCTCAGAGGCAGCCAAGCATTCTGGGAGCTACCTGCGAGACATCCAGGGGCCCGCAATGAAGCTTGTCATAGCGTATTGCTTTCAGGTACGTTGAGCGCTCAATCGATTCCTTCATTCTTTTATTTATTATAAACCAGATCAAACGGCGATCGAGTGGCCAATTACAGGTTGGCAATTGATCGATCTGTCAATTAATTATTCAAATGATCAATAATTTAAGCAGTTAATTGACAAATCAGTCAATAAGTCTGTTAGTTTATCAATCGATTGATCAATTGATCAACTGATAGATTGATAGGTCAATTATTTCACCAACCAATCAATCAATCGATCAAATAGTCATTCATCAATATTTTAATCAATATATCAATTGGTTTATTGATCCATGTTTCCATCAAATGATCAATCAGTCAACTAATCGGTCATTCAATTGATCGATCACGGCTTTTAAAGGAAAGGACCTGACTTCTCAATCCTAGCAAGACCTTTTTTCTGCGAGGATCAATACGGCATGCCCGCAACAGGTTATTTTTTCCCGATAGTGGACTCAATTGCTCATTATCCTGAAACGTTGCGATTTGTCTGCAGGCAATCTGCACAAGCACTTACATATCCCTGCTGTCAGCTGTCGGCGAGCGCACGGCCGTGCGAATGCGAGAGGCCTTGTTTGCTGCCCTCTTGAGGCAGGATATCGCCTTCTTCGACTCTCACCACACGGGAGAGCTCATCAACAGGTGCGTCAACGTGTTTCCTGCCTGTCTCGCGATCTCCGATCCCAAATTATGACGTCCTAGAGGAAAGTTTGATTTTTCAAACAAACAGCGTGTTTCTACTGAGCACACGCTAACACCCGGTATTTCTTACCCACTATATTCCGGGTGTCGGTGATCCGGATCACCGACAAACGCCTGTTTCTCTACTCAGTACGGAAAAGGCGGGTGTCGCCCACAATCGACCTTCGTCGAGGGTAGACCGGACGTGCGGAATGAATCGGGTCACGCCGCAGGTCAACGAAAGGAATTGCCCGATGTTCACTACTTCTGTTGCATTTCCGGTACACCCGGCAACCAGCAACCGCGTGTGTTTCTACTGCGAGTGTGACCCGAAGACACCTGAAGACATAGGTGGTTGTTGGTGAACGTTGGGTTGCCGGATGACGTTTGGAAAATTCGACGCCCGGTTGTGTTTCTACTAGACACTCCACCCAGAAACACCCGAAGACGCACAGAGACACCCGGCAACCTTTCGTCAGTAGAAACACGCTGAAAGAACAGGAAAAAACTGGATAAGATTTGAAGGTTCGCACGGTGGAAAAACCAAGTAGGAGGTTGGCGGTGACGCCATGTATATCATCTCTTAAGAGAAAGAGTATTGTATTTAAAAGAGCCGTGACCATTGTGATCATGGAGTACATGGTGGCGCTCTTTACTTCGAGGCATATAAAGCGTCACAACGTATGACACTTAACCACCGTGGCTAAGCTATAAGTGCTCATGCGCGAAGCCAGGTTTTGCTGAGGCCTCCCCCATTCATTCATTCATTTCTCAGGTAGTTACAGGCACAAGCACGAAACAACCCTAACCCTTTTTTCTAATCCTAACCCTAACATCCCTAATCCTGAACCTAACCCTAATCCTATCAGTAACGCTAACCCAACCCGAACTCTAACTCTAACCGTAGGGGCCTAACCATATCCCTAACCTTAGCGCCCTAAGCCTAACCTACGCTGGTTTACAAAACACGTCCCTGTATAGTCCCCACACAATTTACGGGGTACCAGCATGGCTCAACGACGGTGGTTAAGCATCATATGTCGGTCCTGTTATATATATCTTCTGTCCATACTTTTTTAAGATGGCAGCTTCCGTGGCGTTTCAGTCTGGCGCCCCCTGTTGACCGTCTGTAGGTTGTGCCTCTGATCTTCCACCCAGGCTGTCGGCCGACGTGCAGGACTTCAAGAGCGCCTTCAAGCTGTGCATCGCCCAGGGTCTGCGTGGCGTCACCCAGGTGCTGGGGGCCGGCGTGGCCATGTACGTCCTCTCGCCCAAGCTGACCTTTGTCCTCATCGCCGTGGTGCCCGGCCTGGTCCTGGCCGGGGCCGGCATCGGAGCCTCGCTCCGGTCCCTGTCGCGCAGAGTCCAAGAGCAGGTGAGGCTTCGGCGTCGTGCTCGTACCCTTGCCGCTGCGGGCGTGCAGCGGAAACCTACTCCACTGATTTAGAAAACCTCAAATCCTACAAATCTCTCGATGCGGATTGCAACAGTTTTCGCTTGACTTTATTTGTAAAATCAGAATTAGGAATACTGTGGAACATTGCCATAACAAACGCCGATAACATTCGGCTATAACAAACATGCTCTTTGGCTCCCGATTTTTTCTTCCAAATATGTGGCCGCAACTGCTATAACGAACGACCACTGTACTGAACAATTTTCATGGATACCAGGATGTCCGTTGTAGCGACGTTCCACTGAAGTGCCGAACATACGAACCATTGCCGCTCCTGAATGTAAAATTCAGGAGGTTTTCGTTGGTCTCAGGTTGCCATGGGAACGTCGGTTGCCGATGAGGCGCTTAGCAACATGAGAACCGTCCGCTCCTTTGCGATGGAGGATAAGGAGTTTGAGCTGTACTGCACGGAGATTGACAAGTCCAGGCAACTGAACGAGCGCCTGGGGCTAGGGATCGGCCTTTTCCAAGGCCTTAGCAACTTGGCTCTCAACGGTGAGTACGGGGTCAAGATTTCCTTAGTCTGGCGGCCATTCCTGTCGGCGAACAGTCGGTGGAAAAGTGTGCGGCGGCACCGTGCCGGTAGTTTTTCTTTGAGAACGAATACGGCTCCGAGACGAGTATGGCTCGGCCGAGAAGTTGGAATCCAGCAGTCTCCTGAGTCCTGACAATGAGGCGTACCGAAGGCAGGAGAATCGGGCCCGGGACCTTTGGTTTCGGGTACCAGCGCTCTTCCCATCTGAGCTATCCATCCCTTAGATGGTGGCCTCCCGAATAGTCAGCTAGCCTTTGTTTGGTGGGGGGGGGAATCAGAAGCAATTCACAAATTCAAGAATTGCTTTCATTTGTTCAAAAGTTCCCAGTCAGTTTTCTGTTTTGTTTGCTTGACTAGAATTTTAAAAGTAAAAAAAAAACACGACCCGATTACTCAAATTGGTTGTCTGCTCCAGGAGTCGTCGTGGGTGTGATTTACTGCGGAGGCTACCTCCTGGCCAGTGGAGACCTCAGGCCCGGCCAGCTGATGTCCTTCCTGGTGGCCTCCCAGACCATCCAGCGGTCACTGGCCAGTGTGTCCATTCTCTTTGGCCAGGCCATCCGCGGCACGAGCGCTGGTGCCCGGGTCTTTGAGGTGAGCCGCTCAGAATACGTCTCTTAACCACTTCGCGCCGGGGGGTTTTTCAGCGCCGATGACCGCCATACGGGGGTTTTTGAACAATGCATCATTTTAAAATCTTGCTAAAACAATCGGAACAATATATTTCTGTGAAATAAATCAATAAGGGTATACTATGGGTACAAGAGAGTAAAACCTGGCACAATTCGGACGTCGTTGTGGCCTTTGTCAAGAGATTATCCGTTCGAAAAAGGGCCCTTTGTGCGTTGTCAATGGACCGTAACGGACGTGTGTGTGTGGGTTCGTGTACGCTGCTGACAATCCCTGACCGCAGACTCCAGCCTCCACTCCAGGCAGTCAAATCTTCGAGTTGGTCGGCCACAAACGAGCGTACAGATTACGGTAAAGAATGTGGGGGGAATTCCAATGCCAGACCGACGACCGTTGGGCTGTGTGGCATGCAAAGACAATGTCCCCCGCGTGCTTTCAGCTGCAGCGCGGTATCCCTCGATCCTCCACAGTAAAAGTCCCACAATTGCACAATTACTGCTGCTAATCTTGCAATTCATGTGGCAACGTGCGTCAAAAAGGGTCTTTGTACTGATTCATAATGCTTTGTTCTAAGCTGAAAAGAGTCTTTGTTTAGAATGTGGACAATAGTGGTGCCCGGATTCGGAGGGCCCCGTTGCAAAGGCAATCCAATTGACCTCCGGATTCGGAGGTCCCGGCGTGAAGTGGTTAAAAACAATCCTTCCCAAATACCAAGGGATGCCAGTGCTTGATTCCGTAATGCTTGACTTGACTTTATTCGAATATCAAATGATCAAAGCAGTTTCAAAAAGTTACATGACATGATCAAAAAAACTAGTCTATCAAAGCAAAGATATTGATATTCGGGGACCCCGTAAGAAGCAAGGCTTGTCTGGTACATAATCTTGGAGGTAAGCCGCCCAGAATACATCTCTAAAAACAATCCTTCCCAAAAACCAAATAGGTAAGAGTGCAGATGACAGAATCATTGAGGTTAACTGCCCAGAAAATGTCTCCAAAAATAAAAAAAAATTCCCAAAATCAAAGGGTTACGAGCACTGATAGGCGTGTCTTTGAGGTAAATAACCCCAAAATCTGTCACTTTAAAGAAATTTACATTTCGCCCATTTAAAGTCAGTAAGCAGTTCTCGACATTTTTGTAGAAAACTCCAAAACAAATTGAATTTCTTTACCTCCTTATTATTCTTGAGATTTAACCACTTCGCGCCGGGAATTTTTCAAGTGCCCACAATAGCGCAATTGTTGCTGCTAATCTTGCAGCTTTCGTAAAAATAGGTCTTTGCCATATTTTGTATTGATTTGATCTAAGCTGAAAAGGTCTTTCAAAAAATTTAGTGGGCCTGACGTTTCGATCCTAGCAGGACCTTTCTCAAAGGCAGAGTGACAAGGACAAAACAGATACATGTACCGGTACACTAAGGCAGGGGGGAGAGAGTGAATAGGACACGGATGAGAAACAAAGTACAAAGAGTGAAGCTGGTAGGGAGAGATCAAAGGGAAGGGCAAGGGGTAGGGTAGAGATTAGTGAGAGGAGGGGGAAAGATCAAAGAGAAGGGCAAGGAGTGGGGTAGGGATTAGTGACAATAGGGGGAAAGATCAAAGAGAGAAGTGTGAAAGACTGAACACAAAAGGAGGATTATCAGAAAGCTGCATGGTGTTAGTCAAGGTCTTTGTTTAAAATGTTGACAATAGTGGTGCCCGGATTTGGAGGGCCCCGTCGCATAGTAAAACTAACGGAGCTCCGATTTCCTGTATTGTTAAACAAGTTTTCTTGGTCTTTGCCATATTTCGTATTGATTTGATCTAAGCTGAAAAGGTCTTTGTTTAAAATTTGGACAATAGTGGTGCCTGGATTTGGAGGGCCCCGTCGCATGGTAAAACTAACGGAGCTCCGATTTCCTGTATTATTAAACAAGTTTTCTAGGTCTTTGCCATATTTCGTATTGATTTGATCTAAGCTGAAAAGGTCTTTGTTTAAAATTTGGACAATAGTGGTGCCCGGATTTGGAGGGCCCCGTCGCATAGTAAAACTAACGGAGCTCCGATTTCCTGTATTGTTAAACAAGTTTTCTAGGTCTTTGCCATATTTCGTATTGATTTGATCTAAGCTGAACAGGTCTTTGTTTAAAATTTGGACAATAGTGGTGCCCGGATTTGGAGGGCCCCGTCGCATAGTAAAACTAACGGAGCTCCGATTTCCTGTATTGTTAAACAAGTTTTCTAGGTCTTTGCCATATTTCGTATTGATTTGATCTAAGCTGAAAAGGTCTTTGTTTAAAATTTGGACAATAGTGGTGCCCGGATTTGGAGGGCCCCGTCGCATAGTAAAACTAACGGAGCTCCGATTTCCTGTATTGTTAAACAAGTTTTCTTGGTCTTTGCCATATTTCGTATTGATTTGATCTAAGCTGAAAAGGTCTTTGTTTAAAATTTGGACAATAGTGGTGCCTGGATTTGGAGGGCCCCGTCGCATAGTAAAACTAACAGAGCTCCGATTTCCTGTATTGTTAAACAAGTTTTCTCTACCCCTTTCTATTCTGCAGTATCTGGACATGGAACCCTCCATTCCCCTGAAGGGAGGCAAGCACATTCCCTACCACAGTTTCTACGGCAACGTGGAGTTCAATGATGTGACGTTCAGGTACCCGACGAGGCCGGACCAGGTACGAAGTCCCGAATCAACTTCCTGACGGGCCTGACGTTGTTTTTCTTTTATCCTTGCAGGACCTTTTCTCAAAGGCAGAATGAGTGATTGGAAATAATAAACCCCAACCACTGCCACTGTTTCCTGAAGGGCCATGGGGACAGTGCAGAGGGTTTTTTTCGGGTCAAAACTTGAGACAAGACTTTAAAGCGCCTGCACAACATTGGTCGAGGTCAAAGAATAGCATCCATACGTTGTCTGATCCAACATATGCATTAAATAGCACACCTGTGAAAATTTCAGCTCAATCCGCCAACCGAGTCTTCAGAAAATCGTAAAAAGCCGCTTCATTTGTTTCGTGAAAATGCAGCATTCAATGCCGTACTGTTCCGAAAAATAGTTAAGATCTCGGTGAGACGTAAACTATTTCTTTTACCCATTTGTCCCAAAATACAGCATTTTAGGCAGAAATATTTCAGTGCGAGGTTTCTACTATAACCATCTTCAAAGTGTATAAGTTTCATGTAAATCTGTGAACATTTCTGTTTTTCGGTCTTACCAATGTTGTGTAGGGGCTTTTTAGCGGCTCCATGTTGAATTTGGGCCCTGATCTTCACAAAGCGCCTTCGTTTTCACCCGATTTCATTAAAACACAGACAAAATATAACAGGGGACTTGTCGTTAGTGAGCGACCTCATATATACTGGTACCAAGTGAGTGGATTGTGTTTAGTGTGGTTTTTTTTTTGGTTTTTATGTCATGGTCATTTCTGTCTTTTGTCTGTCAGGTTGTGTTGAAGGATTTTTCTCTCAAGATACCGGCTGGTAAAGTCATAGCAGTGTGTGGCCCTTCGGGTGGAGGTTAGTAAACAGTGACATTCACAGCCACAACAAGGAGACCGATGACAACATCAGTGACACCAATGACAAGATTAGTAACATTGATATCCATGACACTGACTTTGACAAAATCAGTGACGGCAATTACAGTGACACCAGTGGCAGTAAGTGGGATGACAATTTCAACAAAACCAATAACAACTGTGACAACAGTGATACCAATGATAACAATGACAACAATGACACCCACCAATGACAACACCAACCAATGACAATTAGACTAGCACCAATGACACAAATGAGCACAATGACAGTGACAATTACACAACTAATGACAACCTTAAAATTTAGTGGGCCTGACGTTTTCGATCCTAGCAGGACCTTTCTCAAAGGCAGAGAAAGGTCCTGCCTTTGAGAAAGGTCCTGCTAGGATCGAAACGTCAGGCCCACTAAATTTTAAGATTTGTATTTTGGTAATTTTTAGTCAGTAAGCAGTTTGCAACATTTTTGTATATCACCTTAACTAATGACAACAACGGCAATGATGCAACAAATGACAACGACACAAGCAATGACATCAATGACACAAATGGCCACAATGACTGTGACAATTACACAACTAATGACAACAACGGCAATGATGCAACAAATGACAACGACACAAGCAATGACATCAATGACAACAATGACACAAATGGCCACAATGACTGTGACAATTACACAACTAATGACAGCAACGGCAATGATGCAACAAATGACAACAATGACAACGACACAAGCAATGACATCAATGACAATAGTGACACTGTTGGCAACAACATCAACAACACGTATGACATGAATGACAAAAGCAGAGACATAAACGACAGCAATGCCAACGGCATCACCATCCTGAATGTCACCGAGAGATAAAGACATGACATTCAGGTTTTTGGGGGGGTTATTTGCTTTCCGAAGGAAAGTCCACAGTTGCCTCGTTACTGGAGCGCTTCTACGACATTGGCCAAGGGTCTATCAGCATCGACGGGATGGACGTTAGAGTCATGGACCCCAGTAGGCTAAGAGGTCGTACCATCGGCTTCATTAACCAGGCAAGTCACACTATGAACATGTAAACCGTGAAAAAGGGGTGAAAATTTCATTCCGCTGTGAAACTAAAAAGTCACTGTGATTTCACAGTGCATTTTACAGTGAATTCACCGTGAAAATAATCGCTTCTCTGACCTGATAAGGACATCTTCAGGTCACTAAAGAGACCGTGAAAAAAACGTGAATATCTAGGGTGGCAAGCTCCAGCCTTGAAGGATGGCTAATTCAATTACCAGTAGGGACCACCAGCCCCCATAGAGGTACTGTATGGCGTCCTTGTAACTGTCACTCCCAGATACTTCTACATGTAAATTGCCTCTAGCCATTTAGCACCAGGAATGTGGCCTTGGAGACCACTGGTGAAAACACCGTGAAAATGACTTGGCTAACTGTGTGCCATGAAATAGGGGTGAAAACACGGTGATTTTTCTTTTCACGGCTAAATGACATTTTCACCCCATTTTCACGGTTTAGATGTTCATAGTGTCAGGGTCACTGCCCATGAACACACTGCAAGTTAAAGGAGCACCTTTTGCGAAGGTCAAAGGTCAAAGAATCGCTTCCATACTTTTGTCCAACTCAACGTATACCGGCACATACAACAAAACACCTGTGTCAGATTTAGCTCAATCTGTCGGCCATGTAATGTCACGAGAAAAATCAAGGAAGCAAAAATTAAATGCTGACTATTTAGTGATATACAAAACTGTTGCAAACTGATTACTGACTAGAATTACCAAAATGCAAATCTCAACATTTAGTGGGCCTGACGTTTCGATCCTAGCAGGACCTTTCTCCAAGGCAGAGTGACAAGGACACTCTGACACTTGTCACTCTGCCTTTGAGAAAGGTCCTGCTTGGATCGAAATGTCAGGCCCACTAAATTTTGAGATTTGCTAACTATTTTGATATAAAAATTGTTGCAAACTGCTCACTGACTAAAATGACCTGCAATACATAAATCTCAAAAGATATTGGGCCTGACCTTTCAATCCTAGCAGGACCTTTCTCAAAGGCAACTTTTTGTTAGACATAGAGGGCAGTATTTGCAAAAGGAACTCTTTATTCCGACGATCACACAACATTATTCAATGAGGGGTTTTTATGCTGTACATATAATCGAAACGTGTGCTCAGTGCTTTGCCCGATTGCCTACTGAAACAAGACATTGAATGGTTGTAGACAAAAGGTCTTATTTCATCGTGTCTGGGTTTTTTTTTTGCAGGAGCCAGCCTTGTTTGCTACCAGTGTGAAGGAGAATATCCGCTACGGCGATCCGGACGCAACAGATCAACAGGTAATTTTGCCATTCTCCAAGAAAAAGAAGCACAAATGAAAGAAAAACAACTCACTTTTTTAAACAGCTTGTGAAAAAAAACCAGCAATGAAAATTGGTTAGGAGCAGACCTTGATGGAAAGAGCGCTGGTACGCAAATACAGAGGTCTCGGGTTCAAGTCCCGGTCCAGTCAAGGTTTTCTAACCATTTTTTTTAAGGTGATATACAAAAATGTTGCAAACTGCTTACTGACTAAAATTACCAAAATGTAAATCTTAAAGTTTAGTGGGCCTGACGTTTCGATCCTAGCAGGACCTTTCTCTGCCTTTGAGAAAGGTCCTGCTAGGATCGAAACGTCAGGCCCACTAAATTTTAACCTTTTTTTTTAAATTAAGAATTTGGAGGCCTGACGTTTCGACCCTAGCGGGACCTTTCTCAAAGGCCTTTTGAGAAAGGTCCCGCTAGGATCGAAACGTCAGGCCCTCCTAATTTTTGATATTCACTGTTTGGTCATTTCAGTCAGTCAGCAGTTTGCAACATTTTTTCATACGCAGTGGCTGTTGTTACGGCAGTCGTCCATGTGGTTCCCTGATGACTTGATTGTATTTCGTCAGCATTGCAGGCTGGTTGAATAGCTGATAGTCTGGTTCCAAGAGCTAAACATCCTGACAATACTGTGAAGTCAGGGAACCACACAGACGACTGCCGTGACAACAGCCACTGCGTTTTTCATATTACTGTAATGTTTAAAAATTGTTTGAAAAATTTCCAGTCTATTTTTCCTTCATTTGTTTAATTTGAATGTTTCATAATCACCGTTCTCTGGCAGGTTTTTGAGGCGGCTGCTTTGGCAAATGCCCACGAGTTCATCCTAGGATTCCCCGAAGGATACGACACGGTCCTGGGCGAGAGGGGCGTCACAATATCGGGCGGACAAAAGCAGAGGTAGCCGTTTACCGAGTGATTCGAGTATTGCACGCAAGATTATTACACATCAGTTGAAATCTGGGTCCAATTTCATAGAGCCGCTTAAGCGTGAAAATCTGCTAAGCAGGAAAGGTCTTCCTCGTGTAAGCAAGGATTACAAACTGCACTGCACCCCAAGGGTGAATTTCATAGAGCTGCTTAACTACTTCGCGCCGGGGGACTTTTCAGCGCCGATGACCGCCATACGGGGGTTTTTGAACAATGCATCATTTTCAGATCTCACTAAAACAATCGGAACAATATATTTCTGTGAAATGAATCGATAAGGGTACACTATGGGTACAAGAGAGTAAAACCTGGCACAATTCGGACGTCGTTGTGGCTTTTGTCAAGAGAGTATCCGTTCCAAAAAGGGCCCATTGTGCATCGTCAATGGACTGTAATGGACTTTTGTGTGTGTGTGTGTGCGTGTACGGTGCTGTCAATCCCTGACCGCAGACTCCAGCCTCCACTCCAGGCAGTCAAATCTTCGTGTTGGTCGGCCATAACCGAGCGTACAGATTACAGTAAAGAATGTGGGGGAATGTAGGGGCATGCAAAGACAATGTCCCCCTCGTGCTTTCAGCTGCAGCGCAGAGAGAAAGGTCCTGCCTTTGAGAAAGGTCATGCTAGGATCGAAACGTCGGGCCCACTAAATTTTAGATTTACAAAAGAAAGCACTCGGGAAAAGCCAGGACAAATAAAGGGCTATTTCATGCTACTTTGCAAATAAAGGGCTACTACACAAGACAATTTCACATCAATGATTCAAAATGAATCGCCCCCAAAAAAGAGAGTTTATTCCTTGACGGTGGGTTCCCTCTCTCTCTCTCATTCCAGGATTGCCATTGCCCGTGCACTGATCAAGAACCCGTCCATTCTAATCCTGGACGAAGCGACTAGCGCCCTCGACGCCGAGTCGGAGAGAGTCGTGCAAGATGCCATCGACAGGGTCTCCAAAGGTGGGTACAGTAATGTGCTCTAGTTGGCCTTGCAGTAGTGACTGGAGTCAACAAGAGTCAGTTTCAATACACTGCACAGTAGAATGTCGCTATAACGAATATCCTGGGATCCATGACGATTTTTCGGTATAACGCTTGTTTGTGATATGTGCCCCGGCACAGCGACATGAGGAATATCCAACTAAAACACTTCTCGAGTAAACAACGCCTGAATTCAAAGTATCATCTCAATTCGATTAAAAATCAATTTATTTATTTTTTTATTTTCGGAAAGTTTATGTATTGCAGGATATTATGTCCAAAGGATTTTTCCGAAATCCGTTTCTAAATTTTGAAAAAACAAGGATTTCGGGGTAGTGTTTGTGTACTGTTTTCATGAAAATGTAAAGTTCCTGCCTTTTTGAATGGCCGCTTTCGAGGAGTTAGACTGGTGCTGCTATATTGTGTCTGGTACCAAATGAACGAGCGAAGTCCCCTTGTACTGTTTGCAACAACGTTCACACGGAAATAATTTTGATATCATTTGAAAGCTAATGGTATACTCTTTCACATCATTAGAAAATCTCAAAATTTCAAAAGTGGGGGTTATTCCTCATTATGCTGCGCCGGGTCACATATAGCAGTTGCGGCCACATAATCTGTACACAAAAATTGGGAGCCAAAGGGCATGTTCGTTATAGCCAAATGTTTGGTTTATCGGCGTTCGTTATAGCGAAGTTCCACTGTATATGCTTTATATTAATCAATTACCTGTGGTGGTCCATTCCTTGTCCGAGTGATTTTCTTTTGTGTCCCGTTTCTCATGTTTTTGAATCAATTTATTTTTGATACACGTTATTGCTAGACATAAAAACAAAGTAAAACCCTTTTGCGCATTGGATTTCAAGTGTTGCGCCGGCTAAATACCCACAAAGGTTCGAGAAATCCATTTCGGTAATTTTAATCAGTGAGCAGTTTGTAACATTTTTCCTTATTATTATACCTCTGACATGGGTGATATACAAAAATGTTGCAAACTGCTTACTGACTAAAATTACCAAAATGTAAATCTTAAAATTTAGTGGGCCTGACGTTTCGATCCTAGCAGGACCTTTCTCACTCTGCCTTTGAGAAAGGTCCTGCTAGGATCGAAACGTCAGGCCCACTAAATTTTAAGACCTCTGACATGGCTTAAACTTTCTGCGTCTGATTTTCGGTCTTCAAGGTCGCACTGTGCTTGTGATTGCGCATCGTCTCAGCACCATCAGAAATGCTGATCTAATTGCAGTACTAGATGCTGGAAAAATCCAGGAGGTAAGTCGCATGATTGTTACTTCATAAACTCGGTCACATTTACAAGATTTCCGCTTAAAGGCTCAATACAACATTGGGAAAATCCACGGAAAACAACGATGTCCACAGATTTCCTAAATTACACAGTTTGTAGATGGTCATGAAAGAATCCTCATGTTGAAATCCTACGGTCTGGGATGCTGTACCTTTCGAGAAATCTTCACTCAAACATTGACAAATAGTTTACTACTCGCGAGTAATAAACTATTTCTTACACTACAAGACGGTGCGTAAACCAAGACGGTTTTTCACCTCTTTCTACTTTCTCAGATTACCATTTCAGCTAAAACCTTCGCAGGATTTCTTTTTTGGAATTTTCAATGGTTTAACACACAGACTGTGGCAATCTTGTGATCTTTACCGATGTTGTATAGGGCCTTTAAATACACCCCTGTACGTGGCTCTTTCGAGCCATAATTTTAAGTGATTTTTTAACGGTGTTAAAGAAAAATCAAACTTTTATTGGACCTGTGGTAGAGTGCTGCGATGTGAAACCAGAGGGCCTTGGTTCAAGTCCTGCAGTCCATTTCACAAAAGCCATCGTAATTTATGATCAATAGACCGTGTAAGTTGGCCTCGAGAATGTACGTGATACCGCGAGATTCCTGACTTCCGGGCTCCTCGAATAGGAGGTAAAGCGTGGAGCGTCAAACGTTTTTGTTAAAATATTTTGTATCGCGCCGATTGAAGCAGTTTAAACAATTAGAATTGTCTCATAGGACTAAAATATTAAAATACAATGTGTAAAGTATGTGATTTTGCACGTTTTACAGACAAAAATAGTTGAAATAAGTTTCCGTTTTCACGTTTGAAACCGTAGAACCTATGCAACAAGAGGTGATAGTCGTGTTCCCAGACGAACGAACTTGTTACCTTAGGCTTGTAAATGCATGTACCTACGTGTACTGGCTCACGAAGTCGCGCGTTTTGTTTAGTGTACCGTATCCACATGTACAGTACAGTACAAGGCGCTTTTCTGGCCCGAATGCGAATCACATCAACTTTGGCGCGATACAAGCAGCACGTTTTATATACGTCCGTGGATACAAGTAGTAATGCTCACGTCGCGTACCGCAGTCGGGCCGTATTCACAATACTGTACTTACAACCGGCAGATGAAGGTCGGGTTCTATTTATTTGTTTTCTCTGCCGTATTCTCATTTTTTGGTATTTTTTTTTTGCTCATTCTTATATTTTTAATATACTTAATCCATAAATCTGGGTTTTTAGTTGGAAAGAGGCTTTCTTCATTATGTAATAATGCATTCAAAATTGGGCACGTGTTAATCTCCTATAGCAGGCGGCGCGGAGGTGCCCGGAAGTGTACGGTGACCTTTTCCAATATGAGAGTTTAATACACGGTCTATCGCAAGATGATGAGTGATGCACAGAAACCATACGGCCTATCACAATATCCATCGTAACCTGATGCATTGTAACGCTTTGTGAAATTCACCCAAGGTCCAGTCGAATTCGCTTTGCTCTATGAATAGTGCTTCCAGCGTTAAAATTCTCCAATGTTTGTGTCTTTTCTCGACAGCTTGGTACTCACGAGGAACTAATGAAAAAGGGAGGAGTATATGCGGATTTGATCAAGGGACAGACAACGAAAAAATGAATACTCATTAGCAATAATAATAGAAAAAAAATTAAAACGGGCGAATAAAAAAAAAAAATTGCTCAGTGCAGACATCTCTCTTGTTTTATGCGAGTGCGTCGTTACCATAGCAACAGGACATTTTGATATAGATTAAGCTTTATCAATTACGAAATCCCTGATAAACAGTGTAGATTCACGGTCTTTATCCAAACTTTGGTTAGGGTTTTTTCCCTTGTCCTAAGTGCTACATTTTTTTTCGAAGGAAGATTTACAAACTGCTTGCTTTCCCGAATGACTCCTACAGCAAATCATCGCAATTTATAGAAGGTTGGGTCTCAGGAAAGGGTTCTACTGAGATCGAACCACATTTTTTGAGGGGCAGATTCCTCCCTTAACAAATTGCCCATTGTTAGTCATCTTGAAGGCAAGATGGGGTGATAATCGTGTTTTTATTTTCATGTGGCCATGGTGGATTTTACTTGCTCCGCAATTGAATTTGTTTATAAATACTCAAAAACATTTTCCCAATTTTTGAATTTGTTTATAAATACTGTTAAATAATAAACTATTGAAAGTGGTGGTTTCTTCATGTCTGCTTTCATTGCTTTATTCTTTCGTGTTTTATTTCATTGTTATCGCAAGTATTTGTTGAGTACCGTAATTTTCGGGATATAAGCCGCTTATACATTGACTTAAAAGTTGACTGCAGCTTATACACTGGTACATGTACATATACATGCAGACATATTATAGTGGATATCACCTATTACTAACGGTTCAGAATGCTGTAATATCCCAGCCACTTCTTGTTGGGAAAAAACTGGATTCTTCAGCATCTTGCTATCAGCAGAGAAAAAGCCGTAGCCTCACAGAAACGTGTTCCACATGATTCTTTAAAGTCCCTACACAACATTGGTCGAGGTCAAAGAATAGCTTCCATACATTCAATGCCGTACTGTTCCGAAAAATAGTTAAGATCTCGGTGAGACGTAAACTATTTCTTTAACTCATTTGTCCCAAAATACAACATTTTAGGCAGAAATATTTCAGTGCGAGGTTTCTACTATAACCATCTTTAAACTGTATAAGTTTCATCTAAATCTGTGAAAAAATCTGTGAAAAATTATGTTTTTCGATCTTACCAATATTGTCGGTGTAGGGGATTTAAGCACTCAATGAGTCAGTAGGCCATTATAAGTGAATTGGTTAATGTTTTATTGACCATTGGAATACAGGCAACACAAACACCCACTTTTTTTTATAAACTTTAAAGATTATTTATCCTCAATGTTAGCTTAAGTATCTTTAATAATGTGCATGTGAAATGTTGCAAGTACTGTATGTGTGTTATAGGTGGTCTGTCTGTGTGGCATCATTTGCAAATTGCCTTAAGTCCAGTGCGGACAGCCCAAGAAGTTTTCCTCACAGGTAACTTACCCGACTCCAGTGGGTAGTTTAACCGACCAACTTCTGCCCGGTTAAATTAACCAGGTCAGTTTAACCGAGTCGATAAGTCCAATCCGGACACGACGTCTCGGTAAATGACTCGGTAAAAAAACCACATCTGGCGCCCCGCACGTTACGTTACTGTATGCAAGACTCGTGCAGGCGCAGGGTAACAACGTGTTTGTGTACCTAGAGTACATGCACATGTACATGAGTCGGTTAGTTTTACCCATCGTCTCGGTTAGATTACCCGAGTCGAAAAGTCCAAGTGCGGACGCCGGGAAGATTTACCCATTGGAATGTTACCCACGGGCTCGGTAAGAAATAAGTCCAGTGCGGACACGGCTTTAGACAATATTGATGTATTCACACATAGGCCGTTTACGAAATGAAGGCTTAGGCTTCGGCCATCATTTCTCTTACCTGTTATAATACCACAGGCATCTAAAAACAAGCATTTGTCCCCAGTTTCATGGTGAATACTCTGAACCTAACAAGCCAGCAAACCTTCAAATTTGACGATAAACCATAGGTTTTTCAGGTTTTTGTCAGACGGAGACGAAGCCTGAGCCCGAGCCTGATCCACGGATTCGTAAAGGGCTATAGTCTGGCACCTTTTTTTTTGACGGGGAAACCATGGCTGTTTACCAATGGGTATACAGGGAAGCTATACAAGATTGCTGCACAAAAGTCTGTAATCTAAAAAAATACATAATTAAGTTCTTTGCCATTACCGGTATCAACATCTAGCTTCCAGACTAAGAAATGCTAACATTCTTCTCTCAAAAAAGCTACAATTTTAAATTGTTTACAGTACGTTTACCCTGGGTTGTTAGGAGATGCCTTTTACTGGGCAAGTTGTATCCATCAATGAGATGGTGGAAGAATAAACATCATTATTTGAATGCATTGTACTTAATTAATTGCTGAATAGTGAATACACACATGGCATTAGTTCTAAACAACATAATTAACATTAGTTCTGAACAATGTAATTAACAAACAAACAAATCACAACTATTTCACTCGAATCTTACGAGCATGTTCCACAGAAAAAAAAATATTTGCAGTAAATACTGGTCATCATTTCTGAAATACCTGTTTACTATGTCTTTTCTTATGGGCTTATACCCCCAATTCACTCATTCATTCAAGAGCAACCACACTTGCCATAGCAACAGTGTGTTTCATTGGCTATGGCTTCAAAGTACACACGAGTCTATGGCAGCGGCTAACTAGTGGTTGCCAGCAATTCCCATAGACTTGTGTGCTTTTGCAAGCCGCAACAAGTGAATTCGGACACGGCTGGTTGGTGTCCCTGGCTGATGTCAATCGCTACGGCTTCAAAGTACACACAGGTCTATGGAAGTTGCTGAGCATGTGGCTACGGCAGCCAGTCGCCATAGACTTGTGTGCTACTTCAAGCCAAAGCCAGTGAATTTTAACATGGCAATGTTGTAACTTGAATTCAGCCACCTTCAAGGCCCTATACAACATTGGTAAAGGTCAAAAGATTGCCGCAGATTGTCTGTTAAACCATAAAACATCCCAAAAAGCAATCCTGCGAAGGTTTTAGAGAAAGTAGAAAAATGTAAAAAAAGTCACGGTTTTTGCACCATTCTGCAGTCTATGAAATAGTTTATTACTTGCGAGTAATAAACTATTTGTCGATGTTTGAGTGAAGATGTCTAGGGAAGTACAGCATCCCAGACCGTAAGATTTCAACATGAGGATTCTATCATGACCGTTAACAAACTGTGTAAATTAGAAGGAAATCTGTGGACATTGATGTTTTCCGATCTTCCCAGTGTTGTATTGGGCCGTTAACCATGAATTCATGGAATGTGTTACGGCCAAGGGGGTCTTTTTAGGGGCTGACAGCCCATAGGCCGAGAAATTCTACACTAACAAGTGAAAAACAAAACCTTAAGTATTAGTACTGCTTAAAATAACGGCAAAATCCAAAAAGATGTCTTGAATTCGGTGAATACAATGGTGGGCCTGGCCTAATGGATTGAACTGACTGTTACCGAACAATCCTCAATTTTCAACTGCATAGAAAGATAAAAAGATCAAAAGGGGTAGGATTATCCTCGAGACCGTGGTACGCGGAGACTGGTGATTTCAGTGTTGGTTGAAAGCAGTGTTTGGCCGCACCGGACTGGCTCTCTCTAGATTTTTTTTTTCGCCTGCACAATTTAGAAAAGTAATGCTCAAATATTACGCTAGACCTTGGCAAAATTGGGTTTTTCGGGAACCGGGTACCCACATTTGGAAATCAATGGGTACCTTAACTCTTTCCGTACGGCGCGCCGATACATCGGCTCGGTAAACCGCTCTCTGTTGACGGAAAGCCGATACATCGGCTCGCGTGTCCCATTGTTTCGAATATATTACCAAATTTATTCCGTACAGACATGCACATTAATTCCGTGGTGAAAGAGTTAAATGTAAAACATATGAAATTAAAAATCTGGAGGCATGTTGCGTAATGCTCGCTGGTCGCTATCGGGGCACCGTGCAAAGCACGCTAAATCAAATTGTTGTGCGATTGATCATAAGCTATGATAGGTTCGGTGAAAATGACTTCAGGACTAGTCAAGAGTCTTCAGTGACTAGACAATCCCATTTTTTTTCTTCATGAAATTTTGACTGCTGAAGATTCTGCTTGCTTGTTAAAACACACTTTCTTTCTAGAAACCAGCTTGCGTATATAATCATAACAAACCTAAATACTGTACCAGCACCATCACAATTAGTATCAATAATGCCTGACTTCTATACCAAAAAATAACAATCCTTTTTTTCATCCAACTTACACATTTCCATAACAATATCACCTTTACACCAAAAATAAATTGACACCAACTACACACCTCTAACACCAAAAAAAAAGTACAAAAATAAAATTCCACCGAAAATCTAGTATCGCATGTTAATACACTGTTAAGCTCATAATTTATGCAAAAATATACAAACAAGTACTATTACTGCAAAAGAAGAATGTTTGCTTTTTAAAATTTGGAGGAACTTGGGATGTCCTCTGGAGGGTTGTAATATTTCTGGACTATCGAATATCTTCAAAATATTTTGATAATTTACATTGCAAGTTTTTTTCGGAAAGCGTGGGCTGAGATATTCGGGTATTTTTCCCTCACATGGGAGAGACGTGGCAAGGATATTCCTCCAGAAATTACAAATTCATCTCAGATAAAGGAATTTTTTTTTATAAAAACCTACCCCTGTTTTATCCTTGGAATGATAAGTAGATGATAGTACTCGTTTATGAATATCCTTTTCCATAAGAGATAATTCCGGAATATTTAGTGAACACACAAAAATGAAACTCCACAGAAAAAACTATCACATGTTAATACACTGTTAAGCTCAAAATTTATGCAAAAATATACCAAAAATAAGTGCTATTACTGCAGAAGCGTTGTGGAGACAGTGACACGTAGCTCATGTACATACAGTGGAATGTCGCTACATGTATAACAAACATTCCCGGATGATCCATGAAAATTGTTCGGTATAGTGGTCGTTCGTTATAGCAGTTGCGGCCACATATTTTGTACACAAAATTCGGGAGCAATAGAGCAAGTTCGTTAAAGCCGAATGTTCGGTATATCGGCATTCATTATAGCGACGTTCCACAGTACATGTATCTTGAAGCCATGAATTAGCCTGGTCATCCAACTGAAATAAGTACGGTAATTTTTTCTTTTCGTGAAATGGTCTTGTTAGATCCTACTAATTACAGACAACAGAACTCAGTACCTTCAAGACACTGTCAACACTCAACACCCTGAAAATACTTACTGACAGGATAGATGAGGCATAAAACTGAGTGGAGACTCACTGGTATTTCAAAAGATAGGTTGAAGTTCCATTTCAGTTTTGATGAGTAATTCTCATACGAAACAACTCCAAAACTCTGTATAAACGGGCAAATCTGATTATTTGTCATTAGTTGAGCAAAGACTGATTTGGGGCCAAATAGAGAAGGTACCGAAACAAACAGGGAGAAACCCTGTTCTTTTTTTTCTGACTGAAAAAAGATTACAAAATTATTGCAAACTGTTGACTGACGTTGTACATATCCCAAGTTATACCGATCTAAAAGAACTTTGTGGTAGTTCAAACGATCCCTCTGTTGTGGAGGAAGATGCTACTTGGATCAAAACATCAGGCCCTCTATCATTAGTTTTTTTTCAAAGAATATCACTGTGTGCATGCGCGACCACTGTTTACATCCCATCGCGTGACTTATAGCGGGAATTTTTTTCATCTCATTTGGCGCAGAGCAGCGATGGAAATGTACAAAGACGAATGTGGACAATGTGATAGTCTTCTTTGCTCATTTCCACTCCTGTTCCGCACCAAATGAGATGCAAAATTACCCACTATCAGTCACGTCATGTAAACGTTGGTCGTGCAATCGGTCTATTGCTGATGAGCATCCTGGTTTGCGTGGCTATCATTAGGATACGTCTCACCGGAGGCTAGTTTTTATTGGTCGGGGATGGTCATGTGACAGGCCAGTCGGCCGATCATCTCCCTCCGTCCCGTCGGCCGGGGAAGTGACTGTTGCCGTCGGTGCCCATGTAGCTGGCCCACTGCTGCCTGTCGTAGGGAAGAATGCGGGCGCAGCGTTCGTTCTCGGCCAGGCGTTTGCACCGGCAGCTCAGCCTCAATCTGTAGACTGTCAGCTCGCCCGTGTGGATGTTGAAGGGGTAGATGTCCAGGGGATTCATGCTGTCCACCATCCTCTGACGCTGCTCGGCTGTGGAAGCTGGCAACATTAATGAAAATCAAAAAAATTGCTAAAAACAATGTCGCAGATCTCAAAACATGGAAGGGATTGACGTTTTCTTTTATCCAAATGTTGTGAGGTGGGGTCTGGATTTGAGTTGTACCATTGGAATTGATGTAGTTCTAACCTACCTACCACCTACCTACACTGTACCTACCAACACACCTACACCCATCTATCTACCCACCCACCTACCCACCCAGCAACCCACCTATCCAACTACCTACCACCCAGCCACCCACCCACCCAACTACCTACCACCCAACCAACCACAAACCCACCCACCCAACTACCTACCATCCACCAACCCACCTATCCAATTACCTACCATCCACCCATCCAACTACCTAGTACCTACCACCCACCCATCCACCCATCCGACTACCTACATGTACATGTGTACCACCCACCCCCCCCCCACCCAGCCAACTACCTACCACCCATCCATCCATCCAACTACCTACCACCCACCCACTCATCCAACTACCTACCACCCACCCACCCACCCACCCATCCAACTACCTACCACCCACCACCCACCCATCCACCCACCCACCAATCCAACTACCTACCACCCACCCACCCACCCACCCATCTACCTACCACCCACCCACCCACCCACCCACGACAAAAAGCATGGATTGCATTTAAGCTTACATTCTGTGCACTTGCTAGTCGCCATGTGCTCATAACCATCATGATCAAGACCATAGAAAACACCTGGAAGAAAAAAAAAAGTAAAAAAAAAATGGAAATCGGATCCATGAACTCACAAAAACTTCAAAATTATTTGAAAAAAAAAATCATAACTGAGCTATCCAGTTCTCAGATGTGGGGCCTTCCTAGGACAATAGTCAACTATGGCTACAGTAGTTCAGGGATCACATAAAGTAGACGCAGCTTGATAAACTTCATTTACGGACAAACAAAATCATAGAGGATTTACGAAAAAATGTATAAAAAGTTGAAGAAAATGAAAAGGATTTTGCTGCAATCTGTTTGTCTATTTTCACAGTTTTCTTACTTTTTGGGTCCAAGCGTTGTGATTCCTTAGCCATCCATGAATCGATGCATTTCTGCTGTTCAGGTAAAATAATCTACGAGGGTAAAAAGTGAAATTTTCCGTCAAATAACAATTAAGTTATTATACTCTCTATCTAAATAATCAAATAAGACTTAAGGCTTTGCATGGTGGGTGAAACAATATCGGAAGGTTTGCAGTGACACCATGTATAATAAGGTCTCTTAAAGAAGAGGTGTGGTTCTGAAAAGAACCTGAGTGGTTTTAATCCTGAGGTGTAGAACAAAGAGCTTCTTTCCCTCGTTCAGCCTCTCTCTGGAATTCCCTTCCTGGTTCATGTTTTCACCCTGCCTACGATCTTGCCCTTTTTTAAGAGAAATGTCAATTCCTATCTCCAGCCTTCCTGAGGTCCTCCCTATCTCTTTCTTTCCTTAGCCCTTAACATTGAGTGGCTTTATAGCCTTGTTTTGGGCAAGTCTACATAAATGAAAATACTGCCAACTTTTTTCAAGAGAAATGTCAATTCCTATCTCCAGCCTTCCTGAGTCCCTCCCTATCTCTTTCTTTCCTTAGCCCTTAACCCTGAGTGGCTTTATAGCCTTGTTTTGGGCAAGTCTACATAAATAAAAATACTGCCAACCATTTTTAAGAGAAATGTCAATTCCTATCTCCAGCCTTCCTGAGTCCCTCCCTATCTCCTTCTTTCCTTAGCCCTTAACCCTGAGTGGCTTTATAGCCTTGTTTTGGGCAAGTCTACATAAATAAAAATACTGCCAACAATTTTTAAGAGGGATGTCAATTCCTATCTCCAGCCTTCCTGAGTCCCTCTCTATCTCTTTCTTTCCTTAGCCCTTAACCTTGAGTGGCTTTATAGAATTATAGCCTTGTTTTGGGCAAGTCTACATAAATAAAAAATCTGCCAACAATTTCTAAGAGGGATGTCAATTCATATCTCCAGTCATCCTGAGTCCCTCTCTATCTCCTTCTTTCCTTAGCCCTTAACCCTGAGTGGCTTTATAGCCTTGTTTTGGGCGAATTTGCATAAAAAGAAGGCTGGGATGAATAGATACCTGAGTGTCTGACGGGTAGAACCAGTACGTCGCAAATATCAGATCAATGGCGCCCTCGGATGACGCCTCCTGCCCGACCAGCACCGGCGCCAGCGTTCCCGTGGAGATCAGCCGCTGAACTCCGCCGGCATCGTGCGGCCCCTGGTGGCGCCGTTTACGCCGAAGAAGTTTCCGACTGGACGGTCCGCCCGCCAAAGGTTCCCCCCGATCGGTCCCGTCGCCGGCCCGCTGTCTCGCCAGCCGATTCCTCTCTCTGAGTTTCAAGAACAAGTCCCTGCCGATGTATTTCGTCGGCTTTCCGGTCCGGTCCGTCTCGACCGGATCGCCGCCGCCGCCCTCGGCAAGCTTCAAGAGCTTCCGGAGAGAGGTGGTATCTATCAAAGCATCTGCTGCCGTGGCGTCTCTCTCCGCTTCCCTCTCCTTCCGTTCCTCGGCATTCCGTCTCCCCCTGTAGTACCTCCCAGACGGAGGGCGAGCCGCAAGGAAGCCGTCCGGCGATTGCCGGTAGATTTCGTTCAGCCACCGCTGGGCTTCATCCCGGCTGACGCCCCCGCGGTTCCCCGGCCGTCTGACGTCGGGATCCTGGCCCCGTCTCCCGCCGTCAAACCTCGACCTTGGGGAGTCGGCGAATCTGTCAACCAGCCAGTTTTCGCCGTCGCCGTCGTCGTCGTCGTCGTCGAAAGCGCCGTTGCCCGTCTGTCTCTCTTCAGGCTCCTCCCCGTATCTCCACGCTTTCTGTGAACCGGGCACCGAGTCTGCTTCTTTGTCTCGGCTGCCGGGCGCCTCATCCAGCCGTTGTCGGAGCAAGTCCTCGATCTCGCCGTCCTGCAGGAGTTGCGTCAGCAAGTTATCCAGGGTCTGATCTTGAGATGCCGCCCCCTCCTCCTCCTCCTCCTCACCAGGGCTCAGAGCGTCATCAGTCTCTGTCACGTGGGACGGAGGTTGAACGCCACCCTGCGGACGAGGTCGCCGCTCGTCGGGGACAACTTCGGGCAGTTCTGTGTCCACCTTTTGCGGGAGGACTATTCCCTGCGGATGAGACTCCTCATCAGGCGGTCCATGGGGACGATCGACGGGCCGGGAGTCGAGGAGACGGTTCAGGAACGGCATCTCATCTTCGTCGTCGAATCCGAGCTGGGGTGCGGGCTTGGCGTCCGGTCTCGTTTGCGGCTTCAGGAAGCCTCTGAGGAGATCGTCCTCACCGTAATCCGAATTCTACAACAGGGGGGAAAAAAGAGAACGATTTCTTGCAGAGATTAGCTTGGAAAATCCAGCCGTGCCCGCCTGGGTGGATTTCATAAAGCCTTACGATGCATTGTAACTGGACTTACAATGGATAACCTCACTGCCCAAAGAAGAACCATGGATCATCAGGTGGCATGCTACCATATCAATTGTCCCACCAGCCGGACATTTTAGCGCAGACGCTTCTAAAAACAGTCTTCTCCTACCAAGGTACAATCAAAAATGATGCAAATTGCTGATAGTGGAGACTTTACGACTGGGAATGATCTCAGATTTCCGTTTGAACAGTACGTATACCTTCTATGTTTGCGAACGAGCTTCAGCCACCGTCATACGTGATGCAGAGTGCTTATTGTCAAGGGTGACCCTTGAGACACAGATATTCAAAAGTTTGAGGGCACGACATTTCCATTCCAACTGAACCTTTCGTGTTTGGAGAGCTTTTTTTAAATGCCAGATCTCACCTGCATAAAATCCACGTCATCCCCGTCGTCGTAAGGGAGTCCGCCGGCGCCGCCCAAATCACCCCTATCCTGGGAATGGTCCACTCCAATGTCCGGCTGGTCGTCGCCATGGTCGTCGCCGTGGTCGTCGCCGTGGTCGCCATTGATGATGAGATCCTTGACTCGTTGCAGCACGTACGGGTGCTGGGCCAAGTATGCCTCGGCCATCAGACTAGAGTTCACCGTGTACTTGTACTCGTCGCTGACGCGGTCCACTGAGAAGTTGGGGGCAAAGCAAAATGAAAATCATTCCATCTTATACCGTGGTCACACTGGTGGGAAGATCCTGCATGCTCCAGTGGCCGCACTGGGCGGGAAAGATTCTCCACGCCCCAGCGCTTCCATCAGGCATATATACACCGACGAAAGTTGGAATCCAGCAGTCTCCCGGCGATAGGCAGAGTACATGTACACACTACCCGAGATGTTGAGTTACCGGCTCTTTTCAGAGCCACACTCCTTCTTGAAAGAGAAGCACTAATGTGGTGTCAACGCAAAGCTTCCACTTATTTATACAAGGCCTTCCCACATGGACCCACTATGAGGCAAGTTTTGGGAGGAAATAATGCTTCAATCCCTCAAGGACCTTTCTGAAAGACAGCTGCAACCTTTTCCCCCCTGTCTTATAACTTGTCTGAATTCAAAGTGATATACAAAAATGTTGCAAACTGCTTAATGACTAAAATTACCAAAATGCAAATCTCAACATTTAGTGGGCCTGATGTTTCGATCCTAGCAGGACCTTTCTCAAAGGCAGTGTGACAAGGACATAACAGATGCATGTACACGAAGGAAGGGGGAAGAGAGTGAATAGGACACGAATGAGAAACAAAGGACAAAGAGTAAAGCTAGTAGGGCGAGATCAAAGGGAAGAGCAAGGAGTAGGATAGGGATTAGTGAGAAGAGGGGGGAAAGATCAAAGAGAGAAGTGTGAGGGAGTGAACACAAAAGAAGGATTATCAGAAAGCATGCATGGTGTTAGTCATTACCCTCCTGGATGTTGAGACCATGTCTGAATTCAAACGAAACATAAACGTTCATCTTACTCCCTCCTTATCTATTGTGCTCCTGGTTCTTTTCCTTATCGCTTTCTTTAGCCATCACCTTGTGTGGCCTTTAGGGGCCTTGTGCTCCTGTCCCTTTGATCTTTCCCACCCTTTCAGTTTGTCGTTCCTTTGATCTCCCCCCTCCCTTCTGTTGTACATCTGCATCCCACCCCCTTCCCTTTTGTCCTTCCTCTGTCATAATGCAATTTCTGGTGAACCCCCCCCCCCCCCCGACCCCCTCAACTCTCAGTCAACCAAAACACGAGTTTACCGCCGGGCACTGACCTTCCTCGCAAGGACTGGTCAACTCTAAACTGGCTACGGACGGGTGTGCGCCGTTTCAACGCCACCATGCAACTCCTGGGAACTGCACCCATCAGCAGCCGAGGAACAGACCGCCCACCACATCATCTGCGACTGCCCCACCTTCCCCCCACCCCCACCTAATGACCTTGACCTGAATGACCCGAGTCCCGACGACGCAGAGAGCTGGCTGCAGGCTGCTGAGCGACATTGCCTAGCTGCCTCACACGAACGACGAAGAACATGTGTCCGGGCTTTTCCTTCCCCCTGACTGTCTGCGTACGTCCTTGTCACTTTGAGAAAGCGCCTGCTAGGATCGGAGACGCCAGGCCCTCTAACTTTTTGAGATTTAGCCTCTGGCGTGGGATTTTTCTCGGTGGATTTCTCACGGGAGTTGTAGATCTGCCGGCCTGGCACTTCCATCTGGCGGTTGAGGAGGGACAACCTGCTGAAGCTTTTGGTGTTGAAGCGTTGCATGCAGAAATCCGAGCGACTCTTCTGTCCAATACCCTTGCTGTCGTCCGCTGCGACAAACAAACAAACAAACAAACAAACAAACAAACAGGAGGGGGGTTGAGAAAAAAAACAAGTCCAAAGATTAAACCCGAGTACCTGATATGAATAATTCATGAGGTCAAGGGTCAAAATGGTTGTTTAAAATGGCAACCAGGAGGGAGGTGGCTAGCTTGAAGCAATACATAAGACTCTACATCATTGACTGCCAGCCAAGGCTGGCAAAAAACTGGGATGACAAGTCTGAAGCAAGGCATGAGCCTCCATCCCTATTGGTGGTAGACTGCCATCCAAGGCTGACAAATAGAACTGGGAGAGGAGACTAGTCTGAAGCGAGGCATGAGCCTCCATCCCTATTGGTGGTAGACTGCCAGCCAAGGCTGACAAATAGAACTGGGAGGGGGTGACTAGTCTGACGCAAGGCATGAGCCTTCATCCCTATTGGTGGTAGACTGCCAGCCAAGGCTGACAAATAGAACTGGGAGGGATGTGATTAGAATGAAGCAAGGCATAAGCCTCCATCCCTATTGGTGGTAGACTGCCAGCCAAGGCTGACAAATAGAACTGGGAGGGGGTGACTAGTCTGAAGCAAGGCATGAGCCTCCATCCCTATTGGTGGTAGACTGCCAGCCAAGGCTGACAAATAGAACTGGGAGGGGGTGACTAGTCTGAAGCAAGGCATGAGCCTCCATCCCTTATTGGTGGTAGACTGCCAGCCAAGGCTGGCAAATATAACTAAGAGGGGTGACTTGTCTGACGCAAGGCATGAGCCTCCATCCCTATTGGTGGTAGACTGCCAGCCAAGGCTGACAAATAGAACTGGGAGGGGGTGACTAGTCTGAAGCAAGGCATGAGCTTCCATCCCTATTGGTGGTAGACTGCCAGCCAAGGCTGACAAATAGAACTGGGAGAGGGTGACTAGTCTGAAGCAAGGCATGAGCCTCCATCCCTATTGGTGGTAGACTGCCAGCCAAGGCTGACAAATAGAACTGGGAGGGGTGACAAGTCTGAAGCAAGGCATGAGCCTCCATCCCTATTGGTGGTAGACTGCCAGCCAAGGATTATATCTGACGAGTAATGCCATACATCTGTCCTGATTTCCAACACCAACCTTTTGAGAAAGCGAACTCAGTCGATTCTCCCTCGTGGCCCAAGCAATCTAGAATGAAGTACAAGAAGGCATCGTTGCCGTAACCCTCCATGCTGACAGTGAGCGGAGAAACTTGGGAACTGCCCGCTGTCTGAATGGGAGGAGTCAGAATGGGCTGGCCCGTCCGTCCGTCCAAGATGGTGACCTGCGGACGCGATATAAAAAAGCGCGAATTAATTTTTAATTAATTTATTAGCTTTTTCGCCGTGAAGCGAAAAAGCTATTGTTGTTGTTCTGATTTTTTTTTTTCTTCTTTTTCTTGTCGGAAAAAATCCCATAGACAAAAACGCAGGGTTTTTCGGAGGGCACTTTTGCCATTGAACAAACTTTGATTTTTTTTCAAACTTGACAAATGCATAGAGCCCTCGTTGAAATTTTGCGTCGTAGTCTTGAAAACGTCATGACGTCACCACGTGTCACGTGACAGTGCTTTAAAGGGGCGAATTTCAAACTCCAATAAAAGCAAAAGTACAAGTTTGTTTGGTTTCAATTTTGCAGTTCTAAGTTGGGAAAAGGTGTATCCAAAAATTGCCCTCATTTGATCGTGACGTAATCTCATGAATATTAATGAGGTCATAAACTTTTAAGATTGTAACCTTCAATTGAGCATATTTGGCAAACGGAGCAAGATTTTTTTTATTTTTTTTGTATATCTATTAGGGATGAAGTCTAGAAACACCCTCCGGGGCCAAAATGCCATGATGCAATCGTGACGTCATCAAAATGCGTGTTTTAAAAACGCATGTTTGCCAAAGGTCAATCTTCTCGAAATTTGGTGGGCATTTAGCTATTGGGCTAGACATTCTAAATCCTGAGTTTGGAAGCAATTGACCGTTGTTCAGAATTATTATGATTTTTTGAAAAATATAATGATGTCCCATACAACTTTGTGCACAAAATATGCACGTGCGTTTTTGGTTAGGAATAGAGGTTACGGGTTTGAATCCCGTTGATGTCAATTTTTTTTTTTCATCTATTTTTTTTTTTTTTTTTTTTTTTTAAAGAGAACCAGATGCGGAAAAGCGTTATGTTCTGTTTGCCAACAGACATAAATCTCTAGTTTATTATATTGCGCTCACTCCAGGACCAGCCTGTTGGAGAGCGCATGACATCAAATAAATTCCACACAACCAAGGACCTTTTTCCAAAACCCGGCTTAGTCTTCGGCTCCGGCTTTGTCTCAGTTTATCAAAATGCTGAAAACACAGGTTGGAGTTCTTTGTTGAAGTTGTCCTAAGACACCTGCCCAAGATTGGCAGTAACCACATTTAGATTAACTAGGCCAGTTGGCCTTTGATACATTCCAATGCAGGCTGTAGCCTATACCATAGTAGTGAACCCACTGTCCATTCATTGCCCATAACAATAGAACAATAGGAGGGCAAGAAACTCCACCCAGGAGTGAATGAAAAGCTCCACCACTAGTAAGACTGGGCATACATGGCTCGACCCCCAGGACACCTGTGACACATTGTGATCTGAGGATCCTCCTGGACCCCTCCCCCAGCAAGGATTAATGGACCCAGTAAAGAAAAAATAGCTCTGTTAATGACACAAAAGGCACACCGTATGCCAAGTGCCATAACCCCCCATACAACACACACACACAAGACTGGGCACTCAGTACCAGAGCTACGGTACTGTGAAGACACCCTGCCTATACCTGCCTACAGCGGTTAACAACCACATTTGCGTGTCCAGAAACGGGGAGTAAGAGCTGGTTTGGTAGTGTTTGCTCCTTACAGTGACTATCCCCGTGGAAGGGCACACTTTTGTGTACTTGTGTACATGTAGTTCATTAGTTAGTATCAAATCCCTAAAAAGTTGAAGCTTTCGATTCCGTTTCAAAACTCGGTAAAACGTTCAAAAATGATGCCAAAGGCTTCCTGTTTTCAAGTCTTGTACTTGAAATGGATGAAAGAACTCGAGACAAAGCCGGAGTCTAAGCCGGGCTTTGGAAAAGGACCCTAATATACATAAGAGCAAGATCAGTATTAAAAACCCTTAGAGAACACATTACATATAGAAGGGATTCTAATCGACAAAAAAATCAAGATTAGAACTAGAATTTTATGTCTGTTGGCAAACAGAACATAACGCTTTTCCACATCTGGTTCTCTTAAAAAAAAAAAAAAAAAATTTACATCAAAAGGGGTTCGAACCCGTACCCTCCATTCCTACCCCAAAACGCATGTGCATATTTTGTGCACAAAGTGTATGGGACTTCATTATATTTTTCAAAAAATCATAATAATTCTGAACAATGGTCAATTGCTTCCAAACTCAGGATTTAGAATGTCTAGCCCAATAGCTACAGTAAATGCCCACCAAATTTCGAGACGATTGACCTTTGGCAAATACATGTATGTGTTTCAAAAACACGCATTTTGATGACGTCACGATTGCGTCATGGCATTTTGGCCACGGAGGGTGTTTCTAAACTACATGTACATCCCCAATAGATACATGTATAAACCCAAAAATTAAAAAAAAACTTGCTCCGTTGGCCAAATATGCTCAATTAAATGTTGCAATCTTAAAAGTTCATGACCTCATTAATATTCATGAGATCACGTCACGATAAAATGAGGGCAATTTTTGGATACACCTCTTTCCAACTTAGATATACTGCAAAATTGAAACCAAACGAACTTGTACAAAATTTGTTCAATGGCAAAAATGCCTTCCAAAAAAAACCTGTGCTTTGTCTATCGGATTTTTCCGACCAAAAAAAACCCAAAAACAAAAACAAGAACAATAGCGGAAAAACCCGGTCAAAAGTGAATACAGGAACTAGGGGTATACAATTAGAATGAAATTAAAACAATCAGGAGATACACATTACACATCGCCAAATGCTGTCCTAAAAAGGAAGGCTTTAAGTTTAGTTTTTTTTTTAAAGACTTAGTGAGTTTAGATTGCGAATGTCGAATGGCATCTCCGTTCCAACTTTGGAGCAGCTGAATGAAAAGACACCGAAGCTGTCCGGAGTGTGTAAGGGCCAACGGTCAAGCCATTCTGGTCAAAGCTCTCTGGCCAAGTCTTTGTAATCGCTCAACGCCTTGCAATCGGTCATGGATAACAGCTTTGATGAAACCGACCCCGGTACATTTAATCCCGTCCATGCACTGTGCACACTTCTGTCGGCAGCCTACTGAATTTTTTTTTTTTAGTGATATACAAAAAAATGTTGCAAACTGCTTACTGACTAAAATTACCAAAATGCAAATCTTGAAATTTAGTGGGCCCGACGTTTCGATCCTAGCCGGACCTTTCTCAAAGGCAGAGAGAAAGGTCCTGCTAGGATCGAAACGTCAGGCCCACTCGATCCTAGCAGGACCTTTCTCAAAGGCAGAGAGAAAGGTCCTGCTAGGACGTCAGGCCCACTAAATTAAAAAAAAAACAATTTATGTAAATTTGCCCAAAACAAGACTGAAAAGCCACTCAAGGTTTAAGGGCTAAGGAAAGAAGGAGATAGAGAGGGACTGAGGAAGGCTGGCGATAGGAATCGACACTCCTTTTAAAAAGGGCAAGATGGTAGGCAAGGGGGGGGGGAATCATGAACCAGGAAGGGGATTCCAGCGAGAGGCTGAACGAAGGAAGAAGCTGTTCTGATATAGAATGCAACGCTGTTGTCTCACCTGGCCGTAGTAGTAGACAGGGTAGCCTGGTCCGTGGCTATAAGTTATCATGAAGTCAGGAATGTCGTCGTCGTTGTAATATGCCGCACCAGGAGTACTGAAGGCAGATAAGGTAAAAAATAAATTGAAAAAAAAAATGTGACTTTTGTGTTCACTCCTCCAAACTTCTCTCTTTGATCTTTCCCCCTCTTCTCACTAATCCCTACCCTACTCCTTGCCCTTCCCTTTGATCTCACCCTACCAGCTTTCCTCTTTGTCCTTTGTTTCTCATCCGTGTCCTATTCACTCTCTTCTCCCCCTCCTTCGTGTACATGTATCTGTTTTGTCCCTGTCACTCTGCCTTTGAGAAAGGTCCTGCTAGGATCGAAACGTCAGGCCCAATAAATTTTGAGATTTGCACTTTGGTAATTTTAGTCGGTAAGCAGTTTGCAAATTTTTTTGTATATCACTCTGAATTCAGACAAGTTATAAGACAGGGGGGGGGGGGAAAGGTTGCAGCTGTCTTCTAGAAAGGTCCTTGAGGGATTGAAGCATCATTTCCTCCCAAAACTTGCCTCATAGTGGGTCCATTTTGGAAGGCCTTGTATAAATCAGTGGAAGCTTTGCGTTGACACCATGTTGTGCTTCTCTTTCAAGAAGGAGCGTGGCTCTGAAAAGAGCCGGTAACTCAACATTTCGGGCAGTGTGTACTCTGCCTATCGCCGGGAGACTGCTGGATTCCAACTATCATCGGTGTATATATGCCTGATGAAAGCGCTGGGGCGTGGGGAATCTTTCCAGCCCAGTGCGGCCACTGGAGTGTGCAGGATCTTCCCACCAGTGTGACCACGGTATAAGATCGAATGATTTTCATTTTGCTCTGCCCCCAACTTCTCAGTGGACATCGTCAGCGACGAGTACAAGTACACGGTGAACTCTAGTCTGATGGCCGAGGCATACTTGGCCCGAATATATTGTTCCATTTGATCGGTGACTGGACCAGATTGTTTGTCGGTCGGCCGTTGACCTCACCTGTAAGATTCGGCGAGGGGCAGGGTGTAGTTCCACAGCTGCTTGAAGCTCTGCCCGTCAAACGCCGCCGTGGTCGAGTTGAACATCGCCATGACGATATCCACCACGCCGTCCCTGGTGATGTCGGCCAGGACAGGCGGGGTCATGACGCCCTTGTAGTTGTCCGTGTAGATGGCAATCGCCTGAAACCGACATCCACGCACACACACACGGAGAGTGGATATGTGACCCGCTCAGGCAATAATAAGGATTCTCATCCCGAATGAGTTTTTGAGATTTTCCCACCACTGCAAAGAGTACCTTATTAGCATTCCAATGACATCATTATTATTACCATACTAATTTTCATAAACAAACAACCTTCCATTTTGTATGAATGCCCACCCCCACCATGAAAAGAATCAATATTTGTACAAAATGTTGACACTAAGATAGATCGTTTTGTCAAAAGACTGACAAATTCAAAGTCTGCAATTCAGAAGTGAGATTGAGCGTCTAAGTGTGTTGGCTACGGCCGTCAAGAATACACCATTCTATGGGGATTGTAAGTAGCCACTATTTTATGGCTTATATAGATCCATGTGTAAACTGGAGCCGTAGCCGATTCATTCGTACATGGTCTGAGATTGCGCCAATCCCCGAACTGCTGCAGACTGGAAAAGAGACTAGCCGAGTCCGGCAGCCTCACCTTGGTGTTATCAGCCCTGAGCAGGTCTGCCATGGCGATGACCCAGAGTGACCCCCCGTGAGTCTCCCCTCCAGTCCCGAATAGCACCATCTCCTTGCCTCCGTGCTGGTAGTAAACCTGTCAGAATCAGATAGAGTTCAGAGATTATTGAAAAGTTATCGACAATGCAGAAGAATTTTTGAATTGTGATAATAATAAAAAATAAGCCCTTTATGAATCCATGGGTCAGGCTTGGGCTCAGGCTTTGTCTCCATCTGACAATACCTGAAAATCCAGTTTGTGGTTTGTCGCCAAATTTGAAGGTTTGTTGGCTTGATAGGTACAGAGTATTCACCAAGAAACTGGGCCAAACGCTTGTGTCTAGATGCCTGTGACATTATAACTGGTATAAGGGAAATATCAAAATTTAGTGGGCCTGACTTTTTGATCCTAGCAGGACCTTTCTCAAAGGCAGAGAAAGCTCACTAATCCCTACCCTACTCCTTGCCCTTCCCTTTGATCTCTCCCTACCAGCTTTACTCTTTGTCCTTTGTTTCTCATCTGTGTCCTATTCACTCTCTTCCCCCTTCCTTCTTGTCAGCTTGTACATGTATCTGCTTTGTCCTTGTCACTCCCACTAAAATTTGCATTTTGGTAATGTTAGTCAGTAAGCAGTTTGCAACAGTTTTGCATATCACTCAGGTAAGGGAAATAATTATGACCGAAGCCTAAGCCCGAGCCCAAGCCTTCATTTCGTAAACGGCCTATGATGCAACACGGTACCCACCAATATGTGACCCACGCTGTAACCCACAATGTGTGTTTGTTTACTTGTTTATTCATTCATTCATGATTTTCTTGGTTTGTTTGTCTGTTTGTTTAATCGCTTGCTTGTTGGTTGGTTCCTACCTGGGGTGAGTAATAGGACTCGCGGTGGTCAGGGACTACCATAGATGTGATCACATGACCGCTGGCTCCACTCAGAACGACGAGAAGGCCAAAATGTGTGGCCTCCTCCCCTGGTCAGAAAAAAAAACAATTAGATCAAATTATGTCCGACCAAATGCAAATTTGAATTTAGCAACGAAAGCTAAATTCTCTCAGGTCAGTTGAAGGCCATTGCCAATTGGCCAAGCTGGCCAGTTGAAGGCCATCTCCAACTATGGTGCATAGCGGATCCCTACCATGAATATTTAGCAGCTACTGTGGTGCATTACCTGGTTTTCTGAGCGGATCCCTCCCATGAATATTCAGCAGCTACTGTGGTGCATTACCTAGTTTTCTGAGCGGATCCCTCCCATGAATATTCAGCAGCTACTGTGGTGCATTACCTAGTTTTCTGAGCGGATCCCACCATGAATATTCAGCAGCTACTGTGGTGCATTACCTGGTTTTCTGAGCGGATCCCTACCATGAATATTCAGCAGCTACTATGGTGCATTACCTGGTTTTCTGAGCGGATCCCTCCCATGAATATTCAGCAGCTACTGTGGTGCATTACCTTGTTTTCTGAGCGGATCCCTACCATGAATATTCAGCATCTACTGTGGTGCATTACCTAGTTTTCTGAGCGGATCCCTTCCATGAATATTCAGCAGCTACTGTGGTGCAATACCTGGTTTTCTGAGCGGATCCCTCCCATGAATATTCAGCAGCTACTGTGGTGCATTACCTAGTTTTCTGAGCGGATCCCTCCATGAATATTCAGCAGCTACTGTGGTGCATTACCTAGTTTTCTGAGCGGATCCCTACCATGAATATTCAGCAGCTACTGTGGTGCAATACCTGGTTTTCTGAGCGGATCCCTACCGTGAATATTCAGCAGCTACTGTGGTGCAATACCTGGTTTTCTGAGCGGATCCCTCCCATGAATATTCAGCAGCTACTATGGTGCATTACCTAGTTTTCTGAGTGGATCCCTACCATAAATATTCAGCAGCTACTGTGGTGCAATACCTGATTTTATGAGCGGATCCCTAACATGAATATTCAGCAGCTACTGTGGTGCAATACCTGGTTTTCTGAGCGGATCCCTACCGTGAATATTCAGCAGCTACTGTGAAGCAATACCTGGTTTTCTGAGCGGATTTCTACCATGAATATTCAGCAGCTACTATGGTGCATTGCCTAGTTTTCTGAGCGGATCCCTACCATGAATATTCAGCAGCTACTGTGGTGCAATACCTGATTTTCTAAGCGGATCCCTACCATGAATATTCAGCAGCTACTGTGGTGCAATACCTGGTTTTCTGAGCGGATCCCTCCCATGAATATTCAGCAGCTACTGTGGTACATTACCTACTTTTCTGAGCGGATCCCTACCATGAATATTCACATTACTGTGGTACATTACCTGGTTTTCTGAACGGATCCCTACCATGAATATTCAGCAGCTACTGTGGTGTAATACCTGGTTTTCTGAGTGGATCCCTACCGTGAATATTCAGCAGCTACTGTGGTGCATTACCTAGTTTTCTGAGCGGATCCCTCCCATGAATATTCAGCAGCTACTGTGGTGCATTACCTGGTTTTCTGTGCAGATCCCTACCGTGAATATTCAGCAGCTACTGTGGTGCAATACCTGGTTTTCTGAGCGGATCCCTACCATGAATATTCACATTACTGTGGTACATTACCTAGTTTTCTGAGTGGATCCCTGTCATGATGAATATTCAGCAGCTACATTACTGTGGTGCCTTACCCGGTTTTCTGAGGGGATCCCCGCCATGAATATTCAGCACGTCGTTCACACCGTCACCATCCACGTCGCGGATGAACTGAGCCGTGTAAAAGTTGCTGATGGAGACAAGTAGTTCTTCGGACTGGAATTTCCAGACCAGGTCACCTGTAGCTCCACTTACCAACTCAAAAGCCTACATGTACAACACAAACAGACAATGTACTGATCAACTCAAATGCCTACAACACAAACAGACAATGTACTGATCAACTCAAAAGCCTACAGCACAAACAGACAATGTACAGTATGATCCTTAGCAGGGCTCGACCTTAGCACTAGCCCGATGGTCATTGTCTAGTAAAAACAGCCGCGGGCTAGTAAAATGACCAACTTTGCTAGCTTTAACAATGCTACCTATTTCTATGTACATGTACAGGGCCTGACGTTTCGATCCTAGCAGGACCTTTCTCAAAGGCCAAAAACTTTGCCTTTGAGAAAGGTCCTGCTAGGATCGAAACGTCGGTCCCTCAAACGTTATGTAGTGCAGGCCATTTTAGTCAGTGAGCACTGAGCAGTTTGCAACGTTTTTTTTTATTTACTTTACAGGACCTTTCTCAATGGCCTTTGCCTTTGAGAAATATATGACCCGGCACAGCATAATGAGGAATAACCCCCACTTTCGAGATTTTGAGATTTTCTAATGATGTGAAAAAGTATACCATTAGCTTTCAAATGATATCAAAATTATTTCCGTTTGAACTTTGTTGTAAATAGTACAACTGTACAAGGGGACTTCGCTCGTTCATTTGGTACCAGACACAATAATAGCAGCACCAGTCTAACTCCTCGAAAGCGGCCATTCAAAAAGGCAGGAACTTTACATTTTCATGAAAACAGTACGTACACAAACACTCCCCCAAATCCTCGGTTTTTTTTTCAACATTTAGAGACAGATTTCGGAAAAATCCTTTCAACATAATATCCTCCAATACATAAACTTTCCGAAAATCACAAAAAAATTCGAATTGAGAAGATACTTTGACTTCAGGCGTTGTTTACTCGAAAAGTGTTTTGGTGGGATATTCCTCAAGTCGCTGTGCCGGGTCACATATGTATGTATTGCAGGTCATTTTAGCCAGTGAGCAGTGCCAGTTTGCAACAGTTTTTGGTATTCACTTCAACTAATACTGGTCCTGCTAGGATCAAAACATCAGGCCCTCTAACTTTTGAGATTTACAGTACCATGTGCAACAGTTTTTTTCAAATTTTCAAATTTTCCTTTCTGCCTTGAGTGTCTTTTCTTTACTTCCCTTTCCTTTGCGCTCCGAAGCTCCCTTAGTTGGGAGTAGTTTCTTGATCATGAATAGTCCTTTTCTTTTCTTTTCCCAGAGTCGGGCGTGAGCATTCCGCAGGTAGGTATGTGGGTAGTTTTGGTATGTATTGCGGGTCATTTTAGTCAGTGAGCAGTTTGTATAAAATGTAATTCTACGCACAGGGAAACTCAGACAGAAAACAACAAAGTACCGGATTCACTTCAATGTCTGCTTTCCAAATGTGACCCGGCACAGCATAATGAGGAATAACCCCCACTTTTGAGATTTTGAGATTTTCTAATGATGTGAAAGAGTATACCAATAGCTTTCAAATGATATCAAATTTATTTCCGTGTGAACTGTGTTGTAAATTAATAGTACACGGGGACTTCGCTCGTTCATTTGGCACCAGACACAATATAGCAGCGCCAGTCTAACTTCTTGAAAGCGGCCATTCAAAAAGGCAGGAACTTTACATTTTCATGAAAACAGTACACAAACACTCCCCTGAAATCCTTTTTTTTTTTCAACATTTAGAAACGGATTTCGGAAAAATCCTTTGGACATAATATCCTCCAATACATTAACTTTCCGAAAATAAAAAAAAACCAGAAATTGATTTTTAATCGAATTGAGAAGATACTTTGACTTCAGGCGTTGTTTACTCGAAAAAGTGTTTTGGTGGGATATTCCTCATGTCGCTGTGCCGGGTCACAAATTTGCTTTTGGTGTCACTCAATGTATTAGGTCCTATTATTGAATGGATTGGTTCGGTGACTTTGCACTTCACAGAGGTACATGTACTTGTACTTGCTCTCAACCACCAATGGTGCTCTTACAAAGCCTGCATGCAGTTGCATACAAAATCAAGTTGAAACCCCCCCTCCCTTCCCGATACAAAAAGGGAGGTCATCCAATACAATCAAGCAGTAGACTGCTGTTAGGAGCTCCATGTATGGGTTGGGCGAGGTATTCTTATTTAACCTCCAGAAGCAGTGGTGCATACCGTCACCGTCCCCTTGTTGTACATGTATTCCTATCCTCAATCCTTTCAAAGAGCACACAGTCACATGCCCATTTTTAATTTATTTTCATTTTTAACTTTGGTAGTTTAGCTGTGTGTAAAGTATAGAGTGAAAATATCTCCCTTCGAAGGTCTGTCACAGGACAGGGGCTCTTTGTACATGTACATGTATGTGTGTACAATGAACTTTACTAGCAAAAGGTGAAAAAAAGAAGAAAAAAAAACAAGCTACATGTAAGATGTTGAACATGTCACTGATTTTACCATCTGAGCTACACTAGTTCACTACATGTACATGTACCTTTTCCATCAATTGCCAACGGCTACATGTATCTAGCCCTAAGAAGGCAGCCTTCCCAAATAGTTCACTACATGTACATGTACCGTTGCCATCATTGCCAACGGCTACATGTATCTAGCCCTAAGAAGGCAGCCTTCCCAAATATTTCACTACATGTACATGTACAATCAATTGCCAAGGAGGGGGTGCCAGTCAGAAACCGTTGATCCGTTCAGTTTTTCCATTTTCTTTTTAAGTTCCAAAATGTTAAATTTCCCAAATTTTGAATTTTTGAAGTTATGTTTCCTGAGTGTGGCTATTTTGACAGCGCATCAGCGCCAACCTATTTTTTTGACGACGCGACCAGTGATTTAGATTAACATGATTTAAATCAACCCACCCCAAATCATGGTTAAATGTTGACTCTACACTTAGGTCTCTTGTCAAAAAGACCATCGGTTGAGTGCCGGTTGAATTCATCCGACCGATAAAATTTCCCCCGGTAGAAAGACGATTGTACTGCACTCTGGGGTAAAAAATACACGATGGCTGTCCGGTGGGAATGACATCGGACGGGTCAAATCATCTGATACCCAACCGATGATCTTTTTGACAAGAGGCCTTAGCCAGTACATGAATCAGCATAAAAAAAAATGCACAAAAAAACCCTGACTTACCAGTAATACGAAGCAATTATTATTATTTTTTTTTTGAGGGGGAGGCTTACCAATGACTGAGCACATTGTACTCACATTTTCATTTCTGAAACTACATGTAATTGTTCAGGTACGACAGGTGCATGTAAAAGAAAATATTTTGTTTAAATCTGATGTTGATGTAAATGCTGACGATAGTCGACAAGGATAGTCAACAGCCGTGGGTCGAATAATGTTGATCATTTTGTGGGGACGGCCGAAAAAATGGACGAGACGGATGCTACTACAGTAGAACGTCGCTATAACAAACATCCCGGATCCACGAAAATTGTTTGGTATAGCGGTCATTCAATATAAATAGCAGTTGCGGCCGCATATATCCACGGACGGAAAAAATCGGGAGCCAAAGCCGAAAGGGCATGTTCGGGACAGCGACGTTTTACTGTATTACATGTACAGTACTACATCAGGCTCGCTAAGGTTCCAGTTCAAAGCTTTCTAAAAACCAGGACTCAATACTACTAGCCTCATGACCTACTGTACCATAGGGCTAGCAAACAATTATATCAGGCGGATGGGACGGGCTAGCAAACTTTCAATTGATGGCCAGAAACGGCTACTAAATCATCAAAGAAAACTTAGATATTAAATACCAATTGATTTGATTGATTTTTGTTTGTTTTTAGAAACATAAAATTGTTTAGTCAGGGTTAGGGTTAGGGTTAACCCTTAGTACAAACATTGCAAACTGCTCACCGACTAAAATGACCTGCAATACATACATGTAAATCTCAAAAGTTAGAGGGCCTGATGTTTCGATCCTAGCAGGACCTTTCTCTCTCCCTTTGAGAAAGGTCCTGCTAGGATCGAAACACCAGGCCCTTTAACTTTTGTTTAGTCGCTGACGATTTCAGTCGACTATGACAGAGTCTTTCTTCCAACACCTAAGCAGAAAATGACCAAGAGCTTGTGGGTAAACTCACCCACGTAGGCAGTGTCAGTACACTGCCATACACTCCAACACCTAATTTCTGCCCAAATGTTGGATTTTGTTGGGTAATGGAGGATTGTGGAGGATTGAGGCAGGTATGAAAATTTCCACTAGGAGGATTGAGGAAGGTTGTAAAATTTCCACTAGAGGATTGTGGAGGATTGAGGAAGGTTGTACAATTTACACTGGAGGATTGAGGAAGGTTGGAGGATTTTTGAGGATCCATATGAAAAACTGTGGAACTTTGACAAAGGCACGTACCATGGAGCTACATGTACATGTACCTCCTTTCAATGCATCGTAACTCAACTTACGATGGATAACCCATCGTTATTTGTGATAGGCTGTATGATTGTGGAGGATTGAGGCAGTGAGGATCTTGCACAAACTCATATTGGAGGATTGTGGAGGATTGAGGCAGTGAGGATCTTGCACAAACTCATATTGGAGGATTGTGGAGGATTGAGGCAGTGAGGATCTTGCACAAACTCACATTGGAGGATTGTGGAGGATTGAGGCAGTGAGGATCTTGCACAAACTCACATTGGAGGATTGTGGAGGATTGAGGCAGTGACAATCTTGCACAAACTCACATTGGAGGATTGTGGAGGATTGAGGCAGTGAGGATCTTGCACAAACTCACATTGGAGGATTGTGGAGAATTGAGGCAGTGAGGATCTTGCACAAACTCACATTGGAGGATTGTGGAGGATTGAGGCAGTGAGGATCTTGCACAAACTCACATTGGAGGATTGAGGCAGTGGGGTTCTTGCACAAACTCACATTGGAGGATTGTGGAGGATTGAGGCAATGAGGTTCTTGCACAAACTCACATTGGAGGATTGTGGAGGATTGAGGCAGTGAGGATCTTGCACAAACTCACATTGGAGGATTGTGGAGGATTGAGGCAGTGAGGATCTTGCACAAACTGATATTGGAGGATTGTGGAGGATTGAGGCAGTGAGGATCTTGCACAAACTCACATTGGAGGATTGTGGAGGATTGAGGCAGTGAGGGTCTTGCACAAACTCACATTGGAGGATTGTGGAGGATTGAGGCAGTGAGGATCTTGCACAAACTCATATTGGAGGATCGTGGAGGATTGAGGAGGGTTCCAGGCACGCAGCACTAGGGGGTTCATGAAGTTGACAGTGGATGACCAGATTTCAGAGACTACTCACCCCTGCCCTGCCACCACCCAGGCAGTCTTTCACGCCGTCCCCGTCAATGTCCACATTGCAGTTCACGGCGAAGATCTCGTTGTCCGCGTAGTGTCGCCACAGCTCGGCACCGGTGACCCCATCCAGGGCTAGCAGGCCGCCGAAGCACGGCCGGGTACCGTTGAAGTAGATGTCGCACAGTAGGTACTGGTCACCAAAATAGCTGGTAACCCCTGCATTACAAACAGGCACGGAAAAATGGGGTTGGGGTTACTCGGCCATTTGCACTGGGGTTGAATTGGGAAAAGTAACTTAATCGTAAAATTGACTTTTACCAGAAAGAGGGAGAGGCAGAGACTGAAACAGAGAGAGAGATGGTGTTTCATCAAGCCCTCAGACTAAAGACTAAAGCTCACCGGTGGAAAATCCCGCAATGACATCCAAGACGCCGTCGCCATTAACGTCCACCAGACGAAAGGCCGTCTCGGTGATGAGCTTGGGAAAGTTCTGGACCCACACGTCCTGGACGTCAAAATCCTGGCACGGGACCAGCTTCTCCTCCTTCCCCTTCTCCTCTTTCTCCTTCCCCTTCTCCTTCACCGTCTCCTTCACCTTCTCCTTCCCCTTCGCCTTCTTCTCCTCCACCTCCTTCTCCTTGGTCTCGGTGACTTTGGGGACCGCTGGCGGCTTCCCGTGCCCCGGCGGCCGCGGTTCTCCGCGAGACCCGGCACTGGGATCCTCCGGAGGCGGGGGCCGATCGTCCTCGGGGGCCGGGCGTTGCCGGGACCCGCCGCCCGCCCCGATGTTGATCCTGACGCCGGGACCGATGACGAAAGAAGCCCCGGGGTACGGGATGGTGTCCACGCCGCCGCCGCCGTCCCCGTCCATCTGCTGGCGCCGGGCGTCGTAGGTGATGCGCAGGAGGACGAAGATCAGCAGGCCGACGAACAGCACGGCCACCAGTCCGTAGCACCAGCGCAGCGCGCGGCGCTTGATCAGCGGGTGCACGCCGACCGTCGGGGGCGGCTGGCGAAGCGCCACCTTGGGGCGGCCGCTTCGGCTCCGGCTCCGGCGCTGCCTTTGTCGCGGCGACATGAGCGGCTTGCGGACGGCCGTGACCACATTCTCGTCGTCCTCCTCCTCCTCCTCCTCCTCTGCCGAGCTGCCGTCTTCCAGGTAGACGTCGTCGTACGGCATGGAGCCGAAGCTGATGAAGCCGGGGGTGGACATGGCTGCGCTCATCCTGACATCAGCATGCTGCCGTTGAGGGCCTCCGCTAGAGAGAACGCAAAACGCATGCAAAATCGCTCCAAAAAGGCTCACCTGAAATAGAAGCCAATGTCCAGGCAATTATGTTAAAGTCTGAGTGAAGAACAACAATAATTTAATTGTAAAACAAACAATGGGCTGGATAGCTCACATGGTAAGACTAGTAAGAGTACTGGCATGGATTTCACAAAGCTTTACGATGCATCGTAACTCAACTTACGATGGATGACCCATCGTAAGTTGTGACACGTCGTATGGTTTCTGTGCTTCGCTCATTGTCTTACAATTGATCGTAAGTTACGATGAGTTTGGTGAAATCGACCGCTGGTACATTATAACTTGCAAGTTAACAACAGGCGACAGGGACTTGAATTGAACAGTCAACTACTACACACCTTTGCCAGCAGACTTGGTTGACTTAGTTGGCAGATAATCCGAGTAACTTGGAACCGACATGTCACTCTTTTTTCGAAATTTGGAAGCGGGGTCGGGTGACTTTACGGGTCCAAGCTTTCCAGTAGTCAAAATGCTTCACGGCAACTTTAACTTTGAGTTTGACTACCCCCGGCCGAAATCCCCAGGTTTTCCAAAAAAACCACCTGTGAAACTGTCCCATGGCCCAATATTTGGATTCAGTGAGAATCACAGATTCCAATACTGGTCATGGAAAAGGGAGAAATTTTCCCTCAGTTGAACAAGAAGATGTCTCCGGTCAGACTAAAGGAGTCAAGACGGTGTCAAGACACGATAGTGGGGTCACGTTCCGTCAACACAGTGTCAATACACCCACATTGCATTCAAAATTACCAAAAGCAGTTAGCAGACTTTTTATTATCGCAGTGTCGTGTGGTTCCCTAACTTGATTGTATTTTGTCAGCATTGCAGGCTGGTTGAACCAGTCTATTAGCTGATAGTCTGGTTCCAAGAGCTAAACATCCTGACAAATACTGTGAAGTCAGGGAACCACACGGACGACTGCCGTAACAACAGCCACTGCGTTTTATTATTGGCCAAAACAATTTTTTGGATGAAGCGTCCAGAAATTGCCGTTCCCATTCTAATTTAAGCAATGCTTTCTCTGAAGCTCCGTAATCGGCAGCCATCTTGCCTCACATTGCTACTGTGCAATACGGACCATACCATTATGCTACAGGGGTGATAAAGTCAGCGGATGTGCTGCTTTGCGGCGACTCTTCTCGAGATAAAATTTTAAAAACACCATTTTTGTAAATGAGATATAACCTAAAACCCAATGCAAATCCTCTTTGATATTTTATCACAGTCTGTAGTATTTATTTCCGATGTATGATACATTTTGAATGTCTTGACGCCGTGTTGACGCTAATTAGCGTGACAGATGTCTCTCCTATCCGACGAGTGGATACATGAATGGTAACGCCTTTGGATCGTTAGGAAAGGTCATGTACTTTTCGTTTATCTTCTAAATCTAATCTTAAAGTGATATACAAAAATGTTGCAAACTGCTTACTGACTCAAATTACCAAAATGCAAATCTTAAAATTTAGTGGGCCTGACGTTTCGATCCTAGCAGGACCTTTCTCAAAAAATCTAATCTTTCTTAGTAAGAAAAGCAAAACAGTAGGACTTGTAACATTACGGTCATGGACTGACTATGAATTTACCTTGTAAATGGCCTGAGTTGTACTCCTGTCTTGATTTTACAGACTCCGACAGACCCTCGACTGTGGTAGTACTAGTAGTAGTACAAACTACAATGCTGTCAATTTGTCCTCCGAATCAAAACAATGTTACCTCTGTACTGTAAAGACTTGTGAGTTGTGTGATCAACGACACCCTGCCTGCTGCAATAATAATACCCCGCTAAAGCTGTGTAGCGCCCTCTTGCATTTTCATCCACTTGTTTCCGGTCTCCGGGATGATGGCACGGAACCATGTACGTGTATCGATACATGTACGGACTGTACATGTAAATGTACATGTACATGTACATATAAATCTAAATGCACATGTACATGTACATGTACTGTGTTCATACGCGGATACAGTGGATGTACATGTGCACGTACATGTACATGTACATACATGTATCGTGGGAACCCCCGTTTTCGACGCTACACGTTTTCGACGCTTAGCCTTCTAACTCACATCGCACTATGAAAACAACTCCGTATAACGATCTCAGACTTCGTATCTTACAGTTGGTTTCCTGCTCTTGTCCGTCACCGAAAATGTGGAAATTTAAGGCTTTTCCAGTAGGCCAAACTCGTGTTATTCAAAAAGTTGCTCTTTTGGGGTCTATTTTCCTAGGTACAAAATTGGCAGTTGCTTCGAAGCTCCAGTTTTCTTTATTGTTGGTCCTAAAAAAAATCTTAGTGTACCATAACAAACCCCAACATCCGTAGAAAAAAAATATATCACGCAACTTGAGGCAGTCCGTTCAGGGTAAAAACTATGGAGCATCCTATAGGGCGTCTCGCTTATATATTTTTTTTAATTTAATTTTTATTATTATTTCAAGACAAAAAGTAACATGGCCCAATAGCCTTTTTAAAAAAATGAAAAAAATAAAAGGGCAGCTAGAGAAAGTACCAAGAAGGAGGAAATGTGTCTCTGGAGTGACATCGGGAAAGGTCATAACTGAAGAAGCAGCGAGAAAGAGGATTGTGGAGTTTTTTTTAAACGTCACAAAAGAAGACATCAACCAGACCAATACGTTTTAAGCATAAATTATGAATGATTTGAAGAAAGTGTTAGAAGCAGTGTGGAAAAACAAAAACAAAGATGAACACAAAAAAACATACAGGGAAGAATTTTACAGTGCCACACAGCATTTTGAGTTATTTTAAGAATTTATTTTGCGTTTGGCTGCACTGGGACACCTTACTAAACACCACTGACGAAAATAGGTGACGATGCTTGCTGCGCGGTGCGCCGCGGACGTCAACAAAACCGGGTAATGTTCATGCACATGCACATGCCCATGCACATGTACATGTGCATGTACATGTGCATGTACATGTGCATGCACATGTACATGTGCATGTAAAATGTTCATGTACATGTACATGTACATGTGCACATGTACATGTACATGCACACAATGTGTACATGTACAGTGTATGTATGTACTGTGTACATGAACATTTTACATGCACATGCACATGTACACCCACATGTACATGTGTACATGTACACTCACATGTACTGTACATGTACAAAATAATTGTGTGCGGACACTAGTCCTGTGTACTGTACAAGTACGAGCGGACACGCCTTGCGTGTGCAACGATGCGTAGTCATTATGAATATTCATTATAACCTCAGGATTTCCGCGTATTTGATTGGTCGATTTTCTCCCCATAAAGCCCGTGTACTGGGAAAAAAAATCGCGTCCTGAGGGTCCTTCCAATGAGTTTTTAGAACAAAGGAAATTCGGGCGCCGTGTCCAAAATAAAGTTGACCAAAATTAACACATCAGTCTAGCGCCATCCTGTCGGATATGATACTTCATAGATATAACATGATGTTTGCGTCAAGGAGAATGTAATTCAAAGAGGTTTTGCCCTTACTCGACGTGATAAACACTGAGTGCTCAGTGCTTTGCCCGGTGCCTGATAAAACATATTTCAGGCAGCTCGGGCAGGATTCGAACCCGCGACTCCCAAATTCTAGACGTCCGTACTAGAATTCGGGAGTCGCGGGTTCGAATCCCGCCCGAGCTGCCTGGAATATTTTTATCAGGCACCGGGCAAAGCACTGAGCAGTCAGTGTCTACCACGTCGAGTAAGGGCAAAACCTCTTTGGATGTAATACTCCCCAAACTGAACAAGACCATGTACCAAGTGTCGGACCAAACGATTGTGTCACACACCTTTCACCCAACAAGTTTTAATAAGTGCACATTGTTGTTAATGGGAATTTTGCGTTGCAGCGGAGGCGATGGACTCCTTAAAGATTGTATGTAATTCATTTTTTGGTAACTTTGAATTATACGCATAGGCTAACGGCCAAGAGTTGAGCTTAGAGGGCAAACTATAGGTTTATCATTGTTTTAAAAAAGTGCATTTGATTAGTACGTCAAAGCATGGGGCTACTAGTGCTATCCTGTGAAAGCAGGGCCATTAATTGTGTAGGAGTCAATTTTCCCAGAACCTTTTAGCGGTACCTCCATGCTTGTAGCAAGAGTGCCTGTGAACGTCACAGAAAAATTTGATTTTATCAGCACAGATGTGTAGCCGTAACGAATACTATTGCACAAAACAACAGGTGGGTTTTTGAATACTCGGTTTCTGATTGACCGCGGGTAGGCCCATTGAGCTCTGTGGTATAGACCCCCTTTCAAGAGAACCGCAGAAATATCCAGGACCGCTGCGTGACTGATAGCCTTTATTCCAGTCGTCTTTTCCCAAGTGAGCGGGAAAGGCGTAATGGGCTCAGGATTACTGCAAGAAAGTCTTGGCTGCGGCTTGAAAACGCACATAGGCCTACACATTAATTGAAATTGGCTATTGCTGTAACGCCCATGTATATATTGGAGCTGTACACCGTAGCCAACTAATTTTGACACGGCCCACGGCACTTGAGTGACCGGTGACAGGGCCAAGAGCGCCTTGTTTGAAGACTATCACCAACATTCCAACTGTTGCATAACAGTATCAAGCCTCGCGTGGTCTATCACAGGTGCAAACTTTGAATAGATTCGCGCCATGTCGACAATGAACAGTGAGCAAGGGAGTTGCGTATGCTGTAGTTTAGCGTCGAAAACAGATGCACCCTTCTGCCCGTCGTTGGAGTTTTTTGAGACTGGGATTAGTCAAGATCTCTTTAGACAGACCATAATAGAGCAAGGCAGACGAGCTGATGATAATTAGAGGTGAGTAGAAATTTTGTTTGTTTCCCCCAACAAGTTGACTGAAAAATCATAGGGTTCAGCTGATAGTGATAGAATTAGAAAACAGACTAACATAATGTATAGGCTAACATAATTGTTGCCGTTATCTCGAATTTTTCCCGCGTCATGCGCTGGCTGGCTAGGTCGGACCGGTCGGTGATTTCACGACACCGACGAGCAATTATACCAGTCCAGTGCCATGCAGAAACTGGCAGAAACAGTGATCGTTCTCTTGATGGGCATTTTGAGATACTATGTTAGGATACAAAATGTACGAAAGTTATTACGACTATTGTGACAAGTACATTATTTTATGCAGCACTGCGGTGTTGGTGTAGACTTAGTCCCACTTACTGGGCCGCTAGGAGCTCCCCTTAAACGAGTTTTGAGATTGTCTGTCGCACGACAGACAATCTCAAAACTCGGGACTAGTGTAGACTGTAGAGTGATTCCACCGTGTAACATCTAGCGGCGAACGAGGGCAATTAATTATTGTGTCTAATTGTGACGCAGGACGATTACGAGCGCAATTAAGGCTCGCATTGCTCCCAGGCGTATGCATCGTTTACCAAATTATTTATATTTACATATGTGACCCGGCACAGCGACATGAGGAATATCCCACCAAAACTCTTTACGAGTAAACAACGCCTGAAGTAAAAGTATCTCAATTCGATGAAAAAAAAATCAGTTTTTGTTTTTTTGTATTAAGTAACTTTTCGGAAAGTTCATGTATTGGAGGATATTAGGTCCAAAGGATTTTTCCAAAATCCGTCTCTAAATGTTGAAAAAACGAGGATTTCGGGGGAGTTTTATCTCCTGTATTCAAATCATCCCATACCAAGCATGGTTTCTCATAAATTTTAGTACCAGTACAAACAATCCAAAACCTGAAAGTTTGAGAAAAATGTAATACTTCCATCACAGTGATTAATGATTACTGATAATTGGATTTAGTTTATTTTGAGTATTCAATTTGTCTCACCTATTTTTTTTCAGGTTTAAGTGACAGTACTGATACATGGAGCAAGCAAGAGCAAGCTGTATAATTGATAAGTGAACTCCTTTTTATATATTTTTTTATTGAGGATTTGTCGCACTGTTGGACAGGTTTCGATCCTAGCAGGATCTTTCTCAAAGGCAGAGTGACAAGGACAAAACAGATACATGTATAAGAAGGAAGGGGGTAGAAAGTGTTAAATTTTACATGTTAAATTTTAACATGTACATTTTAACATGTAACCATGTAACCATGTCAAAAATGTACATGGTTACATGTTAAAATGTACATGTTAAATTTTTACATGTAAATTTAACATGTAACCATGTAACCATGTAAAAATGTACATGGTTACATGGTTACATGTTAAAATGTACATGTTAAAATTTTACATGTAAATTTAACATGTAACCATGTAACCATGTAAAAATGTACATGGTTACATGGTTACATGTTAAAATGTACATGTTAAATTTTAACATGTAAATTTAACATGTAACCATGTAACCATGTAAAAATGTACATGGTTACATGGTTACATGTTAAAATGTACATGTTAAAATTTTACATGTAAATTTAACATGTAACCATGTAACCATGTAAAAATGTACATGGTTAGATGGTTACATGTTAAAATGTACATGTTAAATTTTGACATGTAAATTTAACATGTAACCATGTAACCATGTGAAAATGTACATGGTTACATGGTTACATGTTAAAATGTACATGTTAAAATTTTACATGTAAATTTAACATGTAACCATGCAACCATGTAAAAATGCACATGGTTACATGGTTATATGGTTACATGTTAAAGTGTACATGTTAAAATTTAACATGTAAATTGAACATGTAACCATGTAACCATGTCAAAAATGTACATGGCTACATGGTTACATGTTAAAATGTACATGTTAAAATTTTACATGTAAATTTAACATGTAACCATGTAACCATGTAAAAATGCACATGGTTACATGGTTACATGGTTACATGTTAAAGTGTACATGTTAAAATTTAATATGTAAATTTAACATGTAACCATGAGCCATGTAAAAATGTATATGGTTACATAGTTACATGTTTAAATGTACATGTTAAAATTTTACATGTAAATTTAACATGTAACCATGTAACCATGTAAAAATGTACATGGTTACATGGTTACATGTTAAAATGTACATGTTAAAATTTTACATGTAAATTTAACATGTAACCATGTAACCATGTAAAAATGCACATGGTTACATGGTTACATGTTAAAATGTACATGTTAAATTTTAACATGTAAATTTAACATGTAAATTTAACATGTAACCATGTTAAAATGTACATTTTTGTTCATTTTTGTAACAATTTTGTTTTTTCTTCATCAGGATCTTGAGCTCCTACCGGACCGTGACCAGACGCTTGTCGGCGAGCGTGGCGTGACCCTGAGGCAGACATCTTCCTCCTGGACAATCCTCTAAGTGCTGTGGACCCGGCGGTGGGCCGGCAGAGTTCTCACTTTAACCCTAACCATTGCCCTCAGGGGTGCTGTGGTATGTTGGGGACACAGATGGCATACAGAGGACAAAAAGAGGAAAGCTGGTAGGGTAACATCAAAGGGAAGGGCAAGGAGTAGGGTAGGGATGGAGCGTCACTTGCTTGGAGCGTCACTTGCAGGAGGAATGGACTGATCTTCTTGGAGGAATGGAATGACACACTTGAGCAATGAACCACTACACTTGCCAGCAAGGAATCACCCATCCATGTATGCAATACAATGGATGCAATAATGTATGGATGCAATAATGTATGCAATAATGATAATTCATGGCCTTATCTTAACCAAAATGTTATGGTTTAAAGGTCGGAAAATGTTGTCAAATCATCAATGATATTACAATATTATTTAGGTAGACAGAAATGGTGGACATTAATAAGTGTAAAAAGGATTGGAAATCGATAAATTAGACATGGTGGTCGCAATTTAACCAAATTAATTACCAAGTCATGACAGTGGCTAGCTGTCTGTTGTGAATTTTGGTAATGCGCTTTGACTCTGAACTGCATGCTTTCAGCTGGGAGATGATAATAAATAATAACATTACATTTCCCTTGTACTGTATCTTTAGATGAATGTACAGATTCTTAACCGATTATTATTCGTAGAATAATCTCTTTTGCTAAATTTAGAAATTAACAACTGATTATGACGAATGCCTAACAGCATGTAGTGAGTTTCTGCCCGAAAGTGGATTTTAGTCAATGTTTAATTTGTCAGGCTGGAAGATTAAATGGATTATGAAAGTCGGAAAAGGGTATAATGACCCGGCACAACGACATGAGGAATGTCCCACCAAAACACTTTTTGAGTAGACAACGCCTGAAGTTAAAGTATCTCCACAATTCGATTACAAATAAATTTTCTTTTGTTTTATATTCGGAGATTTTAAGTATTAATGAGGATATCATATTTTGATATCATTTGAAAGCTAATGGTATACTCTTTCACATCATTAGAAAACCTCAAAATCTCAAATATCCTCTAGAATTTTGTACTTTTTCAGATGATACCAAATTTGATGAACTTTAGTCAAATTTGAAGGGTGCAAATTGTTTTCCAATCGAGGAGTATTTGGGGTTGTCAGTCAAAATGCCTAATAACCCATAGCGAGTTTCTGAGCGAAAGTGGTCAATGTTAATTTTGTCAGGCTGAAAGATTGGCTGGACTAGTCAAGTTAATTGCAGTAGAATTTCGTACTCTTTCAGATGATATCAAATTTAATGGCTTTGAGTCAAATGCCTATAGGGTTTTTGTTTAAAAAAAATAGTTTTCTGGATTGGTTCCATACATTTAAAGTTGATGCCTGTAAATTCACTTTTGTATTAGAAATTCAGTTATTTTCAATTGAAAAATAAATGATTATTTAATTTGTTTGAGTATACTATCAGGTTGTCATAACGTTGCAATCAAATGGCGTCCTTATTTTCATTTTTAAACCATTTTATTTAGTGTGTCATATAATATGGGATACCGTTTTAGCGGCCGATCGATTTTCAGGCCCAAAATTAATATACTGCTATTACTAGTGCCAGGTATCCGTCCGGCCGTGTGGATGATGGGCGTGTCTCGGTTCCTCGCAACACAAAGTAAAACAGTTTTCAACTCGCGTCGTGCAGTGGGAGTAGGACCCGTCCGATCAAATCTCAGAGAATTATAGTGGACATATCAAGTGTCCGATTTCGAACCATTTTAGGGGCGGTGTTATGCAAGAGTTCACGGAAGAAATGTCCATGGCTTTAAGAACAGACGAATGGGGCTTAGTAGCACAGGTACTAGTACAGTAGTAGATCATGGTATAATTAATTGAGCATGATATCGGATGTCATATATGTGACGACATGAGGAATATCCCACCAAAACACTTTTTGAGTAAACAACGCCTGAAGTTAAAGTATCTTCACAATTGGATTACAAAGCAATTTTCATTCTTTTTTATTTTCGGAAATTGTAAGTATTAGAGGAGGATATTATATTTTGATATCATTTGAAAGCTAATGGTATACTCTTTCACATCATTAGAAAACCTCAAAATCTCAAAAGTGGGGTTATTCCTCATTATGTATGCTGTGCCGGGTCACATTTAGAGGCGGTGTTATGCTAGAGTTCACGGAAGAAATTTCCATGGCTTTAATAACAGACAAATGGGGCCTAGTAGCACCTATATACAGGTCCAATCAAATCTCAGAGAATTATGACTAGAATTATGACTAGTGCACATATCAAGGGTCCGCTTTCGAACCATTTAGGGGCGGTGTTATGCAAGAGTTCACGGAAGAAATTTCCATGGCTTTAACAACAGACAAATGGGGCCTAGTAGCACCTATATACAGGTCCAATCAAATTTCAGAGAATTATGACTAGAATTATGACTAGAATTATGACTAGTGGACATAAAAGTGTCAAATTTCGAACCATTTAGGGGCGGTGTTATGCAAGAGTTCACGGAAGAAATTTCCATGGCTATATACCAACAGACAAATTGGGCCTAGTAGTACAAGTACTAGTAGATCATGGTATAATTAATTGAGCATAATATCGGATGTCATATATCTTCTAGAAATAAAACCCACAGTCCCCCAATTCTTCCACCAAACGACTTAAATGATAGTTTTAATTGGGGTGCTAATTAGAATTAAGCCCCGATCAGCGACGCGCGGTAGGTATATTTTGCAGAAGCCGCACATTTCTGCAAAATAATGAAAATATACCGGTGCAATAATGATTGGTATTAGCAATGTATAATTATAATTAATACTTTTTATTTCACCATTTCTATGTGAGATTTCGTTCACGTACATGCCAGGGATTGCATCATGAAAACATCACACTGTACATGCCAGGGATTGCATCATGAAAACATATCGCACTGTAGATCCCAGGGATTGCATCATGAAAACATATCGCACTGTAGATCCCAGGGATTGCATCATGAAAACATATCGCACTGTACATGCCAGGGATTGCATCATGAAAACATATCGCACTGTACATGCCAGGGATTGCATCATGAAAACATATCGCACTGTAGATCCCAGGGATTGCATCATGAAAACATATCGCACTGTAGATGCCAGGGATTGCATCATGAAAACATATCGCACTGTACATGCCAGGGATTGCATCATGAAAACATATCACACTGTAGATCCCAGGGATTGCATCATGAAAACATATCGCACTGTAGATCCCAGGGATTGCATCATGAAAACATATCGCACTGTAGATCCCAGGGATTGCATCATGAAAACATATCGCACTGTAGATCCCAGGGATTGCACCATGAAAACATATCGCACTGTACATGCCAGGGGATTGCATCATGAAAACATATCGCACTGTACTGTATGAACACGTGTACAATACAGTTCATGTACAATTGTAATGTACATGTGTACTTATAATCTCTTTGATGTGTAAATTATACATGTAACGTGTACATGTACATGTACGTGTACATGAAACGTGTACATGTACATGTACGTGTACGTGTACAATCTGTACATGAAACGTGTACATGTACAGTACATGTAGGCCTATGTACATGTACATGTAGGCCTACATGTACTGTACATAATTATAGGCCTACATGTACATGTAAGCCTACATGTACATGTACATGTAGGCCTACACAATACATGTACAGTACATGTACATGTAAGCCTACACGTATACATGTACATGTACATGTCCGTGTACGTGCATTTACATGTAGGTCTACATGTTTACGTACATTATTACATTTACATGTACATGTACAGTACATAATATAGATCTACATGTACATAATTATACATGTACATGTGCATGTCACATGTACATGTACATGTACCCTGTTACAGTAAACTAAATTAAGTCCTCTCTTAGTTTCTTTTACTGACACCATTTCAAGCTCAAAATACTTCTTAAAGGAAAATTGATAAAACAAAAATCAACCGATCGTCGATATTTTTTAGAGATGTGGAGGCCATAATTTTTGCACTTAATAATTTTATTTCATCGAAACTATGATTAGTAATGACCATTCACGATAATGTAAACAGAAAGGACTTGTGCAAGTTTAAATTGAGTAACGCCTCCAACGCTATCCAGCTAGCTGCACGATAGCTGCACGATCATCGGCACATATGACCACAACAACAAAACGGGATACTCTGATACTTTTCTCCTCGACATGGCCGCAGAAATCGACTTGGAGATGTATTTCCCGCTTCTGCTGAACGCCCTGCTCTCCCTGGTCGGGTTCGTGGCGACATGGAGACTCCTGCCGCTGTTCTACGACCTGTTTCTGAAGGCTGGCTTGAGCGGTCGAGACATGAGTAAAAGGGCGCCTCCTAACGGCCAACCAGTGCTGGTGTAAGTTGCAAAGTTATTCCTCAAAATCTGTTTCTCTAAAGAGTTTATAAACGATTTTAGCTTGATGCCTGCACAGTAAAAGAGTGTAAAAAATACTGAACCCACAATTCAAGTATTCATCACCCATTGTTATGTACATTAGATGATAGTAGTCCGAGTAACTTGGACCCGACAAGTCACCCTTTTTTTATCGACCCGAAACTCCAAATTTACTCGGACTAAGATGATACTGATACTGATAAGTGATAGCCATTTGTGGCTCAACTGCTTGCTGACAAAATTACACTCGCACTGATCACTGACTCAGTGACACCATGGTGACACTTACAGTGACACTGACAGTGGCACCGACAGTGACACCGACAGTGAAACCGACAGTGTCACTGTCACTGACAGTGTCACTGTGTCACCAAACTTACACTGTGAGTGTGACAGTGTGACACCATAGACTAAGTACTAAGACTAGAGTAAGACTAAGTATCATAGATGAAATGATGTTTGCGTCGAGGAGAATGTAATTCAAGGAGGTTTTGCCTTTACTCGACGTGATAAACAATGAGGACTGAGCACTCAGTGTTTATCACGTCGAGTAAGGGCAAAAACCTCATTGAATTAAGACAAAGCTTGATGTTGATGGTAGTCAGAACGTTCGCAGTTTGGAACAAGAGTGGATGAAGCGTCTTCTGACTATTCAACCACATGGTCTCAACATCCAGGAGGGTAATGACTAACACCATGCAGCTTTCTGATAATCCTTCTTTTGTGTTCTCTTTGATCTTTCCCCCTCTTCTCACTAATCCCTACCCTACTCCTTGCCCTTCTCTTTGATTTTTCCCCCTCTTCTCACTAATCCCTACCCTACTCCTTACCCTTCCCTTTGATCTCTCCCTACCAGCTTTCCCCTTTGTCCTTTGTTTCTCATCCGTGTCCTATTCACTCTCTCCCCCCTTTCTTCATGTACATGTATCTGTTTTGTCCTTGTCACTCTGCCTTTGACTTTGAGAAAGGTCCTGCTAGGATCGAAACTTCAGGCACACCAAATTTTTAGTTTTTGTATCAACTTACATGTAATATGAGGATAAATAGGTTTGCGGATGCGGAGACACCATGTAAATTCTCTTTTGTGAGTAAGTGTGGTTCTGAAAAGAACCGGAGGAACTCGACGTTTCGAACAGTATACTCTGCTCGTCTTCAGGAGAAACTTAATATGATAATCATACAAATAAATTTAATCAATTTCAAATGATTATTTTCTTGGTCACAGGCCCGAGTCGCTGGGTGTCATCGCTGGGGCGGTGTTCCTCATCGTAATGTTCCTCTTCATTCCGGTTCCCTTCTGGACATCCTGGGCCGCTGAAAACTACCAAAGTTTTCCGCATCATAGGGTGAGTGAGTGCAAACATGCTTCAAGCTAAGTCTCAGAGATTCTGAGAGGGCCTGACATTTCTATCCTAGCATGACCTTACTCAAACTAGGCATCATCCGTACAAGGAGCTTGTGTCTGACCACCACTCAACCACTGCCAGACACAACTCTTCCCCGAGGCCAGTGGTCAGTCCTCAACCGCCGCCGAGCGAACGCTGGACCCTGTCGCGCCAGCCTGTTCCAGTGGGGAATCCAGTGGAGTTTATTGCCGCCTGTGGAGTTTATTCATTGTCCATCTGTCGCTTGATCTTCCCAGACTTTGCGGGCAGCACGGACAGGATGCGAACCCACGACTCATGCTTTCAAGTGCAGCCGCCTTAACCAATGTGTACCTCTTCTCTCTCTCTCTCTCTTTTGGGGCAATTTGTGGAGTTTATTGTGGCCTTAGTGTCAATCTGCTGCATGATCTTCCCAGACTTTGCGGGCAGCTCAGACAGGATGCTAACCCACGACTCATGCTTTCTAGTGCAGACCACTGTTCACCTCTGCTCTCTGTCTTTCTCTTTTTGGGCAGTTTGTGGAGTTTATTGCGGCCTTGCTGTCAATCTGCTGCATGATCTTCCCAGGCTTTGTGGGCAGCTCGGGCGGGATTCGAACCCAAGACTCACGCTTTCTAGTGCAGCCGCCTTAACCAATATCCACCTCTTCTTCTCTCTCTCTCTCTGTCTCTGTCTCTCTCTCTCTTTTTGGGCAGTTTGTGGAGTTTATTGTGGCCTTGCTGTCCATCTGGTCCATGACCTTCCAGGGCTTTGCAGGCAGCTCAGACAGGATACGAACCCACGACTCATGCTTTCTAGTGCAGACCACTATCCACCTCTGCTCTCTCTTTCTCTCTTTTTGGGCAGTTTGTGGAGTTTATTGTGGCCTTGCTGTCAATCTGCTCCATGACCTTCCCGGGCTTTGTGGGCAGCTCGGGCGGGATTCGAACCCACGACTCATGCTTTCTAGTGCAGGCCACTGTTCACCTCTGCTCTCTCTTTCTCTCTTTTCGTGCAGTTTGTGGAGTTTATTGCGGCCTTGCTGTCCATCTGCTGCATGATCTTCCTGGGCTTTGCCGACGACGTCCTCAACCTTCGCTGGCGGCACAAGCTGCAGTTGCCCACCATGGCCAGCCTGCCCCTGCTCATGGTCTACTTCATCAACTACGGCTCCACCACCATCATCGTGCCCAAACCGCTGGACCAGTTCCTGGGCCACGCCCTGAATCTCGGTGAGTCCGCAGAGGGCTGGAACTGGGGACAATCGCAGACAATCTCAGTGTGTATGCTTTGAATGAGACTGAAGGCCTAAGGCTTTGCATGGTGGGTTAACCCTAATGTCCTAGACCCTTTTTGCTAAGAACCTACCTGAATCCTTTGAAATCCTCTGATTTTGAGTATGAAATTTGGGCTACCAGCCTCAATCCTCTGAAATCCTCTGAAATTTGCCACCGTACACAAAAACTGTGGTGCCCACTGCCTCAATCCTCTGAAATCCTCTGAAATTTGCCACCGTACACAAAAACTGTGGTGCCCACTGCCTCAATCCTCTGAAATCCTCATAGCCAGGGAATGGGAATGGCCAGCAGCTCGTGGGTGAGTTTGCCCATGGGATGACTATAAATGTGTGGTTTGGAACCAAGCATAACTACAGACCCCAATGCAGTTTGAGAATCAATCCTCTGAAATCCTCATTTTAGTCGAACCCCATGCAGCCTAAATCCTCCCAAATCCTTCTCCAGTAGTTTGCCCATTCAGCCTCAATCCTCAGAAATCCTTCTTAACTTCACAACCTATTCAGCCTCAATCCTCTGAAATCCTTGGAACCTTCATAACCTATTCAGCCTCAATCCTCTGAAGTCCTTTGCTTTAGCCCAGAGGATTTCTGAGGATTTAGGAAGGTAAGGGTTATTAATCAATACAGAAAGGTTTGTGGTGACACCATGTATAAGGTCTCTTAAAGAAGGCCCTCCCCAGAGGATTATCTTTCCCGCCTTTCCGCCTCAGCGATCTAGGCCCCTTAGGATTATCCTCCCCAGAGATTCACGAGAAAATCGTGAAAACTGCTTAATTTGTGTCGTGAAAATGCAGCATTCAACGCCGTACTGTACCGAAAAATAGTTTAGATCTCGGTGAGACGTAAACTATTTCTTTTGCTATTTTCTAAAAAAATACAACATTTTAGACAGAAATATTTCAGTGTGAGGTTTCTACCATAACCATCTTCAAACTGTATAAGTTTTATGTAAATCTGTGAAGATTTCTGTGTTTCAATCTTACCAATGTTGTGTAGTGGCTTTTAGAGATGGAGTGTGCCTCTCTGTGGCTCTGAAAAGAGCCGGTATGAGTTACTGGCGCTTTTTCAGAGCCACACTCCTTCTCTTAAGAGATGGTACAGCACCAGGGCTCGACCTTAGCACCAGCCCGGCGGTCATTGTCTAGTAAAAACAGCTGTGGGCTAGTAAAATGACCCACTTTGCTAGCCCGGCGGACTAGTAAAAAGTAGACAGCGGTGTGGTGCCCAAAACAACCTATGTGGGCGGAGATGAGAAAGTAGAAACTTATAATTTGTTTTATTGACCTTATAACCTTGTGTTAAATTCAATATTAATTTTACTGGGCTAGTAAAACTTGCTGCGGGCTAGAAAAAACTCAATTTACTAGCCCGGTGGGCTAGTAAAAAAAAAGCCTTAAGCGCGAGACTTGAGTACATATACATGGTGTCACTGCAAACCTTGTACTTGGTGTTTCCAGCATGCAAGCCTTCAGATCTTGTCAGAACAAGGCTGTATACTATATAGCCACTCAAGGTTAAGGGCTGAGGAGAGAAGGAGTCAGGGAGGGAACTCGGGAAGGTTGGTGATTGTCAGCACTACTCTTTGAGTGATGACCTTGGATACATTTCACTTCAGACGAAAGCAAAGGGGAGACTACTTGTAGTTTTCTAAACTATGTTTTGCTGTTGTATTTACAGTTATGTTCACGATCATATGTGACTCGGCACATCATAATGAGGAATAACCCCCCTTTTGAGATTTTGAGATTTTCTAATGATGTGAAAGAGTGTACCATTAGCTTTCAAATGATATCAAAATTTCCTCCAATACATTAACTTTCCGAAAATACACCAACAAAGAAAAAATATTTTTAATCGAATTGAGAAAATACTTTGACTTTAGGTGTTGTTTACTCGAAAAGCTTTTTGGTGGGATATACTTCATGTCGCTGTGCTGGACTGCCGGGTCACATATTTACTTTGACATTCCTTTCTTGTCATTGTGGGCTGTTTTTCAGGTGTCTTGTACTACGTGTACATGGGCATGCTGGCCGTCTTCTGTACCAACGCCATCAACATACTGGCAGGGATCAATGGCATAGAAGCTGGCCAGTCCTTAGTCATTGGGATCAGCATCATCATCTTTAATCTCTGCCAACTCACAGGTACCTGAGCCGTATTAGATACAGGGATGTTAAGACTACCGGACATTTTTCGTATTTCTGGAAATGGCGTGATTTTTTCTTGGATTTCCGGAAATGGCATGATTTTTTTTTTAAATTTTTTTTTTAAAATTTGGTATCTCAATTTTATCTGTTAAAACCCTAAAAACTAAAACTAAAACCCTAAAATCTAAAACTAAAACTCTAAAAACTAAAACTGAAACCCTAAAAACTAAAACTAAAACCCTAAAAACTAAAACCCTAAAAACTAAAATATAAATGTAAAACCCTAAAATCTAAAACTAAAACCCTAAAAACTAAAACTGAAACCCTAAAAACTAAAACTAAAACCCTAAAAACTAAAACTAAAACCCTAAAAACTAAAACTAAAACCCTAAAAACTAAAACTAAAACCCTAAAAACTAAAACTAAAACCCTAAAAACTAAAACTAAAACCCTAAAATCTAAAACTAAAACCCTAAAAACTAAAACTAAAACCCTAAAAACTAAAACTAAAACCCTAAAAACTAAAACTAAAACCCTAAAAACTAAAACCCTAAAAACTCAAACTAAAACCCTAAAAACTCAAAGTAAAACCCTAAAATCTAAAACTAAAACCCTAAAAACTCAAAGTAAAACCCTAAAAACTAATACTAAAACCCTAAAAACTAAAACCAAAACCCTAAAAACTAAAACCCTAAAAACTCAAAGTAAAACCCTAAAAACTAAAACTAAAACCCTAAAATCTAAAACTAAAACCCTAAAAACTAAAACTGCGCAGAAAAAAAAAAACTGCGCAGAGTAGGCTATTTCGCGTGCTTCATGCACTTTAGGATCTGTGGTGCGAAAGTTGGTATGCCAGTAATTGGAGAGTGGCCCCTCGCATTTCACAGGTATATTTGAGTGCCACACTTTTTTTTTTTCATTTCATTTCCCGTCCGCAGGAGACTTTGCCGAGACCAGCCTCTTCTCCCTCTACTTCATGATGCCGTACTGCGCCGTCTGCGCGGCCATTCTCTACCACAACTGGTACCCGTCGACGCTGTTTGTCGGCGACACCTTCTGCTACTTCTCCGGGATGACGTTTGCCGTGGTGGGCATCCTGGGCCACTTCAGCAAGACCATGCTTCTCTTCTTCCTCCCTCAGGTCCTCAACTTCCTCTACTCGGTGCCGCAGCTTTTCCACTTTGTCCCCTGCCCCAGGCACCGGTTGCCAAGGTGTGTAGGCTACTCTTGTTGTGTGTGTGTGTGTGTGAAGTCAATGCAAAAAATAAGACTTTAAGCCTCTACACAACATTGGTAAGATCGAAAAACAGAAATCTTCACAGATTTACATGAAACTTATACAGCAAGCCTCGCACTTAAGGTTTTTGTTTACTAGCCTATCAGGCTAGTAAATTGAGTTTTTTACTAGCCCGTAGCAAGTTTTACTAGCCCTCTAAAATTAATATTGAATTTAAAACAAGGTTATCAGGTCAAGTAAAACAAATTATTAGTTTCTACTTACTCATCCCCGCCCGCATCATTTTTTGCCGCCACACCGCTGTCTACTTTTTGCTAGTCCGCTGGGCTAGCAAAGTGGGTCATTTTACTAGCCCGTGGCTGTTTTTACTAGACAATGACCGTCGGGCTAGTGCTAAGGTCCAGCCCTGTACAGTTGGAAGATGGTTATAGTAGAAACCTCTCACTGAAATATTTCTGCCTAAAATGTTGTATTTTGGGAGAAAAGAGTAAAAGAAATTGTTTACGTCTCACCGAGATCTAAACTATTTTTCGGAACAGTACGGCGTTGAATGCTGCATTTTTCGCGAAACAAATGAAGCTGTTTTCACGATTTTCTCGAGTTTCGGTTGGCGGATTGAGCTGAAGTTTTCACAGGTGTGCTATTTCATGCATATGTTGGATTTCAACATGAGGATTATATCATGACCACAAACTGTGTAAATAAGAAGGAAATCTGTAGACATTAATGATTTCCGATATTCCCAATGTTGTATTGGGCCTTTAAGGCTTTGCTTGGTCACAACTTCAAATGTTTTTCTTTTCTTTTCCTATTTGTCAACAGATACAATCCCAAAACAGATAAATTGGAAATGAGTTACACAAAGTTCAAGACAAAAGATCTGAATATACTCGGTAAGTGAATGATTGAAACATGGTGTGAGAAAAGAAAAAATGTAGTAGTTGATTTTGTAACTTGAGTAGATGTAGAAGTACCATCAAAGGCCTTAGTCATAGTCCTCAGCATGTACACAACAACGTTAAGCAATAATAGGTCCGCTGTCAGGATCTCAATTTGCTCACTCATCTCTTTCCCCCTCTCTCTCCCTCTCTCTATCTTCCTCTCTCTATCTTCCTCTCTCCCTCTACTCTCCGTCTCTCCCTTTCTTTCTCTATCTCACTCTCTCACTCTCTCCCACCTCACTCTCCCCTCTCGCTTTCTCTTTCTCACTCTCCCCTCTCTCCCCCTCCCTCCCTTTTTCTTTCTCTTCCTCATTCTGTCTCCACTCTCTATCTCCCTCTCTCTATCTTCCTCTATCCCTCTACTCTCCGTCTCTCCCTTTCTTTCTCTTTCTCACTCTCTCACTCTCTCCCACCTCACTCTCCCCTCTCTCCCCTCCCTCCCTCTTTCTTTCTTTCTCTTCCTCACTCTCTCTCCACTCTCTCTCCCCTCTTACCCCTCTCTCCCTCCCTCTTTCTCTTTCTTACTCTCTCACTCTCTTTCACTCTCTCACTTTATCTCACTCTCACTATCTTTCACTCTCTCTCCCCACTCTCTCCCCTCCCCTCTCTCCCTCCCCCTTTTTCTTTCTCACTCTCTCACTCTCTTTCACTCTCTCACTTTCTCTCACTCTCACTATCTTTCACTCTCTCTCCCCACTCTCTCCCCTCTCCCATCCCCTCTCTCCCTCCCCCTTTCTCTCCCTCCCCCTTTCTCTTTCTCACTCTCTCACTCTCTTTCACTCTCTCACCATCTCTCACTCTCACTATCTTTCACTCTCTCTCTTGCTTTCATTCTCTCTATCTCTCTCCCTCCCTCTCTCTCTCGCTTTCATTCTCTCTATCTCTCTCCCTCCTCCCTCTCTCTTTCTCTTTCACACTCTCTTTCACTCTCTCACTTTCTCTCACTCTCACCATCTTTCACCCTCTCTCTCTCGCTTTCATTCTCTCTATCTCTCTCCCTCCCTCTCTCTCTCTCGCTTTCATTCTCTCTATCTCTCTCCCTCCTCCCTCTTTCTCTCGCTTTCATTCTCTCTATCTCTCTCCCTTCCCCACTCTCTATCGCTTTCATTCTCTCTATCTCTCTCCCTTCCCCACTCTCTCTCGCTTTCATTCTCTCTATCTCTCTCCCTCCTCCCTCTCTCTTTCTCTTTCACTCTCTCACTTTCTCTCACTCTCACCATCTTTCACCCTCTCTCTCTCGCTTTCATTCTCTCTATCTCTTTCCCTCCTCCCTCTCTCTCGCTTTCATTCTCTCTATCTCTCTCCCTCCCCCCTCTCTCTCTCGCTTTCATTCTCTCTATCTCTCTCTCGCTCCTCCCTCTCTCAGGCCGGCTGGTCGTCAGAGTCTTTGCCACCCTGGGTCTGATCCACATCCGGCAGGGCGTGGGTGAGGGGAGAGAGTACACAGAGTGCAACAACTTCACGCTGATCAACTTTGTCCTGCGGCTTCTTGGACCTACGCACGAGGCGCGCCTGACCACCTACATGCTGCTCATTCAGGTCAGTTTTTATTTATCAAATTATTATTATTATTTCCAAAAAAAAGAAAATTAACATTTTTTGTGGGGGAAACTAAGAAAACTTAATGCTTGGTTGAGAATAAATGTTCACAAAAAAAAACAACTTTATCTCGATACTGAAATTGTTTCGTGTAAAAAAAGGGAAGGTTTCTCCACGCTTCAACGCTCCTCCAAGCCCTACAAAACCCCTGATGATAGTTGGAATCCAGCAGTCTCCTGACGACGAGCAGAGTACACACTGCTTGAAACGTTGAGTCACCGGCTCTTTTCAGAGCCACACTCAGTCTCAAAAGAGATGATACACATGGTGTCACCGCAAACCAATTAATAATAACGAAAGCTTGTGATCTTTTCTGTTCCAGGTTTTGGGAAGTGTCGTCGCTTTTGCCATCCGTTACCAGCTTGCAAAGGTGTTCTACGATGTTGTAGAATAGAACGCACCCCTATCCCCTTTGTCCAGTGCCCGATGTTCAGGAATTCTCAATGGTGTTATGAAGTAAAATGCACCCCCAGTTGCCCGGTGACACGTGCCTTTCAGATTTTTTGTAATGGTGTTCTGGAGTAAATTGCACCCCGTTCATCCTCTACCAAAGAGCCAGAGATCTCCGATGTGTGGCTGGTAACCTTCTGTCTTCATGCTAATAAAGCAGTGACTCATTCATTGGTAGACATTGCTGATTTCTTGTGGGTTTTTTTTTTTAAGAGCAAATGATCATCTTGACCCAAATCAAGGCTGGTTCACTCCATAGATTGATACCTATAGATTGACTACTGTGGTCTGCCATCTGGTAACCAGCCTCAGGACCATGGTTTCTTCCCTGGTCCCAGTAGCCTTATCTTGACCCAAACCCAGGCTGGTCCACCCATTGATTGACTACTGTGGTCTGCCATCTGGTAACCAGCCTCAGGACCATGGTTTCTTCCCTGGTCCCAGTAGCCTCATTTTGACTCCAAACCCAGGCTGGTCAACCCATTGGTTGACTACCGTGGTCTGCCATTTGGTAACCAGCCTTAGGACCATGGTTTCTTCCCTGGTCCCAGTAGCCTCATCTTGACCCCAAACCCAGGCTGGTCCACCCATTGGTTGACTACTGTGGTCTGCCTTTTGGTAACCAGCCTCAGGACCATGGTTTCTTCCCTGGTCCCAGTAGCCTCATTTTGACCCCAAACCCAGGCTGGTCCACCCATTGGTTGACTACTGTGGTCTGCCGTTTGGTAACTAGCCTCAGGACCACGGATTCTTCCCTGGTCCCAGTAGCCTCATCTAGACCCAAACCCCGGCTGGTCCACCCATTGGTTGACTACTGTGGTCTGCCATTTGGTAACCAGCCTCAGGACCACGGTTTCTTCCCTGGTCCCAGTAGCCTCATCTAGACCCAAACCCCGGCTGGTCCACCCATTGGTTGACTACTGTGGTCTGCCGTTTGGTAACCAGCCTCAGGACCACGGTTTCTTCCCTGGTCCCAGTAGCCTCATCTAGACCCAAACCCCGGCTGGTCCACCCATTGGTTGACTACTGTGGTCTGCCATTTGGTAGCCAGCCTCAGGACCATGGTTTCTTCCCTGGTTCCAAGCTAGCTTTTGAGATGTTTTGATAGGTACATCACACTGCATGTGTGCTTGGTATTCACTCTTAATTTATCAGTATGTGTTCACACAAGCTGAGCAATCTTGCTAATAATATTATCATGATCAAGCTCTGACATGGAACTATTAATTTAAGATGATCAAAGGTTTATAAATAATTATACACAATTTCTTTGTTTTCTCTTTGTAGTGAACCCTATCATTTCGTTGCTTGCCATTTTAATTATGTAATTAATCTAGGATTACTGATATAAAGAACTGACTTTTACTTTATTTAGTTATGGCAAAAATATTTCAGATAAGATTATTTTGGGGGGTTTACTAACAATGGAGTAAAAAGAAGCTATTTTAAAAATTCTTTATGTATTTGATCATGCAAGGATAAGAATGAGATTGTTTTTAAAAACGCAGTGGCTGTTGTTACGGCAGTCGTCTGTGTGGTTCCCTGACTTCACAGTATTTGTTAGGATGTTTAGCTCTTGGAACCATACTATCAGCTAATAGACTGGTTCAACCAGCCTGCAGTGCTGACGAAATACAATCAAGTCAGGGAATCTCACGGACGACTGTCGTAACAACAGCCACTGCGTTTAAAAAAAGTAAGATTCACATGGAAGTCTAATGTTATTGAGCAGAATTTGAAGATAATTGAAAACCCAAAAAAGAGAACATAATATTTTTTTCTATTCAAAGTGGTTTCAGATGTATTGAAATAAAAGTGTTTGTACAACTGGTAAAAGTGAAGCCAAGTAATCAAAACGCATATTTTGTACCCATTTTCAACCAGGACTATTGTAATACCAATTATGAAATATTGCTTCGAATGTTTTTCATCAATAAAGACAAAGTTTACATGCTTATTTCCCCAGTATCCAACTGTGATAATTATTTGAAATTGAAAGAGGACACTTTTCAGGGCAGCAAACAAAATTAAGCCAAGTTGATTATTATAAACTGGGTATCCACTTAGGAGTCTTTGGAGACTGATAAAGAGATATGTTGTTTAATTATCCACCCCCATCCCGGCAAAGACTAGTTGTCTAGTTGGGAGGCCACCATCTAAGGCCTGAATAGCCCAGATGGGATAAGTGCTGGTATGCAAAAACAAAGGTCTCAAGATCAAAATCCGATTCAGTAAAAGTTTTCTGGGCCAATTTTTAAAATTAGTATAAGAAAGAAATCTAAGAGATCTTGGTGCAAACTATAATTTTCAGTACCATCAGCGAGACTTGGAAACATCCGTGTAATCATGGAGGAATTCCTCCATGGTGTAAGAAATAAGGATGCAAAATTATATGGGAAGCTGCATTATTGTGCTGCAACCATAGGAACAAGTTGCATTTTGAGGTACACCATCAGCATCAGCATAGCCTAAAAGAAGTTAATGTCTTCATTCGAGTCGTCAAGAATGGTTATTATTCTTATTCTTCTTTTATTGTCATTTAACAGAACAGGCAATACACAAAATAGCAAGGACTGGACTTAGGCCATCAGCATAATATTATGCCAGGAAAGAAGAAAAAAGCTAGCTAACTTAATAACTGTGTCCCTCCATGCTGTGACGGGGGACTTCCTTTCCCGCAGTAAACCAAGATGAATTTCAGCCTCGTGTGGTCTTTATTTGATAATTCAAATTACGGGTTCTCATCAATTTCATTAGAATTGATAAGTAGCCGCTGGCCCGCCGAAGTTGCCAGTAGAGGGCGCACTTTATAGAGGCCATGAAAGAGACCATACTGTAACAGATGTGAAGGAAATCGAGGCCCTGTAACTCGATTTACGGTCAATTTATTACCCGTTCCAATTGTAAAAACGTCGAACGATTTAACAAATATTGATTTTGTTTTTGGGGGGAGGGGTTGATACTCCAGGTCGGTTTTTATGTCGTGCGTGGAAGTGTATTTTCAGCGTAGGTTCACGCATTTCGACAGCTTTCAAGGTCAACATTAAATTTCATCAAAAATATTTCTAATGTAACTCACATCCACAAATTAAAAACAAAATATATTAAAATATTCGTATCATTTTTTCAGGCTCTCCCTATCCTTAAAAAAAAAAATCGAGATTGAATAGAGAACTCAATATTTTTTATATTTCTAAAAACTGCAATACTGAGCAAAATAAACAACAAAAAAATAGCGAAATAATTGAGTCGCGAATTAAAAACAAGGCCCTCTATGTTGGTAGATTTTTATCCAAATCGAAGTCCCTGCCCGCATGGTGAAATAGAGACCATCCACGGCCTAGTGACAAAAAACGACGGAGATGGAGGGGGAATCGCAGGGCTCCCCCTATGATCTGCCAGGAATTCCAAACTCGCGACCAGCTCGGGAGCCCGGATTTTCCCCCCACCACCCCGCCCCCTCATCGTCAGCTCAGCGATGATGCTCATGTAAAAAAAAGGAAGAAAACAAATGCCAGCGTGATGCTCGCATCGGGGAGCCCGGCCGGCGTAAAGAGATTTCACCGAAGGGAAGTCCTGTGTGGTACGGCTACAGCTGTGCTCGATCGCGATCGCTCGCCCAGGCCAGGGGGGGGTTTTATAGTTTAGTTGTCCCTGGCCAAATATGTCAAGTGTGAGGCATCAACAACATCACCACCAGCAGCACCACCATCATCAGAAGCAGTCGTCGGCGGCAGGGCACGGCAGCGATCATCATCTAGCCCAGCTCGTGTGGGCCAGCGCCAGTGACTGGGGGAACAAGATGGCCGGCATGTCGGCTCACTTTCTGACGGCGCTCAAGTCGGGGGAGATCGACGTGCTGGACGCGCTGCTGATCTTCTGGGTCCTGCTGGCCGCCGTGGTGGTGGCCGTCGTCTCCTGGTACGACTCGGTGCGGAAGACCAAGGCCCAGACTGCGGCCGCGGGCGAGGGCGAGGGCGGGGGAGTGGACGGGACCGTTCGCGGAAGTGCGGGGATCGGGAGGGGCGCCGCTGCAGGTGCCGGCGCGGGCGCAGGTGGAGGGGGCCGGTGCGATGCGTCGGCGGCCGGCGGGTTGGCGGCCGGCGGACACGGCGGCGGCGAGGCCGGGGCCGAGACTTGCCGGTGGCTGAACTCACTCGTGGCCTGGATGTACATGCACCAGTCGCAGGCTCCCGGCCAGTTGCTGACTGCATGGCTGAAAGCTCTCAACGACCAGACCAAAAAACGAGGGGTAGGTAATAATTTCACCACTTAAAAAAAAAGAAGACTTATAAATAAATTCCTTCCTCCGTGATTTCACACACGTGTACACTCTTGCTTGGAAGAACAAAATGTCAAAGGAAATTGAAGTCTTTGACCGGATCGGGACTTGAACCTGAGACCTCTGGTTTAGTCTTGGTTTAACTTTAATGTACCAGCACTCGTACTATAATTTATAAATTACCAAAGATCCTAGTCCGAGTAACTTGGACCCTTACAATCGCCCTTTTTAAAAAATTTGAGGTTTCGGGCGATAGTAGGGTCTAAGGAAAACTGCTTGGAAACCCTGTAAGAATCTTCTCGATAACCCTCGTCCTCCCGAAGGTCGGAGGATGAGGTCCGACCTTCGGGAGGACGAGGGTTACGGTGGTTACAGTTACCGCAACTATACCCTGTCGTCTGCTTTCGGTGCTCCGGAAGCGAAGAGTGGGAAAGTCGCAAACAGTGACAAAGATACAACGTTGGTTGCGTGAGCCGTGAACAGAATGTGATAACTTTTGATGTGATGTGACCACGCGATGGAATGCACATGTGCGATTATGTGAGCTACGCGTATCTTGCATTTTTACGAAAATTAGGTTTTAAGTTTATTTTGGTTACGTATTGTTGTATGTTTGTTATAGAAGTCTTCAGCATCTGACATTTAGCGTCTAATGTCCAACTTGAAACTGAGCATAAAGTTTCCTGTAAAGGAAAAACAAAAAGGTTGTCCAAAATGAGAAAAAATTTGAACAAGTCTGTCTCAAAATACCAATAATGGGTGTAGTTCACTTTGTTGTACGAGCTCAATTTGTTCGACATTTAAAAAATTTATCCATACACAGTAGGGGCTACTACCTACGGTACAGTACATGTACATGTAGTTGCGGTGACCGTTACCCTCATTCTCCCGGTAGTCGGACTCGGAGACATCTTTGAACGCTGGGAGTAACTTACGGTCTCCGCAACTAACACACTTTATATACAGTACCAGTCCACATGGTGGCAAGGATATGGGCAAGGTTTGCTCATCTGTGACACCATGTGCAGTATGTATTAAGGTCTCTTTAGGAAGAGGTACGGTTCTGAAAAGAACCCAAGTTCAGGTTCTTTTCAGAACCGTACCTCTTCTTAAAGGCCCAATACAACATTGGGAAGATCGGAAAACATCAATGTCTACAGATTTCCTTCTAATTTACACAGTTTATAGATGGTCATGATAGAATCCTCAGGTTGAAATCTTATGGTCTGGGATGCTGTACTTCCCTAGAAATCTTCACTCAAACATTGAGAAATACATGTAGTTTATGACTCGCAAGTCATAAACTATTTCTTACACTACCGTGACGGTTTTTTACCTTTTTCTACTTCCTCAGATCACCATTTGAGCTAAAACCTTCGCAGGATTGCTTTTTTTGGATGTTTAATGGTTTAATGCCAAGTGTGGTAATCTTTTGACCTTTACCAATGTTTTATTGGGCGTTTAAAGAGACCTTATACATGGTATCACTTGCACTGCAAACCCTCCTATATTGTTTCACCCACCATGCAAAGCCTTAAGTCTTATATTTGAGGATATGGGCCTTGTTTATGGGTGTAGATTAAATTCATCAAAAATTAGGAGGGCCTGAGGTTTTGATCCTAGCAGGGCCTTTCGCTAAGGCAAGATCTGATCTACAGTACACTGTACAGTGTGTTGTAGGTGCACATAATATTGAACAGCAGTTGATATTTTTTGTTAAATTCCTTTTTAGGTTTCCTACACCATCAAAAAAATACGACCTCTTACTGAAATTGAACTTTTAAAAGTCTTTAGATTGCAATAATAGGCTTGGCGCACCATTTGCAAAGTGGCCAATTTCCGGACATTCCGGAAATTTGAGAAATTACTTAGTTATTTTGTATTGATCAGACATTCCGTGAAATTTGAGCGCCTGAAAGTCTGAGCACTGTTTTCGAGAAAAGGAGGAAATTTCATTTCAATTTAATTTCCACGGTTTTTCTCATCAACATGGTCGACGGATTGAGCCATGCACAGATTGACGGTGGACCTGTGTTTCTTTATACGTGTACAGTACATGTATGTTGAGTTTGACAGAAGTATGGAAGCAATTCTTTAACCTTTGTCAATTGTACATGTACCCTAATGTACCTTTAATTGATTCTGTAGAATTGGACAGCTTGTTAATCTGTGTGTCTTGTACGACATGTACATGTACAGTATGGTATGATGACATTAGGAAATGGTAGTTCAGATATCTTGATCTGTGTTCTGAAGGCAATAAATCAGACGGATTAAGATGTTAACTTGATAAGTAATGCTGGCATTAGAGGTAAATTATAATAGGTACACATGTACAATGTCAGTGGTGATAATCCAAGATAATTTTTTTTTATGAAGAGTGCAATGGGGCAGTATTCTGAGAGTTCAGTATTTATCTAATTGATCTAAATTTATGTATGTCCTAGACCCTTTTTGCTAGGAACCTACCTGAATCCTTTGAAATCCTCTGATTTTGAGTATGAAATTTGGGCTACCAGCCTCAATCCTCTGAAATCCTCTGAAATTTGCCACCGTACACAAAAACTGGAAAGGAAGAGGTGTGGTTCTGAAAAGAACCTAGAGTTACCACTCAGGTTCTTTTCAGAACCACACCTCTTCCTTTAAGAGACCGTATACATGGTGTCACCGCAAACCTTCCTATATTGATTCACCCACCATGCAAAGCCTTAAAGGCCCAATACAACATAAAGGTCAAAAGATTGCCACAGTTTGTGTGTTAAACCATTTAACATCCCCAAAAAGCAATCCTGCCAAGGTTTTAGCTCAAATGGTGATCTGAGAAAGTAGAAAAAGGTAAAGAAACTGTCATGTTTTTTGCACCATTCTGTAGTGTAAAAAATTGTTTCTGACTTGCGAGTAATAAACTATTTGTCGATATTTGAGTGAAGATTTCTAGAGAACTACAGCATCCCAGACCGTAAGATTTCAACATGATGATTCTATCATTACCATCTACAAACTGTATATTAGAAGGAAATCTGTGGACATTGATGTTTTCCGATCTTCCCAATGTTGTATTGGGCCTTTAAGTCTTACTTATATTTTTTTTATCGTACCTCGCAGTCTGACCTTTCCATAAGGCAGACCAACCTTTAGAGACAGTTCTGCCTTTGTGAATGGTCCTGCAAGGTGATGGTCAGACTGCTCTCCGTGACTCCGCGAGATTTATTTATTTTGTCGATTTTTCTATAAGAGAGCTCTAGAAAAGAACTACAGTGATATACTGTATACAAAAATGTTGCAAACTGCTTACTGACTAAGATTACCAAGATGCAAATCTTAAAATTTAGTGGGCCTGACGTTTCGATCCTAGCAGGACCTTTTTTTCTGCCTTTGAGAAAGGTCCTGCTAGGATCGAAACGTCAGGCCCACTAAATTTTAAGAGCTCTAGAGAAAGAGTGAGAATCAGTGCTGTATGCTGGGGAACTAATGTACAGTTTTTAAGCTGTTTTTGTGTGTGTGTGTTGTGTATGCAAACTATGCACGTATCTGATGTAAAAGCGTTACATTTATTGATTTTATTCGCTTTCTTTTTCTCTCTCTCTCTCTCTCTCTCTCCCGCCCTGTATTGGATTATCTATGTCATTATCCCTGTTCTTTGTCAGCGGTAATAGCATCTGTGATGCCCGCACCCGAGTTTTCTGTAAATATTTAATGGTTTTTGCCCGTCTCCGACAAGAGCAACATGCCCGTCTGACACTTAACACCTGCCCCTAATATTAAAGAGGTATTATATTTATATTTGGGGCAGGGCAGTAGTAATGCAGGCAGGCAGGACCCTGGGGTTGAAAAATATTATTTCCGCTAGACCGTGAACAAGAGTAGAGTCTAGTGATTTGCAGTGTGTGACTGCACCGGACCGGCTGTCCCAAATTTATTTTGTTGCACTTAATGAAAAAAAAAAATAATGGTGTCACAATTTTACACTTTGTGTCTAATTGAAATTGAAAGCTGCAATTTGATTGTCTTTTTTTATAATGAAATTTAATTGAAAATCACCTGTTTGCACTGTGTGTGCTGAATTGCTTGCAATGTCATCTACTGTACAGACTTACTTACACGTAATGCACATTCAATGCATAGTGCTCATACATGTGTGTATACGTGGTACATAGAGCTGTACTTGAAGAACTTTTCAGAGCCATACTCCATCTCAGAAGAGATATTTACAGGTACATGTACTTCACTTACACATGGTGTCACTGCATGATGTCACTGCCTTTAGTACATACATGTATGTACATGTACATGCAGTACATGTATGTACAGCACATGTACAATGTAGTACGTGTACATGTATACTGTTCTACATGTACTTCTAGACTTTCACCATGCAAACCTTAAAATCTTGTAGTTGTACGTACTGTACATGACCATGTACATGTACAATGTATGTGCAACGTGTACAAGTAACGGTACAAGGACTCAAGGAGTGAGTTTGAATTGGAATCTTGAACAAAAGTACAGCTCTTAGGAACATTTATTTAAAGACAAACTATATGTAAGTACTGTACAATCCGGGAAATCTAAATAGTTGGCAAATATAATGAGATGGTACACACATGTACATGTATATGTACATGTAGGCCTGTACATGTACATGAATAATGACATAAATTGGCCAATATAACAAAATAATACACAAAATTTCGTCGCTTCAACTTGGCGCTTGAGAATGCAGAGTTTGGCATTGTCGTACAGTAGGAAGATGCAAGGCACATGCCTATTAATCCTTTTATACCACTGTACTTAAGGGTTAACTGAGTGCAATCGTAGTCAAGAGTATGACAGGAATTTTCTCCTGACTGACTAAAGGCCACCGCACACGAGAGCTATCTGCTGAGCAAAAAGTCTCGTGGCAGTTAGCTCAGCATTTACAGTGTACATGTAGCTCACCGTGTGCGCTGAACGTTTGGTGAGATTTCTGCCTCAAGAGGCCGTGAGACCAATATCTATCCTGTTTGATTTGGGCAACCACGTGAATACATGTAGGTCTAGCACGTTCATTGGCCAGTTGCTATGTTTTTTTTGCTCAGCACGTAGCTCAAGTCGCCGCACACGATTCATGAGTTTTCATCCACGAGAGGCAAACAAATCGAACAGGATAGATATTGGTCTCAGAGCCTCTTGAGGCAGAAATCTCACTAAAAGTTCAGTGCAAACAAGAGCTACATGTACGTGCTGAGCTACATGTAATGACCTCAAGAGAATTTTTGCTCAGCAGATACATGTAGCTCTCGTGTGTGGCGGCCTTAAGGAAAAAGCACACATGAGGCCAATAGCAGTGTGACTTGGCAGTGATCACAAAAGGATTTTAGAAGGGGGTTGTACATAGTCCGTAAAAACAGTACATGTACATACAATAGGCCTATGCGCTGCATATTTGCATGTTGTTTACAACTGTATCCATGTGCATCGTTACAACTCTGTAGAGAGTCGGTCCGAGCGCACATTGGCACTCGCATTCGGAAAGGGACGATAATCGTGTTGCGCCGCATTTACATATATGTAGGTATGCAAATGTCTCTCCTGCCGCGACCCCACCTACTGTGGTAGTAGTAATGCCAGGGACAGCCAACAGTGGCCTATCAAGGCAGCGTGTCGAAGTACTGTAAGATGTGCATTATTGACTTACATTCAGTGGCAATTGTGTGCCTTTGGACAGTGCGCGCCTTTGGTAGGCAATTAGCAACAGTGACTGACTAATAGAGCTGCATACTAATTACTGAGTGCACACTCTCTTGATATGGTTAATGTATTGTGCTACAGACGTTTTGTACAATGCACAGTATCATAGGGACGAAAAGTGTGATTCTTAATGCATTCACAGTGCAGCTACATGTACATGTATGTAATTAAATTCAATTTTTTTTCAACTTCAGCTTTTGTTTCGTTTTTTTTTTTCTAGAGCCACATCTCCCCTAAAATGGTTTGTTACATGTATGTGGCGCAACCCCAAATCTTTCTTGTTGAACGGCTACTGTGCCAAGTCTAAATTTTTGTCAATTTCTTTCTTCTTTTCTTAAATCTACATGTATATGTACTGGGACTGACATTTACAAATGTAAATTCAGGAAATTAATAAAAAAAAAAAAAACCATTTGTGGCCGATACAAAAGACCAGAAGTTCAGATCTCAAGCAAATTACACGTAGAAAGCCTGCCTGACATAGAATGAGCCTAGTAGGATTGAATGAACTTAACTGAGAAAGGATTGAAATATTAGATACATGCATACTGTATGCATAGTCTTCCATTTTAATACTAGGTGGACTTTTCTCCAAAGGCCTGTGAGAAAGGTCCTGCTAGGATTGAAACATAAGGTAGTCTTTCATTTCAGTCTTAGCAGGACCTCTCTCCAAAGGCCTGTGAGAAAGGTCCTGCTAGGTTGAAACATAAAGTAGTCAAGTTCCATTTCAATCCCAGCAGGACCTCTCTCCAAGGCCCATGAGAAAGGTCCTTTCTCCAAAGGCCTTTGGGAAATGTCCTTTGAGAGTCGAAACCCCAGGCCCTTTAAAAATGGTTGGATCTTGAAAGAAACAAAGACAATAAAAAAAATGTCACCGGGTCACTGTTTATGCACCGTCACGTTTTGGGTGTTTGCCTTTGGCCATGTGATGCGGGTAAGGTTACCTTCCGAGATGTCTAGAGTCTTGCCGCTATCAGACAAATGAGACAGGGGGTTTAATAGCATGTTGAACATGACCTCCCTCCTCCTCCTCCTCTCCCTCCTCCTCCTCCTCTCCCTCCTCCTCTCCCTCCCTCCCTCCCTCCCTCCCTCCCCACCGACTCAGCCCGAGGACAATTGGAATGAGAAGGGAAACAAGGCCACGACAGTGCGTGGGGAAAATCTACCGGCCGTAAATCCACCCGTATTAGTCAATAAGGAGCAGTTGACTGCAAGCTCCCCTCTCCCCGCCTAGACTCTGGTATTGCAAAAATTCCCCCAGATCTCATTTTCTCTTTCCATTAAAGATGAATGTGACTTGGAAGTCGTACAAACAGAATCAAGTCAAGGGTTGTTTGCGGTGATACCATGTGAGAATGTTTATTTTTATGGGTGCGTGGGGTTCTGAAGAGAGGAGATGTGTTACATGGTGTCACCGCAAACCTTCCACTTGTACTCCCACCATGCAAACCTTCAAATCTTATTAAACAAGTGTGAAACCCATTTGGGGCACCAATAGATTTCAGGTCCAAGAATTTGTTCAGCTAGGCCTATCATTCCATTGAAAAAGTTCAAATGGCTTAATGAGGCAGCTACTCAAAAAGTCCTTTTTGTGTAAACGGCATCGAAAGTCAAATTACATGTATCGTCAAAATGAAGGTAAAAATTATAAAAATTTTTTTTTACAATTTTGGAATGCTTAGCATCAGGAGAAACATCTGTTGTGATTGCAGTGTTAAGAAAGCTCTTGCTAGTTAATGAGTCTTGGAAGAACATGACTACAGTACTGTAGGTACATGTACTTCGAGACCATGGCTGGGCATCGAGAGACTTGTGCGAGTCGCTCGTCTTAATAGTAATGGCAGTTGGCAATGGACTGGTAATGTACAATGTACAATGTAGCACCAACATGTACATGGATGGAATGATGCTAAAATGGCATCATGATACTGCTATGGTATCACCCACAGATCTGAAGTCTGAACAGGCTTTCAAAGATCCCCTTACATTACTGACAGACTGTCATCCGTGCACGCACACGATCAAATCCAATACCTAGATGAGACTGTGACGTCCAATAAATATAGTGCGGCCTTGAAACAGTTCTCGGTCTGCTGGTCTAGAATCTGCTTCGATCGCACATCAGGGGTGCTCACTCTGTCACCAATGAAAGCGCTTTGACATTCGATCGAAGCAACAGTCTTGTTTTTTTTTTTTGGGTGCGCCGTAAAAAAAACAACCAGCCGACGAGCCACGATCCTCTTTGAGTTTCTCTTCGCATTCAAATTGCGCACATGTCAATTTTGACGCTTGGCAGCAATGGTTGGCCTCAAGTTGACCTGAGTCCGCCGTGAATTCTCGGCGAGGGGCCTTTTCAGAAACCAGACCTGGGTTCTACCTCTGGTGCTAAGGCTCTGGCTCGTACTTCCTCGCCATTCTGTTCATCCATTTTTAAAAAGTACAAGGCACGAAAATAGGGGATGCCTTTCAGCTGTTGGTTTTGGAGACGATACTCCATTTTTGAGTTTACAAGACTTCCCAGGCTTTAGCTTCTAACGGAGAGCCCCTAAGTAGCCTGTGGGTTCTTTTCCCCAGCTTTGGGATGACCGAGACGAAGCTAGAGCCAGGGCCTAAGCTGGAGTCTGGAGAAAGGCCCAGGCCTAGCATCAAAGCTTCTAAAAGAGTGCTTGATGGATATTTGAAAAAAAAAAATTTGAAGCTTTAAAAACTTCTTTCCTTTCTTGCTTGGAAATTGTCAACTTGAATTGCACACTCGCAAAATCGCAAATTGAAAAATTGGCAAAGAAAACTTTGACTGGAACGGGAATTGAACCTGAGACCTTGGGTTCTACCAGAGGTCTTGGGTTCTACCAGAGGTCTTGGGTTCTACCAGAGGTCTTGGGTTCTACCAGAGGTCTTGGGTTCTACCAGAGGCCTTGGGTTCTACCAGAGGTCTTGGGTTCTACCAGAGGTCTTGGGTTCTACCAGAGGTCTTGGGTTCTACCAGAGGTCTTGGGTTTTCTACCAGAGGTCTTGGGTTCTACCAGAGGTCTTGGGTTCTACCAGAGGTCTTGGGTTCTACCAGAGGTCTTGGGTTCTACCAGAGGTCTTGGGTTCTACCAGAGGTTTTGGGTTCTACCAGAGGTCTTGGGTTCTACCAGAGGTCTTGGGTTCTACCAGAGGTCTTGGGTTCTACGAGAGGTTTTGGGTTCTACCAGAGGTCTTGGGTTCTACCAGAGGTCTTGGGTTCTACCAGAGGTTTTGGGTTCTACCAGAGGTCTTGGGTTCTACCAGAGGTCTTGGGTTTTCTACCAGAGGTCTTGGGTTCTACCAGAGGTCTTGGGTTCTACCAGAGGTCTTGGGTTCTACCAGAGGTTTTGGGTTCTACCAGAGGCCTTGGGTTCTACCAGAGGTCTTGGGTTCTACCAGAGGTCTTGGGTTCTACCAGAGGTCTTGGGTTCTACCAGAGGTCTTGGGTTCTACCAGAGGTCTTGGGTTCTACCAGAGGTCTTGGGTTCTACCAGAGGTCTTGGGTTCTACCAGAGGCCTTGGGTTCAACCAGAGGTCTTGGGTTCTACCAGAGGTCTTTGGTTCTACCAGAGGTCTTGGGTTCTACCAGAGGTCTTGGGTTCTACCAGAGGTCTTGGGTTCTACCAGAGGTCTTGGGTTCTACCAGAGGTCTTGGGTTCTACCAGAGGTCTTGGGTTTTCTACCAGAGGTCTTGGGTTCTACCAGAGGTCTTGGGTTCTACCAGAGGTCTTGGGTTCTACCAGAGGTCTTGGGTTCTACCAGAGGTCTTGGGTTCTACCAGAGGTCTTGGGTTCTACCAGAGGTCTTGGGTTCTACCAGAGGTCTTGGGTTCTACCAGAGGTCTTGGGTTCTACCAGAGGTCTTGGGTTCTACCAGAGGTCTTGGGTTCTACCTCTGGTTCTACAGTACATGCACCGGAGGTCTTGAGTTCAAGTCCCAGTCCAATCAAAGCTTTCTTGGCTTACTTTTCAATTTGTTCAAAAGTTCCCTGTCACTTTCTCCTGTGTTTGTTTGACTCCATTGGTTATTGGTTTACGTTTGTTTCAAATAGTTCATAAAAATTGCAGCGAAAATTGAACTGCACAGGGATCTGAAGCAAGCCGTCTGCTCTGGTTCACCGTACCAAGCTTCGGTTCAAATCCCTGGCTCCCAAAATATCCCTGCCAGATGCCTTTCTTTGGTTTAAAAAACATTCAGATCATGTAGTACTAGTAAATTATAAGAAAACTGCTCACTGACTAAAATGACCTGCAATACATAAATCTCAAAAGTTAGAGGGCCTGACATTTCGATCCTAGCAGGACCTTTCTCAAAGGCAACATTTGTTATGAAAAAAACAGATTACAGTAATATGCAAAAATGTTGCGAACAGTTTACTGACAAAAATGACCAAAAAGCGAATAATTATTCAAAATTAGGAGGGCCTGACATTTTGGTCTGAGCAGGACCTTTCTCAAAGGCAGAATGGTCTGATGTTTTGATCCTAGCAGGACCTTTCTCAAAGGCAGAATGGCCTGACGTTTTGATCTTAGCAGGACCTTTCTCAAAGGCTTTGAGAATTGCTCTTACTGCAGAGTTTGATTCGGAATTTCCACTCCATTGTGAATTGGGATTGATTTATCCACCACATGACCCAAGTGCAGTCATAGTTATTTGTGTGTCACTGGAAGTGGCTCTGTTGTGACCGGTCCCCCGCACGTTTTGCCACATGAAGATGGTGCCCTTTGCCTGGTAACCCTACACTACTGAGCCACTAATACAAAATATGACATTACATTTTACATGTAAAGTATATCCCTTCATCAATTGAAATATGAAGCATTTTGTTCGCTGTCAGTCTTCCAAAGGCCTTAGCCCCAACACGAGCTGAATCTTACGAAATGTCAGTGTTAAGGTCAATCGTGCTTGTCTCAGGGTTCAGAGTTCAAGAGTCAAAGTTTCATTCAATGGCAGTATGGCCTTCCTGAAATGAAAAGAATGCTGAATGCTCCATACAGTTGTGTACGTTGCTCGATTGCCTGGTTGGAAAAAAAAAAAATGCTGGCAGCTTGCGCAGGATTCAAAGCCACAACTCCTGCTCTGCTAGTGCAGATGTCTGGATCTCTGAGGTTGTGATGATGCGGTGAATTTGAACCTGGCTAGCAGCAGTGGTCAATTTCAGGAACGCAGTGGTTGTTACGGCAGTCGTCCGTGTGGTTCCCTGACTTGATTGTATTTCGTCAGCATTGCAGGCTGGTTGAACCAGTCTATTAGCTGATAGTCTGGTTCCAAGAGCTAAACATCCTGACAAATACTGTGAGGTCAGGGAACCACACGGACGACTGCCGTAACAACAGCCACTGCGTTTCAGGAAACCCATCGTAACTTACATGTACATCGTCAGTCACAAAACAATGGGCTAGGCACGAAACCATAGGACCCATTTCAACTTATGAAGGGTTACCAATTGTAACCTTCGTGTACATGTATCTGGTTTGTCCTTGTCACTCTGCCTTTGAGAAAGGTCCTGCTAGGATCGAAACGTCAGGCCCACTAAATTTTAGAATTGTAAGTCAAGTTACAATGCATCGTAAGGCTTTGTGAAATCCACCTATGATGCTACTATTGAATATAGTACATTATCATCCAAATGATTTTTGCATTTGTGGGAATGTAATTAAATTAAGGTTTGTCCTTCCCTACTGTACCGGTAAGTGCAGTTAGCACTGCATTTTCATTTAATTTGTATGATATTTATTCGAATGAGTACAGTAGGGCAGAAGGCCTACAACACTTTGAGGAAGGGATGTTCACATTATTAAACACCCAGTGGATTACATGCATAATAATTATCAATGTTTGGAGGTACAATGTACATGTACACTGTACATGTACAATGTATACACATTTGTGACCCGGCACAGCATAATGAGAAATAACCCCACTTTTGAGATTTTGAGATTTTCTAATGATGTGAAAGAGTATACCATTAGCTTCCAAATGGTATCAAGATATAATATCCTCTAATACTTAAAATTTCCGAAAATACACAAATTTTTTGACAAAATTATTTGTAATCGAATTGTGAAGATACTTCAACTTCAGGCGTTGTTTACTCAAAAAGTGTTTTGGTGGGATATTCCTCATGTTGTTGTGCCGGGTCACATTTTAAAGTTTAATTTTTATTATTTTTTTTAAATTTATTCAAAACCCAATCCCGCCATCTACGGTCAAGAATGACAAACAGCGCTGGAGGGAATTCAAAAATCTCACAAAAACAAAATACAACAGGCAAAGAGCACGCACAGCATACTGTAGACATACATGTACTGTACTGTATTTAAACATAATCAACTCATAAAACATTTCTGGCAAAATTGAAGGTTTTTTTAAAACCGTTTCATTTGCCCTTTATTGTGACTGTGGTGTGTACATGTACTTAGGCTCGAAGGTTTGCGTGGTGGAAATACCAATTACCGGTACTGTTAATGATTGGAGTGTTTAATTTTACCCTGATCTTGTTCAGTCTACGCCTGTTATCAATTAAGGAGACGAGCTCTATGTTCTAGATTGAAGCTGCTTAAAGTCAATGATGAGAGGCTTATTGACAGTGCATTTTGGACGGAAAGCCACAGAGGACAATAATCCGCCTTAAGCTCCAAATCTCCACATCCCGGATAATCCCTTTGTAGATTACAACTGGGCAAGAAATTAGGTGGCTCTACAAAATTACTGTCCAGTCCCTCTCTGCTGGGGCGGCTTGCGTCGCGTGCACGGTGCAAATATTCCGCCAGCTCGTGTTACCAACTTGCCACATGTCCAAATTTATGCCAAATGTTGCGCCCACAATGTGCCAACATTCCTGCATGATGTTCTGCTGGAGACATGAGTCATTTGCATCACTCTAATGAATATTCATTTATGCGTAAAGGCCTATGTACTGTAGTGAGAGCACACGATATGTACAGTACATGTATGTGTACGTGTACAATTTGTATAGTGTACATTCATGGTGTAAAGTAATGGAGTAGGGTCTATTACATTATATAATATGAAATCAGTCCACTCCTGCTAGCATATTAACAGGAAATACTTTTTTGCCACATCTACAGTATTAGTTTGTTTTCTTTTCAAATAACATCATTTCCTCTGTTTTGTTTCATTTTCGTTTGACAGAGTTCAGTCCAGGTGACCTTTGACCGGCTCAAGACTGGAAGCCTTCCCCCCAAATTCAGTGCAATCCGGGCCGAAGCCGGCCCTAGAGATCTCCTTGTAAGTAGTATGTAAATTAAGCAAGGCCTACTGAATATGCAAATATATGCAAAATATGCAAATATGCAAAAACGTGTGATATCTTTCTCTTAGTTAAATTGACTTTACTTTTATAAATCCAACGGAATATGACCATGTACCAAAAATCCCCCACAATTTGACTTATTAATTTGTACAAATTTTTACTGCCGACTATTTTATGGATCAGATGACCTAAAATATCGAAATCTGAAAAGAAATTGGGCCTGACATTGTGTTACTAGTAGGACCTTTCTCAAATGCAGAATTAACAGTATCTCATCCTTCCTTTGTTGCAAAAGGAACTTCAAGGATTGAAAGATCCTCCATCCAATTGTTGCTTGCATTTTAGTGCAAAAAAGCTGTGAGATTGTCCTGAAGTGAAAGAACAACTTGAACAAGAACAACTTGAACAATATCCAGTCGTCTTTGTCTGGAAAGAATCAAGTCGTTGTCTGAAAAGATCGCATGGCTTTGCCAGAATTTCATTTCAGAAAATCAAGTCCGTGTGCTTGTGCCTACTTGAAACATTACACCGTGCAGCTCTTGAACTTTGCCCGTGCAATTAGACTTTTGCTGTGACAGAGCTCTCTCTTCCCCTTCTCTTACTCCTTTACTCTCCCATTTGTCCTTCTGTCACTCTGCCTCTGCCTCTGTCTCTCCCTCTGTCTCTGCTTCTGCCTCTGTCTTTGCCTCTGCCTCTGCCTCTGCCTCTGTCTTTGCCTATGCCTCTGCTTCTGCCTCTCCATCTGTCTCTGCCTATGTCTCTGCCTCTGTCTCTGCCTCAGCCTCTGCCTCTGCCTCTGCCTCTACCTCTGCCTCTGCTCCTGCCTCTGCCTTTGCCTCTGTCTTTGCCTCTGCCTCTGCCTCTCCCTCTGTCTCTGCCTACACATGTACATGTATGTCTCTGCCTCTGTCTCTGCCACTGTCTCTCCCTCTGTCTCTGCCTCTGCCTCTGTCTTTGCCTCTGCCTCTGCCTCTGCCTCTGTCTCTGCCTCTGCCTCTGTCTCTGCCTCTGTCTCTGTCTCTGCCTCTGCCTTTGCCTCTGCCTCTATCTCCCCCTCCGTCTCTGCCTCTGCCTCTGTCTCTGCCTCTGCCTCTGCCTCTGTCTCTGCCTCTGCCTCTGCCTCTGCCTCTGTCTCTGCCTCTGCCTCTGCCTCTGTCTCTGCCTCCGCCTCTTCCAAGTCAGGTTCTGCATCTGCTACCACCTTTGCCTCTTTCTCCGCCTCTGCCTCACCCTCTTTCTCTTAAATTTCATTCTCTGCCTCTTTCCCTGCCTCTGCCTCCCCTTGTCCCTCTCCCTTTCCTTGTCCCTGTCCCTCTCACTCCCCCCATCCCTGTCCCTTGCACAGACTCTCCCAGTCCCTGTCCTCTAACTCCCCCTCTTAGGACTCTTCTCTTCCGACAGGAAAGCACACAGTATCGCGCCACAGAATCCAGACTAACCTTTTATCTCTCCGAGGACAAAGATTGCCTGAAATCTGAGACCGTCCCCTCTGTCTAAATTGGGTTACGGCAAGACCGAACACTTCATTAGCACTCACTCCCCCCCCTCCTGTTCCTCTCCGCGTAATTTGAGAACGGCTGCGATGGTTTTCCTCTCGCGATTTTTGCGCGGCCCTCAATAAATGTGTCTTGAAATGGCTGTGGCACTGTGAGCTTCGTACATAGCCTTTAGCCGTGTTACCCGATGACATCAAAAATATAGAGTAAAAAAAATAACCCCCCCCAAAAATAAACAGTGTAGATGGCCTGACATTTTGATCCCAGCTTGACTTTTCGCAAAAGCGCAAAAGCGCAAAAGCCAAAAGAAATAGATACATGTAGTCTAGACTTGTTCAATTTAAACAGACATTTCAACCATATGCAGTGTTACATGTACATCAAGCCTCGTGCTTAAGTTGTTTTTTTACTAGCCCACCGGGCTAGTAAATTGAGTTTTTTGCTAGCCCGCAGCAAGTTTTGCTAGCCAGCAGCAAGTTTTACTAGCCCTGTATAATTAATATTAAATTTAGGTCAAGTAAAACAAATTCTTAGTTTCTACTGTCTCATCCCAGCCCGCATTGGTTTTTGGCCGCCACACTACTATGGCACTGTCTACGTTTTACTAGTCCGCCGGGCTAGCAAAGTGGTTCGTTTTACTAGCCCACAGTTGTTTTTACTAGACAATGACCGCCATGCTAGTGCTAAGGTCGAGCCCTGTACATGTATACGGTCCACATCTCCTGGCCGCAGACAGAGTAAACTGTTCGAAACATTTGAGTCCAATTGGTTCTCTACAGAACCACACACTCTCACAGGAGATATTCTCACATTGTGTTAGTGCACCTTTGACTTGTTACCTCAACCATGAATAGCCTGAAATCTCATCTTCATGTACAATGTACATGTACATGTACATAATGGTACTGTACACTGGTACAGCATCTACACACTCACTGTACAATGTACCTTGTACATGTACTGTGTATGTACATATGTACTGTACATGTACATGTACAGTACCCGGTATGTACTGTACTGTACATGTATACATGTACAGTACCCGGTATGTACAGTACTGTACATGTACATACATGTACATGTACATGTACATGTACGTGTCTGTACCGTACAGTATGTGTACTGCACTGTAAACTGTAGTACTGTACAGTACATGCACAGTATAGTACAACACACTATACAGTGCACAGTACCGGGTACATGTATATTGCATACCATACATAATGTACAGTATACCATTGACATTTTCATATTTCTACATTGGCACAGTCTGTGGACAATTGCATTCACAATGTACATGTACAGTGTATGCCCATATTGTCATATTGACACATGACAACATACTGATATGCCAGTCAATGTCCACAGGGCAGCTGACGTTCTGGCCCCCGCTCTTCCCCGCCGCCGTGGAAACGGCAGCTGCCGGCCTCCGTCATCGCCGCGGCGACCGGACCCAAGAATGACAGCCTCCTCGTCCCCATCGCCCCCGTCACCCCTGGAGATGCAGAGAGATGGGATAATGAGATGAGATCGCCGCGGCGACGGGGGTTGCCGGGGTCTGAATTGATAGCCTCTCAGGCCATACATTGTTGTGTGATGAGAGTGTAGCAGTTGAAGCATGCATTGGGCCATGATACTCTGGTCCGTCTCAACACTCAACACTATAGGCATGCACATGTATCACTCTTATGAAATTGTACATGTCCATGACCTTTAGCATATGTATACATGTAATATCCTAGCCAATCTTGCCTAAACCCACCCAATACCACCTAAACCCGTCAGACAATCCCACCCCAACCCAGCCAGTTACACATCAACCCAATCCCACCCAAACAGATTAGTCCCCTAATAAAAAAGAAGTCAAATCAAGCCAACCCAACCCAACCAACCCTGCCCAACCCAACCCAACCCAACTCAACCCGTCCCAACCCATCCCAACTCAACCTAACCCAACTCATTTCCAGTTGAACCCAACCCAACCCAACCCAACCAACCCAACCCAACTCATCCCAACCCAACCCAACCCAACCCAACCCAACCCAACCCAACACAACCCAACCCAACCCAACCCAACCCAACCCAACCCAACACAACCCAACCCAACCCATCCCAACCCAACCCAACCCAACCCAACCCAACCCAACCCAACCCAACCCAACCCAACCCAACCCAACCCAACCCAACCGACCCAACCCAAATCATCCCAACCCAACCCAACCCAACCAAACCCAACCCAACCCAACCCAACCCATCTCAACCCAACCCAACCCAACCCAACCCAACCCAACCCAACCCAACCCATCCAAACCCATCCTAACCCATTTCCATTTGAACTCAACCCAACCCAACCCAACCCATCCTATCCCAACCCAATACCCAATAAAATACCAGACAACGAAAAAGGATCTTGCACATCTCCCGTATGATTTCACCAGCTTTGCTCTCCAGGTGTATCACAGATTTGTCCCCCACTGCCAAACCAATAAAAGCGAAGTCAAGCGCCAAATTGCCAGTTGACATCTGCTGCACATGACAGCGTTGTTTATTTGGCCGCGGGACGTCAAATCCATATACAGTGTGTACAGTGTGTGTCATGTACATGTATGGCGTACGTGTATGTATGTACAACATGTATTTAGGCATCTACACATGTAGCTACATGTATACATTGTATGTATACATGTACATGTACATGTACATGTATGAACCTACACTGTAAGTTCATAGAATCTACATGTAAGATACAAAGGAGGTACATGTACCTGTACATGTACATACTGGCAGTGTGTACATGTACCTCCTTGAAGATATACATGTACTGTACATGTACATAATGAACATGTACATGTACATAATAAACATGTGTACTTAATGGACATGTAGTGTCCATCAGATTGTGTGCACCATGCACATGTGCAGGTACTGTTCATGTATCGTGTACATGTACATGTACCGTGTACCGGTACATGTACATGTACTGTACATGTACATGTACCTGTACATGTACAGTGTTTGTGTGTACATGTACATGTTTGCCCACCCATTGTAGCTGACAAGCGATACTAATGCCACAGAAAACTGGATTCTACCGTGCAGATGAGAAAGAAAGAAGTTATGTTTGAGGGGCCGAGGCCCAGTCAATTAAGAGAAGAATTTGCGATGCCCATTTTATTTACCGGCGTAATAAAAAATGTAGAGGGTCTGAGATTTCGATCCCAGGCCTAATACTTTCGAAGGCAGAAATCTGCCTTAAGTTGAGAAAGGTCTTGCTACAAACATTGTACATGTATGTACATGTAAGTGTAGGATCAAAACTTTTGGCCCTCTTTACACGTACATGTACAATGTACTTGTGCATGTACTGGTTAATGTACAGTAGGCACCTGTACATGTACATGCACCTGTACATGTACCTAGGTACCTGTACAGGTGTACAGGTAACAGGTACACACGTACATGTACATGTACAGTACATACTGTACATGTACATACAATGGTATCTGTGCAGTGTACAGTGTACAGTATAGACTGTACAGGTACCGGTACATGTACTGTACACAATGTACATGTACATGTATATACAGTACTGTACAATTCAATTCAATGCACAGCTTAGCCCAACCCATCCACCTACATGTACAGTACCCATATATAACCAGGTACGTGTACAATGTAGACTACTGTAGGTACACACTCCCATTAGCATTTTCCATTGCTGTTTCCATGGTAACCATGAAAGAAGAGGTGCAGAGGAGGAAGGGGCAGGGAGTGGTTACCAGAGCAGGTCTAAGGCAAACACAAAACAAAGATGTCCTTTGTCAGATCTCTCTCCACCCCCTCCCCCTCGTCCGTTTTTCCCCTCCCAGTCCGTTCCATTATTAATAGAAATTACTGGTCATGCTTTTTGAAGGCATTTCACAAGACCATCTTGAACGAATTTCAGTGCAGACTAACCAAATTTTAATTGTTGCATTACAATATACATGTATGTGTTGCTGGTATTCAGATTCCATGCTCGTAGATATGATAATTTTTATCGATATTCTGAATCTTTTTTATGGAGTACACACTCAGATGTCGCATGTACATACACTCTCTCAGGCATTATTGTTTGTGTTTTTTAATTCTCCTTGCATTAATTTTCATTTTGCCTTTTGGGAAGGTCACGCCGGAGTAGGATCAGAAACATCAGGCCCTCTTATTAGTATTTTTTGTTTACGTTATTTCATTCATGTTGCCAGCTGCTTCAAATCTCTAAATTGCCCAGGGCTTGAGTTTTCAATCATCGCTGGACTTTCTGTTTGAAGAAGGTCTGATAGCCTCAAAATGTAATTTTTTTTTTTTACAGATTTTTTTTAGGAAGATGCGCTTGCACAAATTGGTGTCCATAATGATAATGATGTATCTCACCTGAATTTGATGTTCACCCTGTACGTGTTTTTATCAAGTTCTTCAGCTACTGTACTGTGCCAATTTTTGTACAAACTCTATACAGTTATAAATCGAAAATACAGAGGGCCTGAAATTTTGATCCTAGCAGGACTGGCTTTGAGAAAGGTTTTGCTTGGATCAAAACGTTGTCAGGCCCTGTACATTTTTGAGATAATTTGCATTTTGGGCCTTTTAGTCAGGAAGCCTGACCTTCAAAAAGCCTTCTGGATGTCTGGTTAGTCAGTCTGTAAGCATTTTTTTTAGTGTACATTCTTAGTGAATATGTATTGTATATTTTGTGCATGCTACATTATCTGTCTGATAGTCTGAATTGCATACAATCACACTAAACATGTGCACGTGTACTGTACATGTACACGAATTCGTTAATTCAATCATTCACATACAGTACTGTACATTATAGACCATGATGACGTGATGAGTTTTGAAAGGACTTGAAGGTTTGCATGGTGGAAACAATTATTATTAATTGGCTTGCGGTGACACCATGTGTATCATCTCTTTTGAGACTGAGTGTGGCTCTAAAAAGAGCCGGTGACTCAACGTTTCGAGCAGTGTGTACTCTGCTCGTCGTCAGGAGACTGCTGGATTCCAACTATCATCAGGGGTTTTGTAGGGCTTGGAGGAGCGGTGAAGCGTGGAGAAACCTTCCCCGCCAAAAGATGTGGTCGTGACTGTTGAAGTGTGGAGGATCTTTCCCGATCTTTCCTGATGAGTTTTGTCCAGCATTCTTTGTCCACCATCGCCTGGGAAACTGAAGGGTCACACAGGCAAGACTCCAGCTGCGTGGAAGATTTGAGTCTGATGCTACACTGTACATGTACACTTTACAAATAGGATGCCCTCTACACTGCCGTGCAAAAGTATTTACGCACCCAATGCAAAATTTTCAACTTAAAATTTCACTTTGAAATTTCACAGTTGTTCACCAAACTACCAAACCTGTGTCTGGAGTCATTATTTCAATCAGTAATAATCATATTTACACTAAGAAACACCCTCTGCTTTACGGGTAAAAAGAGCCACTTCGCGACGCACTTTCGTCGCAACGTTGGGTGAAAAACACGAAGCAGATTTTTGTGTGGCGGGGTACGTAAATACTTTTGCCCACCAGTGTAAATCTACAAATACTCTACAAATACGTTTTGTTTGATTTTAATTTGGAGTCTATTTTCATTCTTTCATCCTATCTTCACGCCTGTGTGTTGGTTATTTATTGGGGGTTTCATAATTTCATTCATTTTTCTCTTTCATTCTTTGATTCTGCCAAAAAATAGATCTTGCATTGGCTTCAGGGTGGTTAATGGTGGTGATGGTGGTATCATAAGATGGATTGTTTTTTTTTTTTTTTTTTTTTTTTCAATTTCTTTTTAAATTTGCCGCAAGTGCATATAATTCCCTTTTTTGCAGGTCACTTTGTCAGGGGTCCAGACTAAAAAAAACATGTATGTACATGTACAATGTCTGTAAACTTTGTATATGTACATGTACATGTACATGTACATGTACATGTACATGTAGTATACATGTACAAAAAATATACATACATGTACATTGTACATGTACACGTACATGTGGATGTACATGTAGATATGTAAATGTATACATGTAGATGTACTACATGTACAGTACATGTGCATGTGCATGTACATGTACATGTACATGTACATGTACATGTACATGTACATCTAATACATGTACAACATTACATGTACATGTAAATCTACATGTAAATCTACATGTAAATCTACACACATGTACATGTACATCTAATACATGTACAACATTACATGTACATGTAACTGTACATGTAAATCTACATGCACATGTATGTACATGTGCATGTACATGTACATGTACACACATGTACATGTACATGTTCATGTAGATTTATACATGTACATCTATACATGTACAGTACACGTACAGTACATGTACGTGTACAATGTACATGTGCATGTAGATTTACATGTACCGGTACATGTAGATTTACACGTACCGGTACATGTACATGTGTAGATGTCATGTCAGTGGTCGAATGAGGGATAGTCCATCCATCTACATGTACATGTACATGTACATGTACATGTACATGTACATGTACATGTACGTATATATGTACAGTACATATCTGCATGTACATTGACATGTACCGGTGCGTGTACGTGTACGCTTGATAGCATTAAAACATCCATTGAAGCTGAAGGGATGAACACACAGGTCTCGCACTATTTGAAACGCTCCTTCAGAAATGCACAGTAGGGGAGGGGGCAGGGGGGAGGCAGGGGGGGGGGGCAGGGAGGACAGGTGCAAGCAAGCCAGCAGGTAGTCAGCCGCAAAATCTGCATTCAGTGCAGCATTTGGATGATTCATACGAATGCCGGAGAAGGAATCGTGAGATCTTTAATCTAGAAAAAACAAACCCACAGCTTAAACCATTCTGCCTTCTGAGGAAGGTCCTTCAGCTGGGATGGCAGCATCAAGCTTTCTGCATTAAAAAAAAAAAATGAAACAAAAAATGCATTTTTAGGTGAATTATGTACAGACCGTATCAGTATATAAGCAGTTCTCTCGTATTATGTTGCTTCAAACATTCCCCGTCAGATTTCCTCTTCCCCTGTTAGAAAATGAAATAGGATCTTTTCCTTTACATGTTTATTGTACAATGTACAACCTCACTGACTGGCAATGGCAATACATGTACATGTACATGTACATGTACATGTACATGTACACAATGTATGTACATTTGTACACTGGTACTCCCCTTCCACCCCCCAAAAAATAAAAAAAAATAAAAATAAAAAATTGAATGGGCAATTGCTATACACACAGGCATCTGGGAGACAAGAAACAGAAATAATATTTGGCCAGCCCCTAATAGCGACATTAATTCTCACCCGTGACCATCAGTGGATTCAATTTGGACGGGGGCAGGGACGGGGGCGTGATGGGGAGGAGGTTGGGCGAGGAGAAGAGAGATGGATGGGAGACTGCTGTAGCCGCTGATGATCGCCTCAGCGAGGCATTTTACCCGTCAATTCCAACCCGTCTTCAATATCCTCACCTTTGTCAGAATGAGTTTTGTTTTCCTTCGACTGGATTTATTTTTTTCATCTCTCTGTTTCCAAGGCCATTTCAGCTTGCAAGCTTGGTTCTCCTCAACCCTTTACCATCGTGAGATGGCCAATGTGAAAGCAACAATCACTGCACGGAGGAATGAGACGAAGAAGGGTCTCTTTTTTTTTTTCGACTGGATTTATTTTTTTCATCTCTCTGTTTCCAAGGCCATTTCAGCTTGCAAGCTTAATTCTCTGAAATTCTTTACCGTCGTGAGATGGTCAATGTGAAAGCACCAATCACTGCACGGAGGAATGAGACAAAGAAGGGTCTTTTTTAGCTTTTCCGCCGCTTCCAGGGAAGCGGAAAAGCTATATCTTTTGTTAGGCTTTTTCTTAGTCTTCTTCTTCTTCTCCCCCAAAGCCCATAGACAATGCACAGGGGTTTTGTAAGCACGACTTTGGTCATTGAACAGACTTGGATTTTTTTCAAACGTGGCAAATGCATAAAGCCCATGCTGAAATTGATCCTAAACACCTTGATGTCATCATGACGTCATCACGTGTCACGTGACCTTGCTTTGAAGGGGCAAATTTCAAAATCCATTAAAAGCAAAAGTGCAAGTTCGTTTGGTTTCAACTTTGCACTGTATCTAAGTTGGGAAAAGGTGTATCCAAAAATTGCCATCGATTGACCGTGACGTCATCTCATGAATATTTATGAGCTCATGAACTTTTCAGATTTTCACATTGAAATGAGCATATTTGGCCAACGGAGCGAGATTTTTTTCATTTTTTCTTTGATACCTATTGGGGACATGGTTTAGAAACACCTTCCGGAGCCAAAATGTCGTTACGCAATCATGACGTCATCAAAATGTGTGATTTTAAAACACATATAAGGCATTGGCCGATCATCTCGAAATTTGGTATGTAGTTAGCTATCGTGCTAGACATTCCAAATCTAAAGTTTGGAACCGAAGGACCATTGTTTATATTTTTTATGAATTTTTGAATACCACACTCGAGTCCCATAGGCTTTGTGCACAAAATATGTACATGCGTTTTGGAGTAGGAATGGGGCTATTCTATGACTTGTTACAAACAGAAGCGGAAAAGCTCTATGCTCTGTTTCACAACAGACATATATTTCTCGTTTTTTTTTTTTTTCCTTCTTTTTTTCGACTGGATTTATTTTTTTCATCTCTCTGTTTCCAAGGCCATTTCAGCTTGCAAGCTTAATTCTCTGAAATTCTTTACCGTCGTGAGATGGGCAATGTGAAAGCAACAATCACTGCACGGAGGAATGAGACAAACAAGGGTATTTTTTTTTTTTTTGACTGGATTATTTTTTTTCATCTCTCTGTTTCCAAGGCCATTTCAGCTTGCAAGTTTAATTCTCTGCAACCCTTTACCGTCGTGAGATATTAAACAGCCAATGTTAAAGCAACAATCATTGCACGGAGAAATGAGACAAAGAAGGGTCTCTTTTTTTTTTTTTTTCTTCTTTTTTCGACTGGATTATTTTTTTTCATCTCTCTGTTTCCAAGGCCATTTCAGCTTGCAAGTTTAATTCTCTGCAACCCTTTACTGTCGTGAGATATTAAACAGTCAATGTTAAAGCAACAATCATTGCACGGAGAAATGAGACGAAGAAGGGTCTCTTTTTTTTTCTTTTTTTTCCTTCTTTTTTCGACTGGATTATTTTTTTTCATCTCTCTGTTTCCAAGGCCATTTCAGCTTGCAAGCTTAATTCTCTGAAATTCTTTACCATCGTCGTGAGATGGTCAATGTGAAAGCAACAATCACTGCACGGAGGAATGAGACAAACAAGGGTATTTTTTTTTTTTTCGACTGGCTTATTTTTTTTCATCTCTCTGTTTCCAAGGCCATTTCAGCTTGCAAGTTTAATTCTCTGCAACCCTTTACCGTCGTGAGATATTAAACAGCCAATGTTAAAGCAACAATCATTGCACGGAGAAATGAGACACAGATGCGCAAAGACATGTATCCACTCGTACCGCTTCACACACTTCAAATTGACCTACTGTGGTATCTCAGTTATCAGTATATCTTGAGATATGGGTGTCCAAAATTTCACTCATTTCCTATTGATAAGATTTCCCAGACAGAAACGCATTTCTGACGAAACTATTTCAGTTCAGTTCTTATGAAGGATACATGTGTAAGTGTACATGTATGTAGTTCCTAGGCAACTAAGTATAGGCTATCCATGGTTCAAGGGCTCAATGATAAAGGAAAAATATTCTGTAGTTTCTTTACTGTGTAACGGGGTAAATTGTTCCAAAATTTCACTTCTTGCATTTGATGAGATTTCCCAGACCGAAACGCATTTCTGACAAAACTATTTCAGTTCTTATAAAGGGAATGGTTGAATGGGATACCCATTTTACGGTCCAAGGGGTCGATGATAATGGAAATATATTACAGTACTGTTGTACATGTAGTTTCTTTGGATAATGGGAAAATGGGTAATAAATTGAAAAACTAATTAAAAAAAAAATTGTGGTCTGCTTGATGATGTACATATATATACATGTACATGTTCATACATGTGTACATGCACATGTACCGTACACATGTACACAATGTACTACACCAACAGGGTACATGTACATGTACAAGTACATGTACATGGCGGTGGTGATGAAAATGAAGTACATACATGTACATTTTACATACATGTACATGATGTACATGTATACATGTAAGAACTACATGTACATGTACAGTGTACATGTACACCCCCTTTTATATGTAGTTTTTCTTCCCTTTTTTTTTCTTTTCTATGGAACATGTTTTTCATTTACAGTACATACTGTACATGTACCGGTACACGTGTAAATACACTTATGTTTGTACTGCCGCATGTACAAATTGGAAAATGTTTTTGTCAAAGGGCAGAATGTTATGACAAATAATATCAACATCGATAAAAAAAATTGGCAACGTACCGTACATGTACATGATGTGTGTGTACATCAACATAAAACATGAGTAAACTTGATTATTAGGAAAATGATAATTTTTTGATTTATGAATTCATTGATGGTGCTATGAATATTGATTTTTTTTTCAATGACACCACTATGTGTCATCTTTTCTAGGAAATAAATTTCTGAAAAGAACCTCACGAATAGCAAATACTTATTAATCTCCGAATTCTAATCGGTGAATCTTGGCAGAAAAAAGGATGAACGTTTTACTTTCTCTCTCGCAAAGCTGCGAGGCGTGCCGGTATTCAATCCGCTTTTCCTCTCAGACGGAGACAGATATATTGTTGGCCGCCTGCGGCCATCTTCTGGTGACCTTTGACCCACCCTTTTCTTAGGCTCTTCCAGGGATTTTCTTCATTAAATTGGCGGGCGACTGAGGCAGCGGGAAGTAAATCGCCACTAATCCTGTAATGTGATGAGTAGCCCCAGACAGCGCGGCTTTTCTGTGTCAAAGGGGTAAAGATCATGAGGACATGTAATGTGCATTACATTACATGCGGTGTTCATGCAAGCTCATAATGTTATAAAATAATATACTGGTACAGTGTATAAGATGGGTAATGTCAATGCACCTGTGGTGTAGCACATACATTTCATGTACTGTACCAGTACATACATGTACATGTACACTGTACAGTACACTGTATGTACATATGTACAATGTACATGTACATGTACATGTACATGTACATGTACTGGATGTACTGTTTGTATATTTGTATATATGTACATGTACATGTACATGTACAGTACATACTGTACATACATGTACATGTATGTACACATGTACAGTACATGTACATGTACATGTACATGTACAGTACTTCTACCATGCAAACCTTATTATGTACCGGTAAGTGTTATTACTTGTTATACAGTATACTGTATGCTTCATGTACGATGTATGGTTCAAATTTGGGTTACTACATGTAGCTCACATTAAAAGCGCTTACATGTATCAGAGTTTGGTTTATCAAGATTGTATGTACAGTATGTACATGTAGTCATGTACATGTACATGTATGTACATGTAATGTACATGTAGTCAAGTTATGATGGCCAATGATGGGTTTGATAAAATCGACCACAGTGCTTTTTGGGGGAAAAGAAGAGTCACCACGGTAACCCTGCTCCCTTTCCTTCCCTCTCAACTCTTTCCCAGACGGTCACCTGCCAAGTGGAGGCGACGGGCGTGGCCTTTGTCATCTTTGCCACCCAGCAGACCCCCAGCAGTGTCAAGCTGTCCACCTGTGACGTTGCCATTGACAACCTGATAGGCAAGGTGGGTGCTCCTATGGATGGGGAGGTGTGGGGTGGGGGGAGGGGGGGAGGGGGACCGCGAGCAAGTGTCGGTGTCACGGTCTGAGCTGGGTGACCATGCTGAGATGGGCGGGTTACATTGTGGTTTACATCCACGTGACCACAACTCAGCACGGCAATAAAAGATCATTACTTGAGTATGCAAGTACATGTACAGTACACGTACATGTATGTGACTTTTTTTAACACCCTTAGGAGACCCGAGAGTGTGCATGTTGTACATGTACATGTACATGTTGTACATGTACATGTACATGTACATGTACATACTGTATGCAGTACAGTACATGTACAATGTACATGTACAATGTACATGTACATGTACATGTACATGTACATGTACATGTACATGTACAAGTACATGTACAATGTACACGTAAGCTATTGTACGCAATGTGCGGTACATGTAACCATCATATTGGTCCATACATTATTTACTGTATGCATAGACCACTATAACACTAACAAAGACCATTGCACTTCCAGATCACTCTCAGTGGTAATAGCAAAAGCACTCTCAGAATTCACGTCAACATTGATCAGTGGGATAGTCCTGCGATTATTGCATTTCATATTGACAACTTGCATGATGAGTGTGGACTTACACTCTACATGTATGATGCTTGGTGATACTGTCTGCTTTTTAATTGAACCTGAGACCCGCGATACAGGACTGAAATTAGACCCTGTTTCTCTTCCACCGGAATTTCCTCGAATCACATTACCCAGCGGTTATTTGTGATTCGAGGAAATTTTTCCATTAACTCAGGAAGTACACCCTATACCCTGTTGGTGATACCTGTTGGTGATACCATATGATTTTACCAAAAAAAAATTGGCCGAAAAAAAAAAATCCCTACCTAATGTACATGTACCTCCCCTATTTTTGCCTTAATCGACAGAACTTTTAATTTTGTTACAAGCTGAATGGTTTCATATAAGTGGGGACACCAAAATGTCACAAGTTGGAGTATTGGACCCCTGATTTATGAAATTACTCACGTACAGTACATGTACAAATACTGACATTAATTACAAACTACAGTACCAGCACATATTCATTTAATACCCATACCAGTTTAATTCCTTGCTGAAAACACACCTTTTTAATTCATAGATTAAATTTGACACTGCTCAGTTGTGGGTCAGAGGTCAGTCATAGGACATGCACACCATCTGATTCCTTTATATCTTTGATCTCATAAATTTGCACTGTTAACATGTTAGGCTATACAGTACATGTTTGATTTATTGAAAAAAAGTACTGATCAATAATTTGGGTATTTGTTTAAGTTCTAGTGAGTAATTTGTAAACAGACAATGGTGCACTTAGAAACAGCGTTATTAACCTATGGAATTCCATACCTGCAACATGGAATGTTGGAATAAACGGATTGCGCGACCACTGTTTACATGCTATCATGTGACTTATAGTGGGTATTTTTGCATCTCATTTAGTTTTGAACAAGAGTGGAAAAGAGCAAAGAAGACTATCATATTGTCCACATTCTTCTTTGTACATTTCCATTGCTGCTCTGTGACAAATGAGATGAAAAAATACCCACTATAAGTCGCGTGATGGCATGTAAATAGAGGTTGGGCATCTTGTACAGTAGGCCTACATGTACATGTATAAGGTCTCTTTATGAAGAGGTACAAGTACAGTTGTACATGTACGTATGGTTCTGAAAAGAACCTGAGTGATAACTTGACGTTCCGACCAGTATGCTCCATCATCAGGAGAATTACTACATGTACATGTACATGTACATGTACACCGGTATTGTTTCACCCGCCATGCAAAGCCTTAAGCCTTATTCAACTATGCATGAATCATTCCAGCTTGTGATTGCGTTGAGTTTTTCTCCATGCGTGGACACTGTATAAATACCCTAAAAAATATTTAAAAAAAATAATCGGCGAGCTATGCAGAAATGTCTGCCATTTGATGCAGAGAGCACTACTGTAGGTCTGTCTACAAGTGCTCGGCCGCCGATTTGTTGCCACGGTGATGCTAATTGCAAACCCTCTGCATCCTTGAGGCACGAGGGTTGCCCTATAGCGTTGCCATGACGCCCCGGTTACAAGTGGGGAGCCATTAAGCAGTCAAAGGCTATTGCACTATTGTTTGTCGGACCACCGTTGCTAGCCAGGCAGTGGAACGATTAAAGGCCTATTAAAAGAAAGAAAACCCCTACTGAAACTAATTGCTCTTTCTTTTCCCAAGGACACGAAGTTGAGCTGCTTTATATAAATGTACAGTGTACATCCATCACGCCCATCCGATCCCCTCCCCTCTGTACATTTTCTGAGCTACAATACAGTACATGTAATAAAATCCCAGCCCATTCATTCTTCCTTCTGGAAGCTCACAGTCACATTACATATTGTAGTAGTACACTGTAGTACAGTGAAACGTCGCTACATGTGTGTGCATGTATAATGAACGCCGATATACATGTACTGAAGATTCGGCTATAACGAACATGCCCTCCGATTTTTTTTGGTTCAAAATATGTGGCCGCAATTGTAACGAATGACCGCTATACCGAACAATTTTCATGGATCTCCGGATGTTCATTCAATGCTCCACTGTACACGTGTACATATAGCCAGACTACATGTAGTCAACCTGTACATGTGTACATGTACATATACATAGTCAAACAGCAAGTGACATGTACTAGTGAACTACCGGTAGTATGTTTGTTTTACATGTACTGTACGTACAGTATGTGGGACGTAGTCAGTATACAGTATGTACAGTACAGTACAGTGACAGTGTACATTACACAGTACATGTACAGTATGTACAGTACTAGTGTACATTACTGTACATGTACATTACATGTGCATGTTCTTGTACGACGTGTACATGTACATGTACACAATGTACATGTACAGTACGTACACTGGACAAGATGGAAAGTTAAGATGTCAAGATTGAAATTGCACAAAGTACATGTACATGTACATGTACAGTACATGTAGTTGATAAGATCTTTGAAATTACCGGTACATTTGTAGCAACTGCTACACATGTACATTGTACTCGTGTACCTGTACATGTATGTATGTGTGTACACGTATGTGTGTACATTGTACATGTACATGTTCACGTACACGTATAATTATGTAAGATCTGTTCAAAGTACAGCTACCCGATATACAGCACATACATGTACATTTGAAGCCATAAATGACTGTACAACCCTAGATTTAACCTCAGTGTACTGTACATACCGGTACCGGTACCCTGTACATGTACATGTACATGTAAGTACATGATACATGTACATGGGTCATTTCACCAGGTTGGGACACAGTTGTGTGACATGGAGATCAATTTTTCAAACTTGGCACAGCATTGTTTTATTATCATTTCTGGATTGGAAAATTATTCTTTTTTCATAATTCATATCAGTCAAAATGTGTAGATTCAACAGAAGTGTACAGTACTAGAAAGCCACATTGAAAGCTGGGTCAAGAAAAGTGGTGACGTAACACTGACACCACATGAAATTTTTAAATGTGTCAACCTTAACTGTAATGAAGCTTATTTTTACTACTACCACTCTCATTATATTCTCTCTCTGCATAGAATCCACATACAACAACAATTACGCCAATAAATGACACTATACAAATGAAATTGTAGTATCTCACATTGAGAATCTTTGTTTTTCCTTCATATTTTTAAGGTAAAACAAACTAACTTCAAAAACTACTCTACAAAACAAGAAAAACAACAGAATATCATGAAAGAATGGATTGTACATGTACATGTACAGTACGTCCATGCCCATGTACCAGTACCATGTGCGTATCCATAACTGTTCTTAGCAGGGTACCCTCATCCATTCCTCTCACGATGAAGAGAAGGCCACTGTGCCCTTTATAAAAATCGACCCTGAAATTCACAGGTCTCCTGACACCCAACACCACTCTCTAATTCATCGGCAACACGTCCGCAGACAAAGCAGAAGGTTGCGCCTTCCTTGCTGAATATTATGCACATTATGTGACACGCTCTGCATAAAATGAGTTACCGGTACTTCGCACACGTGCAGCACTTTTCCATGCACGGGGCAAATGAAAGTTGTGGGCGTAAACAAAAAAAATTGAAAATCAAATGTCTGATTTTAGTTATATACTGCTCCCTTAAAGGTCGATATTTTCATATTTTGCAGGTTTGAAACATAAATTTTATCTACATGTAAAAGTTGAAATAAAGGGAAAGGTACTGGTACAAAAGCTCTGCTTCACCTTTTCCCTTCATATTGATATCTTCTGATATTATAAATAAATGCATACTTTCTGTAAGGATATTTTGTTTATTTATAAGCCTTAATGAATTGTATGTACCCAGGATGTCAATGTGGAAATAAATGTTGAATTGAATTGAAATGGAAGTTTTGTGGTATACTGTAAATCTGGATTTGAGAGCAATGTGACTCAATTTCACAGAACCTCGGCATCCTCTCTTAAAAATCTGTCGTCTAAACCCTTCCACGTGCTTGTGTGTTTGTGCCATGCTTCTCAAGCACTCCACTGTAGCTACTGTGCATCTTTAAATGTCCCCTATTGATCTGTTTGTGTCTCCCGTGATGCCTCCAGCTGCAACAACACAGACACAGTCAGAAGGGAAGCGATCCTTCCAAAATCTTTCTTGGTTTTTTTTCGTTGTCTGTAAAAATTTTTTATATTTTTTTATTAAAGTTAATACAAAAACTGTTGCAAACTGCTCACTGACTAACATGACTAAAATGACCTGCAATATGTCAGGCCATCCTAATTGTTGAAAATTAAACTGGATTGGGATATACACTGTAAGCACAGGTCGCTGGTTCTACAGTACACAGCTGGCTGGTTGGCTGGTTGGCTGGCTGGCAGGCTGGCTGGCTGGTTGGCTGGCTGGCTGGCTGGCTGGCTGGCTGGCTGGCTGGCTGGCTGGCTGGTTGGCTGGTTGGCTGGCTGGCTGGCTGGTTGGCTGGCTGGTTGGCTGGCTGGCTGGCTGGCTGGCTTGCAGGCTGGCTGGCTGGCTTGCAGGCTGGCTGGCTGGTTGGCTGGCTGGTTGGCTGGTTGGTTGGCTGGCTGGCTGGCTGGCTGGCTGGCTGGCTGGCTGGCTGGCTTGCAGGCTGGCTGGCTGGTTGGCTGGCTGGCTGGCTGGTTGGCTGGCTGGTTGGCTGGCTTGCCTTGCTGCCTGTTTGACTGTCTGACTGTCCAGATATAGGCCAGTGCGTACCAGCGGGGGAAAACCCTTCAACAAATCAATACCTGATTTTCTCTCCTCCTCTCCTCCCCTTCCTGCTCAGGTGCAGTGCAAAGTGCAGTGCTTGTCGGACGAACTGCTCCAGGTCAACGCCGTCTTTGAAAGCAAACCAGATCTGTCCCTAACCGTCCGCCCCCAGACATCCAGCAAGGTAAAGGGCTGAGCCGTTGCCGTGGGCAACAATAAAGAATCCCTCTTCCCTGCAGGCTTCAGCCATAAGGTGTTCTTGTTTTTTTTTTTTTTTTTTTTTGGGGGGGTTGTTTTCAAATTGGCCAGCCAGGCATAAGGTTCCTATCTCAAACAGACCCGCCAATGTTTTTCCGACTGGTTTCCATTTTTTTGTAGTGTATTAGTTTTCGTTCGGATTCTTTGGACAGTAGGTGCACACATTGTGCACAATTTGATGAGCAAAGGCTAAATTCAAGAGGTGGAGAAAGTTGTATCTGTGATTGTGGCAAAGTTCTTTTCATCCCTTGTGCTTCTATTGGTCTGCGGGTCCAGAATGTTTCTATTTAGACTCTAGAGGCAAAAATGATGATTGGAAGAACTTTGCTCTATACCATGAGAAAATGTTCTCTGTATTTTGTACGTTTTCCTTTTTTTTTTTTTTTTAAGTTTGCAATTTTGATTTTGCTTTCATATTGGATTTCAGGTTTGATTTCAATTATACTTTCGCCTTTGATTTTGAGAAAAAAGTTCGGCCATTTTGATTTTTGATTACCATTTCTGTTGCAATTTTTTATTGCTAGAGCGGTTGCTATTGCAATTGCTATTTGCGATTGCGATGATGGTTGTGACCTCCGTCTTTGTTTTCTGACCCCTAGAATGACCCCGTTGACCTGATGCTGGTGGAGGAGATAGTGCGGGGAGCCATCATGGGGGCAATGACCTGCGTTGACCTCTCCACCAAGACAGTGCCTCACGAGATGCTGACCCCGACCAACGCCAGCGGCCTCACGCTCTCCCAGCGAACGGCCTTCCATCAACCACCAGTATGTCCAGAAGAAGTTTTCTCGATTGATGAAAATTTTGTTTAAAAATCCCGCCAAACCCTCACCCCAATCCTCCTTTTCAATTATCCCTACATCTGGGGTGGATTTCACAAAGCCTTGCGATGCGCCGTAACTCAGCTCACGATGGATAACCCATCGTTAGCTGTGATACGCCGTATGGTTTCCGTGCGTCACTCATCGTCTTGCGATTGATCGTAAGTTACGATTGGTTTGGTGAAATCGACTCCTGGGCTCTATTTCATAAAACGTACTCCGGAATATTCCTAAATAATTGTTCCTAAATAACTTAGGAACAATTTGCAAAAGAAAATTCCTAACTTAGGAAGAAAGAATCTTCCTAACTTAGGAAGAAAGAATCTTCCTAACTTAGGAAGAAAGAATCTTCCTAACTTAGGAAGAAAGAATCTTCCTAACTTTGGAAGAAAGAATCTTCCTAACTTAGGAAGAAAGAATCCTCCTAACTTAGAAACAATTTTAGTTCCAAGATAGGAATGTATTCTTCCTAAATTGTTTTATGAAATAGGAAGTTAGGAATGTTCCTATAGTTAGGAATTTTCCTGGACTTGGAAATGATTACTCTTCCTAAGTCCCAGATAAGAATTTTCCTAACTTTTTATGAAATAGAGCCCCTGAACTCATTATAAGTGTACTCATTGTTCTGACCTGTGGTGTCACATTGTCCCGTTCCATTTTGTTCCTTGAGATGAATCGATATTCTGATGTGCAGTGCTGGGCAATTGAAAGTTTTATCAAATGGGAAGCGTTTCAAACGAACCTGAAAAAGGAAAAAGCGATCGGGAAGAAATAATTAGAAAGCTGCATTCACCTTGTGTGCTCCTCCAACTGCTACAGCCAGGTCACAGATTTACAACAAATTGTTCACATCTGAATGAAAACAGGGGCATGATCCATGCAGATACATTCCTGTTATTGGCTAAATACTTTGGACTTAGTGCCCAAGATACATGTAGTTGACGTTTTGTGAAAGTCATTCTGACATTTGGAAAAGTCCAGCTAGGATCAAAACATCATTTTGACTTTTGGAAAGGTGCGGCTAGAATCGAGATATCAGGCCCTCTTTTTTTTTCTCTTTTAATTTTTTTAATTTTTTTTTTTTAAACATTTTTCAATGAAATAGAGCCAAGGTGTATCTACATGTACATGTACATGTATCTGTGTCAGACTGTGTAATCTAATCAATGTCTATATTGTTTGCCATTGGTTTTGTCCCATTCCTGTATGTGCTCATACCTCCTTTTTGAATTGGTTTTTTAGGGGTGTGTAACTCTGTAACCTTTCTCTCTAACTGCGTGTTGTTGCTGTTTCTTATTCCTATGCTTACCCGTACTAATGTCTACAGTCTTCATGTAGCTCAAATAGTGGCCGTTGCGCTATCCGGGTATGTATGTTGTGCACCGACACCAGCACCCATGTTCTTCGCAGTACTATTTTGCCTCAGCATGTCTTATCATAGCAGCCGTTGTAGGCTAGGAAAGCCCTTTTTTTTCAATTGTTTACAATTGTTTTAAGCAGAGATGATTTTTAAAACAAACAAGAAGAGGAAAGTTTATTTTGCTTCTGCCTGGCGCCCCCAACTCGGCAAAGATGAGTTGTTTGGGAAGGCCACCATCTAAGGGCTGGATAATGTACGTAGCTCAGATAGTAAGAGTGCTGGTGTGCAAAACCAGAGGGCTCAAGTCCCTGGTCCAGTCAAAGTTTCTTTGCCTTTTTCCTTTAAACATTTTTTTTTTATTAAAACAGAATTACCGTTTACCAAGTCAAGCAAGGTTTATGTTTATCAATTTTTTGTTTATTGTTTTCCAAAGGTTTTTTTTATCAACAAAGTTATTTTCGAAGGGGCTTAGGATGTCCACAGTGATTTTAGAGTGGGTACAATGTACATCTATTTTCTCTATTTTTTCATTATTATTTTTTTTTTTGGTGGAAATGGGTAAGAAAAGGTTCTAGAAAAACCAGACAAAAAGGTAGATGAAGGTATATTTAAAAAAAAAGAAAAAAAAATTCTTGAAGCGCATTGGGTTGGATAAGCACCAGGGATCTCCTGAGATGGACAATGGGGAGTACGGTATAACCCTTAGCTGTATTTTCTCATTTTGTTTTGGTCTATGATAAACCAGTCAGTATAAACCTCAAACAAGTCAATATGAACCCCACCCTGTCAGTTCAGGTCTCATACTGCCAGTGAACCTCACCCAGTCAGTATGAACCTCACCCAGTCAGTATGAATATCACCCAGTCAGTATGAATCTCACCCAGTCAGTATGAGCCTCACCCAGTCAGTGTGAACCTCACCCAGTCAGTATGAATCTCACCCAGTCAGTATGAGTCTCACCCAGTCAGTATGAATATCACCCAGTCAGTATGAGCCTCAACCAGTCAGTATGAATATCACCCAGTCAGTATGAGCCTCAACCAGTCAGTATGAATATCACCCAGTCAGTATGAGCCTCACCCAGTCAGTATGAATCTCACCCAGTCAGTGTGACCCTCACCCAGTCAGTGTGAACCTCACCCAGTCAGTATGAATCTCACCCAGTCAGTGAATCTCACCCAGTCAGTATGAGCCTCACCCAGTCAGTGTGACCCTCACCCAGTCAGTATGAGCCTCACCCAGTCAGTATGAATCTCACCCAGTCAGTATGAATCTCACCCAGTCAGTATGAATGTCACCCAGTCAGTGTGACCCTCACCCAGTCAGTATGAGCCTCACCCAGTCAGTATGAATCTCACCCAGTCAGTATGAATGTCACCCAGTCAGTATGAGCCTCACCCAGTCAGTGTGACCCTCACCCAGTCAGTATGAGCCTCACCCAGTCAGTATGAATCTCACCCAGTCAGTATGAATCTCACCCAGTCAGTATGAATGTCACCCAGTCAGTGTGACCCTCACCCAGTCAGTATGAACCTCACCCAGTCAGTATGAGCCTCACCCAGTCATTATGAGCCTCACCCAGTCAGTATGAATATCACCCAGTCAGCATGAGCCTCACCCAGTCAGTATGAGCCTCACCCAGTCAGTATGAGCCTCACCCAGTCAGTATGAATATCACCCAGTCAGTATGAGCCTCAACCAGTCAGTATGAATATCACCCAGTCAGTATGAGCCTCACCCAGTCAGTATGAGCCTCACCCAGTCGGTATGAATATCACCCAGTCAGTATGAGCCTCAACCAGTCAGTATGAATATCACCCAGTCAGTATGAGCCTCAACCAGTCAGTATGAATATCACCCAGTCAGTATGAGCCTCACCCAGTCAGTATGAATCTCACCCAGTCAGTGTGACCCTCACCCAGTCAGTGTGAACCTCACCCAGTCAGTATGAATCTCACCCAGTCAGTGAATCTCACCCAGTCAGTATGAGCCTCACCCAGTCAGTGTGACCCTCACCCAGTCAGTATGAGCCTCACCCAGTCAGTATGAATCTCACCCAGTCAGTATGAATCTCACCCAGTCAGTATGAATGTCACCCAGTCAGTGTGACCCTCACCCAGTCAGTATGAGCCTCACCCAGTCAGTATGAATCTCACCCAGTCAGTATGAATGTCACCCAGTCAGTATGAGCCTCACCCAGTCAGTGTGACCCTCACCCAGTCAGTATGAGCCTCACCCAGTCAGTATGAATCTCACCCAGTCAGTGTGACCCTCACCCAGTCAGTATGAGCCTCACCCAGTCAGTATGAATCTCACCCAGTCAGTATGAATCTCACCCAGTCAGTATGAATGTCACCCAGTCAGTGTGACCCTCACCCAGTCAGTATGAGCCTCACCCAGTCAGTATGAATCTCACCCAGTCAGTATGAATGTCACCCAGTCAGTATGAGCCTCACCCAGTCAGTGTGACCCTCACCCAGTCAGTATGAGCCTCACCCAGTCAGTATGAATCTCACCCAGTCAGTATGAATCTCACCCAGTCAGTATGAATGTCACCCAGTCAGTGTGACCCTCACCCAGTCAGTATGAACCTCACCCAGTCAGTATGAGCCTCACCCAGTCATTATGAGCCTCACCCAGTCAGTATGAATATCACCCAGTCAGCATGAGCCTCACCCAGTCAGTATGAGCCTCACCCAGTCAGTATGAGCCTCACCCAGTCAGTATGAATATCACCCAGTCAGTATGAGCCTCAACCAGTCAGTATGAATATCACCCAGTCAGTATGAGCCTCACCCAGTCAGTATGAGCCTCACCCAGTCGGTATGAATATCACCCAGTCAGTATGAGCCTCAACCAGTCAGTATGAATATCACCCAGTCAGTATGAGCCTCAACCAGTCAGTATGAATATCACCCAGTCAGTATGAGCCTCACCCAGTCAGTATGAATCTCACCCAGTCAGTGTGACCCTCACCCAGTCAGTGTGAACCTCACCCAGTCAGTATGAATCTCACCCAGTCAGTGAATCTCACCCAGTCAGTATGAGCCTCACCCAGTCAGTGTGACCCTCACCCAGTCAGTATGAGCCTCACCCAGTCAGTATGAATCTCACCCAGTCAGTATGAATCTCACCCAGTCAGTATGAATGTCACCCAGTCAGTGTGACCCTCACCCAGTCAGTATGAGCCTCACCCAGTCAGTATGAATCTCACCCAGTCAGTATGAATGTCACCCAGTCAGTATGAGCCTCACCCAGTCAGTGTGACCCTCACCCAGTCAGTATGAGCCTCACCCAGTCAGTATGAATCTCACCCAGTCAGTATGAATGTCACCCAGTCAGTATGAATGTCACCCAGTCAGTGTGACCCTCACCCAGTCAGTATGAGCCTCACCCAGTCAGTATGAATATCACCCAGTCATTATGAATCTCACCCAGTCATTATGAGCTTCACCCAGTCAGTATGAACCTCACCCAGTCATTATGAGCCTCACCCAGTCTGTACGAACCCCACCCAGTCAGTATGAATCTCACCCAGTCAGTATGAATCTCATCCAGTCATTATGAGCCTCATCCAGTCAGTATGAGCCTCACCCAGTCTGTACGAACCTCACCCAGTCAGTATGAATCTCACCCTGTCAGTATGAATCTCATCCAGTCATTATGAGCCTCACCCAGTCAGTATGAACCTCACCCAGTCAGTATGAGCCTCACCCAGTCAGTATGAACCTCACCCAGTCAGTATGAGCCTCACCCAGTCATTATGAACCTCACCCAGTCAGTATGAATCTCACCCAGTCAGTGTGAATCTCACCCAGTCAGTATGAGCCTCACCCAGTCAGTATGAATCTCACCCAGTCAGTATGAATCTCACCCAGTCATTATGAATCTCACCCAGTCATTATGAGCTTCACCCAGTCAGTATGAATCTCACCCAGTCATTATGAATCTCACCCAGTCATTATGAATCTCACCCAGTCAGTATGAACCTCACCCAGTCAGTATGAATGTCACCCAGTCAGTATGAACCTCACCCAGTCATTATGAATCTCACCCAGTCATTATGAATCTCACCCAGTCAGTATGAACCTCACCCAGTCAGTATGAATGTCACCCAGTCAGTATGAACCTCACCCAGTCAGTATGAACCTCACCCAGTCAGTGTGACCCTCACCCAGTCAGTGTGACCCTCACCCAGTCAGTATGAATGTCACCCAGTCATTATGAGCCTCATCCAGTCAGTATGAATCTCACCCAGTCAGTATGAATCTCACCCAGTCAGTATGAATCTCACCCAGTCAGTATGAATCTCACCCAGTCATTATGAACCTCATCCAGTCAGTATGAATCTCACCCAGTCAGTATGAACCTCACCCAGTCAGTGTGAACCTCACCCAGTCAGTATGAATCTCACCCAGTCAGTATGAACCTCACCAAGTCATTATGAGCCTCACCCAGTCAGTATGAGCCTCACCCAGTCAGTATGAATCTCACCCAGTCAGTATGAATCTCACCCAGTCAGTATGAATCTCACCCAGTCAGTATGAATCTCACCCAGTCAGTATGAATATCACCCAGTCAGTATGAATCTCACCCAGTCATTATGAGCTTCACCCAGTCAGTATGAATCTCACCCAGTCAGTATGAACCTCACCCAGTCAGTATGAGCCTCACCCAGTCTGTACGAACCTCACCCAGTCAGTATGAACCTCACCCAGTCAGTATGAATCTCACCCAGTCAGTATGAGCCTCACCCAGTCATTATGAGCCTCACCCAGTCAGTGTGAACCTCACCCAGTCAGTATGAGCTTCACCCAGTCAGTATGAACCTCACCAAGTCATTATGAGCCCCACCCAGTCAGTGTGAACCTCACCCAGTCAGTATGAGCCTCACCCAGTCAGTATGAGCCTCACACAGTCATTATGAGCTTCACCCAGTCAGTATGAACCTCACCTAGTCAGTATGATCAGCCTCACCAACCCATTTCAAACCTCATGCACTCAGTATGAACCTCACAGGCTACCGTTGTTTCCGGAGGCATGGAGGTTCAGTGCTGTCCGAAAAAACCTCACAGATGCCACACTGTACTGTATGTGAACCATACTGCATGTGTCCATGCACCAATGTATCTATGTACACTGTACATTACTTGCAAAGCCACTGCCATATTTACATGTCACACACTTCGCGAATGTGCATGTCTACATGTGTACAGTGTATGTACAGTACTGTGCAATCAAGGTAGTTCTGAATTCAGAATTCAGAATGTTTATGCAGTTCATTGAGGGCACCTGCACCCCTGCCGTGAATCACTGGGTCGCATAAGCGCTCACTTGCAGTCGCACAATTTATTGGCCTTTAGTGATTTTCAGGAAATGACTTTGTCGGTCATTTACGTCCCCGCAATCTGATTCTGTGAATCGTGACTTTCCATGCTTGAGCAAGTTTCGGTGCTTACGTGGCTCTATGAAAAAAGGCCCCCGGGCCAGAGCAGCATTGTTAATTCCAACCCTGATTAAACTGTGTCATCCCTCCCGCCATCCATCCATCAGTGCAGAGCCGACCTCTGCCCATTCATCCATTCACCCTCTGACCCACTAAAGCAGCGTCCGCGCTGGACTTAAAATGGGTGAACTAACCGAGCAAATGGGTAAATTGACCATTTTAAGTCCAGTGCGGACAGCCCCTGAATTTTTCCTCCCAGGTAACTTACCCGACTCCAGTGGGTAGTTTAATAGACCAACTTCTGCCCAGTTAAATTGACCAGGTCAGTTTAACCGAGTCGATAAGTCCAATCCGGACACGACGTCTCGGTAAATGACTCGGTAAAAACCACATCCGGCGCCCCGCATGTTACATTACTGTATGCAAGACTCGTGCGGGTGCAGGGTAACAACGTGTTTGTGTACCTAGAGTTCATGCACATGTACATGAGTCGGTTAGTTTTACCGATCGTCTTGGTTAGTTTACCCGAGTCGAATAGTCCAAGTGCGGACGCCGGGAAGATTTACCCATTGGAATGTTACCCACGGGCTCGGTAAAAAAAAAGTCCAGTGCGGACACGGCTTAACTCACCATGTTCGGCAGATGAATGCCAACCTTCACCGCACAGCGCAAACTACGGTGGTGATTGCCTCTTTCTACTGTGCAGTGATAGCCGTCAATACTAATCAATACCCATGAATACTCAATCAATATACAGTATTGTTTGATTCTTTTTGGCGATAATTACATGTACATGTACATGTACAGTCTGTGCATGTACTGTTACATATACAGGGGTGGATTTCACAAAGCCTAATGATGAATTGTAACTTTACTTACGATGGATAACCCATTGTAAGTTGTGACAGACTGTAAGGCTTCTATGCATCACTCGCTGTCTTGCGATTGATCATAAGCTGCAATGAGTTTGGTAAAAATCGATCTCAGAAGTTTCAGAATAGTAAAATTTTATCACTAATGAAAACTAACACAGTCCTCTTTATCTGCGCATAATAATAATTAATTTATGATTTTTTTTTTTATGTTTGGTTTATCCTTTCTGTTTTATTGCATGCTTTTTTATTTTACCAAGATCCGAAATCGATGGAATTAAAAATAATTTATTCCATCGATAATGTTTTGTAATGAGAGCTTAAACTAATCCCCATTGGCTACAGATGCATTGGGAAAAGAAGAGCCTTGAATATTGTATGGAAATGTAAATATGCAAATGTCCATGCATTTGAATATGTTAATGTGCATGAATATGTATGAGATTGAATGACAATGGATCCATTGGCTTCCAAACAGGTTTGGGATGGCAAGGTGATGTTCAAATCATTACTTTTTTTGGCTTAAGCAAATTTTGGTGCCCAAGTGGATCTCCTGTATAAAATCGGCTCATGGTGGGATAGTTCGGGGGGCATTGCATGCTGGTTTATTAAACTGGTGGCCTGTTGGGATGGTCAACTTTGTAGAATGAAATAAATTTTGATTTTTCGAAATTTGAATGTAGCTTGAAAATTGACAGGGCCTGACATTTTTTTATCCTAGCAGGACTTTTCTCGAAGGCCTTTGAGAAAGCTCCTGTTTCAATTGAATCGTGCCGTCTTCTTAATTCTTGATATTTGTCGTCTACATGTAAGTCGGGGGAGGAGTTAAGTCATTGAACCTTTTGGAATTTTATTTTATCTTGCTCTTCTTTTTTTCCAGACCAATGCCAATTTGCGAAATAAATCTATGACTGGCGCCCCCATGGGTCGTTCCCTAAGCCCAGCCGACAGGAGACTGCTGGTCAAAGGTAGGCTGTCGCCGGTTTGTTGGTCGCCTTGTCTGTCTGTCTGTGGCACATCTGCTGGTCGGTGTGTTTGTGCGATTCCTCTGTGGCCCCCAGCAATAGAAGCAGGGGACCAGTGGCTGGGCACCACTCTCTGTTGGAAGATGTATTTGATTACTGCTTAGGAAGTGCAGCGCTGACGAGTGGTTGGTTTCTGTTGGGGACTTAATCTGACCAGGGCTCTATTTCATAAAACGTACTTAGGAATATTCCTAAATAATTGTTCCTAAATAACTTAGGAACAATTTGCAAAATAAAATTCCTAACTTAGGAAGAAGAATCTTCCTAAAGTTAGGAACAATTTTAGTTCCAAGATAGGAATGGATTCTTCCTAAATTGTTTTATGAAATAGGAAGTTAGGAATGTTCCTATCGTTAGGATTTTTCCTGGACTTAGGAATGATTACTCTTCCCAAGTCCCAGATAAGAATTTTCCTAACTTTTATGAAATAGAGCCCAGGTCTGGATTTCACAAAGCCTTACGATGCATCGTAACTCAACTCACGGTGGATAACCCATTGTTAGTTGTGATAAGCCGTATGGTTTCTGGGCGTCGCTCATTGCCTTGCGATTGAGTTACGATGAGTTTGGTGGAATCGACTGCAGGGCCCAATTTCTTGGGGCATTTTGCAAAATCGCAAAATCGCCCAAAACAAGGCTAAAAAGCCACTCAAGGTGAAGGATTAAAGAATGAAGGAGATAGATAGGGACTCAGGAAGGCTGGAGATAGGAATTGACATTCCTTTTAAAAAGGGTAATATTGCAGGCAGGGGGAAAAACAAGAACCAGGAAGGAAATTCCAGATGGGAAGAAGTTGCTCCGACACCTCTATCCGAGTTAAGATCTGCAAGATGTAGACCTAGACTGAGATCTCAATGCCCAAGACCGAGACCAAGACCAAGATCTCAATGCCCAAGACCAAGACTAAGACCTCTATGCCCAAGACCTTGACCAAGATCTCAATGCCCCAGACTTAGACCATGATCTCAATGCCCAAGACCGAGACTAAGACCCAATACCGTAGACTGAGGTGTAGATCTCAATACCCAAGACCTTGACCAAGATCTCAATGCCCAAGACCAAGACCAAGACCCAATACCGTAGACTGAGGTGTAGATCTCAATACCCAAGACCTTGACCATGATCTCAATGCCCAAGACCAAGATTAAGACCCAATACCGTAGACTGAGGTGTAGATCTCAATACCCAAGACCTTGACCAAGATCTCAATGCCCAAGACCAAGACTAAGACCCAATACCGTAGACTGAGGTGAAGATCTCAATACCCAAGACCTTGACCAAGATCTCAATGCCCAAGACCAAGACTAAGACCCAATACCGTAGACTGAGGTGAAAACACCTAATACTTCCTCTTGTTCTTTCTCTCTCTCTGTTTTCTTGTTCCAGTGATCAAGGCCAACGGTCTGAGGGAGAGAGACGGCACGAGCGCCAGTGACCCTTACTGTGTAGTGACCATTGACCAGCCTAGTCAGAAGCACAAGACCAACATCATCCGTAACACGGTCAACCCATTCTGGGATGAGCATTTCCTATTGTGAGTGGTCATCCCCCATGCAGTATGCAGCACGATTTGTCACAAAAAAATTCATTGCGTAGCGCTAGACAAGCCCTACACAACTGGTATCCTGTTTCGGAGCATGTAGTGCGATGTATTTCCGTGTTACCAATTATTTCAGGCAGAGAATTCACGAAACAGCGCTACACAAACCCTACACAACTGGTATCCTGCTTGAGTGTGTAGTGCAATGCATTTTCGTGTTACCAATGATTTCAGGCAGATAATTCAGGACACTCATTGAGTAGCGCTACACAAACCCTACACAACTGGTATCCTGCTTGAGCGTATAGTGCAATGTTTTTCCGTGTTACCAATGATTTCAGGCAGAGAATTCAGGACACAGCGCTACACAAACCCTACACAACTGGTTTCCTGCTTGAGTGTGTAGTGCGATGCATTTTCGTGTTACCAATGATTTCAGCCAGAGAATTCAGGACACAGCGCTACACAAACCCTACACAACTGGTTTCCTGCTTGAGCGTGTAGTGCGATGCATTTTCGTGTTACCAATGATTTCAGCCAGAGAATTCAGGACACAGCGCTACACAAACCCCACACAACTGGTATCCTGCTTGAGCGTGTAGTGCGATGCATTTTCGTGTTACCAATGATTTCAGGCAGAGAATTCAGGACACAGCGCTGCACAAACCCCACACAACTGACTGGTATCCTGCAGGAGTGTGTAGTGCAATGTATTTTCGTGTTACCAATGATTTGAGGCAGAGAATTCAGGACACAGCGCTACACAAACCCTACACAACTGGTATCCTGCTTGAGTGTGTAGTGCAATGCATTTTCGTGTTACCAATGATTTCAGCCAGATAACTCAGGACACAGCGCTACACAAACCCCACACAACTGGTATCCTGCTTGAGCGTGTAGTGCAATGTATTTCCGTGTTACCAATGATTTCAGGCAGAGAATTCAGGACACAGCACTACACAAACCCCACACAACTGGTATCCTGTTTGAGCGTGTAGTGCAATGCATTTTCGTGTTACCAATGATTTCAGGCAGATAATTCAGGACACAGCACTACACAAACCCTACACAACTGGTATCCTGCTTGAGCGTGTAGTGCAATGTATTTCCGTGTTATCAATGAATATTTGGCCTCAAATCGTCCTGGGTATACCAGCCCCAAGTGTGCCTCTCAATATATTATACTTGCGGGTAGTGGGTGGATAAAGCTCCGTTTTCACGGGACCATTAGACCCGGCACAGAATAATGAGGAATAACCCCACTTTTGAGATTTTGAGGTTTTCTAATGATGTGAAAGAGTATACCATTAGCTTTCAAATGATATCAAAATATAATATCCTCTAATACTTAAAATCTCCGAATACAAATTTTTTTTTTTTAATTTGTAATCGAATTGTTGAGATACTTTAACTTCAGGCGTTGTTTACTCAAATAGTGTTTTGGTGGGATATTCCTCATGTCGTTGTGCCGGGTCACATTTGTGACAGTCAAAAGTCATTGAGAATGCAAGTCTGCCCTACTAGTGAGTAGAGTAGGGTAGGACATACATGTAGTCCACGTATTGATGTCACCAACTTGTGCATGTACATGTACATGGATGGAACTTGACCTTTAGATGGGCATTTTCAAACAGTAGAGGGCGCTCTGCTTGCCAACTGGCCAACTGTTTTGGCCTCAGACCACAGTTGAGCTTGATTTCGGCCTCATTCAATGCTATTGCATGACCCTCCAGTCCACTCGTAGCTGGTCCGTCACAAGTGGTTTTGATCTGAGCAGGACCTTTCTCAAAGTCAGAATGAATTCATTAGATTGGTACTAATCCTAGGAAATTCTAGAATTCAAACTATTTTTCCTGATGATGCCCTTGATATAGCATTGCCGAGCGCCCTCGTCTGACCAACATTTTCAAGGTTCTCTTGGTTTGTTTGTTTGCAGTGAGCTGAATAACTACTCCAATGAGCTGAGATTCGAGGTGTACGATCGGGACAGAATGTTGCGAGGTAATCCCAGACCAAACTTTGTCCTTATGTCCAAGTTGATCGGGCAAAGTTAAGCTAACTTGACAAAGAGTGTGGTTCTACGAGACCAACAGAACACACCTGAAAATATATGAGAAAAGTCCAGCAAGAATTGGGACATTTTCAAGATATTAGAAATACTAATCCTCCCAAAATGCACGGACCTGCGTGTGATAATTCCATTTCTAAAGCAATTTATATCTATATTTACCTTTTTCAAGTTTATCTTAATGAGAAATGAAGTATGGATTCCCTAGCTTTTCACTAAAATATGATGTGCATGTACATGTTTATGTACAGTAGGTACAAATGAAAGAAATGATAACAATTCTGCCTTTGAGAAAGGTCCTGCTAGGATGGAAACCTCAGGTCTGTCTAATTTTTGAGTTGGAAATCTTTCTTGAAATAATGCAGATGTACGTCACAATTTTTGTGGCTAAAAAGTCTGAAAGACGGAACTTGATCACTGACGAAAATTGCCATTCTGGGGAGCGTTTTTGACCTGACCCAAACCGTGTCTAGAACAGTGGGTATTAGTTAACAATGGAGCAGCAGAATAGCCGGATGAACGTTTCCAGGAAGCGGCTTTTCTCGAATGCAGTAGGGGAGACCCTGGGACCATGTCCAAGTCCTGGCTTAGTCTCGGGCAGTTTTTGTCTTTCATCTATTTTTTTTTTTAAGTATGAGGCATGAAAAGGGAAAGACTTCTGCATCAAGGAAGAACCTCACAATCTGTATTTTCAGCTTTGGGGTGAGAAGCACAGAGACAAAGCTTGCGCTCAAAGCTTAAGTTAAAAATGAAAGTGGCCGTAGTTTGTCCGATACTGAGACCAAAGATCGTTCAAGACAAAACCTGGAGACTTTGGACCCAATTTCTTACAGCCGCTGGAGCAGCAGATGTCACTTCAAACTCGTCCAACTCCAAACTCCAAAACCCAACAAAAACTGAGGTTTTGAACTGAGAAATTTCTGTCCATGCTTAGATGGCTTTTCTGCCGTTGCTTTATAAAGGCAGCTCTGTGAGATCAGCTCCAGGAACAGTGTGGCTTAATGTCAGACGTTGTACATGTACATGCAGTGTGTTGCCACAGCACCGTCAAAGTGAAAAAGAAAAGGAAATGTATATTCCCCCGGCAACGGCATCCTTCCTGGAGGTCGTTCCTGCTGATGTTATGCATATTCATGAGCACTCTTTACTCTGATTGGCCAACGTCAGGGTATAGAGCAACCATGAATATGCATAAACCTGATGTATTGACAATTGGCCAATCAGATTAAGGGAACTGCAGAATAGCGTTTGCGGGAAGAATGCTGTTGCCGGGTGAATATAACCTGCCAAGAGAAAAAATGTAAATGTGACCCGGCACAGCATAATGAGGAATAACCCCACTTTTGAGATTTTTAGGTTTTCTATTGATGTGAAAGTGTTTACCATTAGCTTTCAAATGATATCAAAATATAATATCCTCTAATACTTAAAATATCCGAAAATACCAAAAAAAGAAAATTGATATGTAATCGAATTGTGAAGATACTAGAACTTCAGGCGTTGTTTACTCAAAAAAAGTTTTGGTGGGATATTCCTCATGTCGTTGTGCCGGGTCACAAATGTGTGAAGGCAAAGATTCGCAATAGATAAATGTATTGCTTCATTCTTAGTGCTTCAGTGTTAATAGCCATTTATTTGCAAAAGGAATTGCAAAAGGAAAAAAAGAAAAGAAGATATTAATGACTTGACAGAACTTGTATTGTATTGTGAATTTCAACATCAAGTCAGTTTGTGGACTGGGGAAATTTTTTTTAATTTTTTTTTTTTTTTTTTTTTATAAACATTGAGCACTGAAGCGCTGAAAATGGAATGTAGATCTTCATGCTCTTTTTTTTTTTCTCAAAAAACATTTTGTTAAAATCCATTCGCTTTCAACAAAAGGCATTCAGTTTGTGAACCGGAGTAAGTATTCTGAATATTGTCCAGCTATTTCTGCCAGTTTCAGTGTTTTGATTCTTGTATACATGTTGACGAGTGTATTTTACCCAGAGCTGATGCCAGTGCTGTCACATCCTATTCAAGTAATAACTCTTGAGGGCGCTGTTTGGGACCCTCATCTGAAGCTTGTGTATATGTACTGTACATGTAGCTGGCACGATACACATTATTCTATGTCGTTGTTGCCTGTTTTGTACTGCTGGCTCTATCACTTGTTCTCTACTATTCTGTATTCCTCTGCCAAGATGCTGCATTTGTTCTGCAGAATGATTCATAGAAGTCAGCAGAATGATTCATAGAAGTCTGCAGAATGAGACCCTAGAATGTTGACATGCTCTGTAGAATGATGGGATGTTCTGCATGAGAATCCCTGCAGAATTGCATGGCTGAACGAGGATGACAGAAGTTCTGCATGCCAGTGACTTTTTTGAAAATGGCTGCAGAATGGCATGGGAAACTCCAGAGAACTTTGAAAGGCAGAATGCATTATATTTGCATGGTATTTGCACAGAATGCTACTTGTAGCTGCATTGTCGCAGAATGCAAGCTGATATTTGGACATTACAGAATACCAGCTGTGAAGTTATAGAATGCAAGCTTACGTTCTACTGAAAAGTTTGTGCAGTCACACAGAACTCTATGAACAAATATTACAGAACGATAGTACAGAGTGTCCTCTACAATATTGAGAGAGACACAGAGACACAGAATGTGCAATGTTATAAATTCTGTCTGGAAAGCTGCAGAATGTTATCTGCAGCATTGCAAATTGTGTTATCGAAGAATAGATGCCAAGCTGTAGAATGTTAGTTACAATATGCCGGAATAATATCTGCAAAACTATTGAATGTTAAAGGTAGTGTTGCAGAATGATATCTGCCAAACTATTGAATGTTAAAGGTAGTGTTGCAGAATAATATCTGCAAAACTATTGAATGTTAAAGGTAGTCTTGCAGAATGATAGCTGCAAAGGTACATTCCTAATTATATTTACAATATTGCAGAATAGTACTGTCTACTGTGGCTGTAAAGCTACACAATGATACGGCATCTGAAATATTTTTATAGGTGCCAACCTCCAAGCTACAAAATATTATCCACAATACTGCAGAATTCTAAGCGCAAACTGCAGAATGTTATTGGCAAATTGAATTGCACTGTAGCTGTAAGAATATAGAGTGATTACTGAAAAGCCACAGAATCACAGAACGATAGTTGCAAAGTTCCAACATTATAGCTGCCATGCTACAGAATGTCGTCTTCCCTCTGTTAGTGTTAGCTACAATATTACAGAATTCTGTCTGCAGTCGTACAGAATGCTGCCAATTACAATCTGACTGAATGATTCAGTGTTCTATGGTCCACTCAGATCGCTAACCACTTCTGTGGGTCTCTGCACTGCATACATGAGTAGTTCACCAGTCAAAACACTGCGGGATCACACATACCGATTTGTCTATCCTTGTCTAGACATTGCTTTGTTCTCATGCACTGACACAACCGAGTGAGAAACAATGTTTTAAAAATGCTCTCCTTTCGACCACATTCACTTTCCTGGGTGAGAAGGTTGGACCGTACAGTATGTCCCATACCGATTTTTGTATCCTTGTGGAGACATTGCTTTGTTCTCATGCACTAAACACAACCGAGTGAGAAACAATGTTTCACAAATGCTCTCATTTTAACCACATTCACTTTCCTGGGTCGAATTTTTCACAGAATGTCCCTTGTGGAGTGCTATACACTTTTACAATTTCCCTGTGGAGACCTATTCAACGTATTGTCTTAGGTTTCCACAAGGCGCTAGATTTGTGCCCTCTAATCTGCGTATGATCTGTCTTCCTCTCTCTCTCTCTCTTTGCATGACGTTCACGATTCCGTTTGAGATCAAACCGTAGTCTCCGTCTTTGCCTCTCCCGACCTTGTTGTCGGCTGGATCCTCCCAGTCACTGTCGGTCGATGTCTGACATTGTCGGAGCTCTATTTTTAAGACCAGCTCTCTGCATTGCCCTCGGATGGGTCATGTGAGAAGTATTCCACCAATGTCAGTGGGGGGGGGAGGGTGATGGGGGAGAGGGGGGGGGGATGAGATTATCAGACATTCTGGCTGGAGCAGATGTGCTCAAGTCGGGCCGCTGTCTCGCTAACGTTGTCTGCTGATGCTGTGGGAGTCAATACAGCGAAACCCAGTAACCCCACCATCACACTCTCACACACACACTCTCACACACACATACTAATTTTTGTATCCTTGTGGAGACTTCGTTCTCGTGCACTAACACAGACGATTGAGAAACATGCTTTAAAGATGCAGATAAGACTTGAAGATGCTCCCATAGTCCCATTGCTAAATGCTAGATAAAACTTTAAAGATGCTTCAACAGAATTCACTTTCCTGAGTAGAAAATTGCACCGCTTGTCCCTCATATATAACACTTCAATTTGGGACTGATTTCAAATTTCACCCTTTTTGATTTTTTTTTTCGAAATCCTTGTGGAGATTTACTGTATACACCTTTAAATACAATTTCCCTGTGCAGACCTATCCAACCATTGTCCTAGGTCTCCACAAGGCGCTAGCTACCGGCCCAATGTGGAATGTTGTCCTGAAACTAGATAGGACTTGGCGCTTGGCAGACTGTACAGTGTCCTCATTATGGGGTTACCGGCTCATCTTGTCTGAAAAAAAAGTTAGCATTTAATTTTGTTTCCGTTTAAGAGACAAACCGGGATCGACTCAGCCAAAAGAAATTTGTTGTCAGTGATAAGATTTTTGAGTTGAGAGTTCCTTGAGAGGCTTGATGTTTGGATCCTTTAAATTGTTGGTAAACATCCACGGGAAGTATGTAGAGTTAATTACACGTGCTGCAAATTGGATCAGTTTATTGCAAAGTCTTTTTGTGTTCAGCTCCTTCCCTTCTCTCCTTGGATCTGCCCTTCTTTGATCCCTTCCCTTCTGCTTGCCCTTCTCTTTGATCTCATCCAAATCTGTCTACCGGCTTTCTTTCTTTGATTATTTCCCTACTGCCTGCCCTTCCCTTTGATCTCATCCTGGTCTGTCTACTAGCTTACCTCATTTAATCCCTTCCCTATTGCTTACCTTCCCTTTGATCTCAGTCTGGTCTGTCTACCAGCTTTCCTCCTTTAACCCCTTCCCAACTGTTTGCCCTCCCCTTTGATCTCACCCTGGCCTGTCTACCAGCTTTCCCCCTTTGATCCCTTCCCTACTGCTTACCCTTCCCATTGATCTCATCCTGGTCTATCTACTAGCTTACCTCCTTTGATCCCTTCCCTACTGCTTACCCTTCCCGTTGATCTCATCTTGGTCTGTCCACTAGCTTCCCTCCTTTGATCCCTTCCCTACTGCTTACCCTTCCCTTTGATCTCACCCTGGTCTGTCTACTAGCTTCCCTCCTTTGATCCCTTCCCTATTGCTTGCCCTGCCCTTTTATCTAACCCTGGTTTGAATACCAGTTTTCCTTCTTGATCTAATTTCTGTCATCGATATGTGTTACTTCTTCGCTTTGCTAATTTTTATCCATGTCACTCTGCCTTTGAGAAAGGCCCTGTTAGGATTGAAATGTAAGGCCACCCAAAGTTTTGAGATACATGTACATGCATAATATTTGCTCATCCAGGTCACTTAAATTAGTGTACAACAATTTTTTTTTGCCCATGATAATAGTCCTGCTAATGTCAGGCCTTCAACGTTTGTTTTGAGATTTACACTTTTGGTCATTTTAATCAGTATTAAGCAGCGTGCCAAAATGTTTGTACTACTTTATCTTTGGTTTTTATTTTAAAAAAAAGGGACAAGGGAAAGTCATTGGGAGTCTTTAAAACAATTCATAAAATCTTCAAGGGAGAACAGCATGTCTCTGCCGTTTAACCATAAAATACTTCTTACTTGTTTGTATCACGGTACCTGTGTCATTTCCAATGTGTTCTTCGATCTTTTCTTTTTTTGGTTAAAACTTCTTAGCACTTGGCCAATTTCATAGAGCTGCTTAAGTGAGGAGAACCAGCTAAGCCTGAAAAACCCTCCGGTGTTAAATCAGGATTGCGGCTCGTATTTCACAGACTGCTTGGTATGGTTGAACCAAGGCGGCATGAGGCTCGTCTAATAGGTCTAATTTGTCTAATACCTCCTTGGTTGAACTGTGTTTGAACTGTCACTGGCTCTCAGGAAATAAACTACACATTGAGCTCTCGGGCTGGCAACCTGATTTAAAAAAAATATATATATATAAAGCGAGACGTTTTCATGCTTAAGCAAAATTCTATGACTAACCACTTCGCACCACGCCACTTTTCAGTGATGATGACTGCTACTTTAAAAAAAAAATTTTTTTAAAGGATGTTCCATCTTCAAAACTTGCTAAACAATCCGGAGCAATCAGTGCCTGTGAAATAGATCAATAAGAGTACACTTGATCTGCCCAAGCCAGTCAAACATGGCACAATGTCATAGATATTACATGGTGTTTTCGTCGAGGAGAATGTAATTCAATGAGGGGTTGCCGATTTTGCCTTTGTGTTTATCACGTCGAGCTAGGGCAAACCCTCACTGAATGGCACAACATGACGTATTGTATGTGGCTTGCATGTGTCGTGCTACACATGGTTTTACGGTAGGCTGAAAAGAATCTTTGTTTAAAACTTGGACAAAAGTGGTGCCTGAATTTGGAAAAAATCCGGCGCGAAGTGGTTAAGCGGCTCTATGAAATTTACCTTTAGATTTAATCAGGTGATTTTGAATGATGATTAATGTAATTTTTATATACTTTTTTTTTTTTCTTAAAAAAAAAAAGATGAATTTCTCGGCGAGGCTGTGATTTGTCTGGACTCCCTGGAACGAAACCCGAGTAGTCGCCAGATCATCCCGTTGCAGGGACGGATGAGCGAGAGCGACAATATCAAGGGATCGCTTACAGTCGAGGTAAGACAGCGACTGCACATGGGTCTACTGTATGTGGAGACATCACCCGGCACTCAGTCGGCGCAGAGCATCTGCAAAGAAAAATACACTTTGCTCGTCAATATCTCATTCATTATTCTCTTGACAATGCTAAAACTTGGTCTGCAAACAGGCCGGGAAAACAGCTCTCAATCAGCATTAAAAGATCTAAAATCGAACATAGTATGATGATTTTATGATCAAGCAAAGAGAACCAACCTCTGTCAGCTAGGCAGCTTGTGTGTGCACACAGCAGTACACTACAGTCAGTCGGCGGAGAGCATCTGCAAAGACAAATACACTTTGCTCGTTAATATCTCATTCATTATTCTCTTGACAAAGCTAAAACTTGGTCTGCAAACAGGCCTAGAAAACACCTATGCATCAGCTTTGAAAAATCTGAAATCGAACATAGTATGAAGATTTTATGATGAAGCAGAGAGAACCAACATCTCTCAGCTGGACAGCTTGTGTGTGCATGCAGCAGTACACAACAGTCAGTCGGCGGAGAGCATCTGCAAAGAAAAATACACTTTGCTCGTTAATATCTCATTCATTATTCTCTTGACAAAGCTAAAACTTGGTCTGCAAACAGGCCTAGAAAACACCTATGCATCAGCTTTGAAAAATCTGAAATCGAACATAGTATGATGATTTTATGATCAAGCAAAGAGAACCAACCTATGTCAGCTAGGCAGCTTGTGTGTGCACACAGCAGTACACTACAGTCAGTCGCCGGAGAGCATCTGCAAAGAAAAATACACTTTGCTTGTAAATATCTCATTCATTATTCTCTTGACAAAGCTAAAACTTGGTCTGCAAACAGGCCTAGAAAACACCTATGCATCAGCTTTGAGAAATCTGAAAACGAACATAGTATGATGATTTTATGATCAAGCAAAGAGAACCAACCTCTGTCAGCTAGGCAGCTTGTGTGTGCACACAGCAGTACACTACAGTCGGCGGAGAGCACCTGCAAAGAAAAATACACTTTGCTTGTCAATATCTCATTCATTATTCTCTTGACAAAGCTAAAACTTGGTCTGCAAACAGGCTTAGAAAACACCTATGCATCAGCGTTGAAAAATCTGAAATCGAACATAGTATGATGATTTTATGATCAAGCAAAGAGAACCAACCTCTGTCTGCTGGGCAGCTTGTGTGTGCACACAGCAGTACACTACAGTCAGTCGGCGGAGAGCATCTGCAAAGAAAAATACACTTTGCTCGTTAATATCTCATTCATTATTCCCTTGACAAAGCTAAAACTTGGTCTGCAAACAGGCCGGGAAAACACGGGAAATCGAACATAGTATGATGATTTTATGATCAAGCAACCTCTGTCAGCTAAAAAAAAATCAAGGGATGCCTCCATCAGGAATTCCACACGCTGCGGCTGGCGGCGGCGAAGGCTACACAAAATCAAGGGATCGCTCGTTGCGGTGTTAGATATACACCGTGCACAGTCACGGAGCGTTTGAGGATAATTCCAGGGATGGCTCAGCATGGGGCTTCTCAGGGTCGCCGGCATTTTCGCATGTCATTACTGATGGCAGAGAGGAAATTGTTAAGAAGTCTATAATCTACTGGCATCTGCATTGAAGGCTAAAGAAAAAAAAAATGATGTACTCGTCTCAAAAGTGAAAACTGATGCCCTTCAAATCAACTCAGGTTTTGGAAGCTCAAAAGAAAAACTATACTGAACTTTGGAAAGTTCAAATTGTTTTCCTGGAATATTCAAGCGCTGAATTTTGTCCTGAAAACATACTGCCCCTATTTTTTTTTTTACTGAAGGCCTGTTTTTGCATGAACTTAATTTGGTCTTGGCAATGTGATATCTCATGAATTTTCAAATTTATTCAGTCAGCTGTGTTTCTTAACAGGAGTATTGTGGAGGTTTCTTTTTATCATGCCCTAGCAAAACTCCACTTTCATGTGTGTGTTTGTGGTTTAGTTTTGTGTATTTCTTTCTTTAAATCAAATTCCAACCAACTTCAAACAGTTTTTTTTTCTCAAATTGACAAAACATTGGAAATAATTCTACATGCCCTTTGTTTTATGAAGACCTGTTTACACTCTTGATCCTGAGTGAAGGTATTTCATGAACATTTCTAATCCAGTCCCGAAGTCTGCCCTGATGAATATTCATGTGGCTTTTTTTTTTTAATATCGGAGGGATGGGAGGTTTATAAAAAAAAAAAAAAAGACTAAAGCAAGGTTACGCGTATGAGCTATGTTTGTGTTGGGCGCGACGCACGCCATAAGTCATTAGTACCCCTGCGTCGAGCGAATTCCAGAAGATATTCGCCGCAAGGGGATAACCGGAGAGTCTATGCTATGCAATGCCAGATGCACGCGCCTGTGTACCGCACATTGCACGGTGTTACTCACACAGTACATGCCTGCTGGTTCTACTGCACGAAACTCAATACCAAAGTGCTGGCCCGGGGGGTAGTGTGCGTGCATGTGTGTGTGTATGGGGGATGTGTATATGTACATGTATGCGTTTGCTTGGGGCTACCCTACACATTGTTCGCGACCTTCAAGTCTGCTGGCGATCACACCTCGGGAGGAAAAATCTCACTCCACTGGCGGGGTTGGAGAGGTGCTCTGGAGCAAGAGTTTAGTTGTCCAGGATGCACGCCGCAATGAAACAGGATGAGGTTTCCACGAAGGTGCTGCCGTCTCGCAAAAGGGTCCAGGTAGATCGGTTATCATTCCCGTTTTTTTTGTTTTTTTTTGTTTGTTTGTTGGGGGGGGAAAGTAGGTCGTCCGGGAGATTTGCATCGGTGGATGTTACGCTTCTGACTCTGCTTCAGCGCCAGGCTTGCCCCCCTCCCCCTCTGGGGTCAAAGGTCACGGAGTCACTGCGCCAATTTCGCTCGGTTCCGGCGTTGCACTGCATTGGATCGGAGTATCATTCTCAAAGAGAGCTGCTTGGCGCAATCAGTCGGATCAAACGCAAGACGATGAGCGATGCACAGAAACAATACGGCCCATTTCAACTTGCGATGGATTAATGATGTCGAGTTACAATGCACTGTAAGGCTTCGTGAATACCAGCCGCGTACAGTACATGTGCACACAAACTAGCCTCAGCCAAAAATGCTAGCCCTTTGTCGGATCCTCCGATTGCAGTCACGTCGATGTAATTTGGCTCGCAGTCCCGCTCGACGGTATCCGGCCTTTGACATTCTTACCATAGATGCCACGTGAAGGTCGCGCATTAAGCCAAGTTATGTGATGATGTGTTGCCAGGCAACAGTGAACTGTTGCCTGGCAACGGTGTTCAAGTTGTTTGTTGGAAGGTGGAATTTAGATTTCGGCTCGTCACTGAGCGAAATAAACTGCCCGCCCTTTGGTTTTGTTGATAATGTCTGTCAGAACCAGTGGCATTTTCGAAAGGTTTGGCATTGCTGTTGGAGTAACTGAATCCTCTTTCCAATTTAGCTAATGATACCATCAGAATGCATACATGTAGCTGCCAACCATTCCTATTTTGAAGGTAAACAAATTGGTAAAAATTTATCAACAGATTCTGATTTTTTGTCTTGGAAAAACACATGTACATGTAGTTTGCTCTGTGATCCCTCTTTTTTTTAGCAGAAGTATTTCTAATTTCATTTAAGATACAGCAGGTTGGCAGCTATGACAATGTCTATTTTGTCTTTCGTTTTACAACTACTAGTGCTCTACATGGTCAGAGAAACAGAAGAGGCTTTTTTTCTCCATGAACGCCATGTGGAAATCTCTCTTTTTAGGAAGCAAGTTGAAAAATGGCAAAGAAAAAAACTTGGTCTGGACTGGGATTTGGTAAGAGCGCTGGTACGCAAGAGGTCAGAAGTCTTGGGTTTCGAATCCCGGTCCAGTCCAAGGTTTCTTTGCCATTTTTTTTTAATCTGTTCAAAAGATCCCTGTAATTTTTTCCCTCATTTTCATTTGATATTTGTTTGAAAACAGAAATTTCTTCTCAGCCTCCTTTTCAGAGACATGCACTTACCTGGTAGGGGAGATTTCCCATGGCGTTACCCATTCGTTGTTAATTAATGGTACTTTTTAGAACAATAAGTAAAATCTTTTTTCTCTCGTAGAATCAACCTTAACTTCTTGTAACCTATGAGGTCCTAGATATAGCATGATGTTTTCTATGAATGGACTTCAATGAGGGTTTGCCCTGCTCAACGTGATAAGCACCGAGTGCCCAGTGCTTTGCCCGATGCCCGATGGAACAATTTCAGACATCTGCACTAGACAGCGGGAGTCGCGGGTTTGAATCCCGCCCGAGCTGCCTGAATTTTTTTCATCAGGCATCGGGCAAAGCACTGATCACTTGGTGTTTATCACATTGAGCAGGGCTAACCGTCATTGAATTACAACAAGAGTCCTTTAGAATGAAATGTACCTTGTTTTTGGTAGGGCCAATGTCCTGTCAGAATGGTCCTGCTAGGATCGAAACGTCGGGCTGTCTCATTTTGTGAGACGATGAATATTTCGGGTTGCGTCATGCGAGCACATTATTTCATGCGTTGCAGTTATTTCATGAATTGCTCAGCTGACTTTGGTCATTCTAATGGCTCTCTCCTGATATGCTTGTGAGGTGATTCATCGGAAATAAAACCCTTCTCCCCTTTTCCCAAGCCAACTCCCTAAATTTCGACCTCTGCTGTTCCTTATTCTTTAGTGCATAGTCTCCATGTCGTCCTTGGAAACCGAAACCGATATGTTAAACAGGGTGAGCTTTTCTCAAACTCAGAATTCCACACCAGCTTTGTTTGGCTTTTTTCTTCTTCTTTTTTTCCATTTATTTGTTGCTGTTTTTGCAATATTCACGCACCAGTAGCATAAGAAAGCCTCATTGCTTCACAAACATCGCTAAGCAACAACACATTCAGGGGAGGTTTCTTGGCTTTTATAAGAAGAAAGGTTTATGGAATATTTTTGGGTGAAGTTTTAAAAGTATGCTACATGGTTGGCTATTGGTTATCTTCGGAGGGAGTGTGTGGTTTTTCATTCTTTGCGGTGGTAGGTTTTGGAGAGCTGGTTGATTTTTTTTAAATTTTTAGCATGGCTCCTTCTCAGGTTTTGGTAGTAAGTACATTGAATCGAGTCAGGGAATAGTTATCTTCTGCAACAAATTTCCACAAAGTGTGGAAATGTTTTCACACTTTGTGGCAGTGTGTACCTTTTGAGGAAAACTGTTTTTAAAGTTGGTTGAAAAGGGATTTTCGTTGTTGCTGTTTTCAATGTGAATATTTAATCAAACAGTAGTCTGTGTACAGAAAGTTTGCAAATGATAATGCAGCTTCAGTGTCCACAATTGAATTTGCAATTGAATTTGCAATTGAATTTGCAATTGAAGTTGCAATTGAATTGCAATTGAAGTTGCAATTGAATTTGCAATTGAATTTGCAATTGAATTTGCAATTGAATTTGCAATTGAATTTGCAATTGAATTTGCAATTGAATTTGCAATTGATTTTGCAATTGATTTTGCCATTGAATTTGCAATTGAATTTGCAATTGAATTTGCAATTGAATTTGCAATTGAATTTGCAATTGAATTTGCAATTGATTTTGCAATTGATTTTGCAATCGAATTTGAAATCGAATTTGAAATCGAATTTGAAATCGAATTTGCAATTGAATTTGCAATTGAATTTGCAATTGATTTTGCAATTGATTTTGCAATTGAATTTGCAATTGAATTTGAAATCGAATTTAAAATCGAATTTAAAATCGAATTTAAAATCAAATTTGAAATCAAATTTCAATGTTCATTGTCCTGTCTTTGTTTTCGCTGTTGTTGGGTATTCGTGAGTGAGATTTTTTTTTCTGTTTTTAATTTTTTTTGGTGTTTCAGGGTTGTTCAGTTGTAAGGTGAGATTTAGTTTTGGTTTTCTGGGTTTTTTTTGGTCTTTTTTTGAATTCAAAAATAAAATATTGCAATATCAAAAGAATTATATTGTAATATTTTATTTTGAGTTTGTTTTTATTATTATTATATTTTCCTATTTTCCTATTTTTTATATTTTTATTTTCTTATTTTTTTAAAATTATAATTATATTTTTAAATTGTTTTCTTTAATGATTTTTTTAGGTTTTTCATTTAATTTAGTATGAGTAAATGTTTTGTAGGAGCTTATGATTTGGAATTTTTTTCGAATCAAACATTTACTGAAGATTGTTAAAGTTGAGTATTTGGCAAGTATTCAGCGCCTGAAAGTCATCTTTCAGATGTACATGGATGTTGTTGCATTTTGCCCTTGCTTATCTCTCCCGCCCACATAAATTGACCCAAACTCTGCCCCATTAAATTTTAATCTCCCTTTTTCCCTTTCCGTAACTGCACTCTGGTAACAAGTTATTAATTAACTTTGAGTTCTGATTTTGTTCAAGGCCATGTCACTCGAGGACTTTTTTCTCTCATAATGGTGATTCAGAGGTAACCAACTGCACTGCATGTAAAAAAGAAGCACTTTATCCACTCAAAGGACAATCGGATTTCTGACAGAAGCATCATTAGGGCCCTTTTCCACTGTCCAAATAATCGTGATTTGAATCGCGATTCAAAACCCAGGGTTTTTTTTCCGCTCGCATCCACCCAGGCAAAAAAAAAATCGCGTTGCAAAAAATCGCCACAGAGTTTGATGAGCAGTTGGGGTCAAATAAAGGATCCTGTGTGCTTATTAGTCTAGGACTTCCATGAACTCTGGTTGTTTTGAAGAATGTACTTTTAGTATGCTTTACTTGTACTCATGGCCAAGATCTCATACTCATGGCAGTCTCCGTCAAGTATTTTGTCCTGAAGCTGAAGTACTTGGACTCATGGCCAAGTACTTTTTCCTTATACTCATGACCAATATATATACCTTCAATGGGAATAACTCAATGGGAAGAACTCAACTCAACAGGAAGTATTTAACTCATTTGGAAGGACTCAACTCAGTGGGATGTACTCATCTCAATGGGATGTACTTATCTCAATGGGATGTACCAGTACTCAACTCAATGGGAAGTACTTATCTCAATGGGAAGTACCAGTACTCAACTCAATGGGAAGTACCAGTAATCAACTCAATGTGAAGTACTCAACTCAATGTGAAGAACTCAACTCAATGGGAAGAACTCAACTCAATGGGAAGAACTCAACTCAATGGGAAGTACTCAACTCAATGGGAAGAACTCAACTCAATGGGAAGTACTCAACTCAATGGGAAGAACTCAACTCAATGGGAAGGACTCAACTCAATGGGAAGTACCAGTATTCAACTCAATGGGAAGTACCAGTACTCAACTCAATGGGAAGTACTCAACTCAATGGGAAGTACTCAAGTCAATGGGAAGTACCAGTACTCAACTCTATGGGTAGTACCAGTACTCAACTCAATGGGAAGTACCAGTACTCAACTCAATGGGAAGTACTCAAGTCAATGGGAAGTACCAGTACTCAACTCTATGGGAAGTACCAGTACTCAACTCAATGGGAAGTACCAGTACTCAACTCAATGGGAAGTACTCAACTCAATGGGAAGTACTCAACTCAATATGAAGTACCAGTACTCAGCTCAATGGGAAGTACCAGTACTCAACTCAATGGGAAGATTTAAACTCAATGGGAAGAATTCAACTCAATGGGAAGGATTCAACTACAGTACATGATAATGCAGCTTCAGTGTCCACAATTGAATTTGCAATTGAATTTGCAATTGAATTTGCAATTGAAGTTGCAATTGAATTGCAATTGAAGTTGCAATTGAATTTGCAATTGAATTTGCAATTGAATTTGCAATTGAATTTGCAATTGAATTTGCAATTGAATTTGCAATTGAATTTGCAATTGATTTTGCAATTGATTTTGCCATTGAATTTGCAATTGAATTTGCAATTGAATTTGCAATTGAATTTGCAATTGAATTTGCAATTGAATTTGCAATTGATTTTGCAATTGATTTTGCAATCGAATTTGAAATCGAATTTGAAATCGAATTTGAAATCGAATTTGCAATTGAATTTGCAATTGAATTTGCAATTGATTTTGCAATTGATTTTGCAATTGAATTTGCAATTGAATTTGAAATCGAATTTAAAATCGAATTTAAAATCAAATTTGAAATCAAATTTCAATGTTCATTGTCCTGTCTTTGTTTTCGCTGTTGTTGGGTATTCGTGAGTGAGATTTTTTTTTCTGTTTTTAATTTTTTTTGGTGTTTCAGGGTTGTTCAGTTGTAAGGTGAGATTTAGTTTTGGTTTTCTGGGGTTTTTTTGGTCTTTTTTTAAATTCAAAAATAAAATATTGCAATATCAAAAGAATTATATTGTAATATTTTATTTTGAGTTTGTTTTTATTATTATTATATTTTCCTATTTTCCTATTTTTTATATTTTTATTTTCTTATTTTTTTAAAATTATAATTATATTTTTAAATTGTTTTCTTTAATGATTTTTTTAGGTTTTTCATTTATTTTAGTATGAGTAAATGTTTTGTAGGAGCTTATGATTTGGAAATTTTTTCGAATCAAACATTTACTGAAGATTGTTAAAGTTGAGTATTTGGCAAGTATTCAGCGCCTGAAAGTCATCTTTCAGATGTACATGGATGTTGTTGCATTTTGCCCTTGCTTATCTCTCCCGCCCACATAAATTGACCCAAACTCTGCCCCATTAAATTTTAATCTCCCTTTTTCCCTTTCCGTAACTGCACTCTGGTAACAAGTTATTAATATGACTCCCTCCCCTCAAAACAAACAAAATAGGGAGAAAGAAACAAAATAATGAAAAGCGTTGAGACCTATAAATTGAGGACATCAGTTAAAAAACAAATTTATCCCTCCTCATTTGCATTACCAAAAATATGATAAACTTTAATACTCTCACTTTTTGGGTTCCTTCCAAAGAAGATGTTACTTCATTTTCAAATTATGAAATGGATTTGTATCAACCAATATTAATCTGCTGTTTCTTGATTAATTTTGGTGAACATTTCTGATTTGTGCCAAACAACCTTATTGACATTCACAAATATTTTTTTGATTTTTTTTTTTGCTTGATTCCTTTGTCGCCCTTCCATCCCAATTTGTTTTTTTTCCTCTCGGTTTCTGGTCCAGTTTGTGTTTTGTCCTGACGAAATATCTCCAGAAGCCTCAGCCAAAGAGAGGGTGAGAACTGTGACCCTTGACCTCAGTTTGCTCTGCTAACAATTTGCCAAAAAAAAAAAAAAAAAAAAAAAAATTGACCCCTGTTCGAATTCAGTGACTACGGCTTTCGGTTTTGCAACCAAGTCTATGGAGGGTATCAGTAAACCGGCTGCAGCCAATTCCAATTGACTTGTGCATTACTTTCAGCCGTAGTCAGTGGGTTCGGACCTAGCCGCATCGCTATCCATTCCCCCCCCTTGGAATGCTATAACCTGGTTGTGTCCAAAGTGCATGTGCTTGACCCAGATTTGGTTGCAGTTGTGGGGGTACTTTGAGTTCTGATTTTGTTCAAGGCCATGTCACTCGAGGACTTTTTTCTCTCATAATGGTGATTCAGAGGTAACCAACTGCACTGCATGTAAAAAAGAAGCACTTTATCCACTCAAAGGACAATCGGATTTCTGACAGAAGCATCATTAGGGCCCTTTTCCACTGTCCAAATAATCGTGATTTGAATCGCGATTCAAAACCCAGGGGTTTTTTTCCGCTCGCATCCACCCAGGCAAAAAAAAAATCGCGTTGCAAAAAATCGCCACAGAGTTTGATGAGCAGTTGGGGTCAAATAAAGGATCCTGTGTGCTTATTAGTCTAGGACTTCCATGAACTCTGGTTGTTTTGAAGAATGTACTTTTAGTATGCTTTACTTGTACTCATGGCCAAGATCTCATACTCATGGCAGTCTCCGTCAAGTATTTTGTCCTGAAGCTGAAGTACTTGGACTCATGGCCAAGTACTTTTTCCTTATACTCATGACCAATATATATACCTTCAATGGGAATAACTCAATGGGAAGAACTCAACTCAACAGGAAGTATTTAACTCATTTGGAAGGACTCAACTCAGTGGGATGTACTCATCTCAATGGGATGTACTTATCTCAATGGGATGTACCAGTACTCAACTCAATGGGAAGTACTTATCTCAATGGGAAGTACCAGTACTCAACTCAATGGGAAGTACCAGTAATCAACTCAATGTGAAGTACTCAACTCAATGTGAAGAACTCAACTCAATGGGAAGAACTCAACTCAATGGGAAGAACTCAACTCAATGGGAAGTACTCAACTCAATGGGAAGAACTCAACTCAATGGGAAGTACTCAACTCAATGGGAAGAACTCAACTCAATGGGAAGGACTCAACTCAATGGGAAGTACCAGTATTCAACTCAATGGGAAGTACCAGTACTCAACTCAATGGGAAGTACTCAACTCAATGGGAAGTACTCAAGTCAATGGGAAGTACCAGTACTCAACTCTATGGGTAGTACCAGTACTCAACTCAATGGGAAGTACCAGTACTCAACTCAATGGGAAGTACTCAAGTCAATGGGAAGTACCAGTACTCAACTCTATGGGAAGTACCAGTACTCAACTCAATGGGAAGTACCAGTACTCAACTCAATGGGAAGTACTCAACTCAATGGGAAGTACTCAACTCAATATGAAGTACCAGTACTCAGCTCAATGGGAAGTACCAGTACTCAACTCAATGGGAAGATTTAAACTCAATGGGAAGAATTCAACTCAATGGGAAGGATTCAACTACAGTACATGTGCATCTCTGAGTAGAACTGACCTCCCCTATTGAGCTCAGCAGTTTTCCTTGGTGCATGTGTCATTGGCTGTGCTTTGAGCATTGGATTCTCAGCAAATTGGCCTTCAAAGATGTACATGATATGATTCTTTGCATTCAGGAGAATTTGATAGAGTTAGGGGCTGCCGTTTGTCGATTGACGTACCAGCGCTCTCCCATCTGAGCTATCTAGCCCTTTGGATGGTGGCGGTCCCAAATTGCCGGGGAAGAATGTTCACGCTTAGCGGACTATCAAGCAGTCCTATGAAATTGGCCCCTCAGGTATATTCAGAACCAAATCACTAAATAAGACCCCGCTTTTCTACCTGGTTCTTCTGCAAAGCTACTACAACACTAACGCTAAATAAAGCAGGCACATAGAACGATAAAGCAGAAATTTGTAACGGAACTTGTTGATTCCATGAATAAACTTGCGATCAATTGTAGTCAGTAGTGCAATGAATGATGCATGGCTATGCCATACAGCTATTTACAGTGGATATTATAAGAGGGTTTTTTAATCAACCTGTGAGGTTTTTTTATGATGTAGTAATGATTTATTCCCCTTATCAGTTCCTCTTTCCTGGAGACAGAGGCTGGGAGGATAATGAAAGGGTGAGACTATGAGCTGACTACACCCCTTCCCTGCCCCACCCTGCCCGGTCCCCACCTTGCCAAGCCCTAACCCTACCACTACCAGCCAGGCCATGCCCAGCTTAGTCACACCCTGCCCCACCCAGCCACCCAGCCACATCCTGCCCTGCCTCACCCCACCCTGCCATGCCCCAAACTGCCACACCCCGCCCTGCCCAGTCCCACTCTGCCCCTCCCAGCCCTGCCCAGTCACACCGAGCCCCACCCAGTCACACCCTCCCCTGCTACACCCAGCCCTGCCACGCCTTGCCCCACCCTGCCCAGCAATGCGCAACCCAGCCCCACCTTAACCCTACCAGCCAGGCCATGCCCAGCCCAGTCACACCCAGCCCTGCTGCAACCAGCCCTGCTACACCCAGCCCAGCCCAGCCCCACCCAGCCTAGCCCCACCCAGCCCTGCTACACCAAGCCCAGTCACACCCAGCCCTGCTCCACCAGCCCGGCTACACTCAGCCCAGTCACACCCAACCCAACAACATTCAGCCCTGCTAAACCCAGCCCAGTCACACCCAACCCAGCATCACCCAGCCCTGCTACACCCAGCCCAGCCCAGTCACACCCTGCCCTGCTACACCCAGGCCTGCCCAGACCCACCCAGCCCCACCCAGACCCACCTATCTCCGCTCTTTTCTTAGCTAAGGCCTGGTCTTTGGTATCTTGGAGTGTAAGTGCGCACAAATTGGCATCGTGTCATGCCATGTGAATGCAGACCCAAACCTTGCTTCTGAATTTATCGGCTACGGCTGGAGACAGCACAGGAGTCTATGAGAACTGGCTGCATCCCCTACACATGCATACTAGCAAGGGGTTTCCATATATCCCATAGAGACGTGTGATATATGAAGCTGTAGCCAGTGAACTCAGACTTTGCCCTTAATGGTGCCAATGCCCTTACTCTGCACTCTGCAAATGGAATGAACCCTTTAAAGCATGTGAATGCAACCACCAAAGCACCCTTGTTTAAACTGAATTTGAATAAACGTAAGTCGAACAAATAAAGGAAAAAATTGACAGGGAACTTTTGTATGCACATTAGATTGAATGGAATCTTGAACACACCATTGCCTGTATAGGCACAGTTCTAATGTTCATTTGTGACCCGGCGCAGCATAATGAGGAATAACCCCCACTTTTGAGATTTTGAGATTTTCTAATGATGTGAAAGAGCATACCATTAGCTCTCAAATGATATCAAATTTATTTCTGTGTGAACTGTGTTGTAAATAGTACAAGGGGACTTCGCTCGTTCATTTGGTGCCAGACACAATACAGCAGCACCAGTCTAACTCCTCGAAAGCGGCCATTCAAAAAGGCAGGAACTTTACATTTTTTATGAAAACAGTACACAAACACTCCCACGAAATCCTTGTTTTTTCAACATTTAGAAACGGATTTCGGAAAAATCCTTTGGACATAATATCCTCCAATACATTGACTTTCCGAAAATACAAAAAAAAAAAAAAATTGATTTTTAAACGAATTGAGAAGATACTTTGACTTCAGGCATTGTTTACTCGAAAATTGTTTTGGTGGGATATTCCTCATGTCGCTGTGCCGGGTCACATTTGTGTAAGCTTCGAATGATAAATATAGTGGGTATTTTGATCACGCATCTTGTTTTTTTTTTTTTTATATCTAGGGAGCTTTTTGTCACTGCAGGGTTTTATCCGATTATTTTAACGGGGTTTTGGGGTTATAGGTTTGATGTACCTAGGTCTTTGTCTTGCTGCCCCTGGTCATTGCCTTGGTGCCCCCGGTCAGTGCCTTGATGCCCCTGATCATTGCCTCGATGCCCCTGGTCATTGCCTTGCTGCCCCTGGTCACTGCCTTGCTGCCCCTGGTCATTGCCTTGGTGCCCCTGGTCATTGCCTTGGTGCCCCCTGGTCACTACCTTGGTGTAGCCTGGTCATTGCCTTGATGCCCCTGGTCATAACCTTGATGCCCCTGGTCATTGCCTTGATGCCCCTGGTCATTACCTTGATGCCCCTGGTCATTGCCTTGATGCCCCTGGTCATTACCTTGATGCCCCTGGTCATTGCCTTGCTGCCCCTTGGTCATTGCCTCGGTGCCCCCTGGTCATTGCCTTGATGCCCCCTGGTCATAAATTTACATATTTATACTTGGAATTTGTTTATAAATTGTTGGTACATGTACCTTGCCTATTCATGTTACATGTAAATTTTTATGGCACCAGGAACAAGACACATATGCAAATTCTTATTTTCGAAGGATCGTTTGAACTTTGAAGAATTTTTACACTTCTTCCTCAATGATTCAGTTGGAATTACTCTCAGATGTGTACGTTATAGGTTAAACAGCCACATTTGGTTAGAAATTGATTTGATTTACAAAATGTAAACAAATTTACTATTTGCCAGTGGTAATGATTTTCCCTGTGCGACAACCAGTTTTGGGCAAACCCAAATAATACGTTTTGGAAAGAAGTGAAATAAGTGCAGTGTGAATGGGAAGTTGGGAATATTAGTACTGTATGGTGAACATAAATCCTTGGGAAAGAGTTTTGCTGTGTGAAAAAGGCTGATAGTTTGTATTGGAGTCTCACTGGTCATCTCAAGAATGGCTTCAACAAGCACAGGATTTACAAACAGGCATGAGTGAAAGTTTGTGAAACTGATTATTATATTTGTTTGGGCGAGTCGTGGTAATGGTTTGGAAGTTGAAGTTCTTGTCAATTTGTGTGTGTGCCCCGAGTTGCCAATGGGAACATTGCAAATGGTGCCATCGGCTCTTTAGTTTGAAAGTTGTGCTAGCAATGGTCCACTGTCCCAGCAATTCCCAGGGACCTGGCCATTTTCCAGGGTCCAGAAAAACCCCATTGATTCGGACTTTGCCAGAGACTGAACACAACTCCCAGGGTCCAGAAAATTCCCAGGGTCCAGAAAATTCCCAGGGGCCAGAAAATTCCCAGGGTCCAGAAAATTCCCAGGGTCCAGAAAATTCCCAGGGTCCAGAAAATTCCCAGGGTCCAGGAAATTTACAGGGTCCAGGAAATTTACATCGACCACAGATTTCTCAGGGACCAGAATAATTCTCAGGATTGGAAAATTGCCAGGGATGAAAAATTCCCAGTGACCTCTAAAATCCAAGGGACCTGAGAATTACAATGGAGCAGACAATGCCCACTTTCCCGGGGACCAAAGAATTTTCGGGGACCAAAAAATTTCCAAAAATCCAGGGATATTATGAGAACCCGACTATGATTATGAGAACACGACTTATTAGGGAATATTGCTTAAAACCTTTGCTCCTCATCAAAGTACATTCAGTCAATCAGTCGACCAATCAGTCCGCAAATCACTTGATTTAGTCATGCAGTCATTCATTGGTCATTATCATTAGTGGTCACATGGTCAGTCTGTTCGTCATTCAGTTTTAATTTTTGTTTGATTGCTTGAATTTTTTTCACATCAGTATCTGCTTGTCTTTCATTTCATTGTTTGTTTTGCCTTTTTTTGTATCACTGCTCATTAAAACTCCATTGGTTATGAAACTTGTTCTGATGAAATGAGACACTTCTGTAGTAATGTAAATACTGAAACGTGTATTGTGCATATCATAACTCATTTCTGCACATTTACTTTGTGATTGTGATTGCGAAGTTTGTTGCAAATACAGTAAAAGAATTCTTGTCCCAATTCTGATTGAAGTCCCGACAAATTGTTACAAACTGGTGACTGACTTCAACGACCATTGCTGCCTTTTGAGAGAGGTCTTGCGAGGATGGTAACGTCAGGCCCACTGGTGCTTGAAGATGCAACTTGTAGGAAAGGAAGGATTTGTATCGGTGTTTGAAACTTTGGGGACACTTCTCACCTTGCTGTGATAAAGTGGAAGGTTTGCTGTGACACCATCTTTCTTTCAAGAAGGAGTGTGACTCAATATATACTATTCTCCTGGTGACGGGCACAGTACACACTACCCAAAATGTTGAGTTACCGGCTCTTTGCAGAGCCACACTCCTTCTTGAAAGAGAAGTGTTACATGGTGTCACCGCAAGCCATTTAGTATTTCCGCCATGCAAACCTTCAAGTCTTATCTTGCTTTGGTTATGTTGTTGCCAAAGATGATTGAGGACTTCATCTGCAGGAGTGTTGCAAAGCGCTTACCGACTTAAATGATTCCGAAATGCAAATCTAAAAAAATGTTGAGGGCCGGAGAGCAGAATTCTGCCTTTGAGAAAAGTCCTGCTTGAAACGAAATGTCATGCCCTCAACATTATAAAGGCTGCGCCCCTCATGCTGTGATAATCTTGTGTTTGATTGGACTGAAATTCATCGCACAATCTTAGAATGCAGCAGTCTATACAAAGGTGCTACAGGAATGCCGTGCAGCTGATTGCAACGAAAATGTGTTGAATGACCATTATGTGTCAGGGCTTTCCTTCCCGGCCCTGACCATCTGTGACGTGTATGTCCTTGTCACTTTGCCTTTGAGAAAGGTCCTGCTAGAATCGAAACGTCAGGCCCTCTAACTTTCGAGATTCACGTGTTGCAGTTCATTTTAGTCAGTGAGCAGTTTGCAACAGTTTTTCTTTTGTATTTTGCTTACATATCGTTGATCAATGGTTCTTGTTTTTCTTTTGCGGTAGTTTCTGTTCATGGAGCCTGCCGACCAGGTCTGGATGGACTCGACGGGCTTGAAGCCGCGTCACCCTTCCTCCCCGACCAAGCGGGTGGAGACGCAGCGCACCGTCGCCCCCGACGGCACCATCATCACCACGGTAACCACCACCACAGCTAGGCCCAAGCAGGGGGGCGACAGGCGGGGACCGGGCAACGGTGAGTCGCGGTTTGCCGTGGGAACGGTTCGACAGAAAAAATGGCAGAGAAAACTCAGACGGGACCGGGATTAGGGACCGGGATTGGAACCCGAGATCTCTGGTTTTTTTTGCGTGAGAGCACTGGCGCTTTTTATTTTTTCCAAATTGTTCAAAGTTTTTTTTTTTCCTTTATTTGTTTCACTTGTTATTCCACTTTACCCTTTACCCTTGTTCCCCTCTAAAATTTGCCTCTCTTTTTTTTTTTCTCCCTTTTTAAAAATTTTAAAATTATTTTTTCTCAGAGATGCCTACCCGAGTGCTCACCACATCCTCCGTTCTGCCGGAGCCTCAGCTGGCTACATTTACCGACGCTCCTCCCACTGATACCATCGAGATTCCCGCTGAGCAGCGGCACAGCAACAGTTCAACCATGACCGAGCCAGGTAAAGCTCAAGGGTCGCCGGTCATAGGTCGTAGGTCAGAGTTTAGACACCCCCCCCGACAAACATTAGCAAACTAATTTCTGTCGTTGAAGAGTGAAGTAAGCGCAATAAGACATTTCATGATTTTGTTTAGCAAGTCTGCGGAAAGAAAAAGACTCAAAAGAAAAAAAAGAAGAAAAAGAACGAAATACACAGACATAAAACAAAAATTAAATCAAATGAAAGTTAGTAAATTTTACTTAAAAAAAGAGTGAATTGACCCTCATAAGCGCAATGAGGCTCAATCATATTTTTATATTTATGCCTAAAGAGCAAAAGACTAGTTATTTTTAAGAGAAGAGTCGACGAATGGTTCAGTAATCTCTGTTTGGCATTGATGCCAGAAATTATGTGCACTTCATCGCCCAGTTCAACCATGACCGAGCCAGGTAAAGCTCAAAGGTCGCCGGTCATAGGTCGTAGGTCAGAGTTTAGACCCCCCCCCGACAAACATTAGCAAACTGATTTAAATGTTTATAGATTTCTGTCGTTGAAGAGTGAAGTTTTCCTCATGAGAGAAAAATGGGTCAATCATGTTTTTATATTTATGCCTTAAGAGCAAAAGACTGTAGTTATTTTTAAGAGAAGAGTCGACCAATGGTTCAGTCATATCTGTTTGGCATTGATGCCAGAAATTATGTGCACTTCATCGCCCAGTTCAACCATGACCGAGCCAGGTAAAGCTCAAGGGTCGCCGGTCATAGGTCGTAGGTCAGAGTTTAGACCCCCCCCCCCGACAAACATTAGCAAACTGATTTATATGTTTATAGATTTCTGTCGCTGAAGAGTGAAGTTTTCTTCATAAGCGCAATACAGGTCAATCATGTTTTTATATTTATGCCTAAAGAGCAAAAGACTAATTATTTTTAAGAGAAGAGTCGACGAATGGTTCAGTCATATCTGTTTGGCATTGATGCCAGAAATTATGTGCACTTCATCGCCCAGTTCAACCATGACCGAGCTAAAATTCCCGGGGGAAAATCTAAGTAGACTAATAGTCAATTTAATTCTTGGGGTTTTTTTTCACTGCAAAAATGCACCCATAATGATTCAGGATGCCCATTGCATTATGGGTATAGTTGACCTTTGATCTCAGACGCTATGGCAATGCACTTTGACCCATCCCCTCTCTACTACTAACCCTGTGTTGACTTGTATCGTTCACTGCTTGGTCTCCTTCTTTCCTCTACTGTATAGTCCGACCCCAGATCTGCATAAAGGTCGAAGGTCTGTGAGCATGCTCTGTGTCCACCTCCTTCTGGGATCTTTGATCCCATTGGTCGATGGGCCTTGCCCTTTTTACTAACGCTCAATAGTTAATAGTGTGCTGTAGCCAGCCGTCACCGTAGAAACTGTTTCCAAGATGCAGTGCATTTAGCAGTCACAGTTTAATAGCTGCAAATGCTACAAACTGCTTGCTTTCTAAAATGTAGGAGGGCCTGACGTTTCGATGCCAGCAGGACCTTTCCCAAAGCCAGAATCTTTTGCCTTTGAGAAAGGTCCTGCTACAGTAGGTCCTGCTATTTATGGTTACAGGCTCTCATGCATATTCATATCATTCCTTTCTGGTTTGAATTTTTATGATTATGCTTAGTCGTGTCTTTTCTACTTTCTATTTTCACGATTATAGACACTCATGCATAGTCATCAGGTCATGCCTTCCTTGTTGCATTTGAATATTCATAATTATGGACACTCATGCATAGTCATGCCTTCCTTGTTTTGTTTGAATATTCATTATTATGGACACCTTGCATAGTCATGCCTGGTTGTGTTTGAATATTCATGAATATGGACACCATGCATAGTCATGCATTGTTTCATTTGAATATTCATGATTATAGACACTCATGCATAGTCATGCCTTGTTGTGTTTGAATATTCATGATTATGGACACTCATGCTTAGTCATGCATTTCTTGTTGCGTTTAAATATTCATTATTATGGACACTCATGCATAGTCATGCCTTGTTGCTGTTGAATATTCATGATTATGGACACTCATGCATAGTCATGCCTTCCTTGTTCTGTTTGAAAATTCATGATTTATATGGAGACTCATGTTTAGTCATGCCTTTCTTTTTGCGTTTGCATATTCATGATTATGGGTACTCATACATAGTCATGCCCTCCTTCTCCTCCCCTGATTGGCCAATAGAGCTGCTGACAGTGGCTGGTGCCCCGCGCTCTGTGGCCGACACAGCCATCAAGCACCTGTCTGAAAGCTCCAAGGACGACCGGCCGAGAACGCCCACCAAGAAGAGCACACTCATCATTCATGGTGTAGCACAGGTGGGTTCAGATGGCCATCACACTATAGTACTGCACACGGACGGATATGGCTGTGTCCAATTCGCATTGGCTATGGCTTCCACTGACACACGAGCCGATGGAAGCCGCCTGCTTGTGGCTACTAAAAACATGGGTGACAATTTCCCTTTCATCTTTCCTAGTCCATATGTGACCCGGCACAACGACATGAGGGATATCCCACCAAAACACTTTTTGAGTAAACAACGCCTGAAGTTAAAGTACATGTATCTCCACAATTCAATTGCAAATAAATTTTCTTCTTTTTTATATTCGGAGATTTTAAGTATTAGAGGATATTATATTTTGATATCATTTGAAAGCTAATGGTATACTCTTTCACATCATTAGAAAACTTGGCACAACGACATGAGGAATATCCCACCGAAACACTTTTTGAGTAAACAACGCCTGAAGTTAAAGTATCTCCACAATTCGATTACAAATAAAAAAATTTTTTTTTTTATATTCGGAGATTTTAAGTATTAGAGGATATTATATTTTGATATCATTTGAAAGCTAATGGTATACTCTTTCACATCCTTAGAAAACCTAAAAATCTCAAAAGTGGGGTTATTCCTCATTATGCTGTGCCGGGTCACATATGTGAAGCATACAAACCGTCACCATTGCCTACACCAACTCGGAGAACTACAAAGCACATTGCCAATGAGCTGCGGCTTTGTTTGATAGCATTGGATATGGCTTACGAATACGCACAAGTCTATGGAAGTCACTTCCTAGTGGCTGCAGCCATTCCCCATTGACTTGTGCACTAATGTATCTCCGGCTGTAGCCCTTGAATTCTCACATGAAACATAGCCGAGTACCAGTCCATCAGCACACAATGTCATTTTCAATGGTAACCAGCATCACTTTTGAGCCAAAACTGAAAACTGCACAAGATGGCGACTGGACCAGAAGGAGTAGCGGAACAGAGTGGTTAAAATGTGCATGGTGGTGCGCACTAAAAGAAAGAAACATCTCACGCGTGACATGCCGTGTGCATGGAGAAAAAGCCATGTATTGACCCCCAAAAAAGCATCCTGCGACCGCAGAACAAAAGCGGCAGTCACAAAACAAACCAACCAAAAAAAGGTTACTACAGTCTACTACTGTATGTAGGTGATTCAGTGTGCATGGTGCGACCCTTATGCTATCTGCATGACCAACTGCTTAGCAGCTTTGAAGACAAGTTCTAAAAAGTCACGGCATGCTTGCATGCCCTGTTTGGCAGTACTGTACTTGAACACAGATTGTGACCCATTCCTCTGATTGAAATTGCAGGTTAGCCTCAAGATCTTCTCTGAGGTATAACCTGTCTAAAAAAACAAATCTCGGCAAATTCGTATTACCCTCCAGTGTTGAAGCTTTGCACGGTGGAGGTACCAGGCAGAGTATCTCAACATCTAAGAGCCGGTATCTCAACAACTCTGGCAGTGTGTACTGTACTCTGCTAATGCCACGAAGAAATGATAGCACATATGTGACCCGGCACAGCGACATGAGGAATATCCCACCAAAACACTTTTCCAGTAAACAACGCCTGAAGTCAAAGTATCTTCTCAATTTGATTAAAAATCAATTTTTGTTTTTTGGGGATTTTAGGAAAGTTAATGTATTGGAGGATGTTATGTCCAAAGGATTTTTCCGAAATCCGTCTCTAAATGTTGAAAAACCGAGGATTTCAGGGAGTGTTTGTGTACTGTTGTCATGAAAATGTAAAGTTCTTGCCTTATTGAATGGCCGCTTTCGAGGAGTTAGAATGGCGCTGCTATATTGTGTCTGGTGCCAAACGAATGAGCGAAGTCCCCTTGTACTATTTACAACAAAGTTCATACGGAAATCATTTTGATATCATTTGGAAGCTAATGGTATACTCTTTCACATCATTAGAAAATCTCAAAATCTCAGAAGTGGGGGTTATTCCTCAATCCTCATTATGCTGTGCCGGGTCACATATTTTGCTATCCGATTGCCTTCATTCAATGTTCAGCAAACAGCTGTGAACTCCATTAAGCTGTTACTGTACGATCACAACAAAATAAAGAAATGATCTCAAGAAAACGCAAATCCTTCTAACAATTAGCTGTAATTTAGGCACAAAGTGATTAAGTAACATACAAATGCATGTGTAGATTGCTAGAAACCTCATTACTAACACAAAATTTCAACTCTTCTTTTTTAGTAAAATTTACTAACTTTCATTTGATTTATTTTTTTTGTTTTTGTCTGTGTATTTCGTTCTTTGTTTTTCTTTTTTCTTTTGAGTCTTTTTCTTTCCGCAGACTTGCTAAACAAAATCATGAAATGTCTAGAGTGTAGTTTTCAAGTCTTGTAACAATTGCTTTTTAGAATTAGATATAGAAAGCTTGTGTGATTTTTATTGAGGTATGTGCATGCAATTTTAAAGAATCTAAAAGAAACAAATTATGATGATTGGTATGCATTCTGAAATTCCTGTCATAAGCGGCCGTATCTATTTGACACCTAAATCATTTCTCACAAGTTTGAGGGCCCGACGTTTCGATCCTAGCAGGACCTTTCTGAAAGGCGACAGTTTTTGTATTAACTTCATTTCTAACTCCTCTGTGACAAGTTTTGACTAATATTCACCCTGATTGCCATTTTTCGTAAACAACAAAACTAAAAACTTTGGTAAAGCCTTCAAATTTAACGTCCACCTTAACATGACATGTAGCTTAGAAATCACTCCTTCTCTTGCTTCCTCACCCCCTGCCCTGTGTCTGTCACACCACGTGGCACCCTGTCTGTCACTCTTTCTCTCTCTCCCTCCGTGCCCTCCTCTGTGATTGGGCCATCTTCTGAGTCCGTCCCCCATTTTTTTTTTCGATTTTTTTTTTTCCCAGGACACGGACGAGGCCAAGGTAAACTCTCCACGCTCATTCTTTCGGACGTCCGTTTGAGAGAAAAAAATGTTTTGCTCTTTCTGATGTGTTTTTGCCTCTTAAGAAAAAAAAAATCCAAATGGCTGGCATCTTTGGAACACTAGAGGGCAGCAAACAATTGAATCCCTGCACCAAATGGGGCAGATTTGAAGAATGTAGTTACTGACAAATCTGTATTTCCAAGACCATCCCAAACTGTCATTTCAATCTTGTGAACTTTTATCTCCATATCATAAGGGTATTCACATACTGGCAAAACCAAGAAAAATCCTCTCTTTTTTGGCATTTTCTTAGTTTAATTCCTAACCTTCCAGTTCTAAATTGGAAATGTGTAGAATTGGATAATTATGAAAATCAGTAAAATCACTGAAAATATGTTTCAATTTGTTTTTAAATGAAAAACTTAAATTTTGATCAATTTGGAAATTTCATTCAAAAAAGAAATATTTTTACAAATTTCCTTTTTTTTTTCAAAATGCAAATTTGCTTTTGCCAGTTTGTGAAATATGCAGAGGAAATGCAATGACGCCTTACACATTTATCTACGACCAATGTAAAACAAAATTGTGGATTTGTCCTGATGAATTGGCTTTGGCTTAGAATAGCACATACGTCTATGGGAACTGTCTGCAGCCACTTGTCTATGGCTTCCATAGACTCGGGTGTAGCTTAAAGACACAAGGATTTCTTTACAGAAGACCTATTTGCTGCCCTCTATTGGTCAAGACATATCCTGTTTATGACATCACACTGTTGTGAAATGCACTTGCACCATTTCATTGGCTGAAACCTATCCTCAGATTGGTGCCTGCCCCCACAAATACACAGTGAATCACTCCCATGAGTCTGGGTACCAGTCTGCATAGCAACATGGATGCTCATTTTCAACAACCACATCTGCTTGTACAAAAACCTGTGCATCTCAAGAGACTGGCCCCATTTCGATACAGTATGCAAAAAAGTGTCTGTCGAGTCAGGACACCTGTCTCCAGTTTTAGGCAGGACCCATTTCTGCCTGCCCCGTTGCACAGTGAGGGGTGAAGTCTGGGCACCAGCACCCATTTGCTATATCCTGCTTCCAGATGTAACCACATCAATCTAACCCAGCTCACTGTGTTTGACCATAATCTTCTGTCAGCTTTGCAGTGTGAATGAAATGTTCCGTGTCCTTCTCATCCCATTCTAATCACCTCTGTCTAATCCGAGTTTGAGTCCTTGATTTCTTCAAAAAAGCGTCCTGGTCCCCGTCTCTACTGTCTTGACGTTTTCTCTGTATGCACCATATTCATTCATTCCTCGCTTCCATTCATTCTCAGCTGTGTCAAACAGTTTCCTCAAGACGAAATTCCCCCAACTGGGCAAGTTACCACACACTGGATGTGAATGGTTAGAATCAAAAACGAACCTACAACGAGTGTCATTAAATCTGAAGTTAGTCATTTGAGATATTTCAATAAGGTGTTCGCCCTACTTGATCTATAATAAGCACTGAATGCTCAGTGCTTTGCACGATTGCCTGCTGAAAAAAAATACAGGCAGCTTGGGTGGTGTACAACCCTCATTGGATTTACATTGTCCTTGATGTAAAAATTATATGGTATCAATGTTTTAGAGATACTTGAAGTTAAATGAAGACATTGGGAGTTTTGTCGAAATTTTTTTGTGCCTATTTCAATTATCTGTCAGTTTTCCTGACTATTGATTGTTTACCTACATGTATGTTATCTCAGAACTAGCTGCAGGTCAACCATTGGTCTGTTTGTCTGGCTGGATGCCTACCTGTTTGCCTTTTCTGTCCACCGCCCCCCCCTGCCCTTGTCATCTCATCTTTGGTCTCTCTGTTTACCTGTCTTGTACCTTGTTTGCCCCAAACCTACTTCTGGCCAATCATTTAACATCCCCCTCCCCAAAAAATTATTTAAAAAAATGAAAACAATTGAAAAAAAAAATACCACTGATATCAGAATTCTCATTGCAAAATTAAGAACTATTTCTAAATAAGACTTGAGGCTACAGTGTGCCTGGTGGTGGTACTTATAAAGAGTAGGTTTGCGCTGGCACCATGTACAAGAATCTCTTTCGTGAGTGAGTGTGGTTCTGAAAAGAACCGGAGGTTTTCACTCGACGTTTCGACAGAACCCTCCGGTTTCTTTTCAGAACCACACTCGCTCCCAAAAGAGAGTCTTGCACGTGGTGTCACTGCAAACCTATACTCTTTATTGATTATTCCCTGAACTGCGAATGTCCACTCCAGTGATTTTCACATTTCTTTGAGATTAGAGTACTTGGAAATTAGAGAATAATCTAGCCGACCAATTATTCAGTTAATTGCATGCTTTTTATTGTGTATTATGCTGCATATTTTGCCATTTGATTTCGGTATATGTTTCATTTGTTCAGTATGAATGTCTAAGTATTTGATTTTTCTGTGTTGAGTATTTTTTTAGTTGAAGACTTAGTTCTTTTTGTTATTCATTACCTAATGCTGGATGTTAAGTTCTGGCATTTTTAATAACTGGTGGATCATTTTGGTAACAGAAAGGATGCATTTGTTTAAAATAGCGCTTTGAAAGTTGGAGAGATTTCCCTCAAAATGTATTTTTCACCTTTGAACAAGTTTTGTAAATGGCAAACAAATGAAGGAAAAACTGACTGGGAACTTTTGAAGCTTTTTCTGAAAATGGCAAAGAAACGTTTGACTGGACCGGGACTTGAACCCGAAACCTCTGGATTAACGTACCAGCGCTCTCCCATCTAAGCTATCCAGCCCTTAGAGGGTGACAGTCCCAAATAGTCAACTAGTCTTTGCCAGGGTGGGGGCGCCAGTCAAAAGCATCTCGGGTTCGAATTTTCGAATTTTCGAATTCTCCATTCTCCTGATGACGGCCAGAGCATACTGGTCGAAACGTCAAGTTACCACTGAGGTTCTTTTCAGAACCACGCCTCTTCTTCAAGAGACCGTATACATGGTGTAACCGCAAACCTTCCTATAGTGAAGTAAGATTGCTAAGACATCTATAGAAACAAAAATCCACTGGTGAAAAATCCTTCATCCATACTGTTTTTCCCTTCAAGAAATGACCGGTGGTACAGATGTGAGGTTTTTTCCCTCTCTCATGAAGTCATTCATTACATGCTGTGTGCTCTTTGTACTATTTTGTTGGTTGTACAGCGATGTGACCTACACACATATCTCACTCATTGGTATTTCCAAAGACGAACGTGTTCAAGACTCCACCAAGTTCATGGCAAAACTGTCTCTGTTCTAGGAGACACGTGCCATGGGTTAGGTACATGTTGTGTAGACTACAGCCTCACTAAAACGTGTCGTACTGTCTATCCCCGTAGACCCCAACCGACTTTGTTATGACCGATGAACCCCTGGGACCCAAGGAGGGCGAAAGCATGAAACGAGGTAGGAAGATGGCACAGGTCACCATGGCAACCATATATAATACGTTCATGGCATCCTGTCTGACGTAACTATCTATCCCGAGGAGGTATCAGATCAGCTTCTTCCCACGGTCTTCCTCTCTCTGTAGAATCCCCGTCTTGGGACAGGTTTCCCACAAGTCTAAGATCTTCTCTCCAGCCTTCCTGAGTCCTTCCCTATCTCCTTCTTTCCCTAGCACTTAACCTTAAACTGTTGTTTTGGAAATTCCATTACAAATTAAGCAAAGGATAGGCAAAGGAAGGCTGTAGGAATAATTTATAAAACGGTATATTTTATAGTTCCATTCGCAATAATTTACTGGAGCAATTTGAGATTTTTCATAATTATTCAATTGTGTCTTCTCTACAAATGTTTTTTTTTTTTTTATTATTTTTTTTTTATAAATAAGTCTACATTTCCAGACGACGTGATTAAAAATGATGTCCTCTAATGTTTGTCTTGACTGGAAATGAGTAATCTTGAGACCAAAAGTCAGTCCGCTTGACTTGTACACCACACTTCTTTATTCGGCATGAAACAGAAAGAGCCTCGTAGGTTGGTTAGGTCATGCTATGAATCTTGGCATCTTGTTCTGAAGCAAAATTTTGGCCCCTTGAGCTGGAACGTTTGCCAAGGTCTTCTTGACTGAAGTGTCCGTCCGTGAACCCAAATCCGTTGGTCGCTGCCTCTCTCCACCTCAGATGCTTCGCCCCGGGGCAGCAAACGGCGGCTCTTCAACTTCAAGAAGAAGGACAAGGACAAGCGGCGGGTCAGCACGGACGACGCCTCGCTGAACGGCGCTGAGACGCCTGGCAGCGAGGCCAGGAAGGGCAGCGAGTCCAGGAAGGGCAGCGAGTCCAAGAAGGGCAACGAGTCGCGCAAGTCGCGCTCCAACACGCTGGACGTCCCCAGCAGCGGCGGCAGGAGCAGAGGTCAGCCGGGAAACGAGACAAGTCACTTTGTATCCCTCTCTCTTTCTCTCACTCTCTCTCACTCTCTCTCTCTCTCTCTATCTCACTCTCTATCTCTCTCACTCTCTCTTTCTCTCACACTCTCTTTCTATCTCTCTCTCTCCCTCTATCTCTTTCTCCCTCTATCTCGCACTCTTTCTCCCCCCCCCTCTCTCTCTCTCTCTCTCTCTCTCTCTCTCTCTGTTTCTCACTCTCTCACCCTCTCCTCTCACTCTTCCTCTCCCTCTCTCTCATTTTCTCTCTCTTTCTGTCTCTCCTCTCTCTATTTCACTCTCTCTCACTCTCACTGTGTCTCACTCCCCTCTCTCACACTCTCTTTCTCTATCGCTGTCTCCCTCTATCTCGCACTCTTTCTCCCCCCCCCTCTCTCTCTCTCTCTCTCTCTCACTCTCTCTCTCTCTCTCACTCTCTCTCTCTCTCTGTCTCTCTCTCTCTCACTCTCTCACCCTCTCCTCTCACTCTCCCTCTCCCTCTCTCTCATTTTCTCTCTCTTTCTGTCTCTCCTCTCTCTATTTCACTCTCTCTCACTCTCACTCACTGTGTCTCACTCCCCTCTCTCACACTCTTTCTCTCTCTATCTCTGTCTCCCTCACTGTCACTTCTCTTCTCTCTATCTTCTTTATCTCTCTGACTCATTGTGTCTCTCTCACTCTCACTTCTCTTCTCTCACTCTCTTTATCTCTCTTACTTACTGTCTCTCACTCTCCTCTTTCTCACTCCCTCTTTCTCTATCTCTGTGTTTCTCACTCTCACTTCTCTTCTCTCTATCATCTCTCTGACTCACTGTGTCTCTCACCCTCACTCTCACTCTCACTTCTCTTCTCTCTCGATCATTATCTCAAATACTTCAATATATCAGATGCTGCTTCAGTAAAGGGTCAATGTGGGTGTTCCGTTCCTACACAGAGTCCTCTCCCAGCCGCATCAAGAAGCGCGTGTTCAGCTTCCTGAAGAAGGACAAGAAGGAGAAGGGGCGCGTCTACAGCTCCAGCAGCGACCTCCAGAACGGGGCGGAGCTCCAGCCGGGCGAGCCGCCCTCGCCCACCACGCCCACCAGCACCGGCAGCAACCTGTCCGCCCCCGGGGGCGCTGGTAGCGGCGGGGGCGGGGGCCGCTCCTCCAGCACGGGCGACCTGAAGACGGGGCGGGGCAGCGAGGAGCAGCGGCGATTGTCGGAGGACACCCGGCACGGCAAGGACAAGCCGATTGGCTCGCCCGTCTGACATGACTAGTAGGGTGAGTGACGTACGCACATGGTGGTGGGGCATTGTGGGATCGGTGTGGGGCATTGTGGGATAGGTGTAGGGGATTGTGGGATTGGTGGTGGGGCATTGTGGGATAGGTGTGGGGCATTGTGGGATAGGTGTAGGGGTTTGTGGGATAGGTGTGGGGCATTGTGGGATAGGTGTGGGGCATAATGGTGTGTCTAGGGTATTGTGGGATAGATGGTGGGGCATTATGGGATAGGTGTAGGGCATTGTGGGATAGGTGTGGGGCATTATGGGATAGGTGTAGGGCATTGTGGGATAGGTGTGGGGCATAATGGTGTGTCTAGGGCATTGTGGGATAGATGGTGGGGCATTATGGGATAGGTGTAGGGCATTGTGGGATAGGTGTGGGGCATTATGGGATAGGTGTAGGGCATTGTGGGATAGGTGTAGGGGATTGTTGGATAGGTATGGGGCATTGTGGGATAGGTGTAGGGGATTGTGGGATAGGTATGGGGCATTGTGGGATAGGTGTGGGGCATAATGGTGTCTAGGGCATTGCTGGATAGGTGAAGGGCATTGTGGGATAGGTGTAGGGCATTGTGGGATAGGTGTATGGCATTGTAGGATAGGTGTGGTGCATTGTAGGAATTGGTAAGCATGGTAATGGTATTCTGGGATATATTAGAGGCATTGTGGGATATCAAATGCATTGTAGGGTCGGAATGGAAGATTATGAGATGAAAACTGACGTTTTTTTATATGGTGTATATGACATTTAAAAAATGTTCTTTTGAATAGAGAAAATTGCTGTACATTCTCAGCCAGTACTCATTTCAATGTTTGTGTGTGGTTTTGTTTGTCGTTGCAGGATTCCTAGGTTTCAGTGAGTAGTGCATGCCCAGCGCAGAGGCTGGAATTCCGCCCTCGTTGACAACCTCAGCAACCTCAGCTTCCTCCGAATAAACAACAAGCAGCAGAGGTAAACAACAACAGCAGCAAGGGTAAACAACCGCCGCCAGGGTAGACAGCGCAAAACCAAAACCAAACAAAACAACGCAACCCCGCAGTGCAGGTGAGATGGAGCGGAGTCCGTCGCGACGAGGGTCCATCCAGCTGCGCACGAGGCCCGTCCCTGTCTATCCGATGAGACGTTACGCGGTGCGAGAAAATCGTTCCCGGCAATAGCCCCACCTCTGTTCATAAGTAGGAATTGTAACGTTCGACCTTGCCGTGCAAATATTTTGGGGCATTCTGTAGAGCAGAAAAGTTAAAACCCAAACAGTTACCAAAAATTATTTTCTTCAAATTCCGTCATGTACTACTCAAATTGCCTTTTTGGGATGAAAAACAGGGCGACCGAAGTCTATAGGGTTCAGATATTTGAGTGGTACAAGATTCTGTTGGGCAAAAGGTGCAGTTAAGCTGTGTATTTTTCCCGTCCTTCGATTTTAAGATATTCACACATTTGAAATGGCAGACCCTTTATATGTGACCCGGCACAGCATAATGAGGAATAACCCCCACTTTTGAGATTTTGAGATTTTCTAATGATGTGAAAGAGTATACCATTAGCTTTCAAATGATATCAAAATTATTTCCGTGTGAACGTTGTTGTAAATAGTACAAGGGGACTTCGCTCGTTGATTTGGTACCAAACACAATATAGCAGTACAGCACCAGTCTAACTCCTCGAAAGCGGCCATTCAAAAAGGCAGGAACTTTACATTTTCATGAAAACAGTACACAAAATCTCCCCCGAAATCCTCGTTTTTCATCATTTAGAGACGGATATTGGAAAAATCTGTGAAACATAACATCCTCTAATACATTAACTTTCCGAAAATACAATGTTTTTATTTTTTTTTTATTTTTTTTTTATTATCGAATTGAGAAGATGCTTTGACTTCAGGCGTTGTTTACTCGGAAAGTGTTTTGGTGGGATATTCCTCATGTTGCTGTGCCGGGTCACATATGAATGCCTCAACTAGGATTTGATTCTTATAAACCCAGTCTTTTTCCGGGCCCAAGTCTGCTTAAACTTACCTCCACCCCCCACCCCCTTATTGGGTGAATTGGAAGTTTTTACAAAGTGGTATGCTCTTTTTAAAAAGCCGAAAAAAAAATTATGAGCCAATTTCCAACCTGGGCCCAATTTCATAGAGCGTGAAAATCTGCTAAGCAGGAAAAGTCTTTCTTGTGTAAACACGATTTCAAACCGCATGGCGATGTGATGTCAGTTGCTTTTGACTTGTATTCCACTGCCTCGTGAATTGCCACGAAACTAAAGTGCAGTTTGGGTCGGCAAGGTGACCCTATGAATCCTGACTTTTTATGCTTAAAAGCAAATTTCGGCGCTTAAGCGGCTCTATGAAATTGGGCCGTGGTGTCTTACTCTTTGCTTGTTCGCTGACCGTGTGACTGCGACTTTGGGCTGTCAACCAAAATTTGCATTCGCACCCTAAGCTCAACTTGTTACCCCCCCCCTAGACAATTTTCAGTCCGACACCCAAGGTGGGCTTCACGAGGCTTGACGATCCATCGTCACTCAACTTACGACGGATTACCCGTCGTAATTTGTGATACAGTAGATCGCGTGGTTTCTGTGCATCGTCTTTGCGATCGGTTGTGGGTCAGACGAAATCGTCCACCGGTCACAAGTAGGATTCGAACCTCCCTCGACCTAGTTGAAAATCTTGTGGGAAAAAAAATGAAATAATGGAAGTTGAGGAGAAAATTGTTGTCGAAACTCACACAAAAATCCGCTGTACAAAATGAAGGACAAACCAATATCAGGAATGTTTGTATGCCCTGTTTTTAAAAAACCAAACAATCAGTCAGTACGTAAATAATGTAGAACCTCAGTATTTTTGCATTTTACAAAAACATTAAAAAAGTGTTTGTATACTGTAGATTTTATCCGGGCACACCGAAATGCGAGGATTTAGACTGGAGGAAAATTGAAGAAGAATATTTGCAATTCGGCGTGCTTCAGTCGCCTGTATTATTTGATATTTATGTGGCAGGAGTTAAGAGATATTAGTTTACATTTATTTCATGTGTTTTTTCTAAGATTATGCCAAAAAATGCTTTATGAATTGTCAGCTTTGATTGATAAGGAAAAGAATTGAGGTCCGTGGTAACCACATTTTTTTGGTTCTTTGGTGGTTTTTTTGCCTAATATGGAAGTTGATGAAGAAGTTGAGCGTGAGCTCTTTTTGTGAGTACTGAGTACTGATGTTTTTTTAGTGTGGTGGTTGTATAAAAAAAAAATACCCACCCGACTCTTCAGGTAGTCAGGGATGGGTTGTCTTGTAGAGTTTTCACAGTAGCTACCATTTTGTACTTGTATGGAGGGTCGCGTTGTTGGCATAGCAACCACAGTGCCCCACCCTCCAGTTGACCACGCCCTCTTTTTTTTGGTTGGCATCAAATGCTCGTCCCCGGAATAAGAATACCCGGAACCTCTCAGACTTTCACTCTGTCTTCTGCACCCGGATTGGGTGATTAAGAGATGTTACCGTGGTTACACGGCATGGGCGTGGTCGCACACTGGAAGGGTGCGTTAATGGGTGTGTCTTGCCAACGATGTGGGAGGCTTAATTGACCCCCCCCTGTAAGATTCCAAAGATTCGAACCTGTTTACTTTTTTTTCACTATAATGATTATTTTCAGCCTTTTTTTCATTCGTGTTTTTACATTTTCAGTAAAAGTCGTTTAGATCGAGGAAGTCTTTATATAGATTAGGATTTATTTCTGGGAGAACTTTGAGTGAGTAGTGTTTGGTCGAGGAGGAAGGTTCCGTGTTGTCCCTGATGGTGGGAGAGAAAAAAAGAGGGTGAGAAACACCACGTTGAACTTTGACCCGTTTCTTGATCACCGGCCAATCGGGAAAGAAGCACGAGGTAAAGAAACACGAAGATGTGGACAAACCAAACGTAAACAAACAATGGATGAACTTGGTTTAGGCAACCGGTTGAAGTGACAGCGCCTGCCCGCTTTATCTAGTAGAAAAGAAGGCACGCCATTTTTTTGGAGACAAGAAAAAAATGCATCTGTGGATTTTGTTGTTTCGGTTGATTGCAAAATAGCTGTTTTCATAATTTTGTGCAATTTTTAGAGGGAGTGAAAATATCTTTGTATTTTCGGGTATCAAGTTGTTGTTTTTTTGCTAAAGTTTTTTCCCCTTTTGAAAAAGCTTTCCTTTTTGTGGCACATGTTGTTTTGATAACAGCGTTTGACCATTTTGGTGTAATTTTAGCACACCCAATGCCGTTACAAGAGGGCGCTGTAACATTTGAAAACAAATAAATTTACTTCATTTTATGTAAATTTATAAAAAAAAAAAAATACATTTTGAAAAATGTAAAATGTGGATTACCAACTTATTTTGTAAGTTGGTTTAATTATTTGTTTGTATATAAACCTGGTATCGGCTTTTGTTATAGCGCCCTCAAGAGTCAGGATTGTTCACATTCGCACATTACTTTTCCACCCTTTCCAAAACCCGGCTTTGGCTTCGGCTCCGGATTCGTCTCTGTTATTCAAAAGCTGGAATCGCAGGTTGGGAGTTCTTTGTTGAAGTTGAAGCTGTTGATTCTTTTTTTCTTCTTCAAAATGCAGTTTAACATTCAAAAACGAAGCCAAAGTCCTCTCGTGTTCATGCCTTGTACTTAAGAAATGGACGAAAGAACGAACAAGCCGGAGCCTAAGCCGGGGTTTCATGACGTCAGTTGAATTGGTTGGCAAGCATAGCGCCCTCTATCGATATTAATGGGGCATTGGGTCTGGAAGTGCTCATGAAGCATTCGAAGTTCGCAGTGGCTGTTGTTACGGCAGTCGTCCGTGTGGTTCCCTGACTTGATTGTATTTCGTCAGCATTGCAGGCTGGTTGAACCAGACTATCAGCTAATAGACTGGTTCAACCAGCCTGCAATGCTGACGAAATACAATCAAGTCAGGGAACCACTCGGACGACTGCCGTAACAACAGCCACTGCGTTCAACGTTTGGCCAGTCGTGGGCGTTCTGTACGTGAGGTTTGTTTCAAAATGGCTGCATTTAAATCAGCACTCTCGTTTCATAGTGTTTATGCTAGTTACAATAACAAATGATTCATGCGTGTACCTCGGGGTAAAAACAAATCGAGTTTCAGAATCGGAAGGGCAGAATAATCTTGTCCAAAACACTTCAGTGTCTCGATAAGTATCTCGTCCGTACGAAAGCTCTACTTAACCTATTTTTCTGTTTCAATCACTTTGGACGTTCTTCACTCCATCTCCCTCATCGAGTGTGGAGTGCATGCGATGGTAAAGCTAGTACTGTAGCAGACGACCCAGGGCGAAGTCCATCCCCTCTAAGCCTATCGTCAGCCAATCAAATTGGGTTATGCGATTAGACTCCATTACCAGCCGCACTGGGAGCGTCTTTTCAATTCCCCCATGCGATCCGGAGCACGCGCTGTCGGCGCAGCGTCACTCAACGGACCCGCGCTGGCCCTTTTACCGGCGCATCCGTACAAAGTTGAAAAAGCAAGATTGACGGATCGAGGCAGAGGCTAGAATCGCCGCCACCTCGAGCCCTTTTTAGTTACACAAATCTCCACCGCTTGGCCATTGGCACCCCCCCCAAACAAAAGAAACCCACCAAAACTCCACGCTTTTGTATCTTCCCAGCCACCATTTTGTTCATTCTTGATGTCAGAATTCACCTCCATTCCTGCCCAGATGAACCGGTCTACATCTCGACCCGTGACGTTTGTCACAAAGCCTTACATCACAGTCATGCGTCGTATCACTCAACTTACGACGGATAACCCATCGTAAATTGTGATGCACCGTATGGTTTCTGTGCATCGCTCATCGTATTGCGATTGTTCGTATAGGTTACCATGGGTTTGGTGGAATCGACTGCTAGTGATTGTAACCGTATACAATGGACCTGCGTGCTCCTCTCGAAGAGAGCCTCTTTTTAAAACTCGCCGATTTTCCGTCAGTCGAGAAATCACAGTTTCGGGATGGGGGTTGTTGGGGAGTGACTTAATGTGATCTAAAGACGAGAACCGATTTTCTTTTTTTCGGTCAAAATCTTTTTGTTTTCAGCTCAGCTCCGCTGCGGTATTCGAGTGCAAATATCCATGCCAACGTTCCAACCTCTTTGAAAAACATGACTCTTTTGTGAAATGACCCAAAATCTGCTTAGATCCTTCGCTGGCGTCCCATGCAAGGCACAAATAATCCCACGAGAACTAGACCGATGTTTTACCCAATGCCGTCCAAACATCAAATCCCCAATACAACATCGGGAAGATCGGAAAACATCGATGTACACAGATTTCCTTCTAATTTCCATAGTTTGTAGATGGTCATGATATAATCCTCATGTTGAAATCTTACGGTCCGGCATGCTGTACTTCTCGAGAAATCTTCACTCAAACATCGACAGAGTAATAAACTATTCCTTACACTACATAACGGTACGAAAACCGTAACGGTTTTTTGCCTTTTTCAGAAGTGAAGTTCTTGTTCACATTGATTTTCTGGGGTTGTATTAAAAAACAAATTCTGGCATGTTTCGGTGGGGGGGGGGGGGCGAGCTCATCCGTCTCTAAGCAAACACCTCGCCAAGGCAACGCTGTGAACAGCGCCTCCCAGTCCGTCCCAGTTCTGGGCCCGGCATGACGTCACGGTGACGTCAGCGTCTGCCACGTGACGGCAATAGGGAGGGGGCAGACGTGCAGCCGGCAGGCTCGTGTCTCTCCTCGGTCTGGCTCGGAGGTGAAGAATGGGTGATACCCGCTTCCTTGTATATTGCTTTGACGTCATTTTCGGATGTGTTTTTCTCCCGCCACACAGGTCGTCTGCGGGTTAAATAAAATGAACCTCGATCATTTTTTCTTTCGTACTGTGTCCTGGAGCCTTGGAGCTCGTACTTCGAAAAAAAAAGGATGCTTTGACTATAATACCACTGAATAATTGGGTTTGCGGTGACACCATGTAAATTCTCTTTTGTGAGTATAGGTGTGGTTCTGAAAAGAACCGGAGGAACTCGACGTTTCGAACAGTATACTCTGCTCGTCTTCAGGAGAATGCTGGATTCCAAGTGGGAGTGGGGCTTACATGTACATGTATGTAGTGTGGAGAGGGATCCTGGTGAGGCATTCTCCTGAAGACGAGTACACAGTTCGAAACGTCGAGATCCTCCGGTTCTTTTCAGAACCACGCTTACTCACAAAAGAGAATTTACATGGTGTCACCGCAAACCTAATTATCCTGCTATTCTCACCATGCAAACCTTGAAATCTCAATACCACTTAAACCGAACAATTCTCTCTAAATAAGAGGGGAAAAAAGGGGAACCGAAGAAAACGAGATATAAAACTCACGACCTGACCTTGTAAATATGAACGCTTGCTTGGACTATAATACCAAAGAAGCCTAACAATCGTCTCTAAACAACAGGACTAGGGAAAGAAAGCGAGATAGAAAACCCACGGCCTGACCTTTCAATCCTTCCTGAATGTTATCGTCGATGGACCAATATGAATCGTCATCAGTGCCAAAAAACACGTTGTTCTATCTTGTTGTGAAGCATTGATGAATAGGATTGTGTGCCCTTTGAATTATGGCTGTCCTGGCCTTCAACTGAACATTATCATATATCACAGTTTGAAGACAGAGCATTGCAAAACGTGCGTTATTTGAAATCGGAAGAACGCACACGCAAAGTGGTGATTTCACTTCAATTTCAATGATAAAACGGAAGAAACGGGGGAAATTTAAAATTGATTTGAAATGACTCGCTTATTCTTCCTATGAATCTATTTTTTGGATTAGCTTATTTTTGTTGTTGAAAAATTGGCAAAGAAAACTTTGACTGGTCTGGGATTTAAACCCGACACGTTTCGCTCTGACCATCTGAGCTACCCAGCCCTAAGATCGCGGCTCCCAAATAGTCAACTAGTCTTTCCCGGTGTGGGGTGGGGCAGTCAGAAGCATCCAATTAAACAATTTATCTGAACAACGATTTTAAACTTTGGGGGCCCTGAAAATGTATTCACAGCTTTGCATAGACGCCAGACCTTTACCGGACAAAGCTAAATTGGGGCGTTTGATAGAAAATGTCATATTTTTTTCAAAAGACTTCGAAAATTGGCATGGGTGTTTCACAGTCCAGCGGAACAGCAGACCTGCCCGTCGTTTTCTCCGTCTTCGCGTTTTGCTTTTCAGTCTCGGGATCGAAGTGCAGCCATTTTGAGCTTGTCCGCAGACACGAGCTGACCCCAGCTTGACCATTTTTACAATAATAAAAAAAAAGAAAAAAATGTCGCCACTTTAGATAGAAAATGAGATGACTTTGTGAATGAATTGTTTTATGTACGGTTGGGGCGGAGATGTCATGATTACGCCATGTCTGTATCACGTGGGCACCGGCGTCCAATCACAAATAAGCACTCGCCCTCTGAACTCTGACCAAGGTCACCACAGGCGAACGGTCACTGGACACTAACATTTGTGATCCGGCACAGCTTAATGAGGAATAACCCCACTTTTGAGATTTTGAGGTTTTCTAATGATGTGAAAGTGTATACCATTAGCTTTCAAATGATATCAAAATATAATATCCTCTAATACTTAAATTTTCCGAAAATACAAAAAAGAAAGAAAATTGATTTGTAATCGAATTGTGAAGATACTAGAACTTCAGGCGTTGTTTACTCAAAAAAAGTTTTGGTGGGATATTCTTCATGTCGTTGTGCCGGGTCACATTTACATGTCTGGCAAAAAGAACCCACGTTTTCAACCAAAGGAAAGAAAGGCAGATTTCGAAATTGAACCAAAACTTTGTGAAAATTTGCAATTGTATAATATGCTTTTTTTTCACAAGTTGAAAATCTGGATTAATGTCTGGTGCCCTGACTCCGCCGCACATTGTAGAATAGCACACTATACCGAAAAAAGGATTGTAGGTTGCACAGTAGTATTTATACATTATATTTTGTAGACTGAATAATTATTCAAATTTCTTTACACAGGTGGTTGTAATTTTATTTGTTTGCCTTATTCGGTGTGTTCCGGCTGGTGTCAATTTTAGTTAATGATAGAGCCCTAATCTCTAACAAAAGAATTGGAATCGTGAACACACGGGAGGGTAAGGGGGATGGTTTCCAAACATCAGAGGCATGACGTCACCACAGGCTTAGCATTTGCTGTCTCCCCATTGGCTAGAAGGAGTTTGGTTTGTCCAATCAGGGAAGGGGAAGGCGGATTGAGGCGTGTTCAGCTCCCAATCTTCTTTTCGGCCCTATCCCCAAGCGCGCATGCGCGTGCAATACCCGCTATTTTTTTTCTTTTTCTCCTTAATCCTTTTTTCGTTTTGGTTTTTGAGCGGTCGAATTGTAGTAGTCTCGCTCTCGTGTCCTTTAAGGGGTGCTCCCGTTTTGGGCCGAGCGCACGAGGGGGAGACTAACCTTGTACATAGTTTGGCGTATCTATTTATCGACTTGAATTAAGTCTAACGGTTTGTTATCTGCAATCATGTGATACTTTTATGTCGTGTATTTATTTGTATTTTTTAGTAACGCTGGTGTGAGATTTTGTGAAAATTAAAAAATCGTATTGTATAAGAATTAGTTCCCGTTTTAATTAGTTTTTATTTGCTCACGTGTTCGCTTTATAAATGATTCCCCAATTACCTTTTCATTTCATTTTATTAGTCATTAAATTTTCATTTCATTTCACTTGATGCCATCAGCCCTACTGTACTCTGTTATTCAATGTTATCTTTGATATATATCCCACGTGCTGCTAGCTCTGCTCTGCCCTATTTATACTCTGCCCTGCCCTGCCCTTCCCTTCCCTTCCCTGCCCTGCCCTGCCCTGCCCTGCTCTACCCTGCCCTGCCCTGCCCTTCCCTTCCATGCCCTGCCCTGCCCTATTTACTCTGCCCTATTCTACTCTGCCCTGCCCTACCCTGCCCTGCCCTACCCTTCCCTTCCCTACCCTTCCCTTCCCTTCCCTTCCCTTCCCTTCCCTGCCATGCCCTGCCCTGCCCTGCCATACCCTGCCATGCCGTGCCCTGCCCTGTCCTATTCGACTCTGCCCTGCCCCTGCCCTATTCTACTCTGCTCTGCCCTACCCTGCCCTACCCTGCCCTGTCCTGCCCTGCCCTACCCTGCCCTGCCCTACCCTTCCCTGCCCTGCCCTATTCTACTCTGCCCTGCCCTGCTCTGCCCTATTCTACTCTGCTCTGCCCTGCCCTACCCTACCCTACCCTTCCCTGCCCTACCTTCCCTGTCCTGCCCTGCCCTATTCTACTCTGCCCTGCCCTACCCTGCCCTGCCCTACCCTGCCCTGCCCTGTCCTGTCCTGCCCTGTCCTGCCCTGCCCTGCCCTGCCCTGTCCTGTCCTGTGCTGCCCTGCCCTGTCCTGCCCTGCCCTGCCCTGCCCTGTCCTGCCCTGTCCTGCCCTGCCCTGTCCTGCCCTGCCCTGCCCTGCCCTGTCCTGTCCTGTCCTGCCCTGCCCTGTCCTGCCCTGCCCTGCCCTGCCCTGTCCTGCCCTGCCCTGTCCTGCCCTGTCCTGCCCTGTCCTGCCCTGCCCTGCCCTGCCATGCCCTGTCCTGCCCTGCCCTGCCCTGCCCTGCCCTGCCCTGTCCTGCCCTGCCCTGTCCTGCCCTGTCCTGCCCTGCCCTGCCCTGCCATGCCCTGTCCTGCCCTGCCCTGCCCTGCCCTGCCCTGGCCTGACCTGCCCTGCCCTGCCCTGCCCTGGTCTGACCTGCCTTGTTCTGCCCTTGCCTGTCTTAACCTGCTATGCCTTCCCTTCCCTGCGCTGCCCTACCCTGCCCTGCCCTGCCCTGCCCTGCCCTGCCCTGCCCTGCCCTGCCCTGCCCTGCCCTGCCCTGCCCTGCCCTGCCCTGCCCTGCCCTGCCCTGCTTTGCCCTGCCCTGACCTGCCTTGTTCTGCCCTTGCCTGTCTTAACCTGCTCTGCCTTCCCTTCCCTGCGCTGCCCCACCCTGCCCAGGGCAGGGACAGAGCAGGGAAGGAAAGGGAAGGAGATAACAGGACGCACCGGGACAGGAGAGTGCATCGAACACCAGGACCAGGCATACTGGGTTTGTTTAACAGACAATAGTTTGAAAGCAACGAATTGACTTATTATGTTTTACACATATGTTGCTTGGATTGACTTTTGGACGACGCTGGACATCACGGGCCAGTCTATGGAGGATTAATTGAGCCGTGTGACCTAAAGCTCGTCCCCCTGCAGTGATATTGGACGTGTCTTCCTTGCACGTCCTGGGTATTTGCTGGAACAAACAACTCACGAAATTCGATTCCTCTCTCCCAACGACCAGCCATCCCGCCTAAAAATAATTCCTAAAGATGCGAATCGAAATGAAAATTGTAGAGACCCTTGAGGTTCGACTAAACAATGCACTATACAGACAAGCCGGAATTTTCGTCGCCTCTTTCGTTTGACTGTGACGGTGGTGAGAGAAAAAAAGGGGAAATACTTCTCAACTGAAATCGAGCCTTATGCATGCAAACGCCCACTTTATTTGCACTTGGCTGTGCTGTATAATGAACTAGTGCGCACGTTATAAAAGGCGAGCTAGACACGAACGAACGGCGATGGAAAATGTCTCTAAATAAAGACAAATAATGTTATTCTCCTCCTTGATGCTATAGGTTCCCTTGAGTCGCTTAATCCTCCAACCTCCCCTTCCCCGAAAATCGAAAAAGGATGAGTTCTGAAACACTTGGCTGAAATAGCGATCGATCGGCCGCGTTATTAGCGATACACAACGGTGCGGTCCCTCTCATTCACAAACCACGCCTCCATTTTCCCCTCTCTCTCTTTCTCGCTCCTTCTTTCCCATCGAGAATTCATCGTGGATTTCTCTTGTGAGGCTTTGCTTTTCTGTTTCTCCCGCTTCTCCTGCGCAGACGACCCTTGAATTAATTCCCGCCCTGCCTCCGGTCTATATTAGGCACTCCGTTTCTAGCCCCTGACGTCAAACCGTCACGGTTTTTTTTTCTTCTTCCCCCCCCCCTTTTTGGCTACATAACAAAGCCAAACCCTTTGATTACACAGATTGCAGATTGGATGTGGGGAAGGTCCGTGCTCTTTGGAGAGAAAGAGAGAGAGAGAGAGAGAGAGAGAGAGAGAGAGAGAGGGGAGAGAGAGAGAGAGAGAGAGAGAGAGAGAGAGAGAGAGAGAGAGAGAGAGAGAGAGGGGAGAGAGAGAGATAAAAATCTACATACTCTTTAGACATTGGCTCAAGTTACCAGAGAGCATGCGTAAGCAATCCAAACAAATCACTCTATGAACATTCATGCAGCTTTTCCAAAAAAAAACAAAATGAAGGAGAAAAAGGAAAGAAGTTGACGCGAAAGCAAATCCCTTTTTCTATTTCGGGGGTTCCATGTTTGGCAAATTCGCTTGTAAATTAGCCACCTTCTGTCCTGCGGCCGATCATGTATGGGAAGGATAATTCGACCTAAGTCCTAAGATCCATCGTAAAAAAGAAAGAAAAAAAGAATACGAGTTTGGTGAAATCGGCCCCTGAACTCGAAAGCCTCCGGCATTACCGCTGCATCTAGAACTGCCTTAATTTGGCTTTGTTCCCAGCATCTTTCTTGATGGCCGAGCCCCAAAATTAGTGTCAACTTCTCTTTTTAAATGGACGGAGAAAAGTGAAGAAACTACTTTGCTTCACCTGCGTTTTTAAGCCACTGAGGGAAAAGATCGACTAGTGTTACTAATACATCTGAGTACCGCGTGAATAGTCATTGCCTTCGTGCGATTAAACATTCAACAATTATAGTTGCAAGAAAGAAAATCGAAAGAAAATCGAATGAAATTCGACTGGGCAGGGAATGGGTTCCTGGCTAATGGTGTAACATGCCATGAAGTGCTCTACCACCGGAGGGAACATTTTATAGAGCCGCTTAAGAGTGAAAATCTGCTAAGCAGGTAGTCTTCCTTTGTGTAAACAGGATTACAAACCAAGTTGCGATGTGAAGTCAATTACTTTCGACTTGTTTTCCCTCTTCTTTAATACTTAGCATGAAAAAAAGTAAAGAAAATTGGGTTGGCAGGCAGATTCTATGAATTATGATTTTGTATGCTCAGGCAAATTTTGACGCTTCAGTGCATCTATGAAATTGGCCAAAAGCAAGGGCAACTAGTGCTAAGTCCTAAGTCATCCTATCTATCTTAAACAAAATAAGTTTGGTGAAATCGGCCCTTGAACTCGAAAGACTCGCGAATTACCGCTGCATCTAAAACTGCCTTAATTTGGCTGTGTTCCAAACATCGTTCTTTGTGGCCTCGGGTCTACATTAGGCACGCCGTTTCTAGACCCTAACCCTAACCCTAACCCTAACCCTAACCCTAACCCTAACCCTAACCCTAACCCTTTGTCCTTAACCCTAAGCCTAACCCTAAGCCTAACACTAACCCTAACCCTTTGTCCTTAACCCTAACCCTAACCCTAACCCTAACCCTAACCCTAACCCTAACCCTAACCCTAACCCTAACCCTAATCCTAATCCTAACCCTAACCCTAACCCTAACCCTAACCCTTTGTCCTTAACCCTAAGCCTAAGCCTAACCCTTAGCCTAACCCTAACCCTAATCCTAACCCTTTGTCCTCAACCCTAAGCCTCAGCCTAACCCTAACACTTTGTCCTTAACCCTAAGCCTAAGCCTAAGCCTAAGCCTAAGCCTAACCCTAACCCTAACCCTTTGTCCTTAACCTTAACTTAAAGCCTAACCCTAACCCTAACCCTAATCATTTATCCTTAACCCTAAGCCTAACCCTAAGCCTAACCCTAAGCCTAACCCTAAGCCTAACCCTAAGCGAGGGCAAAATCTTATTGAATTACATTCTCCTCGACGCAAAACATCATGTCCTATCTATCGATATTACATAAAGACACCAGAAACGTATCACACTCTCCAACTGAGGAGTCGTTATACGAGCATGTTGTCCTCGAGTTGAAATCTAATTTGAGGGCGACAGTTGTTTTCTAATTGCCGTTGCTTGAAAAGAAAAAAAAAGGGACAGTTGCGAAGGGAACAAGTGTCGTTCGCTCCAAAGGTGTTTTTGTTTTTGTCGGGTGATTCTCGGCGAGACTCGGAGGCCCGGAGAGACGGGCGTGGGATGGAGGGGCAGGTGCATCGCTCATCCTTGTGCCCCTATAGATAACAGGTAGCTCGTAACACACCCCCTGCCTCCCCCTTCCACATCCTGGGATATCCATCCACGGCCGCTAGGGCGGTCTTCTTCTCTCTGTGTTTCGTCCTTATCTGGCCCACGGTTATGGAAAATGTCGAAGAGCAAAGATTCCGCTGTACACCATGGCTTGATCTGTTGACTATAAACCAAAGATGCCATGGCGCGCGAAGCGCGTAAGATAGCCTACTTTTGCGTAAAAAGGTGAAGTCGATCGGCGGCCATTTTTAGTAAGCAGCGGAGCCCTCTGTCGTCCGCCTTTGTTGCTCCGGAAGTGAAGCTGAAAAGTCACAAACAGTGACAGAGATACATCATTGGATGCGTGAACAGAATGTGATAACTTTTGATGTGATGCGACCACGCGATGGAACGCACGCGTGCGACTTTGCTTACTAAAATAGCGTCCAGCCGCCGATTTCAAGAAAAGTTGCGTAAGTTACGCAACGTACAAATGTTGCGTAAGTTTTGCCCCACAATGGCTCTTTGGTGCACTATTTAGAAAAGGCAGCAAAATGTTGCGTACGCAACATTTGAAGTTTCGTGAAATCGGCTGCAGTGCGTACTTCATCCGGTTGCGTGTGATCTCGCAAGAATAGGCTATCTTGTGCATCTTCGCGCGCTATAGGATCTTCGACATAAACCGACCGACTCCACTAGCTGGCTTTCTGCCTCCAGCGAAATCCCACCCCACAAAAAGAAAAGATGCGAAAGACAACGTTGCAAACTGCTTAGCGACTTTAAATGAACCGAGATTGCAAATCTCTACAACTTCGACCTCAAGGGGTAAAGTGGAGTTCAAAGGCAGGCTTGGATTTGTGGCATATTGCCCTGGAGAATAAGCCCTGCTGAAGGATGGAGACGTCAGGAGGCCTCGAGTTTCTCAGAGGAAGAAATGGCGATACGATCGTGCTGCAAAACTGCCTACTGACTGACTCTACCTTTTGAAAAAGGTTGCTTAAAGGCCCTATGCAACATTTGGTAAAAGTCAAATGATTGCCACAAATTGTGTGTTAAACCATTAAACATTCCAAAAAAGAAATCCTGCGAAGGTTTTAGCTCAAATGGAAATCTGAGAAAGGAAAAAAAAGGCAAAAAACCGTCACCCTTTTCGCACCATTCTGTAGTGTAAGAAATACTTGATGACTTGCGAGTCTTAAACTAGTTGTCGATGTTTGAATGACGATTTATAGGGAAGTATAGCATCCCAGACCGTAAGATTTCAGCATGAGGATTCTATCAAACTGTGTAAATTAGAAAGAAATCCGTGGACATCAATGTTTTCCGATCTTCACATTAATGTTGTAGTGGACCTCTAAGCACTGAAAACTTGCTTAGCATGAAAAGCCTTGACGAATAAATTTGGGGCCTAATATCACAGAGCTGCTTATTAAGCGTGAAAATCTGCTAAGCAAGACATTTCTCTCCTGGTTAAAACGAGATTTCCAACCGTATTTCACCTGATGCTTGCTGTACTTGACTCGTATTCTTAATATCGGTGGCTTCGCATGAAATACAAGTGGATATTGGGCTGGCGATCCTGACTCTTCTGAGGAAGATGCTTAAAGCGATAAAACAACATTGGTCGAGGTCAAAGAATAGCATCCATACGTTGTCCGATCCAACATATGCATGAAATAGCACACCTGTGAAAATTTCAGCTCAATCCGCCAACCGAGTCTCGAGAAAATAGTGAAAAACCGCTTCATTTGTTTCGCGAAATATTTTAGATCTAGGGGTGAGACGTAAGCAATATTTTGTACTATTTTCTCGAAAAAAATACAGCATTTTAGTCAGAAATATTTCATTCGAAGTTTCAACTATAACCATCTTTAAACTGTGTAAGTTTCATGTAAATCTGTGAAAATGTTTGCTTTTCGATCTTACAAATGTTGTGTAGGGGCTTTAGCCCCTGCCATTTCTTTAAGCTCCCACTTTAATAAAAAAAAAGATGAATAAAAAAATAACCAAATGAGAGCCTTGTGTTTCGATCCCAGTAGATCTTGTTTCAAAGGCAGAAGAAATGGAAAAAAAAAATCAATGTGATTTGGACACACTTAATGATTTGCGGTTCAAAGCACGTCCGGGGATCTGTCATCTATGAGTGGCTTACTCGCTTCCCTCTGAAGTACTTGTTCTAGATTTTGTTCTCTTATCTTCGCTCTGGGAAAATCCCTCTGGAATTCCAGGGTTTTTTTGTCGGTCGGAAAGGGACGCTTCAACTTGAAAATGTGACAAACATCGTCCATACTTACAGGTAGAACGGGGCGGAAGGGCGGGCAGGCAGGGCGGGTAGCTCGACTGTTTCGACAGTCCCTCGATGTATATATATATATTTTTTATTTCAACAATCACTTTGAGACCAAACAGAAAGGAGGTCAAATATGGCGGTTACTTAATATTGATCGGCATGAAAATCACAAGGCTCGATTGTATGCGGGTACTCAAAAACACGAACGAAAACAACGAAACAGTTTCACCACAAGAACTTGACCGAATACACCAGATATTTTTTTCTCTCGTTTTTTTTTCAAGCACTTTAATGGGATTTTTTTTATACGATAACAATTCGTAGTTCTGTAAAATACCGTTCAATATACAAAAAAAAAAATATCAAGGTAATAATAATAATTGGGCAATATATATTTTACAAGGCTGTTTACAACATCCGCTTCACGATTCGCGGAGACTATTCATAAAAAAAGAGAGTGTTTTTCTCTCCACGTCTAAGCTTCCCCGTCAGTGTCCCGCGTGTATTGTAAAAACTCGTATAAATGTACAAGTCAAATCGCGGGGCTTGCAGTGCAGCAAGTCGGGCAGGTCATTCACCCCGCGATGCTCGCTCGGGGCCGCGCACGTTTCTTCCCGCAGAGAGCATTAAAAAAAAAATTCGAACCCTACGCACTTGCACTCTCATGCCCCGTAGAATGATCGGAGTACACCGTCCAGGAATCGGGGCCCTTTTCCCCAAAACCCGGCTTAGGCTTCGGCTCCGGCTTCTTCTCTCTCACCCAGAAGCCGAACAACACAGGTAATTGGAAGTTCTTTGTCGAAGTTGAAGCTTTGGATTATTTATTTTTTCAAAACGCAAGATGATATTAAAAAAAAAACCAAGCCAAAGGCCTCCCGTTTTCATGCCTTTTACTTAAAAAATTGACAAACAAAAAAGAAAAGAAAGGCAAAGCCGGTGTGAAGGTTAAATCTGTCCCCCTTTTAATTGTGTCCGGGGACACTTTGATCCAGGTGATTCTGTCCCCCGGACATTTTAGCAGGAGGTACAGAGTAAGCCTTTACACCGGAGACTAAGCCGCGTCCGCACTGGACTTAAAATCGGTAAACTAACCGAGCAAATGGGTAAATTGACCATTTTAAGTCCAGTGCGGACAGCCCAGGAAGTTTTCCTCCCAGGTAACTTGCCCGACTCCAGTGGGTAGTTTAACCGACCATATTCTACCCGGTTAAATTGACCAGGTCAATTTAACAGAGTCGTGAAGTCCAATCCGGACACGACGTCTCGGTAAACGACTCGGTAAAAAACCACATCCGGCACCCCGCACGTTACGTTACTGTATGCAAGACTCGTGCGGGCGCAGGGTAACAACGTGTTTGTGTATCTAGAGTACACACACATGTACACGAGTCGGTTAGTTTTACCCATCGTCTTGATAGTTTACCCGAGTCGAAAAGTCCAAGTGCGGACGCCGGGAAGATTTACCCATTGGAATGTTACCCACGGGCTCGGTAAAAAATAAGTCCAGTGCGGACACGGCTTAAAGCATAGGCTGGGTTTTGGCGTGAAGGGCCCAAGTATCAGTTTCATACTGGAATGGAGATCACCGCGCAAACTCAGACCGTAGACCCGGCCGGACGAGCCGGCTAGCGCTCGATCAGAAGCTACGGGAAAACAAACGGTCAAGACCAGGATCCAATCTCATCGAACTGCTATGCACCAACATTGGCTAAGCATGAAAAGGTCATGATTCATAGCCTCGCGTTGCCATTCCAAACTTCTCTTTTGTTTCATGCGAAGCAAAGAAGAGTGGAATACAAGCCAAACATCGCAATTCCTGTTTCTACAAGAAAGATTTTTCCTGCCCAGCAGATTTTCAGGCTAAAGCGGCTCTATGAAATCGGCCCCAGATCAGAGACAGTTCCTGGGATGACGACAGTCTCGAACACTGTGCTCCACGACACGTGTATGCTGGAGGTTCATTTACTTGGCATCACGATCAAAACCGACCCCTTTTTTTCAGACGCAAATTTGGCAATATAAGCGGCCTACTTGATGAACGCCCTTTATGAGTTATAAGCAACTGGTCTTTCTTCCCCTCTCGGCCACTTGGTCGCCAAAGGTCTTTTAAAAATAAGCACAAAAATGATAATGAAATATATAATGTACACTGAAATAAATTACCCTCTGAAATAATAAAGGCCTATGACATTTCCATGACGTCATAGCCTGGGTACACAGCGCCCTCAACGTCCAACACTGCCACACAGTGACGCCAGTAGTTTCCCTTGAATAATACAAACGTAATGTATGGACTAAAATATGCTTCCAAAAGGCCACGGTGTGCCACGGTATAAATTACTACAGTACAAACTAAAATAGAGAAGGTAAAACAACCTTTATAAACAAAATCAGAAGGAAAGAATAGCTAAGTTACATCAAACTTACACTTGCCTTGGAGCAATGATACGCTTTCTACAAATAAATATTATTCGTCCGAAATTAATAGCAAATAGAAATTAAATAATCTCTGTTACGACTAATCATTTTTTTAAACGTTAAAAAATGGGTGTTCACCGCCTGGCAAATTGAAACAATTCTCAAAAATCTGGAATTAAAAAAAATGGAGCACTCAGTCCATTTAAAACATGACAATTAAAAATCAGTTAGACTTAACTGTGATACATTTAAAAAGAAAAAGGAAAAAAAGAATTACAATGTACAAGATTGTGGTTTTTTGTTTCAACAGTCAGCCGACGCAACGCGCACGAGAGGAACTTCGCGCGCGTCATAATTATGGCGTCACAAACGATCCGACGCGTCTAAATGCGAAATGCGCGCTCGCTCCAGTCCGCCTAGGAAAATCACGCAGCGGCACGTGGAAAGCTAGCAAGAGAATCGTCCGAAGATTCTTAACTTAAAAAAACCCAAAAAGGATATGAAGATGACGAAGAAAGATCGCACTAAACTGCATGCTATATAAAAAAAGAAAAACAGATTTGGATTATAAAGTCTGCGTGTGTAATCTTTCCCCTGTAGCTAGACTTAGACTTAAGTCGGTAAGGAACTTACGACAGGTTGTGCGAGGTATTTTTGTGGCCATTTTCCCCTTCCCTTGTATTTTTTTTCTCTCTTTTAAAGTTGGAACCCGAGGATGTATTTTTGTCTAACAACCCTTGCTCTGTTCAGATGAGAAAACAGCTGTTGCTCTTAAGTGGTATAACATGATTGAATGAATGGTATTCACAATACCGCGGTTTTTGTTTTGGTTTTTTTTTGTTTTTTTTTAGGGGTGGGGGAGCATTTTTTGTTTTACTTAAAAAAACAACCCACCCGATTTTGCCAGATTATTTAGTTATTTGGAAATGGTTCGAGAACGGTTTCGGTAATGTTTGGTTTGGTTCCAACACAGCTGTATTCGGCATTAACGAAATACGGCCTTATCCTATAGGCCTATGTATCATTCGTTAAGGCCTGAGATTGGAAAACCAATTTTTCAGAACCGACAAATGTGAGTACAGAAAAAAACATGACCAGTTTGGCGAAGTTTAAAAAAAAACTCGAGAAAGTGTGGGGGAGGTTTGATGGAATTTAACGTAATCCATTCGGAAAGGGGGGACTTCATTTTAAACCAACCTCCCACATTATCATGCATAGCTTCAAAACTGAATCGTTGAATGCAACTCAATCTACCGTAATATCTCAGGCCGCTGATTTAATCTTAAGCATGTTTATCTTTTTGAGACGTAACTCAAATTTTTCGTGAATTTCCCGGAGAAATGTACATTTCTTCCCCGGAAAGGGAAACTCCTAGGGATCTGCCCGTGTCAGGATTTCTAGCGTTGCATGATTGGGTCTACTTTTGTTTGGTATAAAAAAAAAAGGATCACAAAGTCATGCAAGCAGAAAGTTATTGATACAAAATAAAGCAGGGGAAAAGTCTGCTTTTCAAAAATATCGATTCCTTGTTATTAATTCAAAAATTCTTGAAGTAATGATTAATGTTCGGCTGTTTGGCGATTATACCCACTGTACAATACCGGAAAAAGCTAAGCAACAAAAGTACAACTACAAAATTTGGATCTCGCGCTCATTATCCGCGCGCGTTTTGGAGGCGTGTCGCACATGCGCGCTACGCACTCGGCCCCTGACCAATCGTCGGCCAGGAGGAAATGCGCATGCGCAGTGCCCGCGACACGCCCGCGTGTGCGTGGCGCGCTGGGCCGGGAGGGAGGGGGGGGGGGAGCGCGCGCGACGAAAGCGCCCAATTAAAATCGCCCAATACATCTGCGGGTTGTTATTTTTCAAAAGTGGAGGGAAACGAAGCAGTCCCCATGGCGACAGCGTGGCCCGAGCACAGTTGAATTTATTCATGAGCTCTCAGTTGCGAGCTAAAAAAAACACCCGAAGATGCTCAATTCTGGTAATTTTTTTTAACATGAACAACACCCCAAAAATCCCCCCCCCCCACATTAATCGATTGACAACGGAGGATTTTCCCGGCGGTGAAGAAACCACCGTTGGCGGCTCTTGTCACGTCCGTGGTTATCCAATGCTATAAAAAATTCATGAACATGCCAAGGAACTTCACAAAACAAAACAAAACCCAACCGGATTTAGAAAAAAAAAAGCAATCTGCTCAAATACTCCTGTATGTGACTGGCCCTTCAAAAAAGGGCATGGGGGGGTCACTGGAAATACAGTTTGAATCACGATGAAAATCCTCTATCACACCACAGTCATCAATTCTGGGGTGATAGCTTTTTTTTGAAAATCACAGCTTGTCTGAAAACGTTCAAATTGGTTTGGAAGTTGAAAGTGAGTTATTTTTTTTGTTAAAAACACCAAGAAATACGAAAAAGGGGTCATGGTAAGACTGATTTTTACTTTTTTTAATTTTTTTTTTTTTGGGGGGGGGATTGGAAGCTTCAGAAGATGGGAAGTCTTGAGCGGGTTTCTCAGGGGTTCCTGGTCTCGGGCTGGGGTTCGCGCTTGATCCAGACCTCCTCCTCACTGATGTCCGAGGTCAGGGGTCGCTTCTGGCCGTGGCCCGCGTCGCTCTCGACCTTGACCGGGCCGCGCTCAACGGGGGCCGGGGCCAGGGCTCGGCTGGGCGGCGGCAGGAGGTGAGTCCGCCTCTGCTGCTGCTGCTGCTGCTGCTGCTGCAGGAGCTGATGCTGAAGCTGAAGCTGTGAGCGCTCCGACTTGAAGACGCTGAAGGCTCCCGGAGAGCGCAGCTCCAGCATAGGCTGGTGGGCGATTCCGGGCGGGAGGTGGATGGCGGGGCTGCCCGCGTGGCGGCCCGTGTCGAAGAAGTAGTCGCGGAAGCGGCGCATGGACTCCTCCTTGTCCGGGTCCTCCACGGTGGGCGGGAACTGGAAGACGGTGCCCAGGGCGCTGGACTTCTGCGTGGGCGTGCAGGGCAAGGAGCGCGAGGAGGGCTTGGAGTCGGGGGCAATCTTGGGCGACTTGGGCTCCACCTCCTGGTAGGAGGGCGGCCGCGAGTTGTCGCGGTTCCACTTGCGCTTGACGCGGAGCTTGATGGGGATGCCCTTCTCGGTCTCCTGGTGGTCGGCGGCCGTGGTGGTGCTCCCCTGGCCGGGCTCCGACGGGCTGCCGGGGACGCCGCCTCCACCGCCGCCGCCGCCGTCCTCCGCTTCCATCGCAGCTCTCTCCGGGGACGGCCGCGGGGATGGTCTCGGAGAGCGGGCCGTGGCGTAGCGCCGATCGGGAGAGGGCTTGCGCGGGGACGAGCGCTGCCACGGCCGCACCGGCTCCGGCGCTCTCATGGGGCTGTCCTCGGAGGAGGAGGAGGAGGAGGTGGTGGACAGCGGGACCTTGATCTCCGGCGGCGAGGCGAGAGTGGAGGGCTTCTGGCTGGCCTGGGCCAGTCGTCGCTCGTTCATGCGGCGCAGGTAGAGCTCCGACTGCAGAGGCCGGTCCGAAATGCGAATGACGCTCTCGCCGGCGTGCTGCTGCGAGGGCTCGGACGGGGAGAGGTTGAGGCCGCCGATGCGCACCTCGTTCTCCGTGTGGGTCCGCCAGATGGTGCCGGGCGACTGCTGGACGGCGAAGGGCCGGGGCAGCGTCTGGGCCCGCAGCTTGGTCACGCGGTCGTGCTCCAGGCGGGACTGGGCCTCCTGGTGGGCGCGGATCTCCGCCGGCGAGTAGGTGAAGCGCGGGCAGGGCGCCGTGAAGATGGGGCTGAGCGCCGAGCCGGGGCTGGCCATCGGCGAGAGATAGCAGGGGCTGGCGGGCAGGGAGTGCGAGTAGAAGGCCGGCCCGAGAGTCGGGTAGCTGGGGGAGAAGGGCGGCGGCCGGGCGTCCACCGGCACGGCCAGGGGCTGCATCTCGGTCCGGACGGCCGGCTGGGACACGCCCAGGGCGGCGTCGGCGTCGCCCAGGCTGTGCGAGCGCTGGCGCACCGGCGCCGTCGGTCTCTTCCCGCCCTCGAGGGACTCCTGCGAGTCGCTGGAGGACTCGCTCAGCGTCCGCACGCCGGGTCGCTCGGGGCACTTCTTGCCGGCGCTGCCCTGGTCCAGGAGGATCACGTCGTCCGGGGAGGCGGAGTTGTTGGTGGTGGTGGTGGTGGTGGAGGACTGGGGCGGGCGGTACTGGGGGATGTACTTCATGTCCGTGCCCGGGTAGTTGACCAGGATCAGCTTGCTGAAGTTGAACTTGTAAGTGAAGCGCTTCCCTTTGGTCTTGTGCAGAATCCTCTTGTTGTAGTAATACCTGGATGAATCAATCAAACGAATGAGTAGATCAATGAATAAGTGGACAAATGAACAAACCAACAAATGGACGAATGAAAACAATGAACGTATAAAAAAAATGAAAAAGTGAAAAAATTGAAGAAAAAAAATAGAATTTTTTTTTATTGAAAACACAAAAAATTACGAAAAAAACCGAAAAAAACCCCGGACAATTGAATTTTTGTTACAAATGAACAAATCAATAAATGAATAAAATAGTCAACAAATGAATAAGTATTTTGCTAAAGATCACAAAATGGAAATTTGGAGAGGAGAAGAGAGGTAAAGACAAACAGAAAAGTACAGAATTAACACTGCACATTTACATGAAGTACTGATATCCCTTGTGATACCAAACAGTCATTTCAGTGCCTTATCTGAGACCTTATTAAAAATATAACGAAACGTTAAAAATGTAACGAAAAAAAATCTCAAAAATCACAAAGCAAGCTGCACATGTGCATTATTAACTCAACAAACACAGGACAGGATACCCATTTTAATCCCCTCCAAAAAGGGTATCTGTTTGGATTTGGCGATACCTGACACTGCAGTCTTCAAAAGCAACCAATCCACGGGGATATTAATAAAACCCACGTTTAGCACGACTAAAAATACCCGTAAGCACTATATATATATACCTGCTATGTGGCAATGATTGCATTGATTTGGTGGGGGATGATATATTGGGAATGGACAGGCAGCTTATGCACTGATGGTAGATTAGACGTAAAAGTTCAGCAGACCCTCGGGCCAATTTTCATAGAGCCAAATTTGCATCAGCAAAAAAAAAAAAAAAAGCCCTGCTGAATAAAACTACACATGTAGGTTGCTAGCCAAAGTTCCACTTGTATTCATGCTAAGCACTCGTGATTGGAGTACAGGTTGAGTGCAGCGAGCATCAAGTGAGACATGGCTGGCATAGTTGAATTAAACAAGGACAGATTTTCCTGCTGAGCGGGTTTTCTTGGTTAAGCGGCGACATTAAATTGGGCCCCAGCTGCTTAAAGCCCCTACATAACATTGGTAAGATCGAGAAACAGAAATGTTCACAGATTTACATGAAACTTATTACAGTTTGAAGATGGTTATAGTAGAAACCTCGCACTGAAATATTTCTGCCTAAAATGTTGTATTTTGGGAGAAACGAGTAAAAGAAATAGTTTACGTCTCACCGAGATCTAAACTATTTTTCGGAACAGTACGGCGTTGAATGCTGCATTTTCGCGAAACAAATGAAGCGGTTTTCACGATTTTCTCGAGACTCGGTTGGCGGATTGAGCTGAAGTTTTCGCAGTGCGAGGTTTCTACCATAACCATCTTCAAACTGTATAAGTTTCACGTAAATCTGTGAACATTTCTGTTTATCGATCTTACCAATGTTGTGTAGGGGCTTTAAGGTGAGAGGCTGGTCGCCTCATGGCTTGATAAAGCAGGGTAAAACCCCCGCCGAGCGCAGTCTACAAACTACCAACTCTTCCCGTCCCTCTCTCCCTCCTTCCCCCCGTGGACTGACCTGAGGGCTCTGCTGAGCTTGTCGTAGTTCATGTGGGGCTTGCACTTGCGCACGCCCCACACCCGGGCCAGCTCGTCCGGGTCCTTGATCAGGAACTCGCCGTAGTCGCCCTGCCATGCGATGACGTCCCGGAACTCCTCCTTCTGCAGCAGCTCCAGGATGAAGTGCCAGAGCTGGATCTGGCGGGAGCCGGGGCTGCTCTCCGGCTTGTAGGCCCAGTCGGGGAAGGCCATTCCTCCTGAGGGACAAAAAAAACAAACAAAATCCAAACCAACGGGCCTAAAATATATATACTACAGCACAGTAGAGTCACCAGAAGACCGGATCGGACCAGTTTGGACTAGACTGTCCTGGCCTGGACTGGACCAGTTTGGACTAGACTGTACTGGCCTGGACTGGACCAGTTTGGACTAGACTGTACTGGCCTGGACTGGACCAGTTTGGGCTGGACTGGACTGGATCAGACTAGACTAGACAGGCCTGGACTGTACTGGCCTGGACTGGACCAGTTTGGATTAGACTGTACTGGCCTGGACTGGACCAAATTGGGCTGGGCTGGACTGGACTGGACCAGACTAGACTACCGTAGAGTAGGCCTGGACTGTACTGGCCTGGATCAGACTAAACTGGACTGTACTGGCCTGGACTGGACCAGAATAGACTGGACAGGCCTGGACTGTACTGGCCTGGATCAGACTAAACTGGACTGTACTGGCCTGGGCTGGACCGGATTAGACTGGACAGGCCTGTACTGTACTGGCCTGGATCAGACTAAACTGGACTGTGCTGGCCTGGATCAGACTAAACTGGACTGTACTGGCCTGGGCTGGACCAGATTACACTGGACAGGCCTGGACTGTACTGGACTGAATCAGACTAAACTGGACTGCACTGGCCTGGACTGGACCGGATTAGACTGGACAGACCTGGACTGTACTGGCCTGGATCAGACTAAACTGGACTGTACTGGCCTGGACTGGACCAGATTAGACTGGACAGACCTGGACTGTACTGGCCTGGATCAGACTAAACTGGACTGTACTGGCCTGGGCTAGACCAGACTAGACTGGACAGGCCTGGCCTGGCTACGATGAACCCGCAAAGGGTTAACACAGTCCCGAATCCTTAAGCCTTCCCGAGCGGTTCCTTCTCCTCTCACCTGTGTTGTAGACGGGGGTGGCTGGGCTGGGAATGTTGGTGGTCGGGGAGGGTTCTGGCTGTTGGTGGACTGGTGTGGTGGGTGGGTCCAGGCACCGGTAGTGAATCATCTTCGGCTCACGCTGTACGCGACACGGCATCCAGGGCTGGCAGCGCTGTGGCGTCGTAGAATACTGCAGAAAAGACACAAGGAAGAATTTCGGGTAAACACCAATGCTGGTACACTCCGGTAATCGTTGAGGTCAGATTTTTTTGTAGTTCCATGGACCACCTCACTACATCCATGGGCCACTAGCCACCATGGACTATTAGCAGACGACAGACTAAAATGCAATGGAGGCTGCCATCTTTACAAAAGTACGGGTGCCGCCATGTCGAATACATGGACAAAGAAGACATAGGGAATACATGCATAAAACTTGGGCATGAGTGTATTCCTAGTATGGCATGGGCATATATACCAATCTGGCATGGGCATATATACCAATCTGGCATTGGGATATATAACTCTGCCTGGGGCTATATAACAGGTGACTGACCTTCCGCGCATGGTGATACATGTATGTAACTCTGGCATGGGGATATATATAACTATGGCATTTTGATATATTTAATACTATGGGTCATTAGATAGATGACTCAGCCATGGGGATGCAATGACTCAGCAAAAAAAAAAAATGATATGAAATGGGTAGGGATGGAACAATCTTTCACGAGGAAAAATCAAATTTGCAAAGTAAAATTTCACAGTTGACAAAAAATGATAAACAGCAAACAGACTAACGGGGAAAATCGGTTCGAAAGCATGGGCTGAATTCCCAACTCCTGGTCAGAAAATCGTCTCGCTTTCAATTACAGAATCAGAGGTCACCTCTACTGACCAGACTAATCCCCCCACCCCCCCCAACCCCCCCGACACCCTCCTTAAGGTAACGCCATGAAAATTGCTCGGCGGAATTGTTACATAACATCTTCCCTCTCCCCCTCCCAAAGCGCGCACAGGACCCACGGGCTACTTCGCTAAGAAACAAAATGTCCTCCCCCAAGCCTTCCAATCACGAATGGAGAGTTGTAGACTCGGAGAGAGGAAAGTGGCTGTCCACAATGCCGGCGCACGAACTGATTGGCGGACCGGTTACATAACGGCGGGGGGCCGACACTCCCTCGAGACTTGGAAGCAGACGGGTTTCGTTTCGTCACCCTGTCTAGTCTCTAGTCTCTGCGTCCCCCAGCCACTAGCCAGTCACTAATCAGTCGGCCATAACGACATTTCTGCACGACCTCGTTAGCACTGTCCTTTCTCCTTAATTGTTTATAATACATATATGCAAAGATGAAGAGGCTACTCCAACCCCTTCCCATCTCCCCCCATCCTCAAAAGATCCAGGGGTCAAGTTAAAAAAAGCCAACCAACAAAGTCCAGTCTGCAAGACCAGACAGAGGGGCCAGACAACAATCTCCTTGGGACGACAATCTACTCAAATCACAGGGAGAGAGAGAGTGAAAGAAAGAGAGAAAAAAAGACTCACTTTATGCAATAAAAATAATATAGACGGATCTTTACAGCCCAATACAACATTGGGAAGATCGATAAACATCAATGTCCACAGTCTTCCTTCTATTTTAAACAGTTGTAGGTGGTCATGAAAGAATCCTCATTGAATGTTGAAATCTTACGGTCTGGGATGATGTACTTCTCGAGCGAGAAATCTTCACTCAAACATCTACAGATAGTTTACTACTCGCAAGTTATAAACTATTTCTTACACTACAGGCCAGTGTGAAAAAACGTGACTTTTTTTTTGCATTTTTCTACTTTCTCAGATTTCCATTTGAGCTAAAACCTTAGCAGGATTTCTTCTTTGGAATGTGTAAAGGTTTAACACACAAAACTGTGGCAATCTTTTGACCTTTACCAATGTTGTATAGGGCCTTTAATCTCGAACGCCCCTATTGAATTCCATGCTAGGGAAGGCATGCCATCCAATACAAGCCTAAACCCACAAGAAACATAGAAATGAATGCACAATGCATGACCACTTGGCTTTCAATGATAGACCGAGAAATGTAAAAATGCTGGAGAATATCTATCTATTTCCATCAGGTCGGTTTCGGCCCCTGGTGACCATGTTGACAAGTAGCCTCCATGCTGATCTGTCCGTTGTTGTTCGAATTGTCTCTATGGGGGGTCGGCCCACTCTTGCCAGAATGTTGTCCCACCATCTTGTTCTTGGTCTTCCACGTCCCCTTTTGCCCTCCATCTTTCCTTGCATGATAATCTTTTCAAGGCTGTTGTCAGCTCTCATGATATGACCGAAGTAAGTCAATCTACCCTTGTCCATGAAGTTCAGAAGAGATTTTTTAGTGTTTACTTGATTCAAGACCCAGCTGTTTGTTTTCCTTGCAGTCCATGGAATTCAGAGAAGCCTCCTCCACACCCACATTTCAAAAGATTCTATTCTATTGTGATCTGCCTGCTGGAGAATATTTGGCAATATTTTTCCCAATACACAAATTTCATCACAGTACACACAGTCTGTTGACTGCATTCATTCAAGTATGAGCTCCGCCTCATTCAATGCTATGCCATGTCACTCACACCTCCAGTACACCCACAGCTGGCCCTATCACTACATATCAGAGGTGACCACAAGAACAAATGTGCACATCATAATGAGGAATAACCCCCACTTTTGAGATTTTGAGATTTTCTAATAATGTGAAAGAGTGTACCATTAGCTTTCAAATGATATCAAAATTTCCTCCAATACATTAACTTTCCGAAAATACAAAAACAAAGAAAATTGATTTTTAAACGAATTGAAAAGGTTCTTTGACTTTAGGCGTTGTTTACTCGAAAAGTGTTTTGGTGGGATATTCCTCATGTCGCTGTGCTGGGTCACAAATGTACAGTGTCCTAAATGTTGCTAGAGCAACTGACTGAACACTTAAGTTCGCCGGAATACCTCGCTGTGACACACAATCACATTTCAGTTGATATCTATGGAGATTTGCACACACAAAAACTCACAAAACGGGTGATAAACATTACAACAATATGGGTAAAAATAAATTTAGTCTCATGCAAATTATGCATCCCTTTATCAAGCCCAAAACAGCCCCCACTAAAGAAAACATTGTCACAAGTATATCTGGTCAGACTCGTAGGAAGGAGTGTCAACAAGGTTGTGGGGACGTCGGCTTGAGTTCCCATTGCCGACGAAAAGGGAGGGAGGGGGGAGGAGGAGGTGGGGGGGGGGGGTAGGGGAAGAGGAGGAAGAGTAGGAGGAGCAGGAGCAGGAGGAAGAGGAGGAGGAGGAGTAAGAGGAGGAGCAGGAGCAGGAGGAGCAGGAGAAGGAGCAGGAGGAGCAAGAGGAGGAGGAGGAGGAGCAGGAGGAACAGGATGAGGAGGAGGAGGAGCAGGAGGAGCAGGAGGAGGAACAGGATGAGGAGGAGGAGGAGCAGGAGGAGCAGGAGCAGGAGGAGCAGGAGGAGGAGCAGGAGGAGCAAGAGTAGGGGCAGGAGGAGCAGGAAGAGGAGCATGAGGAGGAGCAGCAGGAGGAGGAACAGGAGGAGGAGCAAGAGGAGGGGCAGGAGGAGCAGGAAGAGGAGCAGGAGGAGCAGGAGGAGCATGAGGAGGAAGAGCAGGAGGAGGAGCAGGAGGAGGAGCAGGAGGAGCATGAGGAGGAAGAGCAGGAGGAGGAGCAGGAGGAGCATGAGGAGGAAGAGCAGGAGAAGGAGCAGGAGGAGGAGCAGGAGGAGCAGCAGGAGGAACAGGAGGAGGAGCAAGAGGAGGGGCAGGAGGAGCAGGAAGAGGAGCAGGAGGAGCATGAGGAGGAAGAGCAGGAGGAGGAGCAGGAGGAGGAGCAGGAGGAGCATGAGGAGGAAGAGCAGGAGGAGGAGCAGGAGGAGGAGCAGGAGGAGGAGCAGGAGGAGGAGCAGGAGGAGGAGCAGGAGGAGCAGGAGGAGCATGAGGGGGAAGAGCAGGAGAAGGAGCAGGAGGAGGAGCAGGGGGAGGTGCAGGAGGAGCAGGACGAGGAGCAGGAGTAGCAGGATGAGCAAGAGGAGGAAGAGCAGGAGGAGGAGCAGGAGGAGCAGGAGGAGCATGAGGGGGAAGAGCAGGAGAAGGAGCAGGAGGAGGAGCAGGGGGAGGTGCAGGAGGAGCAGGACGAGGAGCAGGAGTAGCAGGATGAGCAAGAGGAGGAAGAGCAGGAGGAGGAGCAGGAGGAGGAGCAGGAGGAGGAGCAGGAGGAGGAGCAGGAGGAGGAGCAGGAGGAGGAGCAGGAGGAGCAGGAGGAGCATGAGGGGGAAGAGCAGGAGAAGGAGCAGGAGGAGGAGCAGGGGGAGGTGCAGGAGGAGCAGGACGAGGAGCAGGAGTAGCAGGATGAGCAAGAGGAGGAAGAGCAGGAGGAGGAGCAGGAGGAGCAGGAGGAGCATGAGGGGGAAGAGCAGGAGAAGGAGCAGTAGGAGGAGCAGGGGGAGGTGCAGGAGGAGCAGGACGAGGAGCAGGAGTAGCAGGATGAGCAAGAGGAGGAAGAGCAGGAGGAGGAGCAGGAGGAGGAGCAGGAGGAGGAGCAGGAGGAGGAGCAGGAGGAGGAGCAGGAGGAGGAGCAGGAGGAGGAGCAGGAGGAGGAGGAGGAGGGGAGGAGGGAGGAGTGGCTTGGGACTTACCCAGAATGACTTCACTGAAAGGTGACTGACCTATGGACGCACACGTTAAACATGGAATCCGAACGGCTGCAGTGTAATGTTCCCAGAAAGAGAGGGAGAGAGGTGGAGAGAAATAGAGGTGGAGAGAGGTAGAGGTGGAGATAGAGAGGGGTGGAAAGAGAGGGGGAGAGAAAGAGATAGAGAGAGACAGAGGTGGAGAGAAGGAGAGAGAGGTGGACAGAGAGATAGAGAGAGGTGGAGAGAAGGAGACAGAGGTGGAGAGAGCTAGAAATAGAGAGAGGTGGAGAGAGAGGGGTGGAGAGATAGATGTGGAGATAGAGAGAGAGGTTGGGAGAGATAGAGATAGAGATAGAGAGAGAGGTGGAGAGCCACACAGTTGAAGGCCGAGCGAGAGGTGACGAACTGATCAGCACTTCTGCAGGACGACCACCCGGTAACTCTTCACACGCCTGTCTCTGTCAGCCGTTCCGCACCCGAACTCGAACTCAGTCTCAGTAAAAAAAGCCACCACACACACACACACACCAACATAAAAAAAGCGATCCACGCGCGCGTGCGTGCCACTAGCACTGCGCAGCCGCGTCGTCAAGGACCCCGTTGCCATGGCAGCGGGGAGGCAGGAAAGCCTTAATATTTCCGATGCCGTTGAGACGGAGAGAGAGCGAGCAATTCGGCGCGCGTGTGTATGTGTGTGTGGGAAATGGGGGAGGATGTGTGTAGCTATAGAACGACAAAGCGACATTTTCGCAGGACCATAATTTTCGGCTAGTCTCCGATGCAATCAACGAAAATGACTTTCCCGCCAATCAATTATTACCAACCGCGCACACACCCGTCAGACGTAGTTGTCCGAGGGAGAGTTTTTGTTTGTTCCATCCATCCATTCATTCATTCATTCATCTATTCATTCATCCATCCATTCATGCCGTGCGCATGCCCCTCAAGTCGCAGGGGCCCGGTGGTGGTGACGTCACGAGACGGGCCGTTCCGTTATCACTACGTCATGATGACGTGCGCGCTGCCGCAGTGCTGACGTTAGGGGAGGTGTGGTGCGGAGAGAAAGAGAGAGTCGGAAAGGAGAGAGAGAAAGAGAGAGAGAGAAGGGGGATAGCACAAATTTCACGGGAGGGAAAAACGCGTGCGTACGGTAGAGTGTTTTTAGGTGTTGTGTGGGGATTCTTGTTCCTGATCCTACGGGCAGTAACTAATAGACGGAGGGGGAAAAAACCAAGAGATTGATACTGAGGCTGGGGAAGATACGCTCGCACTATAACCGACGGCCCCTTCACAAACCCCTCCCCTCCTCCTCCTCCTCCTCTCCTCCTCCTCCTCCTCTCCCTCCCTCAAGCATGGTAACCGATACATCCTTCGCCGCGCGCTACGGACACAGGCGAGGCTTTGCGCCGTCCGCCAAGTCCTTTCCCGCTCGCTCCGAGATGCCATAAACGCGATAAGGGAAAACAATCATGTATACGTGAAAAAAGAACACAATCATCGTAAAAACAGGAAAAGAAAAATATAACCAAATCCCAGTCGATTCTTTCTTCACTTTTGTTTTCTTTTTTCTTTTTTTCTCAAAAGGAAGTACAGATAATATTTAATCTGAAAGGGGATAGCCCCCCCCCCCTCAACTGATACTTCATTTATTTTAATAGATTTTATTTTCGGCTTTTTTCATCTCCATCACCAGGAAGGCAGGGGGGGGTGGCTACACCGCTTAATTCATTTTGCTTCCTGGTAATGATCAGAGTCCCCCCGTCGACGTTCGCAAGGTACGAGGGGCTTCGCAATTATTTCCTCCTCTAAGTCGTCCCTGATCCGGGACTTCGGCGCGACTGTGCCTCATCGGCTTCACGTTTCCCCCGTGTTATTCTGCACTTCTCCCGACGCGTTTCTCGCCCGCCTGCCCCACGCCACCCCCTCCGTCTTAGCGCTGAAATCCGGCGGGGATTTCCGACCGACACCACCCCACCCGTTCCCCCGCACGATGACTGCTGAGGATATACCGGACGAAAACGGCAAACGCCGGGGAGTGGGGGTGGTGGGGGGGGGGGGTGGTGTGCGGTTGAGGGGCGGTGGCTGAAGTCCTTCTCCTACAAAAGTTTAAAAATACCAACGTCCTGCAGTGAACCCCAACATGATAGCGGGCCGGACATCGAACAACCTCGTGTACTTTTGTCCATTTTGACAAAAAAAAACTCACCAACCAATCACTCTCTATCGAGCTCCGTGTCCCTCGCTGTATCGCCCATGTCTCTCTATGGCTCTTTATGTCTCTCTGTATCTGTCCCTCTCTGTCTTTCTCTGTCTCTCCATGTCGGCATGTCCCTCTCTGTATCTCTGTCCCTATTTGTCTCTCTCTGTCTATCTCTGTCCCCCCCTCTCTCTCTCTCCCTCTATAGATCTGTCTGTCCCTATTTGTCTCTCTCTGTCTATGTCTCTCTCTGTCCCTCTCTGTCTATCTCTGTCCCTCTCTGTATCTCTGTCCCTATTTGTCTCTCTCTGTCTATGTCTCTCTCTGTCCCTCTCTGTCTATCTCTGTCCCCCCTCTCTCTCTCTGTCCCTCTCTGTATCTCTGTCTTTATTTGTCTCTTATTGTCTATGTCTCTCTCTGTCCCTCTATGTCTATCTCTGCCCCCCCTCTCTGTCCCTCTATGTATCTCTCTGTCCCTATTTGTCTCTCTCCCTCTTTGTCTCTTTCTCTCTGTCCCTCTCTCCATCTTTCTATCTCTCTCTGTCTCTCCTCCCCCTCGATATGGTATATCGGAATAGGATATAGGATGCTCTTATATAGGAAAGCGAAACCTGTCGACTCAATCACTTTTGAAGGGGAAAAAAATAGTGCCGGTAATCTAAAGAATGTAAAAATACAAATCGGTTTTACTGCAAACATTGCTTACTGACTTAAAAAAAAAGCTGGGAACTGGTGGCTCTCCATCGAGCGTCTCTTTTCGGAGCCATGTTTCGTCTCGGGAAGAGACGATTTACACGGTTGCACACCGCTTCCACCGTGGAGTGACCCTGCACTTATATACAGTGCGACGACGGGACGCGACGTTCGTCCCTCACAGAGGACGGGAGAAAGCTGCCGGAGATCATTTTGCTATAAAGCTGGACGGGGAAGGAATCCACTTTCCAGAGGAATACCCGACACACCTGAGAATGAGCAGAGCCGTATACTATTTACCGATTTGGCCTTGCTTGGGGTTACGGGTACGCGTAATAAGCCATTTCGTAGCTATACTTAAAACTGCATGCTTAGCAATAAATCCCTTCTTTATAAAACGACACAGACGAACCATTCCAATTCTCGCGTGGAGGTAGTCGCTTCATACAAAACTCGTGTTCGCCTATCCCTCTCTAATAGTAAAAGCGGGCAGATTATTACAGCATGCTCGGTTCTTTTCAGAACCACACATGCTCACTATATAGATAACTTTGCATGGTGTCACCGCAAACCTATTACTCCTGCTATTCTCAACATGAAAACCTTCAAATCTCAATATTAGTGATGATGGGGATGTCTTGTCAGTGCAAGGTATTCTTATAGGTTGCCATTTCTCACCGTGGGTAGCCTGAAATCTCATATAAACGCTATGTGAGATGAACCCGAGACCTCTGGATTAACGTACCAGCGCTCTCCCATCTGAGCTATCCAGCCCTATATATGGTGACCTTCCCAAATAGTCAACTATAGTCTTTGCCGGGGTGGGGGCGCCAGTAAGAAGCTATTCAACCATTAACTGCCGAATGTCCATGGATCACACCACCCCCTGGTTTCATCCAGATGCAAACAAACAACCAATTGTTGTAAAACCTGGCTACAACAATAAATATGATTACGGTATGTATAATTATTATGTATTTAGGATCATGTGTGATTTGCCTTAGGATAAAGCATTGCGCCGATTTGCGGGTATATACCTCGCAAGAGTTTAAGGAGGCTGTACCTCATTTCTTGATTGGCCAGACATATAGTCCACGGCTTCATGTATCACAGTTCAGATGTCCCCAGCACATTTCTAGGCATCTTTTTCCAAAGTCCTATTAATGTTGCTATGCGTGCTCTAAATTTGCCTGTTGTATTTTGTTTTTGTGAGGTTTCTGGAATTCCCTCCAGCGCCGTTTGTCATTCTTAACCGAGTTGGCGGGATTGGGTTTTGTATAAAAAACACCAAAAAACCTAGCATTCAACCAATAGGCCTACAGCGTGTATCATTGTTTCATTTGCTTTGAGCTGCGCGCAGCGAACCTATGGATATAGGCCCAGTGAGTGCACAATTGTAGGCGCAATGTTGCACTGGAAGGCTACTGATGGACAGGAGATACGAAAAACAAAAATGCTTAGCAAAATTTCACGCTTAAGAGGCTCCATAAAAATGGTCCAAGGTTGCTTCAAGCACCCCCCCCCAAAAAAAAAACCAAACCCACTTACGCACACCCATAAAGCCATATCCGATGAGGAAAAAAAATTCGATTGTTGGTCAAAAATAAAAAGCTTTGGCCAACAGTCGATTGGAAATGACACCATTTTCTCAGCCAAGCCCTCTAACTTTTGAGATTTATGTGTTATTGCAGGTCATTTTAGTCATGCAGTGAGCAGTTTGCAACAGTTTTTTTGTATTAACTTCTTTTTCATTCTTCGGTATCCTGATTTTCCGGACCCCAAGTCTTGACAATTGAGCTGCATCTCGGGCGGCCTTGTCGCATCTAAAAACGGCGGGTAATTCAGATTTAATAGTCGGTGACAACCGCTGTAACAAAAGAAAAAAAACCACAAATTGCGAGCCGTTTTGGGATATCTGGTGTCTGTTCTCGTTATCCTTTGTGGGGCGGCGAGGCCAGGAGAGTCCGGTTACTGCGTGATTCGATTCTCGCTCGTTAGAGCCAAAGGCTGAATTTTCTGGGCTCGAAGGTTTTTTTTTTTTTTTTTTTTTTTTTTTTTAAACTCGATTGCCTCCTGTCCGCCTATAATACTCACTGGAGAATCGAATCACGGGGAATTCGTGGAAGCGTCATGACTGAAATTGTCGTGCGTACCTGGCCAGCATAGCCTCTGACTACATGCGTGGCGACGATTAAAAAAAAAAAAAACCGTTGCAACGCAGGTGAAAATGCTGCAAAGCTTGTGAAAAACGTTGCAACGCAGATGAACAACTTTGCAACGCAGGTGAAAATAGTTGACATACATGTAAAAAACGTTTGCCATGCAGCTGAAAAACGCTACAACGCCGAGGTTAAAAACGTTGCAACGAAGGTGAAAAACGTTACAAAGCAGGTGAAATTTTTTGCAAAGCATGTGAAAAACGTTGCAACGCAGATGAACAACTTTGCAACGCAGGTGAAAATCGTTGAAATTCATGTGAAAAACGTTGCGACGCAGCTGAAAAACGCTACAACGAAGGTTAAAAACGTTGCAACGAAGGTGAAAAAATGTTGCAACGCATGTGAAAAACGTTGCAACGCAGGTGAAAAACGTTGCAACGCAGATGAAAATCGATGAAATACATGTGAAAAACGTTGCAACGCAGATGAAAAATGCTACAACGCAGGTTAAACACGTTTCAACGAAGGCGAAAAACGATGCAACGCAGGTGAAAAACGTTGCAACGCAGACGAAAAACGTTGCAACCCAGGTGAAAAAAAAAACTAGAGGTGAGGAATTGCACAGAATTGTCACATCATGCACCATGCCATACAGAGAGACAGACGAATGATTGGTTGTAATAATGACCGCCCAACCCACGACCCAGGCACTCGATAACTACTTCAGGAAAAATCATTCTCTGGCCTAGACCAACAAACACAGCAGGGCGTAACGATCATCGGTAATCAGAATGCATACTGGCCGCGACAATACCCCCGACAACAAAACCCCCAATAAAAGAAATTAATAACAATCGCTGTTCGTTATTTCGGCCGCATTAACATTAATGAGAGTAAATTACAGCTTAGCCAATGCAATAAAAAACCACAGGATTTTGAAGAAAAAAAAAACCCAACATAGCCACACATGACTTAGAGAAGGCATGTGAATTAAATGCTATACAAATGAACTCGCAACTCGCACTTACGTTGCAGATGCTCCAAAAGGTCTGTGATAAATTGGTATGGATTTTGTTTCGTCTTTGGACAGTAGGCAGTCACTGCGGAATGTGCACAAAGCTAGAGTCTTGTAAAAGTCCAAGGAAGACAGGGACACTCGTCAGCTGCGATGGTTCGACTTACGTGATGTAGCTTGGAGAACGGAAGCACACGCTGCTTGGACGAGAGGGGTGGGGGGGGGGAAGAAACACCGAGATGGAGGCGGTGTTGGCTGTCGCACGTTAATAAGGAGGCCGGGGTTGTGTTGGCTTTACAGGAGAAGATCGACTTGCCCGTTTGGCGAGCAACGAGCGAAGTGACCAGCGCTGGGTGAGGAGTCGACGGGTCCGTGCTGGCTTTAAGCACAGAAGTCACCGCGTGGTTGGACGAGAACGAGCGAGAGAGAGAGAGAGAGAGGGGGGGGGGGGGGGAGAGAGAGAGAGAGCGCCCGTCGCCACAATGCAATGTTGTCGGTACCCGCGCAATAAATCGCCCGTCAGTACGTTTCACAATCAACGCGGGGGCGTGCGTGAGCGAGTGCGTGTGCGTTCGTTCGTGCGTTCGTCCGCTCGTTTTGGGATCGTGCGTGGGTGGGTGTGCAAGGGGGCTGTGCCGTGACAATGTGTGTGTGTAAACGGGCTATAGTGAGCTATAGCTCTCTCTCTCTCTCTCTCTCAGCCTGACTGTACACAATGCATGATGGACATTATTATTTCCAGTGCTGCTTTTTTTGGTCGGGCGGCCGGATGCGGCTGTATACGGGATGCTTGCGATGGGAAGACCCGACTTTGTTGTTGATGATGCTGTTCTTGTTTTGGATTTTGCTACTGGGGTTGCTAAGTGTTGCGGATGCTGACGTTGCTACCTGTGCTGCTGTTGCAATTAGCGTTGCTATTGATGTTGTTGATGTGGTTATTGCTACTGGCGATGTTGTTGTTGCTACTGGCGATGCTATCGTTGTTAATGGCGTTGCTGCTGTTGCAACTGGCGTTGCTGCAGTTGCTACTGACGTTGCTGCAGTTGCTACCCGGTACTGGCGTTGCTGCAGTTGCTACCCGGTACTGGCGTTGCTGCTGTTGCTACTGGCGTTGCTGCTGTTGCTACTGGCGTTGCTGCTGTTGCTACTGGTGTTGCTGCAGTTGCTACTGGCGTTGCTGCAGTTGCTACTGGCGTTGCTGCAGTTGCTACTTGCGTTGCTGCTGCTGCTACTCGCGTTGCTGCAGTTGCTACTGGCGTTGCTACAGTTGCTACCCGGTACTGGCGTCGCTGCTGTTGCTACTGGTGTTGCTGCAGTTGCTACTGGTGTTGCTGCAGTTGCTACTGGCATTGCTGCAGTTGCTACTGGCGTTGCTGCAGTTGCTACTGGCGTTGCTGCAGTTGCTACTGGCGTTGCTGCAGTTGCTACTGGCGTTGCTGCAGTTGCTACTGGCGTTGCTGCAGTTGCTACTCGCGTTGCTGCTGCTGCTACTCGCGTTGCTGCAGTTGCTACTGGCGTTGCTGCAGTTGCTACTGGTGTTGCTGCAGTTGCTACTGGCGTTGCTGCAGTTGCTACTGGCGTAGCTGCAGTTGCTACTGGCGTAGCTGCTATTGCTACTGGCGTTGCTGCAGTTGCTACTGGCGTTGCTGCAGTTGCTACTGGCGTTGCTGCAGTTGCTACTGGCGTTGCTGCAGTAGCTACTGGCGTTGCTGCTATTGCTACTGGCGTTGCTGCAGTTGCTACTGGCGTTGCTGCAGTTGCTACTGGCGTTGCTGCAGTTGCTACTGGTGTTGCTGCTGCTGCTACTGGCGTTGCTGCAGTTGCTACTGGCGTTGCTGCAGTTGCTACTCGCGTTGCTGCAGTTGCTACTTGCGTTGCTGCAGTTGCTACTCGCGTTGCTGCAGTTGCTACTGGCGTTGCTGCAGTTGCTACTGCCGTTGCTGCTGCTGCTACTGGCGTTGCTGCAGTTGCTACTGCCGTTGTTAATTTTGCTGTCGGTGTTATTGATATTGCTGATTTTTTTGCTATTGTTGCCGCCGGATGGTGCTGTTGCCGCTCTTATTGCAGTTGCTGTTGTTGGTAATTTTTGTTGCTGCTGTTGTTGCTGCTGTTGTCGATGCAGCTGCTGTTGTAATTGCTACTGTTGTTATTGTTGCTACCCTCTTCGTTGCTGTTTTCGGGGCCTTGGAGAAGAACGGACAGGCGTATATATAGGCACGCGTGGTGACGGGGTGGGGGTGGAGGAACATGCATTAAATGCAGCGCCCATGAGAGGGATAGGACGATGGAGTTGGGAAGATGGTGAAGATCAAAGACACCGTTGACCAATAATGTGGGACACGCCAGTGTGACAACGACTGGGAATACAATGGCCGCGTTAAGTGGGGCTCGTTCATTAACTTGTGGGGGGAGGGGGAGGGGGAGGTGGGTGGTTGTAATTGTATGGCTGACGAGGGGTGAAACATTAGCGTCAATTTGGCTGCGGTAACCAGCTGACAGATTTTTTTGCGTTAACTTCGTTCCGTTATCCAGCATTTTACTATCTCCACTGTGCTGGCTCCGTGGCTTCGCACAATGACAGACCACGAGCAGAAAGGGCCCAGGACAATGGGTGAACCCGTTTCAGAGAAAGAAACAAAAGAGTGCCTGACGTCTGACGACAATGAGCCCACTTTCCGCAAGACAGATGAGGCGGCACTGTGGGAGTTTATAATCATTAAATGCCCATAGAGTACCTCTTTAGTCGATTTCCCCGGGGACATCGTTTGGGGGAGGAAGGGGAGGGGGGGAAAGGGGTGCTAGAGAAGCCTCAGTTTTGGCGATTCCCCCCCCCCCATAGGATCACGCTCGTCGCATCCTGCCAGGCAAGAAAGACGCCACGGCGTACATCCAGTCATGTTTTACCTGTCATCCAGCACATCCACCCATCTAGTCATGTTTTACCACTCATATCATCCAGTACATCCACCCATCCAGTCATGTTTTACCTGTCATCCAGCACATCCACCCATCCAGTCATGTTTTACCTGTCATCCAGCACATCCACCCATCTAGTCATGTTTTACCACTCATATCATCCAGTACATCCACCCATCCAGTCATGTTTTACCTGTCATCCAGTACATCCACCCATCCAGTCATGTTTTTCCACTCATATCATCCAGTACATCCACCCATCCAGTCATGTTTTGCCAGTAATATCATCCAGTACATTCACCCATCTAGTCATGTTTTACCACTCATTATCATCTAGTACATCTACCCATCCAGTCATGTTTTACCTGTCATCCAGTACATCCACCCATCTAGTCATGTTTTACCACTCATATCATCCAGTACCAGTCATGGCAAGTGGCGATCCAAACCCCACCCACACGAAACGTATAGAAGATCCCTCGAATGGGACAACCCCCCCCCTTGAATTAAGAATACAATAGCCGAAACTCATTGAGTACCAATAACAATAACTTAGAAGTGAGCGGTATTTTTTTTATCATAAAACGCGGCATCTTGCTGGCCATGATTTTATAGTCTTAATGTAATGCACGTGATTCTTCTCTAGCTATATATATCTCATTTTAGATTTCTCTCTGCCTGACTTTTGTCTTCTTCTTTAAACAGCCGCTCGTCATAAAATTAACCGCCCCGCGTCAAAGCCGTGTCTTGTGACAGTGAGGGTGACGTCGCTTGTTGCTGGTACGCAGTCTCTGCTCGAATTAAACCGGCGATTTTTATTAAGTTTCGGTCGGGTCTCTCTCTCTCTCTCTCTCTCTCTCTCTCTCTCGCCATCACCATCCCTCCGACCGTCACAAAGAATAATGCCATTAAAAAAAAAATACCACAAGAGTGGGCTGTTGTCACATGCATAAAATGCACAAATCCGACCTCATGACTATCGTTCAAGGACCGTGTACGCGTTACGCAGTGGTTTGAGAAGCCGGCGCGCATGTGACATTCCACGAAACTATAACAATAATTCACAAATAAAAAAAAAGAAAAACAAAATCTGGACCGCAAAGGCTGATGTGGTATAAACTTTAAGAATTACGTTTCATTTGAGTCATTGATTCTGTTGGTTGCTAAATGTCAAAGTAAAACACGTCTTAAAGCCCCTACACAACATTGGCCGAGGTCAAAGAATAGCATCCGTACGTTATCTGATCCAACGTATGCATGAAATAGCACACCTGTGAAAATTTCAGCTCAATCCGCCAACCGAGTCTCGAGAACATCGTGAAAACCGCTTCATCTGTTTCGCGAAAATGCAGCATTCAACGCCGTACTGTTCAGAAAAAATAATTTAGATCTCGGCGAGACGTAAACGATTTCTTTTACTCCTTTCTCCCAAAACACAACATTTTGGGCAGAAATATTTAAGTGCGAGGTTTCTACTATAACCATCTTCAAACTGTATAAGTTTCATCTTAAAATGTAGTGGGCCTGACGTTTCGATCCTAGCAGGACCTTTCTCTGCCTTTGAGAAAGGTCCTGCTAGGATCGAAACGTCAGGCCCACTAAATTTTAAGATTTACATTTTGGTAATTTTAGTCAGTATTAGCAGTTTGCAACATTTTTGTATATCACCTGTATAAGTTTCATGTAAATCTGTGAGCATTTCTGTTTTTCGATCTTACCAATGTTGTGTATGGGCTTTAATGCATGATTGAGATATTTCAGGACATCTCGCGATGCTGAATGGTACACAACACTGTCTTGTTCCTAGAACCGGCCAAACGCCAAACACAACCCGAAGAATAAATCAATCGCATTTTCCATTCGAACAGTCTCACATCAGTCGCTTAAATATCACCATTATCGGAGTACCTGGGCACAGGCTGCAATATATCAAGATGTCTCGCTGATTGGCAAAACCCCCAAAAGGTAAAGAGTGCCAAGGTGGACACTTAGACGTCGGCGACTATTGTCAACACAAAGTCATCAGAGGTCGTGTGTGTGGTGGGTTGTTTTCTGATGTGTTTGTCAAACGTATACGTGCAGCGTAAGTCGACCGAGCACTCTCTTCGTCTAATGGCATCGAGATACTAACTGAGAGTTCATAAAGCAGTGATCGCCACTCGATTAAATCACTTAACACCAGCTGCCGTTTCCCGTCCGCCGATCCTAATCTGGTTCGTGCCCGCTATATACTGCCCTTTGCAGATGGGCGACCCGAAAGCATTATCTTGTGGAAACTGTCCCGGTCAGTCGGTCCTTAATGCCGTGTGCTACTTCCTGCCTTAATCCATACGTTTTTACATTAAAAAAGAAGAAGAAAAAAAACGTCACCAGTAAACTTGTTGTGACAACAATCACTAAAGGTGGTGGCCCTCTACATAGTGGTGGCCCTCTACTTTGTAATCCATTTAACGGCAGGTCCTTCCTGAATGGCAGGACCTTCCTGACTGGCAGGACCTTCCTGACTGGCAGGACCTTCCTGAACGGCAGGACCTTCCTGAACGGCAGGACCTTCCTGAACGGCAGGACCTTCCTGAATGGCAGGACCTTCCTGAACGGTAGGACCTTCCTGAACGGCAGGACATTCTTGACGGGAGGACCTTCCTGAATGGCAGGACCTTCCTGAAAAGCAGGACCTTCCTGAGCGGTAGGACCTTCAAGAACGGTAGGACCTTCCTGAACGGCAGGACCTTCCTGAACGGTAGGACCTTCCCGAACAGCGGGATCTTCCTGAATGGCAGAACCTTCAATTTTACTGAACAAAGTAAAGACCTAGGCTTTTGTTTAGGGCCTGATCCTGGGTCTTGGATTAGGCTAAGACTTGAGCTAGGGGTTTGGGCTTTGACTTTGACTTGGGCTAGGATTGAACTTCGGGCTCATTAGCATAGGGGGGGAGCATTTACCCACGGCCCAGAGCATGGTCTGGTTTTGGGTCGAAATGCTAAGAGTCAAGCAATTGATTCTGACCAACACCAGCAAGAAGTTGCTCGTTGTTAATGTTATTCAGAACAACACTGATCGGCGAAGAAGGACGCTTGTTGGCTCCCAGCCAACAAGCGGCCGTGGAGACACGAACGTGGGACGCCCCGTTCCCGATGGTCATCTCAGGCGAGTGATTAGCAGGCGCTGACCGCTTGACCCGCTAAGCAGCCTTGACGCGCCGAACCAAATTACAAAAGAAGAAGCGGCCGAGAACATCACCGTGGCCATGGCGACCGTTGCGATAACGACAGGCGCTACGCGAATGACGTTTGCTGCGTGGGGGGGGGGGGGAGCAAGACGGGACATACAAGCGCGTCTCGCGTCATCGTTCGGGCTTTGGAACAGAACTCGAACTTCACGGTGGAGAAGCAAATTCATAGTCCTGGTAACCTTTTGGAGGATTGCGAGATTGATGGTCGGCACTGCGAATAAACACGATCAATTAATACGGGCACAAATTGACACCGTTATACCTCTGACAATCTGACATACATAATCACTCTATTGGCACAATCTCAATAAGATTGGGGGTGGTGGGCCAAAAACAGTTACAAAACACGCCGACGACTGTTTCCGGAATACCGTATCATCAACCCGACGGCTGTTTGGCGCTCATTTCCCATCGGTGGTGTTGACATTTTGCGGGAAGGGGGGAAGGGGGGGGGTGGGGATTCCGTGCAGCGGGTTCGATGGTTGCAAGGTTACTGCGAGGACAAAATGCGACTGGCTCCACAAAAATGGTTATTATATTAAGGAACATTTTGACGACAAAAAATTAGTGATGTACCCGATACACTGCAGAATTAGTTACATTTGCAGTTTCAATTTGGTGTAGGTTCGAAGCTCATAATGTAACTAAATCAACTATTTACATCATTCGTTTACACAAGAAAATGTACTTGATACACATTTTCGTGGAGCTATATAGTCACATTATTTTAAAATTGTCCCGCAATACATATTTGTTTGGAGCCGGTCACAAGTTCTTTAAGCACAAATATCTACCTTTGAGAAAGGTCATACTGCGATCGAAACGCCAGCCCTCTTCATCTACCACCCAAATATCTTCGTTATTCTAAATCGTGAGCCGAAAATGCGCCATTTCTATACAGAAAAAGCGCCTAAAACAGGCCAGAACAATCCAATAATAACTGCTAAGCTTTTAAAACCTTGAGGATATTTTGGGGATCCACCCCCGCACGGCCATCCTATAGGACGGGACACGTCAAGGTAACAAAATATACCGTGGACCCACCCCTACTCCGTTTACCTAAGTATGCAACAACAAAAAAAGAGAGAAAAGGCGAGGGACTAATACCCCATTTCGGACGCTTTGATATTATCACTAATGGGGACATAAAAAAACCCATATTTTTCTGCAGGTATTATCTGCTTATAGCCTCTAGACACGGGAAATCTTAAGCTTTGCTTTTTTTTTTAAATAGCTCCGGTGTCTTTTGTAAGCTTCCATCTTCATCATTTTTTTAAAACGGAAAACGGCATCCTCCGTTCAAATCGAGGTCGTTCTAAATTCGGCTCGGTTCGGTTTTTTTCTCTCTCTCTCTCCGTCTCTCTCCCCCCCTCTCTCTCTCTCTTCCCTCTCTCTCTCTCCCTCCCCCTCTCTCTGTCTCTCCCCCTCACTCTCTTCCCCCCACTCTCTCTACTTCGTTTCTACTTTGTCTCCCTTCTTTCTCCTCGTCTTGCTCGCCCCCGAAGCATCTCCTCTAGAAATCGCTTCCTCCGAGGTGGCTAAAATGTCAGGGATCAGTCGACACAAGCTCTTCCTCCTCTTCTCCTCTCTCCCTCCCTACTCCTCCCCCGCCTCCCCTCCCTCCCCCTCTATCGTCCCCCCCCACAACATCCAGGGGCGCCTAGCTCAATAACAAGTCGGAACAATTAAGGATTCTTACGGGCTCTCTCGCCGCATCCGTCTCGCGTCTCGGCCACAGCGACCCAAGACAATGTCTTGTTTTTCCCGCGCTGTGCCGCCCGAAAGAAAGGGGCTTTGAAACCGATATCCCGGTTGACGTTTTTTTTTTTTTATAAAATACCTCAACTGCTTTTTCTTTCCCTTTTTGGGGGGATATTTCCCCCCTCTTCCCCATTTTCTAAAAAAAAAAAAAAAAAAAAAAAAAATAACCCGTCGGCGTGAGGTATAGCGATGTCAAAAATACTCTCCGGGGTTGTGGCAGAGGATTTTACCGAGGCTTTTACAAATCATGTTTATAAAACAAAAATCTGGCATTTATGGCTGTTTTTCCCCCTGTATTCTTTTATTTTTCGAGCTCGATTAAAAGTCGTTTTCAAGGCAGTCTGACAATCGGTTTACCTACGCGGATAACATGTAACACCATATATCTTACATGGTGACCTTTCGGTGACTTTTTTGGGTGTAAAAATACAAAACAAAACCATGAAATATACAACCCTCGTGCTGCTAGAAACCGGAGTTGTATATTTCAAAATTCGCAACGCCCTACAAGAGAAAAAAACCTCAAATGAACCTTTTTAAAAAACTTCTTAGACTATGAAGGATATTTAATGAATATCTATATTGGCCTAATTGTCCGGTGCCACTGATTTAGCTACGAGTTCAGCTCATTACAATCTCAAAGCACTTCAGTTTCCATGGGAATCATCTGGATAATATTACGAAAGCCACACAAATATCACAAATCACAACACACATGTCAATTTCTTTCCGTGAGTTGTGACTTATGACGTAAATAAATCAAATGCTTTATACTGTCCTGTCACTATAAATACAGTACAATGCATATAAATACAATATACACGAATATACAGTACCGCAGATCGGGTATTCTGGTACAATATTTCCACTTAAAATACTGGGAATTAGGTTGGAACAACAACAGCAACAACGCCAAAAACAACATCAACGAAGACAACAATATCAGCAGCAACAACAGCAGCAACAACAGCAGCTACAGCAACAGCAGCAACAGCAACAACAGCAGCTACATCAATACGTAGCAAAACAATGTAGCACGGCTGTACACTTCCGAAATTATCCATTTCGGCGACTTGGAAAAGTTACACAAATGCCCATCAAGAAATCGCGAAGTTAAGCGAAGTTAAACGCGAACCCCGATAAAGAAACCATTCCTAACTGTCTATGAGGTAATATGGTGGAGGTGGGGAAAAGGAGGTGGGGAGAGAGGGGGAAGGGGAGAGGGAGGGAGGGGGAAGGGGAGGGGGGGGGGGAGGGGAGAGGGAGGGGGGGGGGAGAGATTCCCAAGTCGGCGGTGTATCGTATAGGCAGCTGATGACAATTTGATAATCTGCCGGATAACATCCCGCCGGCCTAATGCGGCGTGTCGTGGACGGGGGCCAGGCAGGGTCTGTTCCGGGCGAGAGCGAGTCTTGTCCAGACACGACGAGCGACCACGCTCTGCCGGAGTCCCCTTGCCCTTACCTCCCTCCCGGCCCCCCATGGGGAAAAAAGGGCTTCACAAAACCCGCTTAATCACAATAGACACGTTCATGCTTAGCACGAAAGGAAAGAAAAGATCGAAAGAAATACCGAAGCCAGACTACCCCAAAAACTAGATTACCAAGCGGACTTCCATGCGACCCTAATATCGACTGCAAACACTTTGCTCGCTACAAGGCAACGATTGATTGATTGAAACTAATTAGTGATTAACCAATTAGTGATTATTACCATTGAGTGCTCGATTATAATCAATGATTGATTGGTAATTACTATTCATTGCGTGATTATAAACAATGGTTGTTTGAATTAACTAATGATTGCTTGATTATAAATGATGATTGCTATGATTACCCTTGATTGCTTGATTATAACCAAGGATTGCATGATGATTGATTACCATGACGAACCATTGTCTATGAACTATTATATCTGTAAATTACAACAATGATAAGCCGGTCAATTTGTACCTTTCTCAAAGAAAGGTCTTTCCGGGATCGAAACGAATGGCCCTCTCTATATATTTTTTAGATTTTCATTTCGGTCCTTTAAGTCAGTTATAATTAGGTCGCGTATAAATAATACTAATCTTTACACATTTGAGGGCATAAATGTATGCCGTAAGTCAATGTGTACAAAAACGGGTCACCAGCCAAAACTACCTGGAAGTGGAACGTGAAATTCATGTGACTGGTACCTGCCTCAAGTCTAGTGAGGGCAACTTTACTGAGCAGCATTTTCTACTGAGAATGTCTGTTCAATCGATGTTTGGGTAATCCATCAGATTTGTGATTACGCGCGAACTGGTCAAGACCAGCGCACTACACACCGACGTCTGTAAGTGCGATACAATGTGGGACCATTACAACGCGAGGACTAACAGCTGACGACCCCGGATAGACTAGTATTAACACACGCGATAAAGTGCCGTGACTTACCCTTAAACCCTTATACCCCGAGACAACTACCAATAACAACAACACTTCCTTGCCACTTCCCAGGCCCCCGGATGTCAACAGAGGGCGCTCCGGGTGGAAACGCCGCCGCACGCGCGCGCGACCTTCCATCCACCACGTAACAGCAGTAATCGAAACCTCGTGACTCGCAGACAAACGCATCCGACCGCACGTATACAAGTTTACGAATACACATGTGCCACTCACGTGCAAAATGTCACAATTTTTTTTTTCTCTTCTTCTGCGGTTTGGCTTTCGAACATGTCCCGACTCGCCGCGACCGTACCGTCTTCACGGTGGGGGAGGGAGAGGGGGGCAGGGATGCATGCAGGGGATTATTTCATTTCTATTAATTACAAAACAGTTTTCCGAGCACCGGCGCTCGGCTGCAATTGGATTTGCTATGCAAAGCAATGCGGCGCGATTTGATTGCAGGCGGGTCGCGGATCAATTAGGTCCGCTAATTAACACGGCATTTCGAAAACGGGTCACGAATAACAAAATCCCGTCACACCGGGGCTTGTAAATCGCCGGAATCGAATGAATAAGGAGTGGATAATTGCCGCTAAACACCAGTCCCACGCAGTCCTTCAACGTCATACGCCTATACCAAAAAAAAAAAAAAAAAAAAAAGTTGCCAACTACTGTACTTTTTAATACTGGCTAAAAAATGACCCAAATGAAAATGCCTAACAAGAGTCGAGGGCCTGAGATTTTGCACGACCCTTCTCAACGGCAGATTCTGCGACCCTTGACAAATGTTCTGCTTGGATCGAAGAGTCAGCCATTACAGCAATTAGAGTTGGGAGGCTGCCATCTAACGGCAGGGTAATCTCAGGTGGTAAGAGCGCTGGAGGGCCGAGCCCATGGTCTCGGGTTCATACTCCGGTCTCGTCTAATGTTCTCTGCCATTTTTTTTTCAAAAAAACTGTTTGGAAACTTCCCGGTCTTTGGATGAGGGCCGTTTTCGAAAAGAAAGCTTTGGCTTTGGCTCGGGCTTAGGCTTCGGTCATAATTTCCTAATACTCGTTATACTTAAAAATAATTTATCACAGGCATCTAAAAACAAGCGCTTGGCCCCAGTTTCTTGGGGAATACCCTGTATACCTATCAAGCCAACAGACCGCACATTTGCCTCAAATTTAGACGGTCATGATATAATCCTCATGTTGAAATCTTACGGTCTGGGATGCTGTACTTCTCGAGAAACCTTCACTCAAACATCGACAAATAGGATATTACTAGCGAGTAATAAACTATTTTTTTACACTATACAGAACGGTGCGTAAACCGTGACGGTTTTTTGACATTTTTCTACTTTCTCTGATTACCATTTGAGCTAACACCTTCGCAGTACAGACAAACCGCAACCTGGATGTCCAGGTTTTGTCAGACGGACACGAAGCCTGAGCCCGAGCCTAAGCCTTCATTTCGAAAACGGCCCCATGTCTCCACAAGGCATTTGATTCGCGCCCACACACATCCACCTCCACCACACACACACACAAACACACACGCTCACAGACGAGACCAATTGCAAACAAAATATACGCGGGAGCGCTTCGGCCAAACCTAAGGCCAGCGCCATAATATTGTCGGGAAGGAAATCCCGCCCAAATTTAGTGCGCGCCCCGATGGCGGGTTGAGACCGCTGTCGTACGTTCTTCCATCCCCGCACCGCTCACAATCCGTACTAGAACCAATTACGCATTGCCGACGTCAAAACGCAGAGGAGACAACAAACCCAACAGTATCAATAAACGAGAAATATATGTCTGTTGTGAAACAGAGCATAGAGCTTTTCCGCTTCTGTTTTTAACAAGTCATAGAATAGCCCCATTCCTACTCCAAAACGCATGTACATATTTTGTGCAAAAAGCCTATGGAACTCGAGTGTGGTATTCAAAAATTCATAAAAAATATGAACAAATGTTTAGATTTGGAATGTCTAGCACGATAGCTAACTACATACCAAATTTCGAGATGATCGGCCAATGCCTTATATGTGTTTTAAAATCACACATTTTGATGACGTCATGATTGCGTAACGACATTTTGGCTCCGGAAGGTGTTTCTAAACCATGTCCCCAATAGATATCAAAGAAAAATTTGGCTACCGGAAGAACGGGGTGGGCGTGAGGGTATGAAGGATGCAGAACGATTTTTGTCTCAAACGTCAACACACGTGTGACCGGGGTCACGGGGTTCAATGGTTTAACACACAAACTGTGGCAATCTTTTGACCTTTACCAATGTTGTATAGGGTCTTTAAATAAAGTACGTTCGTTCTGCTGTGGTACAACGAAATCTGAATCTTGGTGACGGAAGACACGAGGTAAATTCTCACCGGGGATTATAATGCTGTTATTTGCGTGTTCGCTATAGCCACGGGAGAATCCAACCGCACCGGCGAATCTCGCGAGATTCGCCTCCCTTAAAAAACACCGAGCGTCGACCAAATCTCGCGAGAGCCAAGCCCGCGAGCGAAGAGGGGTGGGGGACGGAATAGTATCAGAGAGGTCAGGACGTGCGTACAGCGCGCGCGGGAGTTAAGGAAAGAAGCGAGCGAGATTTAGCGAGATTTCGCGTGAATTGGCTCATCACTCCTCTCCTCCCCCGCGGGCAGCGGTTGTTTTCCGACTTTTTGTCAGGCTACTCGGGGCAGCTTGGAGGGGGGGGGAGGGGGAGGATAGCGGAGATCGGAAAAGGACGAGCCACACGCACGGGGGACTATAGGGGTATCGGAATACACGCGGGGGACCGGGAAACGGAGAGGCACAGTTGCCAGGGGCGACAGTCTCGTGACGGAGACGCCCACGCTGCGTGCCGCGTCTGTGGTGAGATCAGAGGCCGCGCGCGCGCGCGCGCGTCAGACGAAGAAGGGGGGAGGTGGGGGTCAGAAATGACCAGCAGAGGGCGCCATTGGAGGCGGTCACCTTGAATGAGATTTTGGGACGCTCGTTCCGTGTACGATCTGACTCATAAAGGTTAAAAGTGTTGCTACAATGGGAAAGTCTCGGCTGAATATTTCCCTTTGATTTGCACCTTTTGTCAGAAAAATGTATTCAGTGACTGAAACCCGACAGGCCAGCCTGCGAATGGCCATAAATAACAATTTCAAATGACAATTTCACGTCAAAATGTCACCTTATGTTAACTAATTTACCCACCGGGTATACATCAATACAGCCGTATTTCGAATTACAACACCATGAAGACTATACAAGTGGGGATATTTTGATGGACGATAGAAAACAGCGCCCTCTAACGTCGTCCTGAGAACGGTTACAAAACAGTACCCGTTCACGATTTGCGAGGGGAAAAAAAACGACTGGTGTATAAAGACAAACAACCAGCAGATGTTAGTCGAACCCCGTCAACATTATTATTGGGGGGGGGATGCACATCCTGCGTGGGTAAACAAACAAAGCGTTAACGTGACGTCACGACACGCGGCACGCGCGTAGCCCGTGAGCAATCATCACGTGCGGCGGCGAGGGGTGGCTGGCGGGTCGGAGTTCACCAGGTGCCCGGATGTGTGACGAACAAAGTCGTGCGGGCGGCGCGGGCGGGCAAACCCCGCCAGTTCGTCTCGCTTTGACGACATCGCGGAAACCCTTGCGAGTGCGTCCCAGTCCCTCTGACTTTTTCGAAATAAAGGCTTCGGCTCGGGCTTTATAGGCTCCGTTCATATTTTTCTTACTCGTTATAATATCACAGGCATCTAAACACAAGCGTTTGGCCCCAGGAATACCCTGCTTATAGGCCTACCTACCAAGCCAACAAACCTTCAAAGTCGGAAACCGAACACAACCTGCATTTTCAGGTTTTGTCAGACGGAGACGAAGCCTGAGCCTAAGCTCTTAAGCCCTCATTTCGAAAACGGCCTTAGTCCTATTTACCCTCCCCGAATCTCTCGGAAGGATTGAAAAACGACTGTGCTGAATACAGCCATTGTTCCTGTGACAGGTTGGCTGTTGTCGTCATTCCATGCCATCCTCGGTCTTTTGTTTCCTTCTTCTTTTCTTTACAATCCCATCTCTTGGATTTCAATATTGACATTTCGACATGCTCCGTGGATCCCTCTTTCCACCCGGCATTCCGCGGCTCTTTTTCTCACGCCCCTGAAGCTCACAGAAGGTGGTTTACCTTAGAAAGGGTCGAGGATGTGAACAAGGAAAAACTGACAAGTCATCACATTGATCACAGCGAACAAACATCGCGCCCGATAGGCATGTTCTGTTGGTGCATGTAAATACAACCGTGGCAATAAAGGAACATACGCGCGTGCAAAACAGGCAACGCCTTTGATTTCGATACGTGAACTTTTCTGGCAGCGGTAATTCAACTGGTGCACAGCGATGCTGCACGTGAATTAACTATGACGTGCGTGTTTACATGCCGTACATATGCCAGCTTTTGCTTCGACACAAGCTGACATTTCAAACATCTGTGAAGTAGACAAGGCTAGAGTTGCATGCATATTATATGCAAAAACATTGCAAACTGCTTAATGACTATAAAATTAGGAGGGCCTGGCGTTTTGATCTTCCTCAAAGGCAGAAGTGGAAATGACATCAAGATGTGGGCCTTTGCCAGTTTTGAAATAGCTGGTCTTTTCAAATGAGGGAAAAAACCCACATTGAATTTCGACCCCACAAATTTCAACTGACTATGAACGGGCTCGAAAGAACAAGCCTGAGCCAGAGCCGGAGCCGGAGCCCGAGCCCGAGCCCGAGCCTGAGCTGGAGCTAGAGGCTCGTCTTTATAATGTGAATGTCACCGAGATCCTGAGCCTGAGCCTGAGCCAGAGCCAGAACCAGAGCCTCGTCTTTATAACGAGGCTCTTCTTTATAATGTAAATGTCACCGTCAAGTGTCGCGTGGCCTTACGAGATCACAGAACACAAACCACTACGCGAGAGTACGTGTACACATGTACATTGAACACAGAACAAAAACACTACAAGAATCTTTCGTCTAAATTCTCATTTCTAAAAGCGACAACCAAACGTTTAAATGACTACTATACTAGCTTATACCACCTCCAACATACCTAATATCATCTCAACAGGTTCTACTAAAGGTATTTGGTAAGTACGACACACCGAATTAATAGGCTATGTATATCAACATACCGACCATAACTAGAGACGAGCTACCAATTAATTTGGGCTCACATTTTGAATCTTGACTATCAATAACGAGCGAGGCTTCAGTCGTGCACAGTGCCGCCAGGTAATAAGCGTATATACCGCGGTGCGACAGCAACACACTCGCCGTCGCCAGAAAGTCTCTGGGCAAAAGCGCGCTTCAAAAATGCTCCATCGTTCTTACCGGTGACGTAGTCGGGCCGAACATAACAGCGCGCCTCCCCAACGGAGCGTCCATCGGAGACACGCGACACGACATCGCATCGAAGTCCGTCCACTCCGCACCTCTGCCCGAACCCACTAATAACCGGAGTCAGCCCCGGACGGCAGCGAAGTCGTCACTCTTATTTCCATCAGGCCGCGAGAGTTCGTGGCCGAATGTGTAACTCTGTACCGCGGTCACACATGGTTGGCCGAGTTCCAAGATAGAATCCAGTCGGTCGGCGCCATTTGAATCTGGCCTTTCGCAACGGCTCCGGACAATGCGAGTTGTTGTTTTTAAGCTGGTCGTTCGACCCGTGGATGTTTATGTGCCCCAAAAACCTTTAAAAACGAGGTCAAATAATGACGTTTAGTCGTGCGAAACTTTTTTGAAGATTCTGAGAACATTCCGTGGATGCCAAAGGAACAATGGTTGTTGTTACCCAACCAATGTTAGCGTGCCCGGCTCACGAATGCCGCCTAAAGTTTACGCGCCCAAGGACACGCGTTCCTTCGCGCGCGTTGCGTGCCTTTGTCTTTGACCAATACTGTAACGCGCGCGACGCCCTTGGAACGCCCGCGTCACAGTGGGGATAATTCGTTGTGTCCGTGCCCCTCATCTATGCTGGAAATGAAGAAGGCTGACTCATACATATTTCACATTTCCTCCCCTTCCTTTTTTTTTTTGGCGATGCGGTAATTGGAGAAGTGGAAAAAAACCCACGAGTGCAGGCACAATACACGCGCCCCGAGTATCCGAACAAAGAAAATATGTCCGGAATGTCAGAGCGTGTCATATCCATCCCTGCTCACAATTCCTCATAGTGCGCAGGCGCCCGAGGGCACGCCGGGGTCAAGGGTCACTGTCAGAGGTCAGCTCTTGATACTAATGTTCCGATTGGTCTCCGCGGGTCCACAGTCGAGTGCAGTCAGCGAACGTTTAAACGTTCTGGAGGGGGGGAGATGAAGAACACTGACGTTCGTGGGCTGAACGAAAAAAAAACCCCACCTCGGATGATTAATCGGCCGTCACAACCCAACCCTTTGAAATGCCATCATTCAAGGGGCAATGAAATATCGGCATGGATGCAGACAAAGGGAAAGTTCTATGCAAACTTGACCCCCCCCCCCCCACTCCCCAACAAGAAACGAACTCGTGAAAAAAAAAATGGCATCGCGTTAGAAACATAACATAAAACATTGAGACATGGACCAATTTTGAATGGGACTACCCACTCTACCCATTGTATGCAGTATATTTTAATGGCTTGTCCCAACCGGCCAACCCCTTATAAAACTTCCATCTTTCACCCTAATGACACAGACTGAAGTTACAGTGAGCTGGTATCTGCACTCATGTACCAGTGATTGGGCATATTTTTTACCGGCAGTGTAAATAACATCCATATCATTTTCTACGAAATAACATCCAGGATGTTGATGCCTTTTGATCCTGTGATTCGCTGCATTTCGTGAGTCGAGAATCAATAGAGACCGTACCGCGAGCTGATAATTATTCGGGGTCGGTGTACTAGTACTATTCTGTTTACCCATCCCCGTCCCCTCTACCAGCGTACAGACGCTAACGATGACGACAGCCAGTCGGACATTCTGCGGGTAGGACCGGGTACCAGCGTCCATGAAGGACGATTTGCATTGTTTTCACTGAAGCGTAGCGTCCACGTGCACTGCATGCGCGTACACAACACTTACCAGCCACAATATTTGCAGGGAGTGATACCATTGTATTCATATTCGGTCGTGTTACCTGGCTGGCCGCTCCACGAACCACGACCTCCCCCCCCCCCCACTTCTACCCCCCCCCCCAAACACTGCCGGTGTCAGTCACAATCAGCGCGATTATGTATTGGTGTGGGCGACTCGAGGCGAGACTAATCCCCGTACCACTCGGATACCATTGTGCGCTGCGTTCGGGTTGGGCTCACTGGCGCGTTCGGAAGTGACTTCGCCTTGAGTCACGCACGACCGACACCGGCCAATAGACCTATTACGCGATGTCATCACCTGACTTACAGTGGATATTCCGGTAAGGTCTCAGGTACAAACTCCGCAGAATTCTGCATAGATTTCGAGAAGGAAAAAGCCTCGATCAAACAGACTAGTGCAACAATCATCGTATACTTGACGTATAGCAGCACCTTGATATATGGGGACCGCCATGTTTGGTGATTTTTTGATACCCACTCTAGGTCACCTGTCAATCTGTCAATTTCAATTTCATATAGAGGCGCTTCAGCACCAAATTTTCACCAAAATCAAGTCAAGTACATCAAGCATCGGGTGAAATATGGTTGGCAATCTCATTTGAACTATGGAAGACGATTCGAAAGATTGAGCCTATTTTCCATAGTGCTTCAGCGCTTTACATATACCCCCCCCCCCCCCACTGGGGTGTAATTTTTTGTTGGCGATTGCACCTTTAATTTTTTTTTTTTTTAGATTTCCAAGTTAGCTACCAAGGAAGCTTGCACCAAACGTTGCAAGATTCTCGTGAAAAAAAATCCCGAAAGATTGAGCCTGTTTTTCGTAGTGTTTTGGCGCTTTAAAGATTTTTTTTTGGGGGGGGTGACTATTTCAGTCGGTGATAGCACCTTTAAGGGGAAAAGTTCATCGGCGGGCGAGAGGCGGAGACTGTTTTGTCTGGCGCGCGCGGAGGAGAAATCGTGACAGGATATCCCAGTCTTGTGCTGCCATAACTCAATTAAGAGGCGACTTGACTGATCATCGCGACTGTTGATGCGCCTGTCGGTCGACCGGCTCGCTCGCGGGTCACTTTAAAGATGCACCACTGGATACGGATAATCAGTGTAAAAAAAAAAAGAGAGATAGAGAGAGAAACCGGCTTACTTACTTATTCGAGTTGAAATCCGAGAAAATAAGGCGATAGTGATGGGAATGTTTCATGTAAAAAAAAGGTTGTCATTTTCAGTTTGGTTTGAAATATTTCAATTTGGTAAGTTTCGGCTGTCGTGAAATTCAGACGAAACAAAAAGTGGTGGCGAAAATTAGGCTTTCTTGGAAAAGGAGTTTTCAATTTGATTGTCAAATGTACTGGGTTATTTTGACATGTTTTACCTAATAATTATGTCAAACACAACAACGTTAACGAGCCCGATTGTAGGAACAAAGGCCGTGTTAGCAAACTTTAAGGAAATTCAGGTTAGGAACGCCTTTCTCGACAATCTCGTCGGATGTAAACGTTTCCGCTGGGTTTCCAAACCTTTCGGTACACCGTTAATGTGGGGAGGATTTGACGGAGAAGGCAGGGTTCAAGACGCGGGCAATTGCGAGCGCGATGGATCGGCCACGCGTCACGCTCCGCACTAAATAAGGGTAACCGCGGGGGGAATTAGTCGGGTGCCGGTGACGTCACACGGAGTACGCCTTTAAGACACTGCTGCGCCCGACGCGGGCAAAATGTGGGTCAGGCGATAGGTCTGTGTCCCTGACTCCGTCTTATTATTTGGTTGCAGACACCACAGACGCAACACAAGACCCGCATCCTACACGAGGGGGTCCGACCTAATGAGACATGTCAGTCGCTCTGGCGGGGGTACCCGACTATTAATAAATCCATTCCTATCCAATGTGTAAACCATTACCCGGGTACTAGAATGACAAACCCGTCCTATATAGAATCGCACACACACACCTCCCACGGTATAGACCCCGTGCAGTATTTATAGCCAAATGCCTCGCATGTATCTATTCTTATTGGACTCGGGGCTCGCCTGCCGACGGAATGTTAACCATGCAACACGGATCTCTAAGAAGTGGCCCTAAACATGATCGAAGCCGACAACCCACGCGATAAGGTTATAATATAGGAGTGTGTGTGTGTGGGGGGGGGGGGGTTGAAAAAGGCCAACATCGATAACGACCGGTATCGATATACACGGGAATCGATACTGCTATTGGTATTTGTTTTGCACACAGACTCGCCACTGCCGAGCGGTATCGGGTGATGAGTATTCGGTTCGGTTCGGCGTTTGGGGTATTTATCGGGGCGTGCGTGCTCAGCTGCTTCATCATAGCTGGAATTTTCCCGACGGAAGCGATAGCATTTCCGCGTTCACTTAGCAATGGCCCCGCCGCATTAAAGATCAATTATGGGCAGAGGCATTTTTGTTTTGGGGTGTACAGCGCGTGGGGACAGGGGCTCGCGTATACGTTTCGACATTAACACATATTAGTCCATGGTATTCGGCGCACATCGGGCGACCTTTTCGTCACCCGATCTCCTGTGAAATAAATACAGGCTCTTCCCCCCTCATCACTGCGCGTGTGTACGGTGTCTACCCGATAGTATTATCCTTCTCTCTCCTTCTCTCCCTCTCTATCTCTGTCTCTCATTGTCTGTCTCTCGGAGTCGCTGTGGCATCTTTTCCTCTACTGTCTCTATAAATTCCTGCCTCTGTCCCGCTATCTCTATCTCCCAGTCTATGTCTGTCTATTTGTCTATCTCCCTATGTATATAAAATTATCAGTGTCTGTCTGTCTGCATTTTTGTTTCACTATCTCCATCTCCCTATCAGTGTCTGTCTGTCTATTTGTCTCACTATCTCCAACTCCCTGTTTACGTCTGTCTATTTGTCTCACTATCTCCATCTCCCTATCAGTGTCTGTCTGTCTGTCTGTCTGTCTACATATGTATTGGTTTCACCCTCTCCATCTCTATTTCTGTCTCTGTCTGTCCGTCTCTTTGTCTCACTATCTCCATCTCCATATCTGTGTCTCTCTGCCTGCCTCCATCTCTCACATGTCTGACTCTTTTCCTGTTCTCTCCCTTTATCTATCTGTCTTCGTCTGTTTGTCCGATCTCTATCTTCCTGTGTGTCTCTGTCACTCTGTCTCTTTGTCTCATTTTCTCTATCTCCCTATCTGTGTCTGTTTCGATCTACCTATCAGTGTCTGTCTGTCTCTTTGTCTCACTATCTCTACCTCATTATCTGTGTCTCTCTGTCTCTGTCCCTCGTCTCTCTTGTTGTTTGTCTGTCTGTCTTCCTGTGTCTCTCCCTCTCTCTATATATCTGTGTCTGTTTCTAATCAAACTATCTGTGTGTCTGTCTGTATCTTTATCTCACTATCTCTATCTCCTTATCTGTGTCTCTCTGTCTGTCCCTCTCCCCTCTTGTTGTCTGTCAGTCTGTCTGTCTTCCTGTCTCTCCCTCTCTCTGTATCTGTGTCTCTGTCTGTATCCTTGTCTCACTATCTCTATCTCCTTATCTGTGTCTCTCTGTCTCTGTCCCTCTCCCCTCTTGTTGTCTGTCAGTCTGTCTGTCTTCCTGTCTCTCCCTCTCTCTGTATCTCTGTGTGTCTGTCTGTATCTTTGTCTCACTATCTCTATCTCCTTATCTGTGTCTCTCTGTCTCTGTCCCTCTCCCCTCTTGTTGTCTGTCTTCCTGTCTCCCCCTCTCTCTCTGTATCTCTGTGTGTCTGTCTATCTCCCTATCTGTGCCTCTGTATCTTTGTCTCCCTATCTCTATCTCCTTATCTGTGTCTTTCTGTCTGTCCCTCTCCCTTCTTGCTGTCTGTCTATAAATTAATAATGTCTGTCTTCCTGTGTCTCGCCCTTCTCTCTGTATCTGTGTCTGCCTGTCTCTGTCTCTTTCAGTCTTTCCCCCCACCCCATCTCTCGTCCTCGTTAACGTTCATCTCTAGGAAACACAAACAGAACCTTTCCGCACCAAGCGAGGAAAGCATTAGCCAGCATGAATAATGTATATGGCTCCATTAATATACATAATTACTGCAGCTGAAGAAACGAAACCATAACATATTGCATTTTTACAAGGCGGATTAGGAATCATGGCTACAATTAACTTCAGCAGCGGCAAGGGGCTTTAACAAGGACCCCCACCCTCGGTTACGAAGTCCGGCGTCCATATAAAACAAAATGTGACCCGGCACAGCATAATGAGGAATAACCCCCACTTTCGAGATTTTGAGATTTTCTAATGATGTGAAAGAGTATAACATTAGCTTTCGAATGATATCAAATGTATTTCCGTATGAACTTTGTTGTAAATAGTACAAGGGGACTTCGCTCGTTCATTTGGTACCAAACACAATATAGCAGCACCAGTCTAACTTTCGAAAGCGGCCATTAAAAAATGCAGGAACTTTACATTTTTATGAAAACAGTACACAAACACTCCCCCGAAATCATCGTTTTTTCAACATTTAGAGACGGATTTTGGAAATATCCTTTGGACATAACATCCTCCATTACATTAACTTTCCGAAAATACAAAAAAAACCACAAATAGCTTTTTAATCGAATTGAGAAGATACTTTGACTTCAGGCGTTGTTTACTGGAAAAGTGTTTTGGTGGGATATTCCTCATGTCGCTGTGCCGGGTCACAAATAACAAATTCAGAGGAAACCGGCTATAGTGGGAACATAAAAGATGCATAGGTTGACCGGTCTAAAAGCTTTTACGCACTGCCTTGAATTTTTTTCGGTTTTTTCTTCTTCTTCTTCTTAGAATTTCTCCTTCCGCCGCGTATTATAGCCTAACATCTACATATAGGTATACGCACCCTGGTTGACCACGTCACGGTCAGTGCATAATGGGATCCGCTTATTCCGACAGGCAAGTGTTGCCGTGAACGAGACTATTATTATGTCGAGTCAGATAAATAGTTTCAGCCAAAAAAAAAAACCTTTCACGAACACAGCTCTGAGAATAAAACATAATACCGATAAAACAGCTTGTGGTGACATCCTGTTTCCAATTCCCAGAATCTCTTTGGCATCAACACATTTTTTCCAACCCACCTCAAACACAACCCGACCTTTCTCCACTCACATTCTTCCTATGTTGCTTCCTGAATGAATGAATGAATTGACTAATTAAGTAATTGATTCCTGTGTTAAGTGCTTTATTACTTAATTCCTAAACCTTTAATAAATTAAACATATTTAATGTAATAGATGACCCATTTCTTCATTATTTTTTATCAAACTCAATGTATTTATTGTTTATAGCTATGTAATAATATTGTAAATCTTAATCCATAACAGTTAAAAAAAAATATAAACCTTTAATATATTTTAATGTTTTAATATATATATATATATATTAATATATAATATATATATTTTATTAATTAATATTATATATTTTAATGTTTTAAGATTTACATTTTGGTAATTTTAGTCAGTAAGCAGTTTGCAACATTTGTGTAAATCACCATATTTTAATGTAATGTAACGTCTACTTATTGTTACAGCTTACGCAATTCCGCTTTTTTTGTGGCGAGCAAGCTGATTTAATAAACTATTTATCTATTTATCTATCTATTTTTCCTATTTTAGTGGGTTTTTTAATTTATAAATTTAATTGGCACGTCCTCGGAAGTCGATGACTTAAGCTCACAAAGAGATTGTTCACGACAACCACATCATCCCCCTATAAAAAAAACAGGTGTGGGCGAGCAATATCATATCGGGGGTGACTTTAAAAAAAAAAGACTAAGCATACCAGGCAGCCTCTAAGCGCCATTAGGGATCGTTGGTTCCCCCTTTGTTCTGGAGGTACGAGCTATTAAGCGAGCAGCCGAGCTGTGCACGGGAAGGCTGCGCACGATTGTGCAGCATCAGGTCAGGTCAGGCCAGCTTCGCCGCTGGCGTGAGGTCACGAAACAGCCCCCCAAAATGCGGTCGGCTTCAAACCCCCCCCCCCCCCCGTCAAAAAAGGGGCGGTCAGCTTCGATGAGCCGACGATTGTTTCGTGTTTTATTTTTCAACAACGTATACTTCGCAAGTTGTTGCGAATGGACCAAGCTCAAACTAGCGACCATTTCACAGAGCCGCTTAAGCGTAAAAATCTGCTAAGCAGGAAAAGTCCTCACGTGTAAGCAGGATTCCAAACCGCACTGTGAAGTGCTTTGTATTCAACTCTTCTTTGGACTTCACTTTAGCATCCATGAAACATTAGTAAAGTAGTTTGGGTTGGTATTAGGTGATCCTGTAATTCATTACTTTTTGTGCTTAGGGATTTTTTTAGCGCTTAAAGCCCCTACACAACATTGGTAAGATCGAAAAACAGAAATGTTCACAGATTTACATGAAACTTATACAGTTTGAAGATGGTCATGGTAGAAACCTCGCTATATTTCTGCCTAAAATGTTGTATTTTGGGAGAAATGAGTAAAAGAAATCGTTTACAGGTACGTCTCACCGAGATCTAAACTATTTTTCGGAACAGTACGGCGTTGAATGCTGCATTTTCGCGAAACAAATGAAGCGGTTTTCACGATTTTTTCGAGACTCGGTTGGCGGACTGAGCTGAAATGTTCACAGGTGTGCTATTTCATGCATATGCTGGATCAGACAACGTATGGATGCTATTCTTTGACCTCGACCAATGTTGTGTAGGAGCTTTAAGCAGCTCTATGAAATTTGGTCCTGAACATTTTGTGTTACATAGCTCTGGAAAAGCACCATTATTTTAGAGGACCCGACGTTTCGAGCCTGCGGTGAGACCGGGGAGGATCGAAATAGCAGGCACTATCATGTATCATTTGAGAGTTATGTGCGATACGATCGCTGAAGTCAGTCAAGCAGATTACGACGCTTCTGTACATGTATCGCCATTCGGCACGAGCTCTATACAGGCATGCAACTCTTGAATTGTAAAAAAAGAGGAAAATGTCCGAATGAAACTGCGAGCGCGAAGCACGAAGCCCTTACGGTGTGTGGTTTGGGGCCTGCTTAAGGGCCCGGGAAAATTTTGGATTCTAGATGCTCTGTGGTGCATTCTGAATAGTTTGTGACAACTTATGACTTTGATCAATTTTTTTTTATTATTATTATTATTATTTTTTTTTTTTAATGGCCGAATTAAATAAAACGCGGAAATCTGCGGATCCGCGGACAAGTTGCATGCCTGTCTATAGTAGACAGATACTTGGAGACAAATCGATGTAGCTTTTTTTTTATAGGGAGGGGAGTTGGTGGGGAAATCGGTCATGAAACAGCCGTCTCCTCGTGCCTGCCTGGCGCGTACAACAGGGGTCGGGCGTAGGTAGGCGAGTGCCCAGGGCGCTGGCTCAACCTTGTCCTCTGCGCGACCGCGTTCCGCCCACGATCCCAGGCCGATTGTGACCGTCGCGTTTGCCCCGGCGAGTCGCTGCCTGGAACGGCAGCGGCATACCAGTTGGAGCCTTGGAGCTCCGTATACCGTATACACCGTGTGTACGTTGTACAATGCACCGAGGTCGTATACCAACTGCCGGCCTAATTAAAGGTGCGCGCATCGCGCCTCAACTCAGCATCGACGTATCGAATCAGCGTTGACGGGTCTTATTAAGCTGGCAATTGGGGAGAAATGGTGAATAATGGGGGCAGTTTAAAATCATTTTGATGCCAATCTTTTCTTGTTTAATAGGGTTTTTTTTAAAGGGGAAAAAATCGAGGCTAATCGACACAAAGGGAAATCGCACGTTTTATATGGCTTTAATCTGACGTCAGCGGCGGATTAAATCCGTCAGGGGGCCTTTTCAGAGTGCTCCAGGGGAATGATAAGTGCAGACGGTGGGGGGGGGGGAATTGCGACACAAAAGGCCAACTTTTAAGCCGGTCTTTTTTGTGCCAGAACACTCCCAGGCAAGTAAAACGCATGAATATGCATTAGAGTATGCTATGTAATTACATGTAGGTGCGTGCACAAGCAATGGGGGAGGGGTCATTTTGCACCTTAGGAGAAATCGTGGCTTTACGGTTTGGCTTTGTATGCAGTGCACGGTCACGATGACCAAAATGCATTACACGTGTAGTGTATAAAGTTACAAAAGCCTTCTAGTTCTAGGGTCTGCAGACTCAATGGGGTGATGTGTTTATCTACTGAATTACCACAGACTGTCTGCAGAATGTTGCCATAGACTCTGTATGGAGAATTACCATAGAACTGCGTGCACAAATGTCATATACATGTACTGTACTGTATGCAGAATTGTTATAGAACAATGTACATAATATATGCTATGGGCCTAGGCTATACAGTATAGAGAATTGCCATCATAACTGTGTATATTATGACTTTACCGTGCAGTGCATGTATAGAGAACTGCCATAGAACTATGCACATAAATGTCATAGATAATTGCCATACAACTGTGTACCAAAATTGGCATAGACAGTGTGTATACAGATATGGATCAGTCCTTGCTACACAAACACCCCTTGAACGATAACTTTCCATTGTAAATTCGCCTGGCCGGCATTGCCGGCAACACTCCACGGCTCTCCGCCCATAATAATTGTATCAGTTCACATCCAGGTCAGCTCATTAGACGGGTCAGCGCGCGTCCGGGGCGCCGGGTCAATGACTCAACGCCAAAAGAGACTACCTCACCGTGAGATCGCGCCTCGACCCAGACCCGGGGCTCGATCGTGCGGGGCCGGCTCCGCCGCTCAAGGTGACCCCTGCCCGTTAAACCCTACTCCCCCCTTTGACGTACATGTAAATGCGTACACTCGGAGGCCCCTTTGCAGATTTTGAAGGGGGGGGAGACAGGCTTTACATAAGCAGCGCCGGGGATCAGTCAGAGGATAGACATGCCTTTCCACTAAGTCACTCGATAACGAAAAGGGTACTGCTTTGCTCTGCTCTACTGGATGAGATCTGACGGATAAATAGAAATGCGTTACCAGGTGGGCATTACTTAACTAGTATTCTGAAAAGCGTGGGTCAAAACATCAGCGGCTATTAAGGCGATACTTGGTCAGTAAAAGTCTAACTGTTGGATGGTGTTGGTCCAAAGGACTCCAAAATCAATCGCAATCTATATCTGATTTAAATTCAGCCAGACTATACAGGCGCATGGGTAAAATGATCTTTGCCATGAGGCGTCATAGGCGGGTTTTTCGACACACGAGGTGCGTTTTCAAATAGGCGCTACAGGCTCTGCACTAGTCTGCAGTCGGGTATGCACCTTTGAGCGGGACCTTTCTCAGTCTCAAGGCTCCTGCCAAGATCGAAACGCCATGCCCAATATTTTGGCAATCGAAGTCGGCAAACATTGTCCGCTTCGTGTTTTGTATGTGACCTGAAAAGCACCTCTTGAAACTAAGCATCAGTAGTGCCTACACTGTAAAAACGAACTGCACCTCATGCACTTCTGCAATGGCACATATTTGTCCCAGAATCATGAACTCTTGAGGCACCTACTGTACTTCATGCACATGAAATACTGTAGGTCAAGCACGTGTGACATTGTAATCACTTGAGCAAAAGTCGGATGAGGTGCATAAGTGCTTCATGTACAAGAACATCTCGCTATTTACTTTATTTTCAAGCACATGGAGTGAATGTGAGCATCACCTCGTGCGCATGCATCGTGCCTCAACATAGTTACTTCATCCATGTGCATGACGTGAGCACCGTTTTTACACTGTAGCGGTGTAGTACAATGTATGTAGCTTCTGCAAATCGGGACGTTCGTCACTTTTGGTGGGAGAAGAGGGGAAACCATTGATGATTCAACGTGTGGGTTCATTCGTCACTGTCGGCTGGGGGAGGGTGACGGGGATGGGGGAGGAGGAGGGGGGATGTGGGACGGAGCGACAGGGGAAGAGAGTTGAAACCTTCCCGGCTCAATTCTCATGCGTTGGCATTCTGCCCAGCTGGCTGGGCGTTCGGATGCAGACGGCGACAGGCCAACTATTAATCACCCCGTATCGACAGAGGGGGGAGGGAGGGGGAAACTGGAACGGCAATGATTGTCATGGCTCACTGCGGCCTCCCTGGACCAGGGCCTATATGTTACAGCACGAAACAAATGGAACCACATCCTACCATGATCCTATACGAGGACATAACTGAGCTCCGTGAACAGGTATCTGCGCACAAGAGGGAGACAAGAAGATTGTGCATTTGTTGCCTATACCAGAGACATAGCTGACATATCATTCACATTTTGCAGGAATCATTCCTCTTTGGGGTAAAAATTATCCCTTTTTTACAAGCTCTGTGATAAGGTCTCTTGTCAAAAGACAAAAAGATCATCGGTTGAGTGCCGGTTGAATTCATCCGACCGATAAAATTTCCCCCGGTAGAAAGCCGATTGTACTGGATTCTAGGGTGAAAAATACACGATGGCTATCCGGTGGAAACGACATCGGACGGGTCAAATCATACGATACCCAACCGATGATCTTTTTGACAAGACTCCTAACAGATTCCGATTTTTGGCTAGGAAATACACACGTATTCCTATGTAGTTTGCTCTGTGATTCCTCTCTTTTTTCAGCAGAAGTATACGCAGGCACACCCGGGGTCATCAATGGAATAAGACTAGCGCATGTCATAAATAGCCCTATGCGGTCTTTCGAACTCGAACAAAGTTCGCCGGTGTGATGCGCAGGACGGTTTCAGTCACAGCTCCCCCCCCCCAAAAAAAACCCACCAAAGTTTCGTAATTCGTACTCATTCAGGGCAGCATGCTCCACCGGTCTACCCGGCTACCCTCCACCCCTACACCTGGATACGGGGATACAGGGGAGGGTGACTCGTGGGAATATACAAATATTTTTCTCATTTAATAGAACACATAGAATACAATCTCCACAAAGGCGCGCACTGTTCGTTGCACTCGCAGACGAAAACGTGCAAAAAGGTCACATCGTTTACGGTGTAACAGACTCGGTGCGAACAGTCTGCATTGCAACAAAGACATATTTGAGGTTTCGGGAGGGTAGGGTAGGGGGGAGCAGGGGTAGGGGGTAATTTCGTTGAACAGACCTCGGGTACGGGGGTGCTACGACCCCATACCTGGGCCATCAAAACCACACCGGGCAGCGTAATTTTTTTTCGTAGGAGGGTTAGGGGCAATTTTCATTAAAAAAAAACAGAAATGGGCGTGTCGAATTGTTTTAAAAAGAAAATTAAGACAGAAGAATATTACAACACGCCTATTTATGACAAGTGCCCCTAACCCTCCTACGAAAAAAAAAAATTACGCCACCGGGCTTCCAAGAGGAGAAACCCAGACAGCCAGCCAGCCAATCTGCCGGCCAGTGCATACAGCGCACGAGCAGCGGTTCCACTCGGGTAGCGACCAGGAATGTCGCCCCGGTGAATAGACCGCGTACCCGGCTCGCATTCCTGACTGATTCGGGCCATTATCGGCCCCACTGCGGTCCACTGCCGAACTGGTAAAGAAAACAGAATGAAAGAAATGGGCACTCCGCCACCAAATCGTCCGTGTATTACTCCCCTGAGGGATAACGTGCCTGCCCCTCTCTCCCCTGCCGTGTACTTGTAAACTCAATGCTTTTCCATTTTGTTTGGACTTTCCGACAAAAAGCTACAAGTACACGAACCTTTTCACAATGGTACACAGAAGAGGGAGCACAGTTGGGCTTCTGTGCACGCACTGAAAGTAAAGTTGATTTCAAATCAACCCGAAAAATGTTTTGTTAAAGAAAGGGAGCGATCAAAAGGGGACTGAATTCCGCGTGGCCAAACGGAAAAACCGCATGCAAATCGGGTCGAGCTTATAACTTATAAGCCGGGACAGGGGGAAGCTAAAATTGTGGAAAAAAAAAATCCCAACGGACACAATTTTGCAGCTGCTTCTCCTAACGACCTACAATTTACATTTCGACTTAAAATAAACTCAAAATAGGTTAAGTGCATACATTTTGGTAATTTTAGTCAGTAAGCAGTTTGCAACATTTTTGTATATCACCCAAAATAGGTTAACATAGAAAAAAATAATATTTTCACTGCATTGCTGATGTACTAATGGTCATTGGTGCAATAAAATGGTGCTGTAAAAAGCAGCATTTTATCAATATTATCCTTCTGAGGTAATAGTAATACTATAATATGAACTAGTCCTGTTTCAAACTACTTACTGACTCAAATGACTATAACACAAATCTAAAAGAAAAGTATAGCGGCCTGTAGTGTTAGAAGGCATGACGTTGCGACCATAAATGGAAGGAAGCATTTATCGTGGCATGGCCTCCTCAAACTGCAGACAGTCAGAAGGCGTTTCTATTCTGCTTAACGGTATTCTCAAAACAGCGGACTTGAGACGAGACTATACACGTTCATTATTCTGAAAAGCCCCCCACTATCAATGGACTACATTCCACGCTCGCGCTCTGGAGGACTAGTCTCCGCACCAGCAGCCTCAACTATGAAAAAATCGGAGGTGACGCCGAGTCGTGAATCACCGGGCCGCACCGTGCGTGAATCACGCCAGCGCTGCCCGCGGTCGACGAACTGCATCGCCCGCACGCACAAACCACACACTGCACCAGCACCCGAGGGAAAGACTTATACAATAATGCAACGCTCCCATCAACCATCAACCCCCCCTAAAAAAAAAATGAAAGTACCCCCAACTATACAGCGGGTGACCCTCAAACCCGTGACTCACTCCAAACACACCCAGTACACCCGATGATACACCCAATTTCTTACCCCCTCCCCTCCTCTGCCCTCCCTCCTTCCCTGCAGAGAATTGAACGGTTTCCTCCCCATAATTTACAGACGGCCCACAACTCGATTTTGCAGACTTTTCAGGATACATTTAATTATGGTCAATGTATGTCTCTGATAGTGATAGCAATTTGGGGGCCTGTGGGTGAGATACTGTTCCGAGAAGGTGGGTTACGGGGGAGAGAGAGAGAGGGGGGGGGGGGGGCTGCTTTTGATTGGGCCCGGTCTCTATAATCGCTTAAAGGCGCTACCTGAGCAATTGCTTTTTGTATAACCATAACCTCGCCAGGCTTAGTTCGGTATACAGCAAACCAATGACCTTACGCAACATCTTTCCCTAGACCCATCGTATCTTTACAACCAATCACTTAGCAATGGGCGATGCGTGCACAGAAACCATAAATGTATTATCTAACCTATCGAAAGTCATGACGGGTTACCCTTGCAGGTTAGGTACATACATTGTAAAGCTTCACAAAGTCAACCACTGGCGCAAATTCATTGACCCAGACTGTCCAACTAAACCACTGGCTGTGAATTAAATGGTGATACACACACTGCATACGGGAGTGGCTACAGCCACTTGCCTCATAATGTAACTCGAAGCAGCAGCCAGTCTATACGGACAAGACCACGGTTGCCAAATGGAATCAAAAAGTACATACACGTCATTACGTCACACCATGCCAAAAAAACACCCCGGTTTTTTAGAACCGCTAACGGAATCGATACCAATCGCTTTCAGGCTCTTCCCTGACCAGGTATACGGTATACAGGAGATCCAGAATATCTGAATGCCCGACTTTTCTCATCACTGGACGAGATCTTCCCCCAAAGACTTCCTACCTGCGCAATGGGACAGACTTCTGCTGCTACGATCAGGCTGAGGTTATTTTTTACGCAGTGGCTGTTGTTACGGCAGTCGTCCGTGTGGTTCCCTGACTTGATTGTATTTCGTCAGCATTGCAGGCTGGTTGAACCCCTCCATGGTTGAACCAGTCTATTAGCTGAGATAGTCTGGTTCCAAGAGCTAAACATCCTGACAATTATTGTGAAGTCAGGGAACCACACGGACAACTGCCGTAACAACAGCCACTGCGTATTTTTTTATCTGATTTCGAGGAAAGTTTCGGCAACTGAACAATGATCAGCGTCTCCAGTGCGGTGCAGGCGCCTGATTCAACTCGCCTCTCTTTACTGCTATGTAACCACAACTGCAGTGCAAAGCCAGAGTCCCAGGATATGCGAAATTACCGCTCTCATTTTGACTTGACTGACGCGGTCAAAAGACGTGATAAGGAATTCATACTATCTTCAGACACCACTTTGGAGGTTTCGCAAACCAAACAAACCGCTAAGTACACGTGCCACGCAGATAATGACGGGTGAAAAGAGACGCTCAAAATCGAGAGATCCACTCGCTGACTTAATGGCTAAATCCTCGTTACCGAGTGACGCTCTGTTGACACTGAACGAGTATGAGTCATTTTCTTTTTTCATAATCTTTCCACTCCGGGGTGTTCGAAGTCTCGAGGCCGCTTCGAACGCGGGGCAAAGGTCTTGGCGTAACCATGATATAACGACTACACACCATAATATTCAAACAATAATGCTCACTGGCTGTTAGATTATCAAAGATCTGGTGCATTTCAGAAGACTCTACGTTTCACACCTAGCAAGACCCATAGGAGGTCAGGTTCCTTTGAAGAACCTTCTCAAAAAAATGCATCCGACCTTTGAGTTTGAGAAAGGTCCTCGTGATATTTTTTCAGTCAAATGTACTTAATAGGCTCTTATCTTGACGCATGTTACGGATCGTCAATTTCAACACCCCAAGCCTCCCCAAATCGGTAGTGGCTATACCTTCCCAGGGCTGTCTATAACGCGTGAAAAGCTGGTTAATAGCAGAGACTGCCGACCCAAGTCCTAATCGCTGTTTCACTTGTACTCGACTGCACTTTGCGCAGGAGATACAGAACGGAGCTCTTGACTGGCAAACCCGATTCGATTCGGCGAGGCTTTCTGCGCTTCAGCAGGCTTTCACACTCGGGATCGGCTCCACGGCAATGGCCCTGGGCAAGGTGATGGCTTGATTAACGACCCGTGTGTTGCAACCGAGCCCCCCCCACCCCCCCGTATATACAGCCGAGATCCGCTCAGAGCCAGACGACGGCTGGAAACTGATGGATCAGTCGGGTCGTCACCCAGCATACCTGCGTCCCGATTGTTTGTTTGCCAGCTCGAAGTGTGACATCAGACGGGGGGCATGAATCACTCCATCTCTTCCGATCGTTCCCCGGCCGTGACAACACTTTTTTTTTTGGGGGGGGGGTCTCTGAGGCGGCCCAACGATCCCCAAATCACTGAAGAGACACTGCATTGAAACTATCAGATTCCACAACACCATGCAGGGCCAGACTTTAACAATGGTTCGAGCAATGGTTTGGACACCTCTCAAAATTTAGTGGGCCTGACGTTTCGATCCTAGCAGGACCTTTCTCAAAGGCAGAGATATAGTGATTATAGTGGCCTTACTATATTGGTATCCTTTGGTATCCTTTACCAGTATACTGGTAAAGGATACCAAAAACGACATACCCTGTTATTGTTAAGGCTTGGGCGGTTCCAGGATTTTTGGAACGGGTTCCGATTCCAGTTAGGAACCGCGGTTCCGAGTTAGAATCGGTTCCTCAAAACAAAGAAAAATATAAGATTTAAAATAAAAAAAATAAGGACGCATTCAGCTCGGTTTTGGGGACGTCACCTTGAGCTCGGAAGGTTCAACTACATGCACATCTTTAAGTGGGGACTTTCTTTTGCTTCAATGCATTGAAAAAAGTATACGGCTAGCCGTCCTACTATTACTAAATGCTGTTTTTAATTTTATTATTATGCGCTGTATCACTGACATTCAAAGCCCCCTTTCCCGTTATTCTGATGGTGTAGAACCCAAGATTCATCTTATTTGACGGCGAAATCCAAATCAGCCAACGGTTTCACCAGTAGGAGAAGAAATCATTCGGGGTGTGACCCGAAAAAGCACCGAACGCCTCAATTCTTGTAGCGAACTAATTCCCCGCATTATCCGATTGTCGGCGCGATGGCTGGGCGAATTCTTTTGGACAGGTTCGGGTCAAACTTTGGGTGCATTATCGACTCGATCAGCGTGTTTCAGAAGAACACAACGCCACCACCGTGGGGGTATCCGATACAAATCGCAGGGCAGGGCAGGGCCAGCCGGGAGCAAACGTCGGTCAAGGTTATGTAGCATGCGCAAGTATACACCGGAGACAATCTTTAGCACCGTCCGAGGAACCTCGGAGGAAAAAAAAAGGGAAGGTTTATTTACCAAAGGTGACAAGTTCTGGCTATTAGTGGTGCAGTTCTTGGCCCACTTCGTTAAGAGGTGGGGTGGGTTGCCAGCTTGGGTGACGACGCATCGCGGACTCGATAGGGAACCGCTATGGGTAGGCTCGAGCGGAACGCTACCACAGCGTGATCACAGTGAGCATTTTCAAAGTAGAGATCTGACTGGGATTTTGCTAAGCAATTTAACAGGAATGGCAAACTAAAATTTGACTGGAGGGGAGACTCGAAATCCAGACCCCGAGGTTGCCGTCATGAGACTTAACCTATCCACCAATCACGAGCCGGGGATTACGATGACGTCAACCAGCGCACAAATCCCTAGACAAGCTGCTCAATCCATCGCCATAACTAGCAACCAATTCAAAACAGTGTGCATTAGACCAATACAAAAATGTAGGCTATTCTGTTAGTAATACAGCTGTATGGAATTAGTAACTGCTATACTGATACAGAGCAGTTCTGTTTGAATGACCTAAATTGATTTTGTAACACAGCGTTACTCAGTACTCACCCATTATTCTAATTCCAGTGCAACTCGTCTCTGACGGGCAGGAAACACCGCACTTTTGCAAAAAGAGTAGTTGAGCTCACCAAAGGCTCTCTTGCCAACTTTAGGTGCCTCGATAGATTACGAAGTGACATTGATGCATAGAGTGTATTACACTTGTGGAATTACTGCAACCTAGTACGCCAGCCAGGGTAGTACTGCAAGCAGGGGGGAGGGTGGGGGGATGAGAGCAAATCGGTGTCTGGGTGCACTTCAAGGTCGCCCGTCTGCTCAGATCCCCCGACGAGACTGGACGAAGCACTGCCGTATATCCCGTCAGGTATTTGCAGATCAGCGGGCCATTAATCCGGGGTACCTATTTTTTTTTATTTGCGAGAGACTCCGGGCCTCGACTCCTCGATCAGCTCCAAACCTCTCTCACACACGCCCAACCGACTGAATGCCTCTGACAATGCGGAGATTACACGTTTATATGGGTCCTTCGCAACGGGCTACAATGAGGTAGGCCTATATACCGCCCGCTGCACACATGCCCACCGCGAGCCAACAAGAACCGTTCACAAAGACGAAGTCCTACCAAAGTGGACTTTTTTTTTTTATTTTAACCCCAAGTCACCGACGCTGCCTGAATCTTCAGACTACCTCCAAATTTGATTTCTGTCCAAAGCAAAGAAGGTAGAATGTAACGACACATAAGAACCAGCGGTAAAACTTTTGGTTCTTTGAATTGAAGCAACCTGGACGCTTCCCGGATAATCAACTCATATCAGGGAAAACCGTGTTTCTATTTATAAACTTTCCGATTAACGAAACACGCATACATTGGAATGGCTTAAGATCTAAACGGAGACAAAATTTCCCTTTACGAGAAAACAATGGAGAGAAAATCAGAACAAAGAGTATCGCTTTGGAATTGCTGACCGAAAAAATCCCCGATTGAATCACGCCAAAAGGAAAAAAAAAATGCAAAACGACTTCCCGATAAGTCAAACCGTCCATATACCAAATGCGTCATACCTCAAAATAATTGCGAAACGCGGAAATCCAACACGGAGTTGGGTGAGGGGGGGTGGGGTGAGGGGAGGTGAATAGGCGCTTACCGTACCTAGGCGGTGCCACTGATGTCAACGCACGTGGGTGTCGAAAAGGTTCGTACCCGGGCATGAGTTGGCACGCTATTACTACTAGCACTGCGCAGCACACACAGTCATCCGAAGTGACAGTGTCGATGTTGTTCCGCGCGTAGACTCACAGAGCAAGAGAAGCGTGGTACGTCTCCAAGTTGCGTCTCTCACCGAGAGTCATCGATGAGGAGAAAAATGTATTTCCGTTTCAGACGGATTTCCTTCCCAGGGTGTACTGCAGGCCTACCGTACGCTCGGTGGTGTAAATGTCGCCCGGCCGATTTATTTTGTTGTCTGTGGGTCCCAACCACATCGACTGTGGTCGGCATTCCACGACCTCACGAAATATGTCCACACAGACGGCTTTGTGCCCAGGTTTGGCGGAGGGGAAGTTCCAGGAATCAGGGGGGTCCAAAATCCCGTCGAAAGGTGGGTCCAAGGAAATAACAAAGAAACCCCGTGTGCATTATTTTGTGTGGGTGTGGGGGTGGGGGAGTGGGGGGGGGGGGAAGGTCGTCCGATCCTCCCCCGCCCCCACGGAATAGTGGAATGGTCTATATAGCTATATTAAAGGGATATTATGGACAAGCCGCTTTTTGTGGCCAGCTAAAAATGGCCCACACTTTGTTTGGTCGGCGCGGAGAGCACCTCAGACGGGTATTAGCAAGAAGAAAAAAAGAGCTTTAAGTGCTAACTGTGAAAAGATAAACAATTTGAGGTATGTGGGGACCGGGGATTACAGTTACGCCCAAACCGAAGCTCGCTCGCTTCACGCAAAACCCTTGGTATCTCGTTCAACCATTACTGAACGGGAGAGGTTTCGAAGAAGTTTGGATGAAGCTTTATGCAGTACATGTACTCAGAAAAGCCATGGAGGAAGGAAAATCAGAGCAAAAGTAAAACCAAGCACTAACTGGAACTGTAGGTACTACTTCCTCGACTCATTCAAAGTAACTCTTCACCTCGGAGTCGGAGGTGATTTCTGGTATTCTAAACGCTGCACTGCTTTATTAGGCGCTTTCTCCCTTTGAGAAAGGTCCAGTGCACGGATCGAAACGCCAGGCCCTCTAAATTTCCGAGACTAATACTACCGGTAATAGTTGGCAGATAAGCATTTTGCAACACTTTTGAAGGGCCTATATTAAACCACATTATCGGAGGACTACGTTGATTTTCACCTCAAGTTTTCCTCTCAAAGACAAGAAAGACTGTTTGCATAAGTTTCTAAACTTGCATTCGGTTTTAGAAAAAAAACTCAAGCTGACGGTGAGCCTGTGTAGGCACCCCCCCCCCAAAAAGGGACCTAATAAAAGCGGGTTTAGAAAACGTAAGAGAGCATGACGTTGTTACCTTGCCTGACGACGAGGCATGTCGGTGATGCAGCCTCGTAGAGCCGTTGGCCAGGGGCAGCAGACGGGAAGGTAACCGGGGCATTGGCTTACTCATAACGGCAGAAGGTCGATGGTCTGCGCGCTGACAACCCCGTCAGCCTCCGTTCATCATTCGAAATCGAAAAAAAAAAAAAAAGCAAAATCGGACGCGAAGGATATCCCCCCTCTCTCTCTCTCTTCGGCAAGAGATTCGTCCGTGCGTGGGGTAAATGCACGTCTTCCTGGTGTCGGCGAACAGGCTATAAGACTCGGCATATACCTGGGCGATATTTCTGTCGATTAGCGGCGATTGTCTCGGATGACAGATAGATGGAATCTGCTGTGTCGCACAGAGTCGAGTCCCCCGCGCGATGTCGGCGACTTCTGACGGCAGCGGGGAAGACAAGTAGGCTATACCGGGGGAGGGAAGGCCAGGGATTGTTGACGGTGCCTCAAAGTTCAGGGCTCGCACGCAAAGCGAAAGGCAACCTGCGTCACCGCCTTCAATTAAGCATCTTCGGGGGTGGGGGAGTGAGGGGAGAGGGGGAGAGGGAGAGGGGGGGGACAGGCAGGTCGATGATATCTCCCGTGCACGAGACTTCGGACGTCCGCACCGCGCCCCTGGATGTCGTGAGTTGAAGTTCGGGGCTCGTCGCCCAAAAGTCAAGTCGCGGGGAGGAAGAGGGGGGAGGGGAGGGGAGGAGTGTGTGTATGTGTTCGGCGGCTGAAAGAGGCAAAAGTTCACTGACGCGCGGAGCGACTTCTTTCAATCAGAGAGCGGCAACTTATCGTCGGCACGGGCGAGCAAAGGGTCGGCAGGATGCCTCAGTCATCTGCCCTTCCACTTGGGACGGCTCTGCGGAGTCAACGCCGTTTCCATGAATTCAGGGGGCGCTCCGTGGGTCCGTTGAGAGGTGCCGGCCACTCCTTAAAAAGTCCGCCGGTCGGAGGGACGACATTCCAGGCGCACTACCTTCGAAGTCACCTCTGAAGTCCTTTTGTTTTGCGTTTCAACCCCGGACAAGAAAAAATGAGGTAAAATCGATAGCCAGCTCGGGTACGCGTCCTCCCTCTGCCAGTTGAGATTGCTGCGAGTCCGAGATGAAAAGTCTCAGATGCGTACGTATGTAAATTGCGCCGTAATTCGTGTACTCTCCAGTCGGGCAGATAATGCCGGGCCAGCGCCGGTGGTGAAACTCGTGTTACGCTCTTGTTGGCGGTTCACGGTCCGCTCGATCGGACATAATCCTGCGAGACTTGCCGAGACTTGCCGCGGCTTCGCCCCGGCGCGGGCTGTATCAATGTCGGAAAGACCGCGTCAGACCAGACGCATCCGCGAGCGCCGACTAACGTGCCGAGCCTCGATTTGAGTGGCTTATAATATACGCAGCCGACGATGAGCAAGTCACCACACAAACACACACATACACATGCATCCAGCAGCCGTGGGTGGGTAGGTATAGGGGGGGGGTGAGAGGAGGAGGAGGAGGAGGAGGTACATGGAAGAGGAAAAGTTACAAGCTGCCAGAAAGAGTGAGTCTTCAGTCTCGCCACCCCTCCCTTCCAGGTCAAGAACTCCGGGAGATGAAACAGCCACTGCCGTGCCAGTGAAAGTTTTAACCGTGTCTCGCACGGGCTGGGTGGGACGCGTCTCTGATGCGGATAAGTTCGCGAAACCCGCTGGGATCTCCGATAAGGGGGCCCCCACAGTTACGTCCGATGACAAAGTTCCTCCAACGTAAATCCTTCCCGAGATGTGTCATCACACATTAAGACCATGGCGGTATTGGCCTCTCTTTCTCTCCCTCTCTCTCTCTTAAACTTAAAGAGGTCTCGAAGGAAAGTAGGAGAAGGGAGGGGGGGGGGGTGAGGTCGGGTGGACTTTTTTTTTAAAGGAAAACTTGATTGACGTCATTTGGAGTCTGACCAATCGCATCTCTCCGCATTCACCATCGGGCGTGTCCCCCTGAAATTAACTACATCAGTGGAGCCGGCCCGGGTGATTTTTTCCCCTCGCTGTTGGTAGTCTTCAATTTCTGCTCCTATAGTCCTAGGAGGAGACACGCCCGGGTCCCAATTGAACGGCGTCACGTGCGCATTCTGATCGGCCGAGTTAGTAACAGGACGACAGACTCCATCGAGGCCTGCACATCCCTCTTGGCAACTTCAATTCGAAAACCAGACAAGATCGTGGGGGGAAAAAAATATAAAATTGGGCACCAGCACAGAGAGCCTAAGGGGCCTCTCGCCGCATACCAATACAAAAAAAAAAATGAAAAAAGAAAAAGAAACGAAACCCCACGCCAAAGATGTCTGCCCAGATGTCCCAAGAGCAATGGACCCCCACTGAGGGAGGCGGCCTCTCTATACTCATTGGCTAATTTAATTCTTCGACGTCGGGAGTGTCCCTTTAAGTCAGGGGGGCTCGGCCGAGGTGACACAGAGCGCAGACCCCGGCCACTCATGTCCTGACTCATTAATCGTAGCGTCTGCCAACTGACAAGTTCGATTTCTGGTGCCGGGAACTAGGCGGAAGGCATCCATCTTGTCGAAAAAGTCAGCCCGTCTAGAAAAAAAGAAAAGAAAAAAAAGAAGAAGGATGGGCTAGAGGAAGGAAATCGAGGAGAGAAGGGAGCCGCCTTGCATTGTCATCGGGTAGTCTCCTCTCGAGGCGGCCTAGACCATCATCCCGAAGATCAGTCACCCTCCCGGATACTTTCCAAGGGGTCACGGCATAGGCCTTGTACCAATCAAAGCCCGTCGCTCTCCGAGGGTAGAAGGGGGCCGCCTTGAATAGTCATTGGGTAGTCTCCTCTCAAGGCGACCTTAGAAACGATCCCATCATCCGAAGATCAGCCACCCCTTCCCCCCCCCGTATACTTCTCAAGGGGTCACGGCATAGGGCTTGTACCAATCACAGCCTATCGCTCAACCCGTTAACCCCGAAACACGACACCCCTCGGAATCCGAAACGCCCGTCAAAGATGGCGACCGGAATTCGCTGTGCACATTTTCTTAAAAAAAAAAAGAAGTGTACAATTCTTTTCTCGGGTTTCCTCGGTGACCTCCGGGTGACCTCTGCCATGGGCTAGGCGCTCGACGACTCCCTCCGCGGTGCCAGAAAATGGGGTCCTGTGCCCACAAGCTCTCGATCTTACCTCCCCCTCATTAAATTGGATTGAATACGCCCTGAGCAATCCGCATCTCACCTGATATGCACGTGTGTCCGGTATCAAGTGATTGCAATTAGAATTGTATCACTCACTATGATAGCCCGACCTGGCTGTATTACTGCAATATCAATGAGAGACATCTGGGGCCGACCTTGAGGGAGAGGCTATGGGCAAGGGGACGTCATACTGCAGGGCCCAACTTCGTGCTTACCAGCAAGATAACTTGCTAAGCATGAAAAATCCTTCCTCATCGGGAAAATGTTCACATGATGGTTCTATAAGAGCGTTTGACTTGAATTAAACTGTTTTTGGTGCTAAGCATAACATACCAAGGGAGGGAGGGGACTTTGGCTGGCAATCTGATATTCATCAAGCCAGACTTTTCATGCTTCAGCCAAATTATCGGCGGTTCTGAGACATTGGTTCCTGGGGTTTAATCGAAGGCATCTTGACCTTCGACCGATCAAAAGACTGAGCGATGCGCAGAAACTACAGGCGTATCGGAACTTACGATTGGTTTATCTATCCTGAGTTATGATGGATTGTAATTTGTAAGGCTATGTGAGATCCACCATCCCTGTGGTTGATTCCATCAAATACATCGTAACCTACGATCTATCCCGAGACGATGAGCGATGCACAGAAACCATTACGGCCTGTCACGACTCACGATGTGGGTACGGTATACCAAGGAGGTATTAATACCTCCTTGGGTATACGATACGGTGCAATACCTCACCTCGGCCTGAGAGGCCTGGTTGTCAGCCTTCGTAAAGTCGCGACATCTCACGAAGATTTGCGAGGTCTGAGGGAGGGAGAGATGGGATTTGGAGGGTCCCCGGTGTGGGTTCGGTAAGAGGCTGGACGGGAATTGGAGGTGATGGTTGACTGAGGAGGCGGAATGGACCGCTCAAGGGGAGGATGGAAGGGCGGTGCCTCCCTCTCTGAGGACCCTTTGGGGTCAGGTAGGGGTCAGTCAGTGACCAGTTGTCACAGCCATTTCTGGACCAAAACAATGGAACCATCCGAAGGGGATCATCGCGGGAAGCCAGCTACAATTTGATGCGGAGAGTTTTCGGCGCCACCCTATAATATCTCTTTCAAGGAGAACAGTGGCTCATGAAAAGAGTCAATCTCTCAAGTCGATTGCAGTGTGCCAGGCGTGAAGTTGGCCGTGTGAGGGGAAGCATGTGCCACATCCAGATCCCTCAAAATGAGGTTTTTTTTCGGTCAGGTCTCAGGGCCACTCTTTGTCTCCGTTTTTCGACAAGCTGAACAGGCGGCTGTAACCGTTATTTCGTTTATTTATACGGCAGTCGATGGTTAAAGATTTCTGACTGGCGGCCCATCTTGAGTTCAAGTCCCGGTCCAGTCAAAATGTTCTTTTTTTGGAGAGGGCACTTATCCCCCCCCCCAAAAAAAGAGTTCCCAGTCATCGTTTCCTTTATTTCTTGAGTTTATTTTTAAACTCTGCCTTTTGAGAAAGGTCCTGCTAGGATCGAAACGTCATGCCCACTAAAAAAATTTTAAGATTTGCATTTTGGTAATTTTAGTCAGTAAGCAGTTTGCAACATTTTTGTATATCACTTTGAGTTTATTTTTTTATCTAAAATGAGGGAGCTCAAAGGGGGGAGGGTGTCAGAATTCGAGGCAAAGTCCAATTCTGTGCTTCTCTGAGGCCCATGCAGTTGCCGTATCGTCAATGGACCGTCACCAAATGGAATAGGGTTCCGTTCACGGTACGACGCGCATGCACACATGCAGTATTATGATCGAGTTGTCGGCGACGCCCGATAGTTCCTCCTCTCTTTTACCGGGCCCATCGGCGTTATCAGATGGCCGTATAACGAACGACCACCAACCGGTGTCCAGTCGTAACCGGCGGACCGACATGAAAGGGACTGACGAAGACCAGTGACAAGGCTGCGCCTGTCTCTCCACCGGCCGGACGAGGTCGACCCCGCGGGAGACGGTCAGCAAGATGGAACAAGGGGATGGAGACGGAGAGGGAGGGAGGGAGGCTGCTGGGGCATTGTTAGCGACAAATTTATTCAGGTATAATTCAATTTCCAATTTCCTGATGTCCAATTGACCGTGCGTCGGGTTGATTTCGACCTGACGGCGAATCCAGTCTCCCCCGAAATTAATAATGGCGCTAACTAAAAGGCGGCCGCACACGAGAGCTATCTGCTGAGGAAAAATTCTCTCGAGGTCGTTAGCTCAGCACGTAGCTCTCGTGTGCGCTGAACTTTTAGTGAGATTTCTGCCTCAAGAGGCCGTGAGACCTATATCTGTCCTGTAGGAAAACATATTTTTTGGAAGCCATATTCACGTGAACAGAGCGTGCGCTCTTATTGTCCAGTTGTTATTTTTGGCTCAGCACGTAGCTCAAGTCGCCGCACGCGATGAGTTTTCATCCCCGAGAGGCGAAAAAAATCAAACAGGATAGATAATATTGGTCTCACGGCCTCTTGAGGCAGAATTCTCACCAACAGTTCAGCGCACACGGTGAGCTACGTGCTGAGCTAACGACCTCGAGAGAATTCTTGCTCAGCAGAAAGCTCTCGTGTGCGGCGGCCTTTAACTTAAGCACAGTGCAACCAATCGAGTGAGGTAAAGGAGTTCAGAGATGTAACTGGGATTTTGCGATTAACCCTGCCAGACTCCTAAATCCAATGGCACAAGTTTGGTGTGAAGAGAGTTTCCTCCGTGCACTGTATACAAAGTCAACGACAACGAAACCAGATACACGCAAAACATAACACAGTTCCTCCAACTTCCATGTGAACCAGTTGCAATGTATAGTCACAACAATGTGTCCATCTTCGTGAAAGGAAAATTGGGTGATCTTAGTTGTCAATTCGAGATATCTGCTTTTCGAGAAAGGTCGATAGCATCGACACGTCAGGTACCCGAATGGTTCAAGATGCTGTGCTCATTTAAGTCAGTACGTAGATGGCAACATTCCAGTACCCCTCCGAGTCAAATTCATGAGATATTATCTTCCACAACACGGACAGGAGATCCGTTCGAGGTTTCCGTTCGAAACTAGACCAAAGTACATTGTATAGGAGGTCCTCGTCCTAACGCCCAATACCAATGGACCTTTCCCATTAAATATGCAAATAAGAGCTGGCGCATGCGCTTTACTAAACTGGTTGGCAAACGAGTGCGCGTTGCGTGCAGGTTTCGAAAATACGCGCGCAGGAGACGCTGAATAGCCAATGACCGCACGCCAAACTGTTAGTGTGAAGGAACGCGTGCACGCCCGTGTAAAATTATGATTGGTTGGCAGCCCGCTTGCCCACCAATTTAGTTAAGCGCATGCGCTAGGTCTAATTTGCATATTTCATGGGAAAGGTCAATTATTTCAGCGCTTGAGCGTGGAGTTCAGCGGACGCACGAGATGACGCTTACGCGCGCGTTATCACCGTGTAGCACGCGCGTTTTCCCGACGCACGACTGGAGAATGAAAGGCGACTAGGGGCGTGTCGAAACCAACAAAGCATGGGTGGATGGCTGACGATCCAGGGCATTCATCTTTGGTGGTGGGCTGGATTTCTTGTTTGGGGTGGGAGGGGGTCGAGACCAAACAAAAAAACCCCGTGGACGGCAGCTGATCCGCTAAGGTCAGTGTGGCGTCTGCACAAACGCCATAATTACAAAGGTCAACATAATGACACCCGGCTCGACAGCGGACTATTTACACAAACTTGCCTCCGGCCCAGACACGTACTGAGACTACAGACTGACCAGCGTCCAACCCTCTCCGATCGCCGGGCCAAGCTGGTGGCAGACTGGACGTAAACTTTAGGCCTAGGCCTAGCAATTCGGTATGTAAAGGAAGGAGGGTTTTATGAGAGCGAGGTTTTTGGGGGAAACAAGCTGAAGAAATGTCCATTCTGTCTCGTCACTACTTTTCAGTTTTCCTGTGGAGGGGACCTTCTCTCGACCATTTTCATCGATTGTTGGTCAAACAGATAAGGCCTATACATTCTGATGAAAGAGCCTAGTTCTTTCTACGAAAGTTATGCCCTCTGTCCAGCTGGTTAGGTATAGTGTTTAAGCTCTATCCTTCGTCAGCTATGGACTAACAGAGCCATCTTAAAACGCAGACTGACAATGGAACGATAAAAAAAAAGGCTGCCCAGCCCGAGTCATTTCTGGCACTCTGCAAACACGAGGTCGTATAAACTTTCGCTTGGACTCCACGGTAATGCGTGTATTCGATTACGTCTCCCGCCTGATGAAAACTGCAAACATATCTTATTCAAGGACCATCTTGGGGAGAGGGCGATGGTTATGTATACATGTACACTTAAAGCGCGAGGAATGAATAGGGGAGAGATCTGGGTAACGCCTTTTTGTCGGCGGGGCACCGCGCAACGATGCTTACACAGAGAGGCTTGCTCGCTGGACCATTCAGTCCGCTAAACATCCGTGTTAACTTCCTCCATGGTAGTACGCACGCATAGTCTGCCTGTGACTCTGCAGAAAGCAACACACTACACTACAGAATGGGCAAGCTGTACTTTTCCCGAGCGAGTCTAGCCAGTGAAGCCAGCCCTGGCGGGGGGGGGGGGACCTGGACAAGGAAGGAAGGGGATCCAGGGTAGTCCAAATTACTCGGGGTGAAGAAGGGGATTTTGTGATCGCTTTTTTTGTGTGTGTGCGTGCGCACCCAACTATGCTTTGTTAATCGAACAGTTTACTCGAGAGTTCCCCGTTCTCCTTTGAGCGCCCGAGTTAATGTCCCCGGTGAATGTCGAAATCCATCGTGTCACGTTGTCAGATTGCAGATTTCAGAGCCGCCGAGTTGGAAGCAATTAAAGTGGCGCTTACTCTTCTTTTCATTCGGGGGAGGGAAGATGAGCGCTTGCTCAACTCGGCTTAACGAAAGAAAAAGAAACTGGGCCAGGATGTGGTGACGGGGCGTGAGAAAGATTAAACAAACTTGTCGATAAAAAAAACTCCCACTTGGGATCGAGCCAGTAGAAAGCATTACACGTGGCAGCAGCCTGCACTGTTGTCTGTAAAATAATTTGGCAAATAGCGTTGGCGTGAAATCGTTGGCCGCACGCTTGGTCTAGTTTTTATCGAAAGCACCGTGAGTCTTCGTTGAGTCCTCACTCCTGGCCAACATAATCTATCAGTATAAGCTTCTATGGACGAATGTGGTTACAGGTTGAACTGGTTGTTGACCGACGTCGGTCATTATGTGAAGGTTTGCGGTGACACCATGTATAACTTAAGCTCTCTTAAAGAAGAGGTGTGGTTCTGAAAGAGCCTGGGTGATAACTCGAGCTGACCGAGAAAGATGTCTCTACCTTCCCCACATCCCAGGTCTCCTGGGTGACAGGGGTGGAAACCTATATAGACGAGAAGGCTCTCATCAGACTTGCTGATGATAAAGTTGAATGGAGAAACTTTGTGATCGCCTGTGTTGCAGCCGATTGATGACGGTGATTTCCCCGACATAGTTTCGTTACATTGCACGGGTGACGCTTCAGCTACCAGCGTGAGGGCTTGCTCAAAACACGACAGGTCCAATCTGTCAGTGCCATGGCAGCCATTGGCCCTAGATCCTCACGCGGATGGATATAAAGGAGAGCGTGTGACAGGTCCGACCAGGTATTGGTGCCAGTATGCCACGGGGCAGAGCAGACATGGCAGGGCTCCAGAAATATGTCCACACACATCGCATGATCGCAAGGCCACGGCGACCTTCATTTAATTTACCAAGTGCATGCGCCTGACAGACTGGCACCCGTGACGTCAATAGGAACCTGCACGTTTTCTCGTGCGCGTCGTCTGGGCATGCCCCGTCTTAATTGCGATTGAGATCGTAGATTCACAAATGACTGTCTGGGGGAGAGAGTCAGGTTCCCCCAACAGTTCACCGTAGAAAATCATTGCAGGTGCGCCAGGGAACCAAATTGGATACTCGCTCTGTTCAAAGTATATATAATACCAAGCTAAAACAGAGATATTCACTCAAGGACACGTGGGACTAGCATTATACATTGCAAACAACGAGATTTTCAAGTTATACATCTATGAAACTTACCAAATGATGACACGACTGCACTCTTTCAACTGAACTTCATGATCCGCTGCAAAGAAAGTTGAAGAAGTAAAGTAAAGTAAAGATATATCAGGCACCGGGCAAAGCACTGAGCATTCAGTGTTTACCATCACGTCGAGTAAGGGCAAAACCTCTTTGAATTACATTCTCCTCGACGCAAACATCATGTTATATCTATGATGCAACGCGGTACCCGCCGCTATACATTATTCGAATCCACCACACGACCTCGACCAGCTCGGTGGTCCAGTGGTTAAGACGTCCGTACTAGAATTCGGGAGTCGCGGGTTCGAATCCCGCCCGAGCTGCCTGGAATTTTTTTATCAGGCACCGGGCAAAGCACTGAGCATTCGGTATTTACCACCACGTCGAGTAAGGGCAAAACCTCTTTGAATTAAAGTAAAGATGCTGTATACGAACTCAGTGGCGTTTGAAATATGTTTAGATACATGTATGGCACAGACAGTCACAGGTATGTTGTAAGAACGCGTTTGAAATATGTTTAGATACATGTATGGCACAGACAGTCACAGGTATGTTGTAAGAACTTAGTGGGGTTTGAAATGTGTTCAGATATGTGACCCGGCACATCGTGTGCTGCTATATTGTGTCTGGTACCAAACGAATAAGCGAAGTCCCCATGTTACTATTTTACAACAAGGTTTACACGGAAATAATTTTAATATCATTTGAAAGCTATTGGTATACTCTTTCACATCATTAGAAAATCTCAAAATCTCAAAATCTCAAAAGTGGGGGTTATTCCTCGTTATGCTGTAGCGGGTCACATATGAGAAAAGGCACATAGTGCTTTACAATAACAGCAGTGGTTTTGTTTATTTTTCATTTGGGGTGGGAACTCCTTTGTTGGCCATTTCAAGAGGTATGTGTACGCAAGTGAGGCTTTCTTTTTGTTCATTTTATTTGAAGCATTCCAGGCATGACTATGCGGGAACAGACGGGCAGACAAAGCAAGCCACGGTAGCACCCTGGCAAGACGCCAACCAATCGAGCCAACGAACATTTGAGGAGCGTGACCTGACCAAACCCGAGCCAAGATGAGGGATTTGAATTGCTTAAAGGAGCCTTCACGACAGTCGGGAATATATGTGACCCAGCACAGCGACATGAGGAATATCCCACCAAAAACACTTTTTGAGTAAACAACGCCTAAAGTCAAAGTATCTTCTCAATTCGATATTTAAAAAAAATTTTTTTTCGGAAATTAACTTGGAGGATATTATGTCCAAAGGATTTTTCCGAAATCCGTCTCTAAATGTTGAAAAAAAACCGATGATTTCCGGGGAGTATTTGTGTACTGTTTTCATGAAAATGTAAAAGTTCCTGCCTTTTTGAATGGCCGCTTTCGAGGAGTTAGAATGGTGCTGCTATATTGTGTCTGGTGCCAAATAAACGAGCGAAGTCCCCTTGTACTACTTACAACAAAGTTCACACGGAAATAATTTTGATATCATTTGAAAGCTAATGGTATGCTCTTTCACATCATTAGAAAATCTCAAAATCTCAAAAGTGGGGGTTATTCCTCATTATGCTGTGCCGGGTCACATATTTGAAAACGTTTGTAAGGAATACCATGAGACACAAGCAGGGCAAAACAAAGAAAGTCTGAGGCGATATCACGTGCATCGTTTCTTCCGAGAATGAGTATGGCTTTGAGAAGAGCTGCCGAGCCGGAAACTCAACGTTTCGGACAGTGCGTACTCTGTCCGCTGTCAGGAGACTGCAATTTCCGGACAACGGGTGCTCCTGAACTTACAGAAGACGTGTAAAGCGTGGATACATCTCCCGCAACATCGAATGGTCTGGTCTTCTCGTTCTCGAAGGAGATTACGCACGCTGAACACGGTGTCATCGCGAGCATCTCATTAAAAACAAGGTCGCTTGTGAAATCAAAACCCCGATTTCTGATTCACCACAACGTGAACGACCGGGTAAATTCGAGGCTTTCGGCCGATGCTTGAAAAGGCTTCGTAATTTTGACGATCACTAACAATTAGGGACATAGGCAGTGGTACAACTGTAGTCATGTCGGCATTCGGATGTAGGGAAGTGAAGCCAGCTGAGCCCATCTCTTTAGGGAAAGTGGTCTTTAACGCGCCAGACGATGATTTCCCACTAAACAGGAAATCCGCGTTCATGTATCCAGTCCGTTATATTGTCTGGATCCAACCGCTTCGGGGGACTGGGATCGATATTGTCTTTGCGATTGCTAACACAGTGGAAGGGCTCCGGACTCACCAGATGGCGTGATGCTACAACGTGTAATTAACTCATTAGTAGGCCGGGTCACCTGTTAGCGAAGCGGCGGCGGCGGCGCTAGACGACTGTTGTATGTGCGCGCCATTTCATCCCTTTTTTTCATAACAGTTTCTGCGTCAGAGGATTCTATGATTTCACTAAGAGATTTATTTGCAGGGGTCAGGGTTCAACTCGCCCAACCTGAGGTGTTTCGCCCAAGACGGGCACGACTCTCTTCCACGGTAAACTTGCGCCAGTGGGTGTGCATGGCCAAAGGCAAGGGGTGAAGGGAACAAGGCGCATTTTAGAGAGAAAATGCATCAAATTTTACAAAATACGCCGTCTGCTATACATTATTTGGTGCACTAGACGCAATGCACTGAGATTCGTCATGCACAATCCTTTCGGATGGGTATCAAAGCATGTTCAAAGTGAAGGTAGGTGCACCATTTGCAAAGGGCCCAATTTCCGGACATTCCAAATTTCAAAAAATAAGGGAAGTTGGTAAAAGTATACCTATCAGAAATTCTGTGACTATGCAGCGCAAGGAAAGTGGTCATCAAGTTCGAGAAAACCAGTCCGAAAAAAAGCCAGCATACGCTTTCGTTTCCACTGTTTTCTCATAACGTGGTTGAAGGATTGAGCCAAAACTTGCTGCTCAAGGTCAGCCAGGCTTGTTACGTCACGTATTTATGCTCAGGGTGGGACCAAGGAGGTATCAGGCGAGCCTTGGTGGGACCATGGAGCTCCATGGTGGGACAAAGCACGCGGACGCGATTCTTTGCCCTTCGCAAACGGTGCTGTGCCGGTGCCGGGTGCCCTACCTTTAATGCTGAGCGAGGTCACCGCCAGGGACAAAATTCCGGAGATGGCATCACCCTCGATGGCAGGCCTGCACCCTGGCGCCGCAACAAAGATCGTCCACATTGTGTGTGTGGGGGGCTGCGGGGTCCTATGGTATATGGCAGACCGATCTCCCAACCGACGCCCAACTTGGCTTCCCAGGTACGTTCCCCTCCCCTCCCCCTCTCCCCGCAAAAAGGGGTCCCGCTATGACCCACGGAGACGGGGAGCCCAATAAACACCAACCTGTACGTCGCCATAATTTGCACAATTTGATTTCATCAAGTCATACCACTCAATTTTTTATAACAATCATCAATTCAACTGGCTACCCCAAAAAAAAGAGGAGGGGGGAAGGCAATCGAGAGGTCTGCCGTAGATTGAACAGGGTGCATACCGTACCGGTGGATTCTGCAGCGCCCCATCCCCGACCCGGCACTGCCCGGCCTAGGCCCTGCCAATTAGACTAATCAGAGGCCCTTCTCGACCGGGTAATCTCCTAACGACCTCCTAAATGGCTCACGCCGGGTTTTATGGATTAATATAATGTGTCCCACGGAGCGGCGCTTGGTCGGGATTCGAGGGAGGCTCGTTTCTCTCACAGGCCGATGCACTTGGCTTCTCGGTGGGGGGAGACGGAGAGGTGGTAGGTGGGTGGGTGGGTTCGGGGCACGGGGAGTCAAGGACCAAGATAGCGCCAGACGATATCCATGACCGAGTGCAGTCCATAACGTTATTTTTTTTCTTCTGCGGGTCGAAATTATTGGAATTCCTGGACATTATCTGAATATACATTTTTTTGGTTTTTTTGCTTTCGCAGCGACCCTCTCATTCTCTCTCCACCTCTCTCTCCCTCTCCCTCTCTCTTTCTAATCCCCCTCTGTCTTTCGCTGTCCCCCTGCCCCCCTCCCTCTCTCTGTCTGTATCTCTGTCTTTCTCTTTTCGAAATGAATCACTCGGGCTTGTTAGTGCTCTACCAAGAAGCACCATGCCGTGGATCTGCGACCACAAATATTTCCACATAAAAAAACCAAGCACTACTAAAGACCACCCCCCCCTAAATAAAAAAAACCCAGCTCCCAGATTACCAGCTAATGTTTACGCTGGATGCACAGTGTTTATAAACTGGTACCCGGCCGCATTAATAGGTTGCTTTGTCTGAGTAAGAACTCGACAAACGCCCAAAAAGATTGCAGTTCTCGAAGCTGTAAATATAGAAGTTGGGGACCCGCTTGAAATTGAAACTCCAAACTTTGGCAGAAGGGCGGAAGGGCACCGTCCATCGTGTCGCAGCCACGTCTCAAACAGTTATACTCCAAATTCCCTCTCACCCACCCTGAACCCGTACAAGTACACTGAACCGCTCTCGCTCGCTCTCTCTCTCTCTCCCGTTTCTCTTGCGGGGGAAACAAATTCTCCCACGAAGTCTGACAAAGTCCCCGAGGTGCTTTCGGGAGTTTGGAGAATTTTGACAGTCTTTTCTTTGTTTTGTCGTCGAAGGTATGAACTCCCACCGAGCCGGGAAATATAGAATTTTTTTGGGGGGTAAATGTGTGTGTAGTCGGCTGTCAGTTTTTTCGAAGGGTTTCTCTTTCCAGATGAATTTATCCACGAATCAAACAATAAACCCCAATCAATCAATCATCACCTATATCATCATCAGCTCAAGTCAACAAGGTGTGAATGTTTCGCTTTACGTCATCCAGCAAAGGTCGCGGACGCTGATCCCAACTGATTTGAATTTGTTTCCCCCTTTCAATCGGTTGGTGTAGAGGTGTTTTTTTTTCGGAGGGGCCAGTTCGGGGGCTTCTACGGACTCGGCCAGGAGTCCCAAAGCGCCCTTCCGAAATAGCTGACATTTAGAAATGTTTCCGTAAGTGAAACTAATCGGGAAAGGGAACATGGCGGATTTGGTTTCCAAAGGGAGTTTGCTCGGGGAGGATGAGGGGAGTGAATTTCCCCTCTGTGGGTGTGTGTGAGTGGACGCACATAAAGGTGGGTTGTTGGGTACCGGAACAATGGGTGGGTACTCAGAGAACAATGGGACCGCTCCTTGAGGGGTACAATTTTGGTACCCCATAAGGTTTTCACGAAACTGGTTATTTGGAATTAACTCAAAACGGAGGAAATTCCGAGGTTTGTTTATCCGTCGCAAATAGAACTATATTAATTAGGGGACGTTCGCTAGAAATTTCAGCCTAGGAAAGTGATTCTGGTTCGAAAGGGAGCGATTTGAATTAGGCTTTTTGGGGAGTGTTTTCTTTAGTACACGACAACAAAGGCAATACCCCACAAGTATACGCGTGTAACTTGTAAGGGTGTGTGCGTGTGTGTATATTATCTCGTATATAGCTACATGGTTCCATGTTCGGAGATCTAGGGGAAGAAAAAAAAATACCGAGAACGCCACATATTGGAAACTCGTTGCGGATGGAGTCGGTTGCGGACGACCTATTTCCGACCTGTGCCTCCCCTCTGCATGCTTAATTACAAAACTGATCAGAAGGGCAGAGGATATAGGCCTATACCTTTTCACGTTGACGCTTGGGGGAAACAAAACAAGTATAGGCCTAGCGCGCTCCGCGATGGGAACAGTTCAAGGCAGAGCCGGACAGAGCACCTATCGTCTTACCGTCATCATTATGATGATCAAAGAGGCTGTCTCAGCTCACTTTTGTCACAATGGGAAATATGAGATATCAATTCGACAAGCAGCCTTCAGACTATGTCGGCATCGGTATACGAGAACAACTCTCCGTGTCACTTCGATTATGTCAATCTATTCCATTTTGGACAGGCTTTGAAAGGGATTTTTTCCCCCCAAAGCGCTTACACATATATATATATATATATTGTATATATTTCTTTACCAAATATTATCCCCTGCTGAGCGCGTGTGAAATTGTTCTGCGTCAAGATTAGCGACGCTATTTTGTACAGTCTGTGAATTGTTCAATAGCGTACCGGCACGCCTATTTCGCTGTTAAATCGCCCTTTTCGGAAAGCTCAACGACACGGAGAAATAAGCCAGACGGAAATAAGACACTGGTAATATTGCCAAAATGGCGGGGATTTCATGGTGGACTTGCCCACCGACACCGTTGATGCAATGATGGGATGGAGGCCTTGATGAATAGGTAAATATCCCTGGGGGGAGAGAGGGAGAGGAGAGGTGGAGGAAGAGGGGAATATATCCAATGTAATCCCCCTCCGTTGTGTAATATCAGTGTTTATTTATTTACAATGATTCCGTTTGGACGGCTCGCGTTGTGTGGTGATGAACAATGGACCAGCCGTAATGGTATTTTGTTGGCACAGTTGAGAGGAATCACGGGGGCGGTGTGGTTCGTAGGCGAGCCAGGTACGTACTATACGCTCCCGTGTACACGCTGCCATAGGTCACAGTCTATTGACGGGTAAATAAAGCCCAGGTATAAAGTTCACACTGAGCAAATAGGAACTCCACCCAAATATAGCTCCCCTGCGAAGTTCCGAGGAAACAGGGGCGTCGGCACGGCCATGGCAGTATGTACATTGGTCTGAAAAACGGGGAATGGATTACCGGCATATAAAACGTATATTTTTTTTTTTACTTTTTTCAATTAGGCCTAGTAATATATATATATTCTAATCTAAAAAAACTGAGGTCCTGACGCTTCGATACTTCTATAGGCATATAGCAAATCCTTTCTCAAATGCTGAATGCTCTGTCTTTTAGAAATACAGGTCCGGCTAGGATCGAACTGCCGGGTCAGGCTCCCCATTTGTTAGATAAAAAATATTGATAAAGTGAAACATGTGAAAATTCATTGTAAGAATTATTGAGAAAATAAAATGACGAGTGAGATAGGATCCGCACTTTGCGTTGGGGTCATTTTCGTCAGTATAAGCAGTACGCAACATCTGTGTATGACTGGGGTAATATTTTGTAGAAACTGCAGCATATATTAGTGGGATGTTATCCGGGGCTAGGCCTAGGCTATACGAACACTTGAAATAACCGACAAGTCAGCCTGGTATAACATTTTCTACTTCGTAAACTCAGCCGTTCAACCAACTGAATTTATTCGAGATGAGGAAATCGATATGATTTTTGCTTCAAATGTGTTTCCTCCTCGAAAACGTCTGCCTTCAAAACTTTCCCACGCGTGCAAACAGCGCCCGACATATCCAATGTGCCTATTATTAGAATTTCTCGGAATAAAAACACTTCCTGTTTTTCGTCCTCCCTGGAAGCGCTTCTCAGTTTCATGTTACAGATTTGTTCACCCTTGCCTTTCACCACTGTGGATATTGATTCGCATTAACTGTGTGGGATAATTTATTTTACCTCGTGACGATCATGCCATCGCCACCACCACCCACACAATCCTGCTCCCCCGAACGGCAAACTCCCTTCTTTTGTGGGAAGCTCACGCCACCAAAGTACGGCGGCTCCTGGCTGCAGTCAGGCAGTCAAAATGTTACATTACCCGCCTGTCTGTAGGCAATGAGTCGTGCAAATGAATTGGTGGGGAGGTGGAGGTTGGTAATCACACTAATGAGTTTCATTTATTAATTCAGCGCTCCTCGTTAATGGTCGTCTCATGAATCATTGATTAGCGGAAGGAATTCGGACGGTTTTCTGGAATTTTACGGTTTTAAGTTTTCTGAGAATTACTGTTTTTTTCTCATATTGTGATGGGGCATTTCTTTTGTAATGGATCATTCACTCACTCCAATGCCTTTTTGTCAGACTCAGGATAATAGTCTACCGAAATAGGGATGGGGGATGCATGATTTGACTGAGATAAATCAACTCCTCCCGGGTCTATTTGTCAGCCTTGGCTTGCAAGTCTGCAACCGATAGGGATGGAGGCTTTTTATATGCCATGCTTCAACACCAGTTGCCCCTCGAAGTTCTATTCGTCAGCCTTGGCTGGCAGCCTCGCAGTCTACCACTAATGGGGGTGGAGGCTCATGCCTTGCTTTAAACATGCTTCAAACTACTTCCCCAGTTCAATTTGGCATGCTTGGCTGGCAGTCTACCACCAATAGGCATGGAGGCTTATGCCTTGCTTTAGACTAGTCACATCCCTCCCAGTTCTATTTGTCTGCCTTGGCTGGCAGTCTACCACCAATAGGAATGGAGGCTTATGCCTTGCTTCAGACTAGTCACATCCCTCCCAGTTCTATTTGTCTGCCTTGGCTGGCAGTCTACCACCAATAGGGATGGAGGCTTATGCCTTGCTTCAGACTAGTCACATCCCTCCCAGTTCTATTTGTCTGTCTTGGCTGGCAGTCTACCACCAATAGGGATGGAGGCTTATGCCTTGCTTCAGACTAGTCACATCCCTCCAAGTTCTATTTGTCTGTCTTGGCTGGCAGTCTACCACCAATAGGAATGGAGGCTTATGCCTTGCTTCAGACTAGTCACATCCCTCCCAGTTCTATTTGTCTGCCTTGGCTGGCAGTCTACCACCAATAGGGATGGGGGCTTATGTTTTGCTTCAGACTAGTCACCCCTCCCATATCCATGTCACTCAGCCTTGACTAAAATTAACACAAATAGAGAGCTCCACCTTGTTGAAATTTACTTGCCAATCCTCCCAGTTTGATTCACAATGTTTTTACAACTTTTATCATGCACCTTCCACATCCGTTGATAACGAATCAAAAATAGTGGACAGATGCGAAAATAACTACCGGTACTAATAATTCAAGCCCAATTAATTTACATTCTTGAAAAACTATACGTGATTGTTCGATCCAATTGATCAACTACTTATCATAAAAATGTTGCAAAATAGCTTCCTGACTAAAATTTTAGAAATTTCAAGGAAATTTTTTTTCCAGGGGAAAGGGGTCCTGATAGATCTGAGACATTGTTGCATCAGGCACTTGAAATGTGTTTCTTTAAATGTGGAGCTAAAAAAATTAAAAATCTTCACATAATTAAATTTAGCCCAGAACTAGCCCGGAACTGTTCATATAAAGGACTAGGTACATGTACACTATACGGTGGAGTTGGTGGACTGTGCAAAATTTAAACCAAATTTGGTGTCCAACTAGTGATTTATGGATAGAAAATTATGGATATACCGTACACAAAAATGTTCCAAACTGCTCATCAATTGACTAAAATCATTTGAAATTAACGAAATTGCAAAAGTTCAGAACTAGGCACAACATTCCGATCCTTACATACAGGACCTTTGAGGAAGTTGCCGCTTGGATCGAAACATCAGTCCCTATAAATTATTATTATTTTTTTAAATGTTAAATTTAAGTTAGCCTAGTGTTCAAAGGGGGATGCAATGATTGCGAACATGCACATTGCACAGCACACTACAAAAATCTGGACACAACACGGTTTACCGAAAAGGTGATTTACGAACAGAAAATTAGCAAGGAAACAATGAAAAAAAATTTAGTGCCTGTTACCATGGAGGAATAAGTACTTATTCCTCCATGCTGTTACACATAAATCTTATGCATTCAAACAGCACCAATCAATGACTCACAACTCACAAGTGCACAATGTACATGTACATGTGCAATACATGTGGGTTTACAGTACATGTGGAATTTACTATTACAGTGCAGAACATGTACATCACATGTGCTGTATGTACATGTACATGTACATGTACAGTTACACATACATGTACTGTACATGTACATCAGTCACATGTACTGTACATACATGTACATGTACAGTTGCACATACACATGTACATGTACAGTTGCACGTACATATGTACATGTACAGTTTACAAATCAGGCCTACAATTCATGTGTACATGTGATGCACAGTACATGTACATGTACTTTGTACACTGTACATGTGATTGTGCGCACATGTACATGTACATGTATACATGTGTACATGTAGGCCTACTGTATAACAAGTTATAACATGTTATAACTTATCACTCACTGTATAATTTTATTAAGTACAACATGTACATGTACGTGTGCAATATACAAACTGATAAGTGAATAGACAAACGACGGTAGCCAGAAGGATATTCCCATTCACGAATCCGGGTTTCGGTTGCCCATTTCGAACACCCCCAAAATAACACAAAAATATGCTTTCGTACCCCTCCTCTACCTCCATGCTAGAACTCGACCACGTTGTCGACGCTGGGTTTCATTCCCAGACGCCGGACGACTGTGAAATTGATAATACCCGGGGAGAATGTTTTCCAAATTTACAGCGTGAGTAAATAAATGCCACGAGTGTAGTGTACATGTATGTACAGCACAGTATACATGTACATGTACATTTTGTACATGTACATGTTGTACATGTACATGTTGTAAATGTGTACTGTGCATATACCGGTACTGTACATGTACATGTACATTTACATGTACACAGTGCAATGCATTGCTATGCACATGCTGAATCTAGTTGACCTTAATCTGACCGACACCGTACCGACGCACAACAAAATAACCAACTTACCGCCTCACAACCAGGGCGAAAACATCCTCGAAAAGTGGCCTTTCCAGCTTGTTCTTGGCGGTGCCTGAGGTCGGTCGAAGGCAGCACACCGCCGGGTCTCCACACGGGGCTGGCTGCGTCGGATACGACTCACAAATCCAGGTGTTTTGGACGAGTTTTTTGAGGTTTTTTTTTTTTGTATTTCAAACGGTAGTTGCTAGCTCCAACGCTGTATACTGTACTGTGGTATAACTTGTGTAACGTTCCGGCATCCACACTGTGCAACCAAATTTAGCTATGACGTCTGCGAGCGGTCAGCAGCAGCTCAGTCAGCTGGTCACTTCGTTACAGGGCTGGTCGGACCATTCCTGCCCTCCACAGCTTCACCGGAGCACCGTCCCGACAACTGCAGCTCGAAATGTTGCATAGAAAACTCGGAAAAAGTATACAAAAAATACTCGGAAGACTGTGTTGGCCGTGCGTGTGTGTGTACGGTGTGTACGGCGTTGAACTGTGCGTGTGCATTATCATATTAGCGCGCGGGGTCAAGTGATGACGCATCAATGCCTCATGAATATGTATGTTTCCGTATCCATGTACGTTTCCTTCCTAGACGGAGGGGGCCGGGCCGCGTGCAGAATGCATTGTGTCAGCCGGCCCATAGCGGCATTGCGCCAGCTGTTGCAGAGCTATCCAAGCGGCCATCCTTTTATGTGTACGTACGTGCGCATACAACTTGTAGCAAGCTGGCAACGGAGAGTGGGAGAGAGAGAGAGAGAAAAAAAATCGATCGGAAAAGGGACAGTTAGTAAACCGCAACCCTGACCAAAAAGGAAAAAAAAAATGTCTTTGTTCCAGCCCTGCAACTGGATGCTTAACTTCCGCAAACCGCGCACCATTCCCTCAACGTGCACGTTCGCTTGGTGTCTATTGTTTGGAGGAGTTGTGGCGGAGAGGGGAGGGGAGGAGGGTGGGGGGGGGTGACTGGGTTTATTTTCTGGTCCCTGGTAAGGGTCAGGAAAGGAACGTGAGCGCCGGGCGAATTCCAGGGAGATAAGTTGTGTCCTTGGTGACGGGTCCTTGGTATGGGGTCCCCACCTAGCAACGGGTGGTGTTGTGTCTAGGATATATGTTTGTTGGAGGGGGGGGGGGGTGATGAGGGGTAAGGGGTGGAGGAATTTCGGCAACAGGTAATCGATAATGGAGCTGCAATGCCGTCAGAATTGAATCCAATTGTCCCTCGGTGATAAACAAAAATGTTGCGAACTGCTTACTGACTAAAATTACCAAAATGTAAATCTTAAAATTTAGTGGGCCTGACGTTTCGATCCTAGCAGGACCTTTCTCAAAGGCAGAGTTGAGACCTTTGAGAAACGTCCTGCTAGGATCGAAACGTTAGGCCAACTAAATTTTAAGATTAACTATATATATAATAACAATATAACGAAGTGTTAAACACAATTTGATATATAAAGAACTGAAATAAAGAAAGGTGGGAAGTATATATCCGCCAAAAAATCCCTCAATAAAACCAAAACAATTGTCCCTCGTTAGTGAAACAATTTTAGCTCGCAAAGAGAGCCCCTTGAGTTGGAAAGGAAAGCCCCAAGCATTGCCAACGACTCAATTCATAACACCCGAGTCTTTCAGAATCAGAGCATGGAGCTAGCTCCATGCTCAGAGAAACTTATTTTAAAGTGAGATGCCACAAAAAGAATCGTAAACGGCTTATTGACGTAAAAATACCAATTAAAACAAGACATCTCACTTAAGTAATTTCGAGGGCCCGTCGTGTCTATTCTAGCGGGATAGGTCAGAGGCTGAGGTCAGAGGCCAAAGGTCAGAGGATAGAGGGTCGTTACTGGTAGGACGGAAACATCAGGCCCCATGTGTGTGTTCTCACAATTTAAGGATGGAAATCGAAATGCATTAATTTGAGGTCTCTTTTTCTTGCAAAAAAGAAAAAAAGAAAATAAGGAGCCTGTTTTTTTATCCCTGAAAAAATGTCCCTAGAGGAAGTGACTTTCTATCCTTGTAGGATCGTTTACATAGGCAGTACCTGTGCCATTTCTGTCAGTGGACAGATTTTGCGTCATTCTAATATTCCCAAAATGGACCTTTAATTTTGTGATCACTAAACTAGTCACACGGTTAAATGTCTTTTTTTTAAATCTGATTGTATCCAAACAAACACAATACAGCAAAAAACTTACTGAAAATTTGTTGAATTTTTGTTGGGGGGAATGCTTACTGGCTATAAGCGACCAAAATGCAAATATCAAAAATTATATAGGAGGGTCTGACGTTTCGATCCTAGCAGCACATTTCCAAAAGGCTTTCTCCCAGTGATAAAGGTCCTGCATGCTAGAATCGAAACGAACCTCCTTTGTCTGTTTTTTTTTATAGATACTCAAAGCTGCTCTAAGGATTTGTTTTCTTCCCTAATAGACAAGGAGCAAAGTTCTGAAAAAGCCTCTTTTCAGGAGTGATATACAAAAATGTTACAAACTGCTTACTGACTAAAATTACCAAAATGCAAATCTTAAAATGTAATGGGCCTGACGTTTCGATCCTAGCAAGACCTTTCTCAGAGGCAGAAAGGTCCTGCTATAGGATAGAAACGTCAGGCCCACAAAATGTTGAGGCTATTTTCCAGGAGTATAGCTCAACACCCAGTACATCTAATAAGGTTTGACTTCATAGAATGGAAGCTTTGCTGGGAACATGTAGTATGTTTTTGTTTTGTTTTTTAATCCAAAAAAATAAAAATCGTGGGGCAGGCCACCTATCCCTCTGAAATGTCGACTCAACAGTTGCTCTATTGCATTCGTCCCTGCGTTAACAAAAAACACACACACACACCACAAAAACACAAAAATAACCAACCCCGTGCTGCACGAGTGAGATCAGTACTGACGTGCGTCGGGTACGTGGGCGAGAGACGAGGAGGCCACGGATAAACAAAGGGGCTAGATGATGCACTACAATAACATGAACGAAACCATTTACACGGCCACTATCTGCTGCGGCAGATAATGCTGGCGCTATCAAGGCATACGGTCGCCATTATCTATTATTATTGTTACTACATGTATACTATTGGTGATATACAAAAATGTTGCAAACTGCTTACTGACTAAAATTACCAAAAAGGAAATCTAAAATTTAGTGGGCCGGACGTTTTGATCCTAGCAGGACCTTTCTCAGGGCCTTTGAGAAAGGTCCTGCTAGGATCGAAACGTCAGGCCCACTAAATTTTACATGTATACTATTATTAGATCACAACATTTGTTAAGCAGCGTTTCTGAGAGGTCCTGCCAGGGTTCCCCCTGTCTCTTGAGGTCTTAAATTTTTGAGTTAGTGAGTGACAACTTTTCATCATTTTCTTTAATCTCAAAATAATTTAGTGGGCCTGACGTTTCGATCCTAGCAGGACCTTTCTCTGCCTTTGATAAAGGTCCTGCTATAGGATCGAATCGTCAGGCCCACTTAATTTTTAGATTTTCATTTTGGTAATTTTAGTCATAAAGCAGTTTGCAACATTTTTGTACAACATTTTCTTTAATGTGATCATTATACACACAAACTGCTTACTGACTAAAATTGCCAAAATGCAAATGTCAACATTTAGTGGGCCTGACGTTTCGATCCTAGCAGGACCTTTCTCTGCCAAGTTGGAAAAAGGTCCTGCTAGGATCGAAACGTCAGGCCCACTAAATTTTGACATTTTTCTTTAATGATAGGGAATTGCTTGACGTCATTCTCCCAAATAATTCTGCCTTTCAGAAAGGATCGAACTGTCAGGTCTCCGTTAACGTCAGTGAGCAGTTTGCAACATTTTTGTTGGTATTACATTTTTATTGGTATTTTTCTTGGTACCCGGTATTACTGTGCAGACCTCCAAACTCCACGGTATTACTTGAAGTCATTACAAAACGATTGTATAGAGTGGTTTGCCTACACAATGTGTACCTCAATTCGAAACTTCAGGCTGGGTGTGTTCTGCGCCTATTATCGCGACCGGTCTATTGTACGGAATAGTGTAGCAACGTGTTCTGCACGTAATGTATCCCTGGGGCCCCCCGTGGAGAATTTTAGGACCCGGCCTAGCACCCCTTTGTCCCCCACCCGGCCCCCACCCTGCCCCGTCATTCCTCCACGATCCCATTCAGGTACATTGCGTGCAATGCACCCATGCACATCAGACAGACCATCGGGTCCCCAGAAATAAAAATCCTAAGCACCCCTTATATTTTTTTAATCCACCAACGGGACGACTACATGTATATACTACTAACGACCTCTCGTTGAACCCGTAATGATAAAGGCCTTTTTTTTGCTCGATTGCTGGGAGGTATTGGAAACAGAATTGGGCGGAGTCGTGAAGGAAAAAAAAACCAACAAAACCTTCGTCCTTCAGCGTCGAAGCGTGGGCTCCGATCTGGACCACACAGGTTGTCGGTAATTAGTCCATCTGGAATTAATTAGCGAAGCCACCCTAGGTGACAGAAGAGGTGGGCTTTTTTCCCCCTTTGATCGACGCGTAGTGGAGGCTTTTGTTGTTTATCACAGACATCTCTTTTTATATATGTGACCCGGCACAACGACATGAGGAATATCCCACCAAAACAGTTTTAAAGTAAACAACGCCTGAAGTTAAAGTATCTTCACAATTCGATTACAAATCAATTTTCTTTTGTTTGTATTTTCGGAAAATTTAAGTATTAGAGGATATTATATTTTGATATCATTTGAAAGGTAATGGTATACTCTTTTACATCATTAGAAAACCTCAAAATCTCAAAAGTGGGGGTTATTCCTCATTATGCTGTGCCGGGTCACAATTATAAAAAAAAAAACCCGAAGGGCAATGAGAATGTGTACAGATTATCTGAACGACGTTCGGGCGCTTCTTTACAACGCAGTTTCAGAGGTGTGCTGATATGTTTTTCACCTGTTTTGGAGGATGCAATTAAGTTGTTATGACTGTTCGTACATAGTTATCTCTAATACTGTGTGCCCATGGCAGTTTACGAAATGACGGCTTAGGCTCGGGCTAAGGCTTCGGTACTTTCTCCTACCCGTTTATGGAGCGGGTATCTGTAGAAACAAGCGTTTAATTGGGCCCAGTTTCTTAGTGAATCTAGTGTATACTTATCATCAAGCCAACAAACCTTCACAATCGGCGACAAACCACATCCTGGATTTTCAGGTTTTGTCAGACCATGATCGAGGTCAGACAGAGACAGAGACGAAGCCTGAGCCCGAGCCTGATCCATGGATTCGTAAAGGGTACAGAATGTAATGGCGTTCTTTTCTCAAGACTGCGATCGTTGTAGACAGTGTGCGTGACTGTGATCATTGTCTGGTGTCACAAAGGCCGTTTACGGAATGAAGGCTTAGGCTCGGGCTCAGGCTTCGTCTCCCTCTGACAAAACCTGAAAACCCAGCCTCCAGGTTGTATGTTTGTTTCCGAATTTGAAGGTTTGTTGGCTTGATATAGGTACAGGGTATTCCCCCAAGATACTGGGGACCAAACGCTTGCTTTTAGATGCCTGTGGTATTTTAACGAGCAAGGTAAATTATGACCGAAGCCTAAGCCCGAGCCTAAGCCTTCATTTCGTAAACGGCTGGAGTCTCGCTCAGTTCTCTGATTCTCGGCGCCTGGTGGCGCTCCCCATAAAATATGACGTCAGAGGGGCATTTGCCTTGACCTGTCTATACATACATGTAGCTAGGCCTACTGTATTATATTATTCTGTCCAAAGTTCACCTCTTCACTTGCGGCGCCGTTGACAACAAAATGCACATTGTAAAATCTCAAAACAATCAGAGGGACATGGCGTTTCGACACCATAAGAAAGGACCTGCTATAGAATCGGAACACCACACAAAATGTATAGGGGGCCTAGGCCCTGTGCAATTTTCGTCGTTTTTTTCTTTTATAAATGATCTTCTTTTTATGTTGGGGACCTGACATTGCGATTTTAGCAGGACATTTTTGTTTGTTCAAAGACAGAAAGGTCCTGGTAGGATCGGAACGTCAGCCTCTCTACAGTTTATTCTAAAGATAAGCTGCAGTTCTGTAGGCATTCAACCATGGAGGAATCTCTCCGTTTTCCTCCATGATTCAACTCAGCTATCGCAACTGTTTCTCCTTTGTATTTTTATAATTTTAATTTACCAGCTTCACTCTTTGTCCTTTGTTTCTCATCCGTGTCCTATTCACTCCCTCCCCCTTCCTTCGTGTACATGTATCTGTTTTGTCCTTGTCACTCTGCCTTTGAGAAAGGTCCTGCTAGGATCGAAACGTCAGGCCCACTAAATTTTAAGATTTATTTTAAGAAATGACATCATTGCGCGTGAGCTGCCGGCCAGGCGAGGTCAAAGCAATTGGCACAGCGCGTGCGCAGTAGGGCAACCGTTGACCCACTTTGTTGACATTCTCCTCTTTGCTTTGTGTGCGCAAACGCTACTAAATAAATCAAACACGAGATAGTGCTATAAAAAAGTACCACGACCATCCTTTCTTTTCCGTTTTCCCACAAGGCCAGCGCCGATGTGGTTTAAAACGAAAGAGGAACCAACAAAAGCTACATCCGCTTGCGATTCAGTTGGCAAAAGAATCGGAAATTCTGTTACCTTAGAAGGCCAGGGTGCATGACTTTTGAGTTGTTTTCACTCCGCCTGGTACATGGTCATAGCCTTAGGCCTGCCGCAAGAATAAAAACGAAACGGGAAGAGAAGTAATTCGCACAAAACATCATCATTTTTTGCTTTTGAAACCCGGCAGTGTGATTATCTTTTATCTTGAAGGTAGAAATGAGGGTTAGAGTTTACACGAACACGAGGAACTTCACGGAGCACAAAGCTTCGCGAGTGTACGTCAACATTTTGAATCATTTTTGTGTGCCAAACAAACAAAGGAAAAACGGCCAGGGAACTTTTGAACGAATTTAAAAAAATTCCAATTTTTCAATTTCTTATTTAGGCCTAGGCTACAGGGCCAAAAGCTCTTTGTTGTTTCGTGCATTTTAGCGGTCGTAATTACCAAAGTGGTTCAGTTGTTTCCGTTTGTCTTTGTGCTGTGAACATTTCAGCACTTTCCCTCTCTACCTCCATGCTCTAAGTTAAGGCCATTTTCGAAATGAAGGCTTAGGCTGATCGGGCTTAGGCTTCGGTCATATATTTTTTCATCTTACCCGTTATAATAACATTATTGTCACAAGGATCTAAAAACAAGCGTTTGGCCCCAGTTTCTTGGTGAATGCTTTGTAGTCTGTAACTATCGAACCAACAAACCTTCAAATTCGGGAAACAAATCACAACATGGAAAGTTTCAGGTTTTGGCAGACGGAGACGAAGCCTGAGCCCGAGCCTAAGCCTTCATTTCGAAAACAGCCTAAAAATCTAATAATCGACGGAACATTATTAACATTTTATTACCGTATTAATTCTTTATTTAATTGTCACCGTCAAAACTCTCCTCGTCTGATCGTGTGAGGGCGGTGTTTACATAAACAAGATGGCGACCTCCATTGACGTGGAAGATGAGACCATACTCGCGTCTGTGTTCAAGGATGTTTTTCCAGGTTTGATGACAGAAACAAAACGATTGAAATGTATTTTACTTCGGTGCCGGGAATAATGTTATTATTTTGAGTGTTCCAAAAGGCTCATATGATTTGTGAAGTACTGTAGCCTTTGTAAATTACTGCTCTAAATATCCCCGATGCCTGTTGAAAAGTACAGGCAGCTCTTGTGGGGATCTCTAAATTTATGAGAAACGATCTAAATACAAATCTCGAATATGTAGACTCAAGACTGTAGAGTGTGGTCTTGGCATTTAATCTATGTATGATTGGAAATCCGGCGTATGATTCTGTCTTTGAGAACCAACTTGCTCAGTCAGTAACCAACTCAGTCCGTATTAACTAGTCCCACTTACTGGGCCGCTAGGAGTAGGAGCTCCTCTGAAACGATTTGTGTGTTGATCTGTCGCACTAGCGTCCCACCGCGTCTAATAATTATAGTAAAACAGACATCCTCAACAGATGGCCTTAAGTTAAAACTAGTGCCCGAAATCGCGTCAAAAGATTCAATAAAAGCACCTGCCGGATTACACACATGTCAAGTCGAACAAGTGGTATTTCAGCGGTACTTAAGATTAATTTTTGGGATTGCAATTCTGACAAAATGTCTCCTATGACGGCATCGGACATGTCGAGTTGTTCAAAACGCAATGTTTGTACACCGTGTACAGGATGTAAAATCTAAACCATATTACACGAAGACTGGGTACTACTAGACGTTGTCTGTTTTACTATATTAGACGCGGTGGGACGCTAGTGCGACAGATCAACACACAAATCGTTTCAGAGGAGCCCCTAGCGGCCCAGTAAGTGGGACTAGTCCGTAACCAAGTCAGTCCGTAACCAACTCGGTCCATAACCAACTTGGTCTGTAACCAAGTCGGCCCGTGACCAACTTAGTGGCTAACTCGCCATGGGCCGAGTGGGTTATGGACTGAGCTGACCTGAAACCTTCCTGCTTTATGGGATGATTTGTTTTCCCCCTTGTGCCTTTGTTTTCAGATTCGTGGCGTGAGAATTCGGACTTTGCTTTGTACCTGGCTGAGCTGAGCTCCTATGGAGTGGATAAACTCAGTGAGTGCTTCAGACGGGATTTGCCCTGTCCCTCTCCCCGTCTGGCTTTGACCCCTAAACCAGGCTAAAGTACCGGGTAGTCTTTTATGACCTTGGAGATTTATACACCATTGGATTGCTTGTATTTTCAGCATTAAAATGAGGTATAGCTCATGTGTATAGGTGGAAAACTTTTGGAGTTAGAGCTTTTCAAACTTAAGTCACTGCAACTGGATGGTTTTGAGATAACGGACGTTAAAGTTCAGGTAGAATTTCAATGTTATTCTACTTCCATTACCACATAATTCACCATAGCAACATGCTATGTGTGGTTCTTGCAGACTCGTTGACTTTTGCACAGCTTCTAAGAATGTTTATGCCTAGATAACAAAATCAAAAATTAGTCAATTCATTGATTTTTGGGGGGATTAAACTTGGTCAACTGATCGAATAGATGTTTAGCTTCAATTTAATGACAAAAACAAAAAATCGATCATGAACACAATTTTTCATTGAAATGCTGTATTGAAAAAGCTGTATTGAAAAAGCTGCATTGAAAAATCATTGAATTTTTGAAAAAGCTGCATCCACTTTGTGTGATCCCTGAACTGCTGTAGCCAGGTTTACAACACTTGGTTGATCCCTGTCAATCCCTGGATATTTACGTCAGATTAATGGTTAACTGCTCCTAACTGCCCCTACCCCCCCCCTTCCCCTGTCCCAGCAAAGATTGGTTGCCTTTCTGGAGCGGGTATCGGTAGACATTTTTCACTGATTTCTCCGAAACTATCCACTGAACGTTTCAACAAAAAATATATATTGTTGTTGGTATCTCGACAAAAAGTCTGTGTGAGTTTCATTTCTGAACTCCATCTAGTTTTTGGAGAAAAATAAATAAACAAATCACGAACTTAAGTGCTTTCCCATACAGTTGTGCGATAAAAAGACAGCGAGTTCGTCATTTACACCCGAACGTCGAAAAGGTTGATTGTTTTGGTCTTAGTCACCGAGTTTGCATTTTCAGACAATCACGTCTAACAACTTCAGCGCCGAATGCCTTCCCCGTCACGGTTTTCTCACCGTCTGTCGTGTCTCATCCGACAGATCGTGAGCCGGAACGTCTGGCCGAGGAGCGTGCCCTCATCTTGCAGCAGACCCAGGAGTTGGCCTTCCACAACTACAAGACATTCATCGAGACGGCGGACTGCTCCAAGGAGATTGTGGAAGACGTAAGTGATAGAAAGGAAAAGGGTTGTTCACTGCGATACGATGGTACAGACAAGTAGAAAAGGTGATCAAAGTCACGCGATGTCGTGTTGCTGGTAGCAATGTTTCGGTTGCTATTGCAAAGGCCAAAAAAAAGAGTTTCCGTTTACATGGCATTTCAAAATAGGGTAGGTAGGTCGGAATTTTTTTTTTTGCCAATTTTTTTTCATGCACAATCATATGGAGGCATCTGCATGTAGTCAAGCCTTAATACGATCAAATTACACGTTCAATTTTTTTTTCATTATTTCCTGATAAAAAAAATAAAATTGCAGGCTAGAAATAGGGTAGGTCGGGTAACCGGAAGCAGAACTATTTTTTTTGTGGGGGACTTACCTTCATCAGGCAAGTTTTGAAGATGCACCCAAGGTGTAGGGTCCCAGCTATTGATGACATGTAAAATGATAAATATCAATGAATAATGATGAATTGAAATGCAAAATAGTGAATTTTAATGACCAGTTATGAATCATCGTGTATAAATGTGAATGTGTACAAATGAATGATGATGATTCCTCATGCGTTGTAATGGATAAGGAATAATCACCCTGGATTGTACCTTAGGGAGACATTCCCATAGGGTTGTGCACAAACTTTCACAAAACGTGACGTCCCTATTTCTAGACATCCTTCAAACCAATGAACTTGAAATTCACACTGTGTTCTTTTGAGAGCATTCCCTGTCTGCTATGAAAACAATGGACAATAAAAATAAGGTAGTTGGGACATTAGAGAGACACTGAAATGTATGCCTAATGCAGAGTGTCTCCCTAAGGTATCATTAATAACAACAATGTGTCTCTCTAACGTCATATACAGGGTTGTAGGTGTATTTTTTTTCATTATAAAAGTCGGTCAAAACAAGGCCCCTTAAGGCCACTCAAGGTGAGGGCTAAAAGAAAAAGTGATAAGGAGAAGAACCAGGAGCATAATAGATCAGGAGGGAGTAAGATGAACGTTTATGTTTCCTTTGAATTGAGTCTTGAGAAAGAGGGGAAACAGGATGCAGATAGATAATTCCATATTTCAAAGGGTGCCCCTTTTATAATTAGAAATCATAACATGCATTTAACTTTCTCTCGCGTTTTGGATTGAGACACCCCCAACCTTTTCCCTTTGTTTTTACTTTTAAATGTATAATGGTTTATTCCCCCAAGTGGAGCATTCAGTGTATATTGCTGATTGGACCCCCCTTCTGGAAGTGGAGTGACCCTTGGGCAGGGGCTGTGTAGGTCTGGGTGGTGTGGTCAAGCATGCCTTAGTGCTTTACCACCCAGCTCAACAACCGCCCCACTCTCTGTTTCCTCCTTCCAGCTGACAATCGATAAGTCCCAGAACCCACCCCCTTTTACACATAGCTGGAAATATACAAAAACGTTGCAAACTGCTTACTGACTAAAATTACCAAAAATGTAAATCTTAAAATGTAAATCTTAAAATCTTAAAATTTAGTGGGCCTGACATAGCTGGAAAAGTCAACAAAGAGTTTACTGCCTTTGAGAAAGGTCCTGCTAGGATCGAAACGTCAGGCCGATATGACCGAAGCCTAAGCCCGATCAGCCTAAGCCTTCATTTCGAAAACGGCCTTAACTTAGAGCATGGAGGTAGAGAGGGAAAGTGCTGAAATGTTCACAGCATCAAGGCAGCATCTCTCTGCCTTTGAGAAAGGTCCTGCTAGGATCGAAACGTCAGGCCACTAAATTTTAAGATTTACGTTTTGGTAATTTTAGTCAGTAAGCAGTTTGCAACATTTGTGTATATCAGCCAAAGAGTAATAGTAGAATACTAATGACCCGTAGTAATGAGTAATGATAAAGAGTGTTGCCCACTGTATGCCTTGTATGGCCTGCCGACAGTTCAACCTTGTGGAGACCCACGTCAACGGCCTGCTGGACAAGCTCCCGTCATTCTCAGAGGAGTGCAACAGGTTCATGAAGGAGGCCCAAGACATCAGCATCAGGTGGGTCAGAGGTCGCGGGAAGGGTCAAGAGAGGTCACAAAACCTCTGGCGTCAGCAGCCCAAATAGAGAGTGTCTTGCGGTGTGATCCTGGCAGGGCCTTCCTCAAAGGCCGAATCTTACCAAGGAATGTCCCGCTGCGATTGAAAAAAAAAGGGCTTTGTAAATGTCTCAGACTTAGTTTTTGTAATTCTAAGCAATTTAGGGGGGCAGAATATTTTGTTGAATATTAATGCATATCAATGTATATTAATGCCTATCAATGAATATTAATGTATATTAATGAAAATGAATGTATATTAATGCAAATTAATGAATACTAATGCATTTTAATGAATATTTATGCATATTAATGAATAGTAATGCATATAAATGAATAGTAATGCATATTAATGAGTATTAATGCATATTAACGAATATTAATGAAAACTAATGAATATTAATACATATTGATCGATTATGAATATAAACATACTAATGAATAATACTGGAAATTGATTAATTAATAATGAGCAATAATAAATGAAGATGAGCAGTAATGAATATTCTAGTATTGTGGAGATCTTGGAGATCTTGTTTTCCCCCGGACTATAATTATACGATCTTGCTACTTTTTAAAAGGAATGTTAATTCCTATTTCCGGCCTTCCTGAGTCCCCTCTGTATCGGCCTTTAACCTTGAGTGGCTTTTTAGCCTTGTTTTGGGCAAATTTGCAGTACAAAAATAAATTAATTAATAAAAAAATCGCGGCCGGCATTAGAGAAAGGCCATGTCTTGGATCAAAATGCCAGGCTGTCTGAAACGATTTTGGTTTTCTTTTTTGATTTGTGCCGCTGGACGGTTTTGAAGTCGTCGGATGAACAACCTGACCCTGTCCAAGCACACCCAGCTGCTGGAGATCCTGGAGATCCCTCAGCTCATGGACACCTGCGTCAGGAACGCCTACTACGAGGAGGCGCTGGAGCTGTCCGGCTACGTCAAGCGCCTGGAGAAGAAGCACACCAACATCTCCGTCATACAGGTGGGCTCCTTGTGTACACCTGTCATACAGGTGGGCTCCTTGTGTACACCTGTCACACAGGTGGGCTCCTTGTGTACACCTGTCATACAGGTGGGCTCCTTGTGTGCACCTGTCACACAGGTGGGCTCCTTGTGTACACCTGTCATACAGGTGGGCTCCTTGTGTACACCTGTCATACAGGTGGGCTCCTTGTGTACACCTGTCACACAGGTGGGCTCCTTGTGTACACCTGTCACACAGGTGGGCTCCTTGTGTACACTTGTCATACAGGTGGGCTCCTTCTGTACACCTGTCATACAGGAGGGCTCCTTGTGTACACCTGTCATACAGGTAGGCTCCTTGTGTGCACCTGTCATACAGGTGGGCTCCTTGTGTACACCTGTCATACAGGTGGGCTCCTTGTGTACACCTGTCACACAGGTGGGCTCCTTGTGTACACCTGTCATACAGGTGGGCTCCTTGTGTACACCTGTCATACAGGTGGGCTCCTTGTGTGCACCTGTCACACAGGTGGGCTCCTTGTGTGCACCTGTCACACAGGTGAGCTCCTTGTGTACACCTGTCATACAGGTGAGCTCCTTCTGTACGCCTGTCATACAGGTGAGCTCCTTGTGTACACCTGTCATACAAGTGGGCTCCTTGTGTACACCTGTCATACAAGTGGGCTCCTTGTGTACACCTGTCATACAGGTGGTCTCCTTGTGTACACCTGTCATACAGGAGGGTTCCTTGTGTACACCTGTCATACAGGAGGGCTCCTTGTGTACACCTGTCATACAGGAGGGCTCCTTGTGTACACCTGTCATACAGGTGGGCTCCTTCTGTACACCTGTCATACAGGAGGGCTCCTTCTGTACACCTGTCACACAGGTGGGCTCCTTGTGTACACCTGTCATACAGGTGGGCTCCTTGCGTACACCTGTCATACAGGTGGGTTCCTTGTGTGCACCTGTCACACAGGTGGGCTCCTTGTGTACACCTGTCATACAGGTGGGCTCCTTGTGTGCACCTGTCACACAGGTGGGCTCCTTGTGTACACCTGTCATACAGGTGGGCTCCTTCTGTACACCTGTCATACAGGTGGGTTCCTTCTGTACACCTGTCATACAGGTGGGCTCCTTGTGTACACCTATCATACAGGTGGGCTCCTTGTGTACACCTGTCATACAGGTGGGCTCCTTGTGTACACCTGTCATACAGGTGGGTTCCTTGTGTACACCTGTCATACAGGTGGGCTCCTTGTGTACACCTGTCATACAAGTGGGCTTCTTGTGTACACTATCTGGCTATCAAAAAAGCTCAAAGATTACTTTTGAGTTTTATTTGCAAACTGAGATTAGTGCCTTTTTCTTACTTTGTACAAGTTTATGATGTGTACCAGTTTATGACGAGTACCAGTTTATGATAAGTACCAGTTTTTGAGTACCATTTGATGACAAGTACTAGTTTATGTCAAGTACCAGTCCAAGTTTATGTTGAGTACCAGTACATGTATATGACGAGTACCAGTTTGACGAGTCCCAGTTTATGACAAGCACCGGTTTATGACGAGTTCCCAATTGTTTAGTGAGTTTTGAAAATCAAACAAATGAAGGAAAAACAAACAAAGGAAATGTTTGAAAATGGCACAATCAGATTGTATTAAGATAAAAAGCCCCGTGTGGTGATCATGGGCACCGAGAGATATAGTCTGGTGCCAAGCGGCTATGCCTTATCCTTTCCTGTGTGTGTGTGTGCGGTTGGCTCAGGACATTATCGGGGAGGTGAAGGGCTCCACGCAGCTCATGCTGAACCAGATGCTGCAGCAGCTGCGCACCAACATCCAGCTGCCGGCCTGTCTGCGTCTGATTGGCTACCTGCGCCGCATGGACCTCTTCACGGAGAGCGAGCTGCGCATCAAGTTCCTGCAGACCAGGGACGCCTGGTTCCAAGGCATCCTGGCCGGCGTCCCAAAGGAGGACGGTAGGCTTCTTCTCCCCATTCCCCCTTCCACACTCTTCCCTCTCCCTCCCCCTTCCCCTTCTCCTCTCCCCCTTATTGCTGCTTCCGTGAAGCGATATCCCCAAATCGAATATTTGAGGAAATGTTCCAGGTAACTTGTAGTAAATGGAAACAAGACTAAGAAGAAAGGTTCAATCCTTATATTCTTATATTGCCCCTTCCTTTTATCTTTTTCAATGTTTTCTTCCTTTTTTCCCTTTTTCTTACTTTGTCTTACTTTGTCTTACTTTTTCTTATTTGTTTTCTTTTTCATTTTTTTATTCCTTTTTCTTCCTATTTCTTCTTGTTTTCCCTTTCCCCCCTTTTTTTCTTTTTTTCCTTTTCCTTGTTATTTCTTCCTTTTTCTTCCCTTTTCTTCATTTTCCTTCCCTTTTCTTCCCTTTCTTCCTTTTTCTTCCCTTTTCCTTCCTTTTTCTTCCCTTTTCTTCCCTTTTTTCCTTTTTCTTCATTTTTCTTCCTTTTTCTTCCCTTTTCGTTCTTTTTCTTCCTTTTTCTTCCTTTTTCTTCCTTTTTCTTCCCTTTTCGTTCTTTTTCTTCCTTTTTCTTCCTTTTTCTTCCTTTTTCTTCCCTTTCTTCCTTTTTCTTCCCTTTTCGTTCTTTTTCTTCCTTTTTCTTCCTTTTTCTTCCCTTTCTTCCTTTTTCTTAAATTTTTCTTCCATTTTCTTCCACATCAAACCCAGCATGCTATTTTGAATATAATACTTTTTTCTTCGCTCCCCCCCCCCACAGCTTATTTCCATATCACCAAGGTGATTGAAGCAAGCCGTGTCCACCTCTTTGACATCATCACCCAGTACCGGGCCATCTTCTCCGACGACGACCCCATCCTGTCCACGAGTCAAGATTCGGCCACCAATGAGGGCGCTCTCTTCCACGGATGGGTGGGCCAAAAGGTGAAACCAAAAAAATTACCCCAAATTTAGTGGGCCTGAAATTTCGATCCTAGCAGGACATTTTCTCAAAGGCAGAGAAAGGTCCTGCTAGGATCTTTGAGATAGGTCCTGCGAAAATGTCAGGCACACTAAATTTTGAGATTTGCATTTTTGGTAAATTTTCTCATTAAGCAGTTTGCACCATTTTTGTATGCTGTATTACTTGAACAATAAAACAACCCAAAGCGGCAGATTTTCGAGCATTAACATTTCACGGAATATCTGACACCAATAGAAACTTTCCAATGAGTATAGCATTTCCCAAATTTGGAATGTCCGGAAATCTCAAAATTTAGTGGGCCTGACGTTTCGATCCTAGCAGGACCTTTCTCACAGGCAGAGAATTGAATTGAATCGAATTGAATCGAATTGAATCGAATCGAATCGAATCGATTCGAATTGAAGCGTATCGAATCAAATCAAATCAAATCAATTCGAATCGAATCGAATCGAATCGCATCGAATCGCATCGCATCGCATCGCATCGCATCACATTGAATTGAATTGAATTGAATTGAATTGAATTGAATCGAATCGAATCGAATCGAATCGAATCGAATCGAATCGAATCGAATCGAATCGAATCGAATCGAATCGAATCGAATCGAATCGAATTGAATTGAATCAAATCGAACTGAATTGAATCAAATTGAACTGAATCGAATTGAATTGAATCAAATTGAACTGAATTGAATCAAATTGAATTGAATTGAATTGAATTGAATCAAATTGAACTGAATTGAATCAAATTGAATTGAATTGAATTGAATCAAATTGAACTGAATTGAATCGAATCGAATCGAATCGAATCGAATTGAATCAAATCGAACTGAATTGAATCAAATTGAACTGAATTGAATCGAATTGAATTGAATTGAACTGAATTGAATCGAATTGAATTGAATTGAATTGAATTGAATTGAATTGAATTGAATTGAATTGAATCAAATTGAACTGAATTGAATCAAATTGAACTGAATTGAATCGAATTGAATTGAATTGAATCAAATTGAACTGAATCGAATTGAATTGAATCAAATTGAACTGAATTCAATCGAATCGAATCGAATCGAATCGAATTGAATTGAATCAAATCGAACTGAATTGAATCAAATTGAACTGAATTGAATCGAATTGAATTGAATTGAACTGAATTGAATCGAATTGAATTGAATTGAATTGAATTGAATCAAATTGAACTGAATTGAATCAAATTGAACTGAATTGAATTGAATTGAATCTTTCCCCCAGGTGTCGCAGTTTCTGGCCACCCTGGAGAGGGATCTGGGCAGGGGGGTCGGGGGGCGACTGGACTCACTGCTGGGCCAGTGCATGTACTTTGGCCTGTCCTTCAGCCGGGTGGGCGCCGACTTCCGCGGCCTGTTGGCGCCGCTCTTCCAGCGGGCTGCCTTCCGGGAGTTTGCCTCGGCACTGGAGAGCGCCACCAAGAGGTGAGACAAACACACACACACATAGGGGCGCTGTATGTGTCGGCTATGGCTTCAAGTTGTATATGAGTCTATGGGCCTTTTCAAAACCACGGCTCATGCTCTATAAATGTGTTGTCTGTGGCTTCAAGTTGTAAATGAGTCTATGGGCCTTTTTCAAAACCACAGCTCATGCTCTATAAATGTGTTAACTATGGCTTCAAGTTGTATATGAGTCTATTTATGAAATGTTGAATATCCATGAATATCAATGTACATTGATGCAATGATTACATTTCTGGTCCACCTTTGTAGCAGTGGCAATAGAGAGATTGTATTTCTGCATTGTTGTTTTTTTCCTGGGCAGGTTTGAAGAGTCCATGCATTCCTACACGTTGATAGTGACTCCATCCCTGGCCACTGGTGCCCTGTCATCGGGAACCATGCAGGTATGCCTGCTTGGCTGTGCGCTTAAAACCCTTACCTTCCTAAATCCTCAGAAATCCTCTGGGCTAAAGCAAAGGACTTCAGAGGATTGAGGCTGAATAGGTTATGAAGGTTCCAAGGATTTCAGAGGATTGAGGCTGAATAGGTTGTGAAGTTTAGAAGGATTTCAGAGGATTGAAGCTGAATAGGTTATGAAGGTTCCAAGGACTTCAGAGGATTGAGGCTGAATAGGTTATGAAGGTTCCAAGGATTTCAGAGGATTGAGGCTGAATAGGTTGTGAAGTTTAGAAGGATTTCTGAGGATTGAGGCTGAATGGGCAAACTACTGGAGAAGGATTTGGGAGGATTTAGGCTGCATGGGGTTCGACTGAAATGAGGATTTCAGAGGATTGATTCTCAAACTGCATTGGGGTCTGTAGTTATGCTTGGTTCCAAACCACACATTTATAGTCTCATGGGCAAACTCACCCACGAGCTGCTGGCCATTCCCATTCCCTGGCTATGAGGATTTCAGAGGATGGAGGCAGTGGGCACCACAGTTTTTGTGTACGGTGGCAAATTTCAGAGGATTTTAGAGGATTGAGGCTGGTAGCCCAAATTTCATACTCAAAATCAGAGGATTTCAAAGGATTCAGGTAGGTTCCTAGCAAAAAGGGTCTAGGACATTAGGGTTAATCAATGATTAATGTCAAGGTCTGTTCGGCTCATCTATGACCCTTTACGAATCCGTGTATCAGGCTCGGGCTCAGGCTTCGTCTCCGTCCGTCTGACCCAAACCTGACAATCCAGGCTGTGGTTTGTTGTCAACATCTTGTAGGTTCGTTAGCTCGATAGGTGCAGAGTATTCGCCAAGTGAACTGGGGCTCAAACGCTTGTTTCTAGATGCCTGTGACGTTTGTACGAGAAAAATGACCGAAGCCTAAGCCCGAGCGTAAGCCTTCAATCCGTGAACAACTTTATTAAAACTCATCGGACGTAGAATCGGGGATATGGGAAACATCTTCAGTGATGACCCTCGCAGTCTCCTTTGTTCAAGACGGTCAATAGCAATTTAGCAAAGCACTGGCCAACGTCCATTTGAAGTGTGACCCCAACAGGAACTGTATCGGCAAGGCTCTTAAATTTGAGGGCGCTGTTGCGGTCAGTTAGCAGTCTTTAGTCCCCCCTTTTTTTGTGTCGCTTTAAAGGGGATTGAAACCCAGAGAAAAATGTTGGCTTATCTGATTGGACGTTAAAAACAACCTACAATTAGCTATGTGCTACTCATCTACGAGTTTCATAAAGAGAGAAAAATCATGGAATTCGGTGGTCGAATTCGCGTTCCCGCAAACCGCCATCTTTTCGAATGCTCAGCCAGTCACTGCGGGGGGGCGGGGGGGGGGGGGGGGTATGACATCGCAACGGATAACTCCCGCATGGGCCCGGATGGGTGTACCCTTACTACATGTATATGTAACCCGGCACAGCATAATGAGGAATAACCCCACTTTTGAGATTTTCGAGATTTTCTAATGATGTGAAAGAGTATACCATTAGCATTTAAATGATATCAAATTATAATATCCTGTAATACTTAATTTTTCCAAAAATATATTTTTTTATTTTTATTTTTAATCGAATTGTGAAGATACTGTAGCTTCAGGCGTCGTTTACTCGAAAAAAAAAAATGGTGGGATATTCCTCATGTCGTTGTGCCGGGTCACATATATTGTGCAGATATACACTCGCGAGCTGAACGATGGTGTACTGCCTGGCTTGTGGATGTCAAAATGCCAGCGGGAAAAAGCGGGGGAAATCTTTCCATGCAGTTCCCAACAAGGACAAGAGACCTGTTTGATTTGCGGTGATCCTCCCCCTTCTCCCCCCTCCCCCCCCCCCCTCCCCTGCAGCAGGGCGAGAAGAGCCTAGCCCCGCCCAGCGTGCTGGTGGACCACGCTCCCTTGGCGTTCTTCACCAACGCCGTGCTGGCGGCCCTCAACGACCTGCGACTGTGCGCGCCGGTATCCCTGGCCCAGGAGGTGGCCGGTGCCCTGCAGTGTTCCCTGGTAACCGTGGTCCAAGCCACACTGGCCTATCACAGGTGAGCCGGCGCTGCCCTCGGCATTGACAGAACGGAGGGCGTATCTTAGAAGGTGCCCGATGAAAAGTTAAAACAAATCAAGGAAAAAACTTGACTGTAACAAATTTTAGAACCAATTGCAAAAAAAAAAAAAAAAAAAAAAAAATTGACTGGATCGGGACTGAATCCTGATACCTCTGGTTTTTTGCATAACAGCGATAAGAGGCATTTTGGGGAAACTTTGACTGGACCAGGAGTTTAACCAGAGACCCCCAATTTTGAATGTCAGCACTCTTACCGTCTGACCTTGGTATTCTGCCCTTAGAAGGTGGCCTTTCTAAGTAGTCAACTAGTCTTTGCCGACTGGCCGGCATCCGTTGCTAGGGCGATGCTCTCCGTGGCAACCGCGGTGTCCGTCGCTGGGCTTGTACCTGTGAGTTCTTCTTCTACTTCTTCCTCTCCCTTAGCGTCGGGAGGTGCGGTCTCTGCCTCTGCCTCTCCTCCTTCGTCTTCGTCTTCTTCACGGAGAGTTTCGCGGGCGGCCGTGGTGGGGGACACCAGTCGGAAGCATTTTATACATTGATTGACGCATATCTCTAGTGATCGTGGCCTACCCCCAGAACTGTGGGGTTCTACGTCGTCCGCTGCTCTCCCGACCGGAACCCCACAGATAACTAGGCTTTTTTCCCATAGGCTTCTGTGTAACGTTCACAAGTGCTGTGGCATAGGGATCAGCAGGTTCAGCATAACTCATAAAATACTGCTTCATTTGGCCCAAGATTTCTAGCAAATGTGGTTTACATACCACGCACCTGTGTGCAACTGTCCATGTGGCGAAAATGTGTCGATTTCCCCCCAAAAATTGGCGAAAACCTCCCGGTTCGGTTGCAACATTCAAACGACAGCTCCGTAACTGGCAGTCTGGTCCCTGTAGTACGGTATAGCGCCTTGCTGCGAAGACGTACAGGGGACCAGACTGCCAGTTCTGGCGCTGCCGTTTGGATCTTGCGACCAAACCGGGAGGTTTTCGCCCATTTTTGGGGGGAAATCGACACATTTTCGCCACATGGACAGTTGCACACAGGTGCGTGGTATGTAAACCACATTTGCTAGAAATCTTGGGCCAAATGAAGCAGTATTTTATGAGTTATGCTGAACCTGCTGATCCCTATGCCACAGCACTTGTGAACGTTACACAGAAGCCTATGGGAAAAAAGCCTAGTTATCTGTGGGGTTCCGGTCGGGAGATCGAGAGCAGCGGACGACGTAGAACCCCACAGTTCTGGGGGTAATCGTGCCCCGCATTTAAAAAGCACTCTCTTCTTTCCTGTTGTTGTCGCAGAGCTGAGGAGAGCACATTTAATGACAAGGAGAGAAACTTCTTCATCCAGTTCTGCCAAGTGGCGGCTTACGATCTGATCCCGTACATGAACCGGTGTCTTCAGGCGCTGTTTCCCGCGGCAACCATCGCCACGACGCTCGGCCTCTCCGTCACCGACGTCCAGAAAATGGTGAGAATTGGCAAGCGCCCCTCTTTGCCTTTTGGGAAAGATCCCCCTGGCATCGCTACATCAGACCCTCCATAGTCTCAAGATTTGAAACTCATTGAAGTCAGTATTTGTAGTTTGCAAAAGTATTTTAAGGTCAGCAGCTAGTTTGTTTTGAATCATGCAATACGGTCTCAGTTCCAGATACGCCTGAGTTTTTTGTTTTTTGTTTTTTTGTAGCAGGCAATTAGACAGAGCACTGAGCATACAGCATTGATTGTACATGTATGTCAAGTAGTCCTAGTCTGAGGTTGAGTCTGAGTCCGAGTTTGAGTCAGAGTTTGAGTCCAAGTTCGAGTCCAAGTTTAAGTCAGAGTCTTAGTCTGAGTCCGTGTCAAAGTCCAAGTCTGAGTCCAAGTCCTTGGCTGAGTCTGAGTTTGAGTCCGTGGCTGATCCCAAGTCTGAGTTCGAATTTGAGTCCGAGTTTGAGTCCCAGTCCAAGTCCGAGTCTTAGTCTGAGTCCGTATCTAAGTCCAATTCTAAGTCCAAGTCTGAGTTCGAGTCTGAGTCTTAGTCTGAGTCCGTATCTAAGTCCGTATCTAAGTCTTAGTCTGAGTCTGTATCTAAGTCCAAGTCCGAGTCTTTATAGTCTGAGTCCGTATCTAAGTCCAATTCTAAGTCCAAGTCTGAGTTCGAGTCTGAGTCTTAGTCTGAGTCCGTATCTAAGTCCGTATCTAAGTCTTAGTCTGAGTCCGTATCTAAGTCCAAGTCTGAGTCTTAGTCTGAGTCTGTATCTAAGTCCAAGTCTGAGTCTTAGTCTGTGGCCGAGTCTTAGTCTGAGTCTGTATCTAAGTCCAAGTCTGAGTCTTAGTCTGTGGCCGAGTTGGAGTCCGAGTCCGAGTCAGTGTCTGAGTCTGAGTCGCACCCTAACCATCACCCGACGGTTTGTTCCCTCGCTGTTTCCAGGGCAACCTTGGCGTGCTGGATGTCGGCGGTCTGTGCGAGCCCTTGAAGCCCCTCCTGCCCGTCACCTCCAAACCAGAGAGCGAGGAGGATGAGGAAAGTGCGGAGGCTGCCCCCACAGGTACGATCTGACAAAAGAAGTCCCTTATCGCAACATTTAACCACTTTGCGCCGGGTGTTTTTTTCCAGTGCCTGTGACCGTCGTCAGGAGTCTCTTAAAGATGGACTCCTGACGATATCTCCTGACCACAGGCAGAGTACACACTACCTGACACGTTGAGTTACCGTCACTTTGCCTTTGGGAAAGGTCCTGCTAGGATCGAAACCTCAGGCCCTCTAAACTTACGTGATCGCCTTCACCTCACAGGCTTGGAGGAGACGTCGGATGCGAGCCCTTCCCAGCAGGAGACCACCCCAACAGAAGCCGCCCGAGAAACCATCCGTGAAGAAGACGAAGACGAAGGAGGAGAACCAGAGGCAGAGACCGCACCTCCTGACGCTAAGGGAGAGGAAGAAGTAGAAGAAGAACTCACAGGTACAAGCCCAGTGACGGACACCTCAGTTGCCACGGAGAGCATCGCCCTAGCAACGGATGCCGGCCCGTCGGCCGACACCCCAGCGGAGAGGCGGAGCCCGACATCGGTGAAGTTTGACCTGGGGGACGAAACGTAGACGATGAGGCGGTGATCGAGGGAGTCGGTCTTGTGTATATTTATGAAGGCCCCCCGTCACACTTATTGGGACTGTGCAGGGATTGGAGCAGAACCATTGGGAAGGAAGATTGTTCAAAGTGCCGTTCAAATGTGTAGAATGTGCTCGGAACCTGCCTTGAATGATTCTGGCCCGTTCCCTGGTGGCGTATTAGCTCTTGAATGCAGCCCAAATGTATCATAGATATAACACGATATTGACGTCGAGGAGAACGTAATTCAATGAGGGTTTGCTTGCCCTGCTTGACTGTGTGCCTCAGTGCTTTGCCCGATGCATGATGACTGATGCAACGCGGTACCCGCCGCTATACGATATTGGAATCCACCACACGACCTCGACTAGCTCGGTGGTCCAGCGGTTAAGACGTCTGCACTTGAAAGCTGGACTCGCGGGTTCGAATCCCGCCCGAGCTGCCTGAAATGTTTTTCATCAGGCATCGGGCAAAGCACTGAGCACTCGGTGTTCATCACTTCGAGCAGGGCAGACCCTCATTCCAGCCCAGATGTAGTTGGAACACTGTGGGGAGCTTTTATAATGCAGCCAGAATATTTAGACTATCCAGGAACATTCTATAAATGTTTATTCCAATGGCATTCAGGCTCTCTCCATCTCCAGTTTGACTAGGGTTTAATGGTGGAATTTCAGGTTCACACAATGTAGAAAAAAAAATGTTGAGCGAAATAACCACTCTTCATATTCTGTTAAAATTCCATCCCCAAGAATGGCCGGTTTTGGGAATTTTAAGTAACTTTACATGGGGTTTGATGTCCCTAACCGTCCCCAAATTTTCACATATCCATCCCCTAGTGTTGCAGGAGTTTAGGACACAGGACTGTAGGTCACAGTCACCATAAGTTTACATGGGGCTTGATGTCCCTAACCATCCCAAAATCCTCCCCAATTCCACCCTCCAGTATTGCAGGATTTTTGAAGGGCACAGGACTTTAGGGCCCAGACGCTGTAACATTTTATGGGGTTCGATGTCCCCAACCACCCTTCCCCCCAAATCCATCCACATCCATCCCCCTAGTCCTGCAGGGTTTTGAAAGTCATAGGATTGTCGAACCCAGACATGATAAAATTACATGAAGCATCAATTATTTTTTCATAATTTTTTTTTTCTTTCAAATCCCATATGTTTTCAGGCCGGTTGCTCAAAAATACCAGTCATAGATTTTATTCTGTTATTCAAGAGCTTTTTCTGTGAAATATAATAAATTCTAGAAGAAAAAAAAATCGTCTGTAACGGTTGACCATCTTAAGTTTGGTTACGATGGATCGTGAAGGTTGCGTGAGATCCATCCTCAGTGCACATTTTAATGCAACTCCTGGTGCGTCATTTATTTCCGCTCTGTAAACTGAGCGAACAGGGGCTAATTTCATAGAGCTGCTTAAGCATCAAAATTTGCTTTAAAGTCCCTATACAACATTGGTAAAGGTCCACAGATTGCCACACTTTGTGTGTTAAACCATTAAACATTAAAAAAAAAGAATCCTGCGAAGGTTTTAGCTCAAATGGTAACCTGAGAAAGTAGAAAAGGGCAGAAAAACGTCATGGTTTTCGCACCAGTGTAACTGTAAGAAATAGTTTATGACTCGCGAGTTATAAACTATTTGTCAATGTTTGAGTGAAGATTTCTCAAGGAATACAGCATCCCAGAGCGTAAGATTTCAACATGAGGATTCTATCATGACCATCTACAAACTGATATAGGAAGGTTTGCGGTGACACCATGTATAAGGTCTCTTAACGAAGAGGCGTGGTTCTGAAAAGAACCACACCTCTTCTTTAAGAGACCTTATACATGGTGTCACCGCAAACCTTCCTGTATTGATTAACCCACCATGCAAAGCCTTAAGTCTTATTTATTCATCTACAAACTGTGTAAATTAGAAGGAAATCCGTGGACATCGATGTTTATCGATCTTCCCAATGTTATATAGGGCCTTTAAGTTTAAGCGGCTCTATGAAATTGGGTTGTGGGAATTGCTGTTCCCCTCGCCCCCTGCCCCCTTTTTTTTCAGATCATTACCTAGTCTGCTCCCTGTCAGATACAATGCTCTAAGCAATCCTACCACAGGCTACTGTGGCATTTAGAAGCATCGTTAGCATCATTTCAACTGCTCCCTGCGCTGTAGACTAGAGTGTCCATTGTTCCCTAAAATGCCAAATGTCAAACCACAGGAAAGACATGTGACATTGAAAACATGGCAGGCCTTATTCACCCGGCAACGCCATTCTTCCCGCAAGCGCTATTCTGCCGGTTCCTCAGTCTGATTGGCCAATTGTCATTACATCATGTTTATGCATATTCATGTATACTGTATACTCTGACGCTGCCCAATCGGAGGAAAGAGTGTTCATGAATATGTATGACATCTTTCTCAGGGACAGCCCGTCAAGAGGTTGCAACATTTTAGCATAGGCCCTATGACTCTTATTTTTTTATTTTAATCTCGAAAGTTAGAGGGCCTGACGTTTCGATCCTAGCATGACCTTTCTCAAAGGCTTTGAGAAAGGTCATGCTAGGATCGAAACCTCAGGCCCTCTTACTTTTGAGATTTATGCATTGCAGGTCATTTTAGTCAGTGAGCAGTTTGCAACCGTTTTTGTATTAACTTCATAATTTTATTTTCAAAATTTTATTTTAGTAAATAAGTTCAAAGCAACACGATCTGGGTCCAGAAAATTGTCTGATACATTAAGCAAATCTTTCCAACCCTGATCATCTTTTCGACAGGGACCTTCTCCTGTCGTTGTTAGGACACATTGACCTACGGCCCACCCTCCGTGTTTCGGAAGACCCCGCCCCTTACCCTCCGCAGTTGCATGCGTTCTGGGACGGCAAGAATCACAGCAAAGGCCGTTTACGTAATGAAGGCTTAGGCTCGGGCTCAGGCTTCGTCTCCGTCTGTCCAAACCTGAAAATACAAGATTGTGGTTTGTTTCTGAATTTGAAGGTTTGTTGGCTTGATAAGTAACAGGATATTCACCAAGAAACAGGGGGACCAAACGCTTGTTTTTTTTAGACGCCTGTGATATTATAATGAGTAAGATAGATATGACCGAAGCCTGAGCCCCTTTTCCAAAACCCGGCTTAGGCTCAGGCTCCGGCTTTGTCTCGAGTTCTTTCATCCATTTCAAGTACAAGGCATGACAACAGGAAGCCCCTGGCATCATTTTTGATTGGTTTACTGCATGCGCTTTGAAAAAACAAATTCCAAAGCTTCAACTTCAACAACGAACTTCAGGTCCAGGTTCAGGTTTATTTCCATACTATTAGAATTGTTTTTACATTAATGAGGAAGTATTTTAGTTAGGGAAAATTGTATGAGGAGGTCAGACAAGAAGCCGGAGCTTGTACAATGGTCTGCCCCCTTTACTGTGTTTTCAGCTTTTTGGGATAACAGAGACGAATTAGCCGGAGCCGAAGCCTAAGCCGGGTTTTGTGAAAAGGGCCAAAGCCTTCATTTCGAAAACGGCCGTAGACAACATTGGGCATGAGTGTAGGTCTCCCCAGCCAGAAATAGCATTTTATCGAGCTCAGATGAAAAAAAAAAAAACCAAATGCGCACGGGGAGATCTACCCCCGTCATCACCTTTGAACCGTCATGATTCGATCCTAGCCAGTCTGCCAGCCAGCCAGCCAGACAGACAAACAGAACCGGGACAGAGGCAAAGAGGGGGGAAATATTATTATCATGAGGGGAGTCCGCTGTAACAGACTGCGTGTATACACTGTATTAAACCCTTTTTTTTTTACTCGCGCGTAGTGAATTATAATGTCTGTGAACACTCATGCGTGTAAGGTAACTTCCAGCTGAAACACTGAAAGAGCTGCCTCTGCACACAGTCCTATTGAATGTGGTCCAATTTTTCTTTTCTTTTTTTCGGGGAGGGGGGGGGGGGGTTGGGGGGCACCACGAAAAGGTATGGACGGGTGCCAACAGGTTGTTTGGGGAACTTCGGATGGGTTGCAAGGTGCCCCTTTGTGTGTGTGTGTTGTGGAGCTTGTTCGGGCATGGAATTTTGGTGGATAGATGAGGTGGACGAGAAGAACAGCACTCTGACGTCCCTGGGACTGACTTCTGGCGGCTGGCCCGGACGGCGAGCGACGGCTGCGTGGTGGGACCTTGCGGACTTTCCTGGGAGCAGACACAGGTGCGCTAATAGTTTTCTTCATCTTAGGGGGGGTGAAAACGAGAAAAGATAGGCCTACCTAAGTCCGGAAATGTGAACATAACTAATTGCCTTTACTAATACAGATAACTATACGCCATAGATTAACTGAGGATCGTGTCATTTTGGAATGTGGAGAGGATTTTCAGAGCGAAATTAACTCTGGTTGTCAGGAAAATGTGATTTTAAGAGCTCTTCTATCGAATAATATTTGCCTTATAACCCTTCCTGAAAACCCAAATGCCACAAACCGTGTTGGATTTACGCAGTGTTAGGGCTCAATGATACATCTTAATATAAAACAAGGTACATGGGTCCGAAGATTCGATCCTAGCGGGACATTTTTTTTTGACAAAGATAGATTCTGTCTTTTAGAAAACGAGTTTATGCAAGGAATAGCCGAAAAAGGTTTGCAGCTAAAAAAAAGAAGTTACGTCGCCAAACTTCGTGAAAGCAAGTTTCGATTTGACTGAATTGGTATAATTATTCGGCATTGAGGGGACCTGGCGTTTCGCCACCGGTAAGGCCTTTGAGAGGGGTCAAGCTGGGATCGAAACGTCGGGGCTCTTGAAATGCGAAAGCTTTGGGTTAGGGGTCGTTTACGTCAACAATTGTTTGTTCTTTTACTGAAAGAGGGATATCTTTCGTCTTTCCATGACTCATTTATGCTGCTTATTAGTGCCTGGTGGGCCTGACGTGTCGTTCCTATAGCAGGACCTTTCTCTGCCTTTGAGAAAGGTCCTCCTCGGATCGAAACGTCAGGCCCACCTAAATTTCGATATTTTCATTTTGGTAAATTTAGTCAGTAAGTATAGTTTTCAACATTTTTGGGTAATTATTGCTGTAAGCAGAAGACGAGCAGAGTACACTGTTCGAAACGTCGAGTTCCTCCGGTTCTTTTCAGAACCACACTTATACTCACAAAAGAGAATTTACATGGTGTCTCCGCAAACCTATTTATCATTCAAATCTCATTTGCTGTAAGCTTATTAGTACTGTTATTAGTAAAGATATCTGAACGTGAAGCGAAAGGGAAAACATTATGATTTGTGTGATACCTAGCTTGTAAACTTCTACGAAAAAGTATCTTGGTTTTTTTTTCAACGTTATTTTATGACAGTTTCAGCAGCGCATATGCAATGACTTTTGGCACCGACATAATTATGTTAATTACTTGGAAGCCCTGGTTGCTTCAACAGGGAAGTGAAACAGTCCGCTGTGCTTCCACTGTATAGGAGCTTAAAGCTCATGCGCTTCGTCTCTTCGATGTGATCTCTCGAACGTCAATTTCCACGAATGATTTATTTCCCGATTGGTGGAAAATATTGCGCTGGAATTACAGCTGACGAGGACTTTGCTTCGAGGCATTGTCAATATTATTTCATTATTATTATTATTATGTTATTATTATGTTATTTTAATTATTTTATTTTTTATTTTATTTTATTTTTTTATTTATTTTGATTTTATTTATATTTTTAATATGTTATTATTATTATTATGTTATTATTTTGTGTTATTAAATTGTTATTTTTTTATTTTTTATTTTTTTATTTATTTATATATATTTTTTTTATTTATATATATATATTTTTTTTAATATGTTATTATTATTATTATTATTATTAATATTTTTTTTGGGGGGGGGAATTATTTCAGATTGCCGAAGGCAGACCTTAATTCAGTGGATATATGGGCCACTACAGTGGTGGGATTTGAACCCTAACTCTCTGAATGCAGAAGAGTGAATTATTTCCTCTCTCAATGATGACGTAATCCTGTCTGTCTGTCATTTTTAGCGCTACAAACGGTGAAATCGTGACTTTTTAATGGCGAATTTGTCAAAAACTGGGGCTCCGATGAATTGTGGATTTAATGCATGATTGTTTAATCATCTTCTTTAGTAGTTTAAGGTAAGATTCACTTAGATTTCCGAGGTGCGTCACGAAAGTACATAATAATCTGCCATGCCTCTTGGTCTACGAGGAATAAAAAGCCAAAACCGCTCAAAAAGAGGGAAAACCGCTGTGAAAACCGCTCAGAGTGGAGTGAAATCCCACTCTTGTAAGGAGCCATGTGGAGGACCACTCCATGATGGTGTTTGACTCCATTCTTAGCGGTTTCCACACCTCTTTCAGTGGTTTTTCACTCTTTCTGAACTGTTTGGGGTTTTCTTGAGGACATTTCACTCTTTGTGCGAGTGGATTATTCACTCTTTTGTATCGAGAGAGAGTGAATCTCAAGAAAATTCTCCTTGCTTGGTAACGTTGAGTGCAGAATGGTATTCATAATAAGCTATCAGTCAACATTACATCACATGTCCCATTTGTGACCCGGCACAGCAACATGAGGAATATCCCACCAAAACACTTTTCGAGTAAACAACGCCTGAAGTCAAAGTATCTTCTCAATTCGATTAAAAATCTGTTTTTTTCTTCTGAAAGTTAATGTATTGCAGGATATTATGTCCAAAGGATTTTTTTTCTTCTGAAATCCGTTTCTAAATGTTGAAAAAAAACCCAAGGATTATAGGGGAGTGTTTGTGTACTGTTTTCATGAAAATGTAAAGTTCCTGCCTTTTTGAATGGCCGCTTTCGAGGAGTTAGACTGATGCTGCTGTATTGTGTCTGGTACCACATGAACGAGCGAAGTCCCCTTGTACTATTTACAACAAAGTTCACACGGAAATAAATTTGATATCATTTGAGAGCTAATGGTATACTCTTTCACATCATTAGAAAATCTCAAAATCTCAAAAGTGGGGGTTATTCCTCATTATGCTGTGCCGGGTCACATTTGGTTCGTTCATAGGCCTGATACCATGAGGCGAAGGTAATAGTTATTGGTGATTCGTTTTTCTCACAAATTCGTCTTCATTGAAAGATTCCATTCCATTTCGTTTCAAAACTGCGTTGACGGAATTCTCAATAGAGTATTGAATCGGACAGAAAATTGTATTTTAGAATCTTATTCGAAATTGATTTGAGATCCATTGATCAACTTGGGTCTCACTTTTGAGATGTATGTACTGCGGGTCATTTTTAGTCAGTGAGCAGTTTGCAACAGTTTTTTTCTATTATTATTTACTTCAACTTGGTTTTCATTTAGCCTACCGTTATTTTCCTCTCAGTTTTCTCAACAGATTTTACAGTTGAACAATTAGAGAGAAACTTTATACAAAGTTTATATGGTTCCGATGAGTTGTGTCGAATATTTTCTGAAATACTGGATTGTGCAAACCTGTTTTTTTTCCTATTGCCGGTTGACAGATTCGATTTTGTCCTTGATTTTTGGGGACTGTGGGATATCACCGCTGTCTCGTTCGTCACCGTTGTCGTCGTCATTTGACCGTGACAAAATGAATGGCGCGGACATCCCGGTGTCGTTTTATCACAGTGTGTGGCTTTGGTCGGTGAAGCGTTTTCGCTCGGTGAATGCATCGCCACAGATCATTCCGTGTGGGTAGAGATGCAGTTTGGAGTGAAGCTATGAAACAGAGATTGGTGGCTCGGTCCAACAGTCTGTGCTGTCTATTGTCTGAGTATCGAGGATGACACAGGCGCACGGGAGAGAGAGACTGGGAGGGAGGGAGGGAGAGAGAGAGAGAGAGGGGGGAGGGGAGAGGGGGAGAGGGAGGGGAGAGAGGGGGAGAGAGACGGGGAAAGGGAGGGGAGAGAGGGAGGGAGGGGAGAGAGGGGGAGAGAGACGGGGAAAGGGAGGGGAGAGAGGGAGGGAGGGGGAGAGAAACGGGGAGGAAGGGGGAGAGAGAGGGGGAGAGAGACGGGGAAAGGGAGGGGAGAGAGGGAGGGAGGGGGAGAGAGACGGGGAGGAAGGGGGAGAGAGAGGGTGGAGAGAGAGAGGGAGAGAGAGGGGGAGGAAAGGGGAGAGATAGAGAGGGGGAGGGAGGAGGAGAGAGAGGGGGAGAGACAGGGGGAGGGAAGGGGGAGAGATAGAGAGGGAGAGAGAGGGTGGAGAGAGAGAGGGGGAGAGAGAGGGGGAGGGAAGGGGGAGAGATAGAGAGGGGGAGGGAGGGGGAGGGAGATTGAGGGGGAAGGAGGGGGAGAGAGAGGGGGAGGGGAGGGAGGGGGAGGGGGGAGGAGGAGAGAGAGAACGAAAGAGGGAGGGAGGGAGAGAGAGGGGAGGGAGGGAGGGAAGGGGAGAGAGGGGGAGGGAGAGAGACGGGGAGAGAGAGGGGAGGGAGAGAGGGAGGGAGAGAGAGAAAGAGAGAGAGAGAGAGAGGGGGGTTAAAGGACAAGAAGTAAAGGGCAGAGGTCATAGCAAAGGTTGCCTCTGGTTTTGGGCTTGCAATTGGGTCAGATGGAGCTAAGCTGAGTCGGCTAAGATTGCTGAATGGGGGAAAAAGGTATTATTGTCAGTGATTGCGCCTCTTTGCAGGCAGGAAAAGAGGACATTTAACTCCCGTTCACTATTTCCAGTCATTATATTTTTATGGAACCAGCAGACCATTCGAAGTGGATCATTTTTGCAGTTTCTGCCGAATTATTGATGACGTACGGATACCGAATAGTGAAAACACGTTCACAATGGTTTGTTTTATTCATGTTTTTCTCCAGTCCTGAATTTGAAATGAACTTTCCCTCAACGTCCTGCCTTCGATGTAATGCTATAGACTCGAAGCGTCGGGGCTTCTCGAATAGATAAGACTTGAAGGTTTGCACGGTGGACATACCAAGTGGAAGGTTTTACGGTGACACCATGTAGGACTTCTCTCTTTCAAGAAGTAGTGTGGATATGAAAAGAGCCGGTAACTCAACGTTTCGAGTAGTGTGTACTCCGCCCGTCATTGAGAGACTTCTCAAATAGTTTTGAGATTTCCGGATCGGAACTTAGGCCTATTTTTTGTTATAACGCGTACTTTTTTTTAATCGAGGTGTTCTGATTACCAAGAACCGGTGAAAAAAAAATCATGGTTTGGATTTTGGTCAATATATCACCTTGGGGGGAAATGTCGAGGTCTTGGAGAAAAGTAACGAGCGGATCTGCATTTTGTTGATGACCTCGCTAGAACATTCCAGACGCTTTGTAATGTTAATTTCTTAGTTTAAAGCCCCCACACAACATTGGAAAGATCGAAAAACAGAAATGTTCACCGTCAGGTTTACATAATTTTATATAAAACTTATACAGTTTGAAGATGGGTATAATAGAAACCTCTCACTGAAATATTTCTGCCTAATATGCTGTATTTAAAAAAAAAATAGAAGAGAGTAGGCATAAAGAAAAAGTTTACGTCTCACACCCTAGATCTAAACGAATTTTCGGAACAATTCGTTGAATGTTGCATTTTCGCGAAACAAAAAATGAAGCGGGTTTTCACTATTTTCTCGAGACTCGGTTGGCGGATTGAGCTGAAATTTCCACAGGTGTGCCATATCATGCATATGTTGGATCAGACAACGTATGCATGCTATTCTTTGACCTCGACCAATGTTGTTATCCCTTTAACATTCGTTAAGAATAGGGGGGGGGGGCTATATAGGGAGGGGCGGATACCCGCCTCGCAGTTACAGTATATAATAAAGGTGGCATTGTTCATTTTAGTAGCAGACACTAAAACGAAATGTGTGCGGTTTTTGGCGCGGTAGAATCTTGATCTTGGACATTGGCAGAACACCTGAACTAACAACTGACTCCAGTAAGACAAAATACAAAGATGGTCTTTTGGGGGGGGGGGGGTTGGCAAAGATGACCCCCTTTCTATAGAAATCTAGACGCTTTGATTGTCTAAATGCTGGGTGCGTTGGGAGTAGCGAGTCTTGAAGAAAAACCTGGCTTTGTTCCAGAATTTTTTTCTACTCTAGTTCTCGTCTCACGTCCTGTGAACACCTACACCTTCCGTTACTTCAGGGCTGCAATCCTGTTCGACATTTGAATAGGCTATTTTTCCCGTTTGTTTGTCACTGCGGGTCCAATTCTTTAAAGAAATGAACACAAACAGGTCGGTATGTTCTTGGGGGATTTCCGGTCACGCAAGACGTTAAAAAGTGGCCGTCAGAAGTGGCGCAAATACGAAGTTGAATTCGCGTGGTTGGGAGAAGGGCAGCGGTTCGCGCGTGCTAGCGTGATGGGCACCGTGCGTCGGGCCGGCGCCTCCGGCCGTCCGAACTGCAGTTTCCTCGGTACGACTTCGCCGACTGAATCGCGGTGCGGGAACTGCTTCTCGGTCCAACCGCGTTTCTCGCTGCTCGTCCCAGCCCGAGCCCCGATGTCCGTCTAAACATAATTCCACAATATCGGTAAGGTAACCCGTGTCTATCATTATTGAAGTAATGTTGGTGGTGGTCTTAAACAATCACGCAGTTGTTTTCTCGTGGTAAAAACAACCAAACAAATTATTCATAAAAAATGATCTCAAATATCGTACCTCGCAAGAAATTGTCTAGATTATGCCTATAGTGTTTGACTTTCAATAACTGCTTTTATTGCCAGTAATTTGATGTAAAACTCGTTCTGACTATAACAAGAAAACAGGACAGGAACCAAGTCAAGGGGTTCTAGGCACTTGAAGTGAATCCATGAGTCAAAATGCTTTTCAAAAAGTAAGGCAAAATTCGACGAGGTTTTTTTCAAGATGTTTTTACATGGAGTTTTTAACAACCCATATTTATCTGGGTTTTACATGTATCTGTTTTGTCCTTGTCACTCTGCCTTTGAGAAAGGTCCTGCTAGGATCGAAACGTCAGGCCAACAAAATTTTAAGATTTACATTTTGGTAATATTAGTCAGTAAGCAGTTTGCAACATTTTTGTATATCACCTTAACCCATATTTTACATTTCTTTACCTTTTCCTGGCTTTTTTGTGGTGTTGTCTTTCCCTTTTCTGCTGATCGTGCAACTTTGTGAGAGATGTATACCCTGCAGCACATTTCTAAATATCTCAGTGCGAAGAAGGTCTTTTCTTGGTTCTTGGTTTCGAGGGGAAAAAAACCCGCGTTGTCACAACTTTTTTTGTGGTGTCATTTTGGAAAGCGATATCGGGTGTGATAAACGTGAGTTCGTTAAGGTTGTAGTCGAATAATTATTTTGTCTATTTGCTACTCTTTAGTTGGCACTGCGTTGAAACCGTCGTTAGAATTTCTCTCCCAGTTTCTTTGTTGGATTTTCATTATTCATATCAGAATTTAGGAGAGGGCTGATCTAAGGAGGACCTTCCGAGAACGGTCCTGCTAGGATCGAAACATCAGGCCCTCTAAATTCTTAATATTTGCATTTTGATCATTTTAGTCAGCAAGCATTTTGCAACATTGGTGTATATTACTCTTTTTTTAATTTCTTTTAGAGATGTCCTGCTAGGATCGAAACTTCAGACCCTTGTATTTTTTCTATTATTTGCATTTGGGTCATTTTAGTCAGTAAAGAGTTTGTAACATTGTTGCATATGACTCTGTCTTTGACAGAGGTCTTGCTAGGATCGAAACTTCAGACCCTTGTATTTTTCTATTATTTGCATTTTGGTCATTTTAGACAGTGATCAGTTTGCAACATATTTGCATAGGCCTAGGTCTATAGGCCTTCTGTACACTTTACTACCGGCATTCGTCAGCGTTTTTGCGAAGAAATGGATTCAGTGGGGGAGAAATCTTTCGATTTTAGACCATCCCGTGGATGCATACTATCCCATCCCAATTGATTTGACATTGCCCAGGCAGTTTTGGTATCAGACAAAGGGCAGCGTCACCGTGCTGGACTTGAGCGTCATTTCGGCGTTCTGAGAGAGGGGGGCTTGGGCGGAGATGGTCGGTGTCCCGTCGGCGTGCGCTGCCCGCTCCGTCTAGCGGGCTCCTCGGCCGCGCTGCCCCCGGTCGCTTCCACGTCCATCCACGCTGACTGTCTGGTCGTTCATTCTCTCGAATTAATGAATGCGATTTTAACTGGAGACTGTGAATGAACAAAGTCAATGGGTCCTTTCTGCATGGAAGCGGGTACAGAGGTGTCATTTCAATTGTCAAAATGTTTGGAACAATCAAAGAATAAAGTTCAAAAAATTATGAAATTATAATTTCACGAACATGTTAAACAAGGTTTGCAATTAGTAAATTCTTCTCTGTATGCCTTGCATTTCAGTCAATTATATCTAATTTAAATGGATTTAATATCTATCAACCCGCATTAGATTGGATCGTCATTTGTACAGCACTGCCGTTGTCATAAATTTGTAAATTCAGAAATGAAGGTTTTCCCCTTTTTCAAACCAGGAAACAAATATATTTTCGACAAAAATAAATTATGGACTCCTGATTTGCTATGAAATTTCTATCCTTGAAATCTATTATTAATATGAAAATACACAAACAACCGAATTTCTTAATGACATTTGATTTCAATCTGAGATGAGCTTTAGAAAAGAGTCGATACCTAAAAGATTCCTGTACTTTGGGAGAAAATGTTTCAGATGATTTTCATTTCAACGTAAACTGTACACGATTCTTCCGACCCCTATTTCCGTGGGACGATGGTGGAATACCGTGTCGCTCTGGGGATGGTATACCGTGTGGAAGCGCCTTCACCCCGTCGCCTCCAAGCTGAAGTCACGCTCCGCACTGCACTCCGCCACCTCGTTGAAACCCTATTTTTTCCAATCCCATTTACTTACAGATCATCGATGAAGTTTCTAAGGACAACCCAACTTCAATATATAGGCCTATGCTTCCCGAAGTGAAGGTTAGTTCATCAGTTTTACTTCATTTATCTTGGTAGGTTTTTGATGGATATTAAGTCCTTAAAATCCGTTTAAATTTCCAAAACTGGAAAATTAATCCCCAAAAGGATTAAATCCTCATTAATACAGCCACTTTCTGCCTGTATACCTGTTGGTGTTGGCATCATTTTGAACATGGAATTCGGGCGATATCTTATCATCAGACGATGCCCCAAATATATCTCTGTCCCTTTAGCTAGCTATTATATATTTCGGTGAAAATACATCTCCGAAGTATCAGGTTTTTGGACTTCTTCACACCGACCGAAAAGAAATCCCTCTCCCTTCAAAATGGAACCAAAAAATGCCCGAGCCCAAACCAAACCAACCAACCCTTAGCATTTCGTTATCATTAAGGAAACTCGACAATTCTTCTCTCCATAATTACAAAAACAAAATCACTAAAAAAAAAGAGAGCACCGGTACGGAAATCTGTGAACATTTATGTTTTTTCGTTTTTTACCAATGTTGTGTAGGGGCTTTAAGCATTGGGAAGAGCTAGATCTGCGGGGTGGATTTCACAAAGCCGTAACTCATGTTACTTTTGATAACACATCATAAGTTTTCATAGGCCGTATGGTGTCTGTGCATCTCCCATCGCCTTGCCATAAGTTACGATGGGTTTGGTGAAATCGGCCACTGGTCCGAGAAGATTTGAAGGTTTGCATGCTGGACGCATACAGTAGATCGTTGCGGTGACGCCATGTAAACTTCAAAAGTCAAAACCGAATAAAATCACGCCATCCTGGTAAACCGCACGGCATATTTCACAAGGAAATAATGGGCGCGTTGATAGGCCATTTAGTGGACGATTTCATTTCATGTCACTCGAGTCAGCTACCAGCGGATATAACCCAGTGCCACACAACTAGATTCGGTCCAAATTTCTACCCAGGAAAGTGAATGTGCCTGAAATGGGTGCATTTTTTTTAAAACATCGTTTCGAGTGCGCAAGAAGTTTAGTTTAGTTTATTTCTTTTTCCACAGCATCAACCAACAAAGCACATATCACATAATGTACATCACAAAGAATGAATAGGCAAAATTAATAGGGAAAGGACTGGCACATTAAGTGATAACTTAATATAAATAAACATGAATGTGATACTGCAGAGGGACCCATCAAGAAGCACAGCTTTTAAGTGTTGGGCCCCATTGCAACACTTGCACTGAGCCGGAAAAGGAATGCTCATGCTAATTTAGACCGTGAACGGCAGGGAGAGGGCTCAATGCAAGTGAAGCAATCAATCAATAGAACACAAATCCTTAGTATTAACACAAAACACATAGAAAACTATACACAAGGACTAATTAGATACATTATACACTTAGCAGAGAAAACAAAAACGAATTTGAGGAATAGGCAATGATTGGGAAATAAAGCGAAATATGCCGCCGTTAGATAGTAATGTGATTCAGCTAAAAAAAAAATTAAAAAAATATAATTATAGAGTAGATAATACATGTCAACTTCAACTCTCGAATCAGAGATATGATTTCAATAGGTTAGATTTAAACTCACGTTTAAAGGTGGAGAGGTTTTTTGAGGTTTTAAGTTGGTCAGTGAGTGAGTTCCAAAGTTTGGGCCCCTCATATTTGATTGTTTTTTTAGCAAGTGTTGTTCGGGTTAATGGGATATGGAAGTCTAAGTCTTGGCGTGTGAAGTGTGTATGAACTTCATGGTTCCGGTTGAATATACCATTAATTGCAGATGGTAGTAAATTACATGTGGATTGATACATGAGGGACCCAAGTTGATGAAAATAGATGTCTTTAATTTTTAAGGTTTTATGTTTCAGAAAGAGGGGATCAGAGTGTGCAAGAAACTCAGTGAAATTGATTGAGCGCAAGAACAAAGCGATGTCTCCACAAGGATACATAAAATATAATGAGCACGTGTGTACCTGTATGTAAACGCGTGCAAAACTCGTTTAGAGCAGAGGTCTACTATTAAAAATGTCTTCGAAGAGCTAGTGCCCAGTACGTTTTTGTTGGCACCATATTCGACCACTGTACAAATGTGACCCGGCACAGCATAATGAAGAATAACCCCACTTTTGAGATTTTGAGGTTTTCTAATGATGTGAAAGAGGAGGCTATACCATTAGCTTTCAAATGATATCAAAATATAATATCCTCTAATACTTAAAATCTCCGAATATTTACATAATTATTTATATTTTTTTGAAATCGAATTGTGGAGATACTTTAACTTCAGGCGTTGTTTACTCAAAAAGTGTTTTGATGGGATATTCCTCATGTCGTTGTGCCGGGTCACAAATTAGGAATGCTGTACTACAATAGAGTGATAAGCATTGAGAGTGTCTGTCGTAATGAACGAATCTGAAGGGTGCAATGAACCCATTTGCTGTGTGAGTGATTGACGATTTTCGTCAATCGTCCATCCCTCATATAGATTACTGCGCCGAAAATTTGACACCCTCAGACCAAAAGACAAATCTCTACTGCACACGATGCATCGTAAGTCAACTTACGACGGATAGGCCATCGTGGGTTGTGATATAATGTGACCCGGCACAGCATAATGAGGAATAACCCCACTTTTGAGATTTTGAGGTTTTCTAATGATGTGAAAGAGTATACCATTAGCTTTCAAATGATATTAAAATATAATATCCTCTAATACTTAAAATCTCCGAATATAAAAATAAATAAAAAGTATTTGTAATGGAATTGTGGAGATACTTTAACTTAAGGCGTTGTTTACTCAAAAAGTGTTTTGGTGGGATATTCTTCATGTCGTTGTGCCGGGTCACAAATTAGGAATGCTGTACTACAATAGAGTGATAAGCATTTAGAGTATCTGTCGTAATGAACAAATCTGAAGGGTGCAATGAACCCATTTGCTAAGTGGCTGATTGATGATTTTCGTCAATCGTCAACCGTCCAAAGAACTTACTAGTACCATGTAATGCAAAGACCAAGTCCTATGGAGGAAGGGCGTTTCAAATAATTGCTCCGGAACTATAGAACTCATTACCACAGTACTTGCGAGATGCATCCAGTTTGGACTCATTTAAAACAAAACTTAAAACATACCTATTTATTCAAACCTAAAACAAACATCACAGGTCCACACAAAGTGAGCTTATAAGCTGAGCTAATGTAATCATTATTTTTCTTGTAGATTTTGTCAATATTTGTAATTGTGTTTGTACTACAATCAGTATAACTGCAATGTAAAGCGCACTGAGGTAGGCTTTCAGTTACGAAATGCGCTATATAAAAGATACTTTATTATTATTATTATCCCTCATATCGATTACTGCGCCGAAAATTTGACACCGCCAAACAAAAAGACAAATCTCTACAGCACACGATGCATCGTAACTCAACTTACGACGGATAGGCCATCGTGGGTTGTGATATAATGTGACCCACTTTTGAGATTTTGAGGTTTTCTTATGATGTGAAAGAGTATACCATTAGCTTTCAAACGATATCAAAATATAATATCCTCTAATACTTAAAATCTCCGAACATAAAAAAAAAGAAAATTTATTTGTAATCGAATTGTGGAGATACTTTAACTTCAGGCGTTGTTAACTCAAAAAGTGTTTTGGTGGGATATTTCTCATGTCGTTGTGCCGGGTCACATGTAGGCCGTACCGGTTCCTGTGCATCGCTTGTCGTCTTGCGATTGATCGTACGTTACCACGGGTTTGGTGCGACCGACCGCAGTCAGAAATAGGCCTTTTGAGTGACTCTCATTCCCGAAAGAAATGATGCATTTTTGTGTGTGTCGCCAAAAATATTTCACTTGGTAAGTCCATCATGCAAACTTTGCATGTTGCCGGCTCTTCCCATAGCCAAGCCCATAATATGATTCACGATAACTATAGAGACAATGCACACGGTGCCATCGCAAACGTTCAACATTGTGAACCAACCATGCAAACCTTGTAATCTCATCTGGATTCACCGACTCTTCTCAGAGCCACACTCACTCATAATTATAGAGATTCTGCAAAATGGTGTCACTGCAAACCTCTTACATCGTGAACCCACCGTGCAAACCTTCAAATCTCTTCTCAGAGCCACACTCACTCTTCAAACTGTAATCAATACACATGGTGTGTTCCACAAGCATTATACACTGTGATTCCACCTTGCAAACCTCATCCAATCTCTTCTCAGAGCCACACTCGTCTCAAAAGAGATAGGCTTAATACATTATTATATGTGACCCGGCACAGCATAATGAGGAATAACCCCCACTTTTGAGATTATTTTTGAGATTTTCTAATGATGTGAAAGAGTATACCATTAGCTTTCAAATGATTTAAAAATTATTTCCCTGTGAAGGGGACAAGGGGACTTCGCTCGTTCATTTGGTACCAGACACAATATAGCAGCGTCATTCTAACTCCTTGAAAGCGGCCTTTCAAAAAGGCAGGAACTTTGCATTTTCATAAAAACAGTACACAAACACTCCACAAAATCCTGGCTTTTTCAACATTTAAAGGCGGATTTCGAAAAAATTCTTTGGAGATAATATCCTTCAATACATTAACTTTCCGAAAATACACACAAAAAAAGTTTTTTTTTTATCGAATTGAGAAGATACATTGACTTCAGGCGTTGTTTACTCGAAAAGTGTCTTGGTGGGATATTTCTCATGTCGCTGTGCCGGGTCACATATAGTGTCACTATACACAATCTGCATGCGTTGCGAGGCTGTAGAATACCATGCAAACCTCATCCAATCTCATCTGGAGTCACCGACTCTTCTCAGAGCCACACTCGTCCTCCAAAGAGATAGGCTTAATACATTATCATCTAGTACCACCACACATTCTGCATGCTTTGCGAGGCTGTAGAATCCCATGCAAACCTTCCATTGTCATCTTTGACCGCGTAATTTTTTGTGTGTGTTACCCTGGCCCTTGCTTATCGTTAGAGCATGAGCCGTATAATGACTCATTGGCCAACATTGTTAACATTCTGTCTCAATTGCCGTCTCCGCTCCGCTCATCTCGTCTCAAAGTCCGCCACGCACAAAGTTCGGACGAGTTCAGTGACAAAAATAAAAAAAGGTCTCCAGTACAAAGGCAAAGTGGAACATTAACCGACTGGCCCTTTCACCCCCACTCCACTGGCATGCAAGTAATCAAGAAAAGGTGACGCGTACATCGCGGCCGTTTTCATGATGTCGTCGTCAGCCAAATCGGTGTATCAATGTTGCGGTGAGGAAGAGTATACAAAACTGCGATTAACCATCGGTGTCTTGATAACCGTGCATGGGCCAATTTAAAGGGATAACACAACATTGGTCGAGGTCAGCGAATAGCATCCATACGTTGTCTGTTCCAACCTATGCATGAAACAGCACACCTGTGAACATTTCAGCTCAATCCGTCAACCGAGTCTCGAGAAAATCGTGAAAACCGCTTTATTTGTTTCGCGAAAATGCAGCATTCAACGAATTGTTCCGAAAAATCGCTTAGATCTTTGGGGTGAGACGTTAATTATTGTTTGTTTACTCTTTTCCACAAAAATACAGGATTTTAGGCAGAAATATTTCAGTGCGAGGTTTCAATTATAAATATCTTCAAACTGTATACGTTTCATGTAAATCTGTAAAAATGTCTGTTTTTCGATCTTATACCAATGTTGTGTAGGGGCGTTGAAAGAACTGTTTCAATATTTTGAAGAGGGCATGGATTCTAGCCAGTTAAACATTTCGTGTTCAGGCTATTCCCAGCCAAAAATGAGAATGTTGCAAACTGCAAACGAAAGTAAACCAAACTGATGTAAATCTCAAAACTTCACACGCCCTATATTTTTGTAAAGCGCATGGAATTTAGCCGTTAAAAGATCCGTGTTAGACTAAGGCTCTTTTCCAGCACAAAATGTAACACAAATAATGTTGCAAACTGCTCTTATCATACTCGAAAGTAAACGACCGAACGACCACCACAGTGTTCCAATGCCAGAGGGACCCAAATATGTGACCCGGCACAACGACATGAGGAATATCCCACCAAAACACTTTTTGAGTAAACAACGCCTGAAGTTGAAGTATCTTCACAATTCGATTACAAATATTATTATTATTTTATTTTATTTTTATTTTTGGAGATTTTAAGTATTAGAGGATATTATATTTTGATATTATTTGAAAGCTAATGGTAGGGCCTATACTCTTTCACACCATTAGAAAATCTCAAAATCTCAAAAGTGGGGTTATCCTCATTATGCTGTGCCGGGTCACATTATTGACTCTGCTATGTCAGATTCTACTTCCCAAAAGAGTGGCGATGTAAAAGCAACGAACATCGCATTTAATCCTTGCTTTTGTTTCTCATGCTAAGCACGTTTTAAAGGCAGACTGCATGCCTTTCAGAAAGGTCCTGCTAGGATCGAAACGTCAGGCCTGCTAAATTATGACACTTTTATGACACAGTTTGCAAAATGTCTTGTGCGTAGTCTATCAATCTCGAAAATACCATCGCTCATTGCAAGCCAAACTGCAGAATTGTGTCGCTGAAAATGGGGGTGATATGAAGATAGTATCAGAGACCGTGTACGTATGTAAGCGGGGGTTTCGAAATACCACCCTCCATCGCTATACAGCACGCCCAAATTTAGCCCGCCAATTGGTCCCCATTTTAAAGGCGGCGTCGTCACAACGCATGCGCAAGCGCGCGCGTCCCACGTGAGTATTCTCCGCCCGCTGATTGGCCGAAGGTGTGCAGCACCGCAGACAGACGACGAGTCCTCGTGCGGTCTGCACTTTTTGATGGTGTTTTTTCTTTCTTTTTTTAACACTGCGAGAACATTATGCATTGTGGCATTCCCGACAAAAAAACCCAGACACATGTTGTTGAGCAGAATGACATGATTGGGCTGAACTGGTCGACGCTACACGACCACGTGGAAGCGGTATTACAAGCGTTTCTTCCCACGAAGGGTTCACGAACGTCATGCTTCAAAATCAACCAGTTGGGAAGAGTGCAAAAGCTTTCGTAACCACACCTTCTTCACCGGATGCAGCCAAATTCATGCTTGTAAGTACCCGGCCGATGATTCTGCAGAGCGAGATATCACCTATATAATTATATAATTCCCGAACGCATTGCAAAAAAATGCACCAAATGTTCATTTAACGATCATTTATTCATGGGGCCTTTTTTTTTCTTCTCCAAAACCCGGCTTAGGCTTCGGCTCCGGCTTCGTCTCTGCTATCCAAAAGCTGAAAATCAAAGGTTGGAGTTCTTTGTTGAAGTTGAAGCTTTTTGAAGATTTTTTTAAATTAAAAAACGAATCCAAAAGCCTCCCCTTTTCATGCCTTTTAATTTAAAATGGACGAAAGAAATGGAGACAAAGCCGGAGCCTGAGCCCAAGCAGGGTTTCAGAAAAAGGGCTCTGTAGTCTGCTGACGCATCGAATGACGGCGAAGTATTTCGCAAACACAAAATGCTATTCTCATTTCCCTACCGTTAAAGTGGTCCCATCCCTGAATAATGTTATTCGTTTGGTATAAGAGTGGTAGGCCTGATTTTTTAAGAAGCCGATGGGAAACCACAAGGAGTAGCCACGTCTGATTCTTTTTAACTAAACATTGAAGATCCTGCTAGGATATCGAAACGTCAGGCCCACTAAATTTTAAGATTTACATTTTGGTAATTTTAGTCAGTAAGCAGTTTGCAACATTTTTGTATATCACCTTATACATTGAAGATACTGACTGTACAAGAAATTAACGAACTTACAAAAAAATAATCAATCGTGAAAGAGTGTGAATTGAACGGTGTTTTGCCCTTGCTCGACGTGATAAACACTGAGTGCTCAGCGCTTTGCGCGATGCCTGATAAAAATATCTCAGACAGCTCGGGCAAAGCACTGAGCATTCGGTGTTCATCACGTTGAAGTGCAAAACCCCATTGAATTACTTTCTCCTCGTCGCAAACATCATGTTATATGTGACCCGGCACAACGACATGAAGAATATCCCACCAAAACATTTTTTGAGTAAACAACGCCTGATGTTAAAGTATCTTCAAAATTCGATAACGAATCAATTTTCTTTATTTTTTTATTTTCGGAAATTTTAAGTATTAGAGAATATTATATTTTGATATCATTTGAAAGCTAATGGTAGGCCTATACTCTTTCACATCATTAGAAAACCTCAAAATCTCAAAAGTGGTGTTATTCCTCATTATGCTGTGCCGGGTCACATATTATGAAAGAAAGTGAAATTTATCAGATCATATCCTGACCAATAATGGACCAATTCGAGCTTTTCAGTTAAACAGGTAAGATTTAAAATTGCTGAGTAGAGAAATAATCAGGATCTGGGGCAGACTATTTGAAAAGTACCGGTAGCAAGCCACGGCGTGTACGACCGTCTCAACCCCGCTCAACCTAACGGGCGCATTGCGCGTTTTGGACGGTCGACCACGAGCTGCAATCCCCGCTCCGGGAGACTCCGGGATGATCGTGACTCATCGCTTGGCCTTTTTTTTTTCGTCAAGCTTCCATCCGTAAAATCCAGGACTAATCTTGGATTATCCAATTTCACTGCTGTCTGCGTACCTTGGTATAGAACTGATATAGTCCCGGGTTTACTTGAAACCGTTCCTGCGATATCCAAAAGTAATTCGTTATGTTCTTGTCAAAAAAATTCACAGGATAACATAACGGCCGTTGAATATCATCAATTAACAGTGGCAATGACTTGTGGTTATAGGACTGGTTGCTTTGCACGAAGGTTATTTGCATGAACAGAGCTATCTGCGGCGTTACCACGTCGAAATAATATGTACAGAGGTTAACCTTACAAATACATTGATAATTCTGCAAAAAATAAATGGGCGACGCTATCAGTTATCACACTTTTGAAGTCGACGTACAAAATTGATTCCTTTGAAAGTCACAACTGTAACTCGCAATATCGTCTGGTTTACCACTTGGCGGTCCTGTACCGAAGCCTCGCATAGCCTATACTTTGAACATGTCGGGCAGTCCAACACTTACACCAACATTGGTTAGCATCAACAGCCGGCAATGCGACAAGTCTTCCAAAGCTCAACTTATATAAAATAATGCACGTATATAAGAGAACCTTACTCATTATTTACGATGATTAGGTCACGGAGGAATGAGAAATATTTAACTGGACCTTTCGCCTGTGAAAATGTTGAACTTAGCCTATCTTTTGACTTATGAAAATGAACTATTATATACAGTACATGTCTTGTCTCTGTCTTGGTCTTGTGTTTGTTTTGTGTTTAGTAATCATGTTCCATAAACATTCTTATACGTATAACCTATAAGTATTACACTATTTGTATTCTATCGTGTCATATAAGTGTTCTATATGTAACCTAGAAGTTTTACAACATACTAGGGCCCACACTTATATAAGCCCTGCTTCTTCGTGGGAGCCCTCACCAGTATATATATCCATGGTTTATAAACAGAAAATAAAATATGAACTACGTACGATGTGAAACTGTACTGCGAACATGAAATGATTGAACGAATGAATGAATGAAAGATTCTTCCGGGCGTCGACCGGTTCTGAAAAGAAGCGTGCGCGAGGGAATCGCTTCGCGAGGGAATTAGCGAGGACACGAAGTGGTGACCGCGACCCAGCTCACGGAGCGAGCGAGAGTTGATGGGGAGGAGGAGAGTAATGGGACAGTCCCTCCTCCCGTGGTATAGGGAGCTTCGGACATTGTCGTGCTCGTAATCGTGCCATTTTGCTGCACCTTGACTACGGTGTATTTGATCTACTTCAAATAAGGGTCTCCGTGAGTTAGAAAATGTATGTTCAATACAGTTCCCTGTATATGACCCGGCACAGCATAACGAGGAATAACCCCCACTTTTTGAGATTTTGAGATTTTCTAATAATGTGAAAGAGTATACAATAGCTTTTAAATGATATCAAGCTCCCATTTCTGAAGTGTTGTACCAAAACGTTGTAGGTTTTTGTCACCCGAAATGATTGGTGCTTATAGTGATTTACTTTGACTGAACACCCTCCGAAATGATGCTCAGACCAACGACTTATTAAAAAAATGCCAACAAGTATGATACTCTGGACAACGTTAGTCAGAACGACGGTATTTCGGCCGATTTCTTTTCGACTGTGTACTTCCGAAATTCGCTCAAAAACTAACAGGCACGAATAGATTGGCTATATAGGTATACTGCTTAATATACCACTGCTCTCTTCCGTTGTCTTATTCTATGTGCTTTTGGCATTGTTAAACCGTGTTTAGTGTGAGAGCTCCGGAGAATAGAACCGCTAGACAGTGACCAAGTTCACTTGTTCCCCATCCGTCACGTGCGCCGTCACTCTGCCGTCTTTGTCTCCCACCTCGGTGTAGTCCGCACTCCCTCCACTCCGTTCTGACTTTTCCCTTTCTCCACGTCAGTCTTGTCTTTGCCAATAGCTGACGGAGTCATCAATGATAGGCCTATCAAGAATAAGGAGAGCCCGACTGATCGATCTCGGATGGCAGACTCTACCTTTGAGAAAGTAGCTCGTGCCGGGATCGAAACGCCAGGCATTTAAATAGCTTCTTCCTTGAAGACCCATGCATATGTAGTTTTGGGTAATCACACCGAAGGAAACTCATGTATAGGCCCTATTATAGTCTAGTTTGATTTCCAATATGTGACCCGGCACAACGACATGAGGAATATCCCACCAAAACACTTTTTGAGTAAACAACGCCTGAAGTTAAAGTATCTTCACAATTAGATTACAAATAAATTTTCTTTTTTTGTATTTTCTGAAATTTTAAATATTAGAGGATATTATATTTTGATATCATTTGAAAGCTAATGGTATACTCTTTCACAATCTTCATTATGCTGTGCCGGGTCACATATGCAGACGGTTTCAAATCTGGCATTATATCATCTAATTGTAGAACATCGCACCACCAAAATCAGAACTGGCAGTACGGTAGGTCACTAGTTATACATACAACGTTTCATTGGCTGGACATAGACGACCTGTCGCGTTATACTCGTTTGGGATTGTTTGGGATTGTTTGCCCCGATTACACGTGGCATTTCTTTTGGTGCAGTCTTGGCATGGTGAACCAGTATAGACGTGGCGTCGTGGGTTCGAATCCCGCCCTGTTTTCCAGGTGTAGATAATCGGGCAAAACACTGAGCACACTGTGCTGTAACAATACTTCATCTCGAGTAAGGAATCATTCGCTTTATAACTGCATTCTCGTCGACGCAAAATTCAAGTCAATTCAATTCAATTCAATTCAATTCAATAATAACATTTATTTCCATACTTCCACAAGCATAGACATCAGAATGAATAACGTGAATTAAATAACTATATATATGGTGATATACAAAAATGTTGCAAACTGCTTACTGACTAAAATTACCAAAATGTAAATCTTCAAATTTAGTGGGCCTGACGTTTCGATCCTAGCAGGACCTTTCTCAAAGGCAGAGTTGAGACCTTTGAGAAACGTCCTGCTAGGATCGAAACGTCAGGCCCACTATATATAATAACAATATAACGAAGTGTTAAACACAATTTGATATATAAAGAACTTAAATAAAAGAAGGTGGGAAGTATATATCCGCCAAAAAATCCCTCAATAAAACCAAAACAGTTTTAAAATGTTCGACCGGTTCGAACATCAACGTTAACCACACTGGAGCCTGTCATTTGAACCCCAAACGACGCCCCTTCGATCTTCGGCGATACTGCGGCCCAATAAAAGTAGAGGTAATACAATTCATTATCGCTACATCTTGCAATCCATCACTTGTTTGTTTGGGTTGTCTTTTTTTAAAGTCGCATTTTACGTAGCGCGCCTTTGTGCCGCCTGGTGTATCTCGGACACACATCAAATCTCTAAAATGCAAAAGAGTGAATAATTCACTATCTCTATAGGAGTGAAAATCGCTCCAAAAAGCCAGAACGGCTGAAAAAGAGAAAAAAAAACTCCGAAACACTGTAAAAGATGTGAAAACCGCTCAGATTGGAGTGAAATACTACTTTTGTAAGGAGCCATATGGAGGACTACTCGAAAAAGGGTTGTCCTCTATAATTATAATAATGGCTTAACTTGTATAGAGTGATGTTTGACTCCATTCGTAGCGGTTTCCACACCTTTTACATTGGTTTTCACTCTTTGATGCCATTTTGGGGCTTTTCTTGAGGAAATTTCCCCTTTTTTTTCGAGTGTTTTATTCACTCTTTTGCATTTAGAGAGTGACGTTACGTATTCACGAGGCCAAAAAACCCCCACCATTTCGCAGAAGCTGACCAGTACTAATTACTGACGTCATGCAACCCCCTTTTCAGGAAATGTAAAGCGGTAGATGTCAATAGGCCTAGATTTCTATCGATATTTACAGACAAACCTGACTGGTGATATGGATGTAAAAAAAAAAAAAGAAGAAGGAAGATTCAGTACATCTCGGCTATTTTGGGAAAGCCATGCGTCTATATTGGTCTAGAGTTTGATTGATGCAATACAGATCCCCCGTGATTTCGAATTTTAGATGGTTTATTAGTTTAGTGGATTTTTTTTTCTCAGGAAATTTCGATTTCATACTTATTTCGAAATAGTGGCTTATCAAGATAATCCTAGTCCTATATGATGCCAAAGGGTTGCAGAAAAAAAGGCAGATTCCTGTATGTATATATAAATATCTATAGGCCTCAGTATAGCTACATGATGATGCTTTATAGCGTGGCTTCTCAATCTACTCTTTAAAGTGGTCAATTATTATACAGCAGATGGAGTCAACGGATAGCCCTATAGAGCATGTCAAGTTGTGTGAGTTAAAAATAATAGAAAGAAATTTTTCTTCACCTGCAGTCAATGCAATGCCATTGTGGAAATCCCATTGAGGTGTATAATATTATGCGAGATTTTTACATTTTGAACGATGTTTGATCATCAGCATTTTGGAGAGCCAATTGATTATGATAATGGTTCGTAGTATGGCAGTCATACAGTCATATGTGACCTGGCACAGCATAATGAGAAATAACCCCACTTTTGAGATTTTGAGATTTTCTAATGATGTGTAAGAGTATACCATTAGCTTTCAAATGATATCAAAATATAATATCCTCTAATACTTAAAATTTACGAAAATACCCCAAAAAGAAAATTGATTTGTAATCAAATTGTAAAGATACTTTACCTTCAGTCGTTGTTTACTCAAAAAGAGTTTTGGTGGGATATTCCTCATGTCGTTGTGCTGGGTCACATAAATTATCATTATTACCATCAACTTGTTTCAATGTGTGCTTTTCCTTACACATTTTTGTGCATAATTATGTCCTATGTTCGTCCCTGTGAAATGATAAATGAAATGAAAAATCCATATCTCTGACACCAGCTGAGGTGCCACTGAAATAGAGGCTCGGTATCGGAAGCCAGCCAAGTATTCTGAGGGTGTGTGGCCAACAGAATTTGTAAAGTCAGTCGCCAAAATGGAACCCCCTCACGTTTGATACAATTAATTCAGAATGTACTGTATAGAGCCCACATAATAATGTATGTGATAATAAAGGAGTATGATAACAACGAATATTTATGAAGCGCCTTTACAAAAACACATCCAAGCGCTGTACGTGACACGGGTTATGAGAACAAACATTGTTTCGAGTCGATTCCTCAAAAAACATAATGACAGAAGAAGCATTGCTGATGTCAGTGGGGAGAGAGTTGCACAGTTTGGGACCAGCTATGGAGAACAATCTACCTCCGAGAGATTTGGACCCAGTATAGGTATAGACAGACGAAGTTTATCATCAGAAGATCAGAGTAACATTCTGTCAGATTGATATAAAGTTAATAACAAAAGGTGTTGCAAACTGCTCACTGACTAAAACGACCTGCAATACATCAATCTCAAAAGTTAGAGGGCCTGACGTTTCGATCCTAGCAGGACCTTTTTTCAGAGGCCTTTGAGAAAGGTCCTGCTAGGATCGAAACGTCAGGCCCTCTAACTGTTGAGGTTGATACAAAGTCGGACAAAGTAAGAAGGAGAAATACCATGTAAGCACTTGTAAACAGGCAGGAGGAGAAGATAGGCGCTGTCTGATAGGCAGCCAGTAAAGTTTGGAAATTAACGAAGTGTATGGCATCAACAGAGCAGAAAATGAGTCTCGCTTTGAAAGCCGTTACCTTTCACCTATTGGGCCACCCAAAAGGTTTTTTTGGGGGTCACCTGAAGAAAAAAAAATTGCTTGGTTGATCCATCTGGGTATACCAAAGAAAAGGACATGGAGGTGTGGAATGACGGAAACCAATTGCAAACTGCTGACTTGCTGAAAGTCCATAACATCGTAGAATCTGTGCAATCTATCGGTATACCGTTGCCACCATGCATAAAGGTAGACTCCAGACTTCCTTCACGAGTTGGTAGTTTTTACTGAGAATAACCATTAGGAGTCGCTGCAATAAAAGTTGTGTCACTTAAAGTTCTACAGAAATGGCATTTGAAAAAGAGCTAAAAACTCTCCTTAGGTAATGTTCACAATATAATCAATACAGGATTGATATTTAAAATTTTTGTTAGCGCCCAATTTTTTTTTTAATTTTTTTTTCTGATTTTTTTTCTGATTTAGTATGCATCATAATATTATATATATGCAGTATGTTCTCTAAGGCTTTTTAATACTGCTCTTGCTTTTTGTATACTATTCTATTAGGTTTTGTGGAATTCATTTTTTGTAATGCGCTTTTGAACAGGCTGGTCCTGGAGAGAGCGCAATATAAGTTGAATAAATTAAATTAAAATTAATTAATTAATTAATTAATAATTTCGCCCAAAAACATTGAAAAATGTCCATGTTCGTCCCGCCCCCAAAATTCCCCCTGTGAGCATGTGAGGTCACATACAGATCACAAGCAGCCGAGCGAGGTGATTGAAATGCTGAGACGATAAAGTGCGCTAGTGCGCATGTGACAGTGCGGTAATTACGGCTGATCGACAATAGAGACAATGCAGGGCCAGTGCAAAGCGCACGACCTCAAGGCTGACCACAAATTCTGTATGTGACGTAGTACGTTCGTCTCCAAAGTGGGGGGCACAATGTTCGGACCAAAATATAGCGTTGTTTTGCTAAATTAATTATTTGTGGTTTCAAAAAGGATAGACACGTTGGGTTTTATAACAATAGGCCTACCGATTTATTTAACCCCAAGTTAATTTTGATTTCTGTTTACCTTTAAACTCATGCTGCAAAACTGTTTTGCAATTATGTTGCTAACAATTTTTTTCAACACTCGTTCTGGGGGTGTATTGATAAGTTTTCAACTTTTATGTTAATGAGAATTTCATTAAAAGAATTAAAGGATCATGCAACAAAAACCCAATTGGTTGTATCCATAGAAGTTTCTGAAAAGTTCGGGTTTTTACTGCAGACCTATTCCTAAACACCTTGCTTTACTGCCAAAATGCATGCTTCATAATTTTTTAGTGAAGTCAAAAATTTAGTGGGCCTGACGTTTCGATACTATCAGGACCTTTCTCAAAGGCCTTTGAGAAAGGTCCTGCTAGGATCGAAACGTCAGGCCCACTAAATTTTATGATTTTACATTTTGGTAATTTTAGTCAGTAAGCAGTTTGCAACATTTTTGTATATCACTATTTAGTGAAGTATTTCTTTTTCAGCAGAGAATGAGTTTGGCGGTGATATTTATTGCAGAGACCATTTAAAGAAAAAGTGTTGATTGACTTAGATGAATCAAATACAAATCTCAATCTAAATCTCAATCTCAATACAAAACCATGGGTGGATTATAATAATAATAATTCTGGTTTAGAATAGAATAGAATAGAATAATTTATTGTAATAAATTATGTATATCAAATACATTGAAATTATTCCTGGCCTTGCGAGCAATCACACAAAAATCCACAACAATCAATGAAAAGCAACCAAATCAACTAGCCACTTACAATAACCTAGCACAACTTGCACAACTAGTACAGTAAAATACCACTTTAAAAATCGTACAAAACAAACTACATTAAACAGTAATTAAATAGCAGCCAATGGCTGAATTGCACAGTGATTTACATGGTAATTAAAAACCAACATTTACAAATATATTGCACATTTTGCACGTTTTTGCACATATTGCACCTTTAAGACTTAAGAATACATCAACAACATAATAATTATAAAAAAACAAACATCAATGTCACAAGGAATACAAACTAAAAGTGAGAATTTAAAAAGGGTGGAGGCTGGGACGGGGATTGGAGAGGGAAGGGGGAGGGAGGGAGGAATATAGGGGAGTGAAGAGGGAAACTAGAAAACATCATTAAGAAGTCTAGTTAGATATGGCAAGGGGCTATTTCTTAGTCTATTGGTTGAACACTGGTAGTCTTCCAGGACGCGATTAGATCTCAAGTTCATAGTATGGGAACTCATTGTTTTGTGGAACCATTCGTTAAATCTACTGGATTTGTAAGCTTTCAGGGCAAAGTCTTTACAGAGAGATAATCTTCTATCAGAAAGTTTCCTGAGGATTTCAGAAAGCCTTACGATGCATCGTAACTCCACTCACGATGGATAATCCATCGACGTTAGTTGTGACACACCGTGCGGTTTCTGGTCATCGCTCATCGTCTGGCGGTTGATCGTAAGTTTTGACGAGTTTGGTGAAAAATCGATCACCGAAAATGGGCGGGAATCACTCGAGGCGAGGCCCGAATGTCATTTTGAGCATTCAAACGGCATTTTGAAAAAGTCTAAATCACGAATGAACGTGACGGGGCCATAACGACTCACCGTCGAGAAAGTTCCATCGTCCCAATCTTCTGACGAGATCTCGTTCCGTCCATGATAACTGTGCGTGATATTCTCAGGACCACTTGGAAGCTGCGCCGTGCAGACGGAACGAAACGAGAGTTGCAACCGTTATTATGCGCGGCATCGTTATCAGCCCCGTTGGCTGATGGGTAATGTGCCCACATTTCAAAACGGGGTCAGGTCACACGCAGTCTCGCCCCACTTCTCCTGACTTTGAGTAACGGGCAAAATACGAGAGGACTTTATCTCGCCCATCGTCCGTGTAGTTATTTGCGTGCGATAGGCAGCATGATAGAGGGGCAGTCTTGCTGGCATATTTCCCAGTGGAAGATTTCTGGGGGGTATGGTGGTAGCCATGGTATACAGTGGCCAGTGAAAAATATGCACTGTGCATTCAGTCGGCCATTGCTTAAAGCCCCTACACAACATTGGTCGAGGTCAAAGAATAGCATCCATACGTTGTCTGATCCAACATACGCATGAAATATCACACCTCTGAAAATTTCAGCTCAATCCGCCAACCGAGTCTCGAGAAAATCGTGAAAACCGCTTCATTTGTTTCGTGAAAATGCTGCATTCAACTCCGTACTGTTCCGAAAAATAGTTTAGATCTCGGTGAGACGTAAACGATTTCTTTTACTCTTTAAACCCAAAATACAACATTTTAGGCAGAAATATTTCAGTGAGAGGTTTCTACTATAACCATCTTCAAACTGTATAAGTTTCATGTAAATATGTGAACATTTCTTTTTTCGAGCCCTTACAACCGATTGTTGTTAACCTGGCTATATACGGCAGTTCGGGGATCACACAAAATGGATGCAGCTTTTTCAATTCAAGTCAAACAAACAAACTAAGTAAAAGCCAGTTAATGCAGTAAATGGTTGGATTGCTTCTAACTGGTGCCCAACCCGGTAAAGACAAGTTGAATATTAGGGAAGGCCACCATCTAAGGGCTGGTTAGCTCAGATGTTGGGAAGAGCACTGGTACGTTAATCCAGAGGTCTCGGGTTCAAGTACAGGTCCAGTCTAAGTTTTCTTTGCCAATATTTCAATACTTCGATGATGTTTGAGACCGTTGATGTTTATAAGTTGCGCTATACATTTCAGTTGGGTTTTTGCTTGGCAAATGATGATCATTGGTCGTGAAAAATGGATTGAATCGGTCGAAATCGATCTCATACTCCAGACATTTCTGAAAAAAAACCATACAGACCAAGTCTAGGAAAAGAATACGACTCCCCCCAAAAAATAAAAATCCACAAAACCAAAAGAAATCTCAGAAAGTTCTGCCAGTTTCTAAATATCACGCCCTCTACATGTCTTTGTTTGTCCTTTCAGTTTTCATCGTAAAACTCAGCAGGCAGTTTTCAACATTCTCGTAAGCGGTCTCTGTCTTGTTTTTCTAGGCCTAATGTTTGCTCCATCCGAAGTAACTATAGACGTATCGCACGATCATGCGTCGGTGTTGAAAACAACATCATTTTTTATGTATACCTCCGGGATTTTGTTTTGTGCACCGTTAATTCTGGAGGAAAACAACTGCGCATTTGGAGAAAGATTCTCCGAGGATCAAACATCGTCGGGCCCTTTGAATCGTTTGAGAATTGGAAAACAACAATATTATCAATTCTTTGGCTTGATCACTTTGTTCAGCCTTTG